>JARCFY010000001.1:151547440-152200253 GCA_029233225.1 Lepidodactylus listeri
TATCATCTCCTCTCGCTGCTACCTGTACACGCCACATCATGGAAATCAACAGTGCCACTGAGAAAGAGCCTACTGAGACTGCAATGCCTGGCCCACTGTCTCCTTTAGGGACCAATCCCAGGTGGACTGGGCAAAGACATACTGACCTTCCACACTGTCACTTGTGTCACTCGTTTGTCCCTATTGCTTCAGGGTTCCCCCCCTCAATGTGTTTTACTCTCGCTAGCATTCCCAGAGGGAGCAAAACACATGTGGAAGTGGGGGGAGCCCAAAGCAATAGGGACAAACGAGTGACGAAAATTACAGTGCGGAAGAGCCCATAGTACAGCAGCAGCTGATGCCAGAAGATCAAGTCTATGAACCAGTCTTTCATATTTTAAAGCATCGCACTGAGGTCATCATGTGTGAGTGGGGTGGTGGTGGTGGTGGTGGAAGAACCTGGGCTTACCATCATTATCTGTATATTCCTTTGTGAAAACTTTCCATTCCTGAACCAAAGTAATATCATACAGTATTAACACTGCTTAACAACTCACCTCTTTCAGTATTTGGCACTCCTAAGTCAACAGTAGGAATCGAACTTTCTGTGTAATCACTGTAGTATTCAACAAGAGCAGTCTCTGCTTCCCAGGTCTGTTTCACAATGGGTACTACAGAATGAGAAATTATTCCCAGATGTAGGTGAAACTGTGCTTAGGTAAACAATAACTATTCTTGTGTTTGCAGTCACTGATTCACAACAAGGGGATCCACAGATTTGAGCAAACATTACCTAACAGCACTCAAGCAAAAGGAAATCAATGCAGGCAACAAGCTCAATCCTCCCCTTGTAGGTTTAAAACTTACCCCTCTGTAAATTAGGCAGAAAAATCTTGAAAGCTAACAAATTTCTGTCTCAATTCATATTTAGGCTTCACTTTTTCCCAGTCATTCCTGGGCTTCTTCATTTAAGTGCCTACTGCTCCTGGAGCTTTTCCATTCCATTCCAGTCAAAGTCTTCTCTCCATTTCATCTTTCAGAGTTCCCTTCTGAGGGAGGGCTGAGGTGATATATTAGATTTTATACACTAGACTCTACCACTCCAGACAGGAGGCAGAGGATTACATTTTTCAGAATTTCCCATCCTCAATAATGCCCTGTATGTGGAAACCTATCACAGAATGCAAAGAGCTAGGTGTAGAGCCTAATGTCGCATGTTTTTTTAATTTAGAGAGTGTTTGGGGGGGGTTACATGGGGGAGCATGGACTAATAGCCACTGATGGACTTAACCATGATGAGCCAGGAATGCCATGGACAGCACACATATGACCTGTGCTGCGCCAGCTACACTGGTTACTGGTAGAGTACTGAGTCAGGTTCAAGGTGTTCGTGTTGACTTTCAAGGCTTTGAGTGGTCGGGGACCGATGTACCTTTGGGACCATCTCCTCCAATATGTCCCCCCAAACCACTGAGATCAGCTAGTAACAACTTGCTGGTGATCCCCAGCCTTAAGGAGGTCCAGCTGTCTCAATGAGGGCCATGGCCCTGACCTGGTGGAAGTCTCTGCTGAATTACATCAGGACCCTGAGGGATCTGGTGCAATTCTGCAGGGCCTATAAGGCAGAGATGTTCTGCCAGGCTTTTAGTAGAGGGCAGCAATGGGAGGTTAAGACTGGCACCCTCCTTTTTTCCCCCTATGGCCCCCATGTACCCCCCCACCCTGCAGAACAGCAGTGTGGCCGGTAAAGGGGGGTGACTGTTGTATTGCTATCTAGATTGGTTTTAGATTATATATCTACTGATTGTATTTTAAATGTTTTTACAATGGTTGTAAATCATCCAGCGCTTGCTTTCAGGGTGGGCAACATAAATCTAATGAAATAATAATAATAAATAATAATTTGTGTAATGTCTTTTTAAAGCTAATGGCCATCTGTACTTTCCACAAGAAACATTTGCATTGTATAAAGTATTTTCTTTTGTTTGTCCTGCTTAAATCCGTGACATATTTCTGCTTCTACTCTTGCTAAATTTCACAGTGAGAAGTTAGAATCCACAGAAATCCCAAAGCATGCGCAAACTGGTCACAGAAAAGGAAAGCAGTCCTTGCACATGGCGCTTGCATATAACAGACTCCAAGAAGTTGAAAAGGTGCTGGAATATTTTTTAGATTTTTTATCATTTAATGGAAATAAATTCTCAGTCTTAATACTGCACTGAAGTTGGTTTTGGCAGATAAAAAAAACACTAGATAAAAAGGACTCTCTGAAGCTAGCATCTATAAATTTTTCACATTATTCAACAAGATTATCCTCCACACAGTAACACGATGCTGTGAAGAAAGTGCAAGCATTTTCCTGACTTCAAGGTATTCCATGAGGAACATTTAAACTTTAATTTCATTTTCACCATGTTAGCTCTGACAAGGCAACCTACAATTACAATGTACGTCAAGAATATGGAAACATTCCTCAGCAAACACCAGGTACAGGGGACTTATTTTCTTGCACACACACAAAAAAATTAAGGCACTGGAATGCTAAGGCTTGATTAGTGGAAAGCAGTGATAAAAGATAAACGTAACTGAATTACTACAAGCCACAAAAATTACTCTAACATTGAACAGTACAAAAGCTAAATTGGGAGTACTGTCTCATATTTACTATAATGGAAGCCTTTCCTGACTCAACTGTCCAGAATGATAACAGTACTTCCAATATTAACAAAAACAATAATCATCTCCTTTCTGAGTTTCCAAAATCAAATTAAAACAACAGCTACCAGAGTGTACACACCTAGCATGAGGGTACCGCTCTCTGCTCTCACGATGTGGCAAACTTAAAGGACACATGTACAAATTTTAGTGAAATGACACTTCACTTCAGGTATCTCTGTAAAAACTGACAACTTTGCATGGTAAATGTTGAATTTGGGTTCGGTGAACTCTCAGAGTCCAAGCTAAAACTACCTAGTCAAAAGGTTGAAGAAGCAGGTTCTTTTCTTCTTACACTCCTTTCAAATCATACTATCTAAAGATAGCAGGATAGTGATCCACATGTTAAGAGGGCTCAGAAAACAACATACTTGTTCCTTACCTGGGGAAGCTACCAGAATCTTCTATTTTTATTTATTTATTTGCTGGTAATTTCCCCAGGGTAGCAGGGGAGTGTCTCATAAGACTATGCAGAGAGCTGTCCTCTGAAAGGGGCACATGCCGACATACACATACACACACAAAAGGAGGAAGGGTTTGGCTTTCTGGAGGCAGGAGACAGCCAACAAGATGCCAAGGAAAGGTAAAAATACAACCAGAAGCATTTATTTATTTATTTATTTATTGCATTTCTATCCCGCCTTTCCAGCGAACTGGCTCATGAACAAGAATCCTAGAAACTCTGATTCTGCCTACCTCTTTTCCTTGACATGGATAAATTTTAGACAAAAGACAGCATTGTTGTCTATTTTGCTGGCTAAACACTCAGGCCCCCTTCTGCCATACAAGGTCACAGCCTGGCCTCATGGAACAGTCATTGAGAGTGTCTAGAAATTCAATCTCTATTTCCGGACTTGAACACATATTGACCCAATCAATGTATGGGTAGTTAAAGTCACCTATTACAAAACAGTTATTTCATCTAGCCGCTATCTTCAATTCATTCATCATTTTATAATCCCCCTCTATCTTTTGATCTGGTGGGCGATAACAAACTCCCAATGTTAGGCTTCCTTTTGGGCCCACTAATTCAACCCCCAGCATTTCCAGAAGCAAATCCAATTCTCTTACCCTCTCAATCTTACTGGACTGTGTACCCTCTCTGACATACAGAGCCACCCCACCTCCAACTTCCCCCCCATCCTTCTAATATCATTTATAACCAGGAATCACTGTATTCCACTGATTTTCCTCATCCCACCAAGTTTCTGAAATACCGACAATATCTACATTTCCCCCCAACAAAAGCATTCCAACTCCCCGATTTTACCTTGGACACTTCTAGCATTAGTATATAAACATCCATAGTTTCCCATACATGTTAAGCCCACAACCTTCCTCTTGCTCCCTTGAGACCTTGCCAGGCAGTCCCTATCATTAGCCACAGTCTCAGTGGACAATTCTAATCCATTTCCTTGTAGGAAAGTAACAGCTACCCCTTCATCTCTTTGAGATGAACCATCCCGAACCAGAGATTTTTCATCTCCTGTTGGCATTCCCCCAATATTCAGTTTAAAAACTGGTCTGCCACCTTTTGATTTCAAGCGCCAGCAGCCTGGTTCCTTCTCGGGACAAGGGGAGACCGTCTCTCTTGTACAGCTCCCTCTTGTTCCAAAAAGCATCCCAGTGCCTAACAAACTTGAACCCTTCCCCCCTACACCATCGTCTCATCCACGCATTGAGACTCCTGATCTGTGCCTGTCTCTCCGGCCCTGCGTGTGGAACAGGTAGCACTTCCAAGAAGGCTACCTTGGACGTCCTGGCCTTGAGTCTCCTGCCTAGCAGCCTAAATTTTTCCTCCAGGACCTCAAAACTGCATTTCCCCACATCATTGGTGCCAACATGTACCACGACCACTGGCTCCTCCCCAGCACTATCTACCAGTTTATCTAAAACACGTGTAATGTCCGCTACCTTCATAGGCGTCAACTTCAAGGGGGCTGGGGAGGCTGGAGCCCCCCCTAAACTTTTCCAGGACATGCTGAGCCTCCCCTGGAGACAATGGCCTGTAATGTCTCTGGCCCAGGCCCCCAGAAACTGGAAAGTCTACACCCTTGGCTACCTTTGCACCAGGCAGGCAAGTCACCATACGGTCAATACGCGGTTTCGCCACCCAGCTGTCTACCTGCCTAAGGATTGAATCACCAACTACCAAAAGCCCCCCTCCCTCCCTGCCCAGGGATGATTCCTTGGTACGGAAGGATACCCATTCACCAGCTGAACAAGAGGTCCTTCTGAGAGCACATTCCCCTTATCCACAGCATGATGCCCTGTTTCCTCTCAACCCTCATGCTCCCTGACAGCGGCGGGGCTGCCAGATTCAGAGTGGGACATATCTAACAAGTCCCCGAGAGTCTTCTCCATGCACCTAACTGACTGTCTCTGCTTTTCCAGGTCAGCCACCTTGGCCTCAAGGGAGCAATCTCGATGCCTGAGAACCAGGAGCTCATTGCACTGAGCACACACCCAAGACTTCTGCCCAGTGGGCAGATAATCATACATGTGACACACCGTGCAAAACACTGGATAGCCCCCAACCCCCTGCTGGCATTCTGGCTTCATAATTGCTTTAAAAATAATTTTATATAATCTCCCTTTTAAACCCTTTGTATTCCCCTTATAGAAGTCTACTTATCTTACTGGGAACCCAAGGAGCCTAGGGCTCTTCCTCGGCTTCTCACAAGCTCCTAGTCTAAGAGTCCCTAGCCTAAGAGCCACAGGCCAAGAGTCCAGCCCTTTGGTTCTTGCCCTTCAACCCATGCCAGAGGCTCGTGCCTCTGGACAGGTGCTGCCTTAAATAGAAGCCTCCCCCAGCAGAGGGTGTGGCTAGCAGCTATTCCAATGCACCCAGGCACTCAATTACAGTCAAACAATGGCCCTTTCTCACCCTATCTCAAGCAGCCAGCACTCTGCAACAACTCAAAACTCACTCACACACTTCCAAACACAGTCCCCACATGCAGTACCCTCAGCTAAATCACCTCAGCTGAAAGCAAATAAAAAACACTCACCCCTCTTACAGTTCTATCTCCTATTGCCTTCCAGAGCTCAGCTGGTTAAGCCCTGGCCCAATCACTACACCATCTCTCCCAACAGGTGAATCCAAACACATGGGTAACATCAAGGAGAAGGCAATGAGGTGTAGGAACTTCAACTGCTCCTTGGGGAAGCCACTCTCTGAAATCTGCTGCTCACTACCATGTACAGAGCATCTGAGCCACATTTTGTCTTGCAACTGCTGAAGAGTAGTAATTACTTTTCCTGTGTTTTCTCCAAATGGGGGGAAGCACTGATGACCCCAATTTATGGTGCACTGCTTTCCATAAGCAAGGCCAAAAACTGTAATAACCAGAAAGCACAGAGTATTGCAAGGGTGTGAACTCTCTTGCTGTACTGTGGCACTTACACCACTGTGCGCTGTTTAAGCAACAACAGTATACTATTATGGCACGCAGTGCCCATGCTCTATCTGCTGCTATATTATTCTGTCAATGCTGCTTTGAAAGACTTTGGCACTTTCACAAACATTGAATAACACACTTTCAGCCCACTTTAGTGATTATTTGCAAGTGGATTTTGCCATTTCACACAGTAAAATGTAGACTGAAATACACATTGATGGGGTCTGAATTGGCGGAAACTGACCAAGAGAGAGATCTTGGAGTCATAGTAGATAACTCAATGAAAATGTCGAGACAGTGTGTGACTGCAATGAAAAAGGCCAACGCTATGCTGGGGGTCATTAGAAAGGGAATAGAAAACAAATCAGCCAGTATCATAATGCCCCTGTATAAATCTATGGTGCAACCTCATTTGGAGTACAGTTCTGGTCGCCACATCTCAGAAAAGATATTATAGCATTGGAAAAAGTGCAGAAAAGGGCAACTAGAATGATCAAAGGGTTGGAACACTTTCCCTGTGAAGAAAGGTTGAAGCGCTTGGGGCTCTTTAGCTTAGAGAAACGATGGCTGAGGGGTGACATGATCGAGGTTTATAAGATTACAAGCAGGAGACCCCATGAGGGGGGGAAGAAGTAGCTCCATGTCGAGGAGGAGGAAGCAACCGCAGGTGAGCCTTCTCCCTCACCCCCCTGGCACTGACAGTGAGCCCCAGGCCCGCCAATCCTTCTCCACCCCCACAGCCGAAAGTGAGGACCAGGCCACTGATCTCCCCCTCATGAGCACCAATGGTGAGGCCCAGGCCCGCTGATCTCCCCCCCACGGGCACCAGTGGTGAGGTCTGAGTGCTGATCTCCCCCCCACGGGCACCGGCAGCAAGGCCTGAGCGGCTCTCAGTCGCTGGGCCTGCCGATCTCCCCTCCCCCCCACAGGCACTGGCAGTGAGGTCTGAGTGACTCTCAGCTGCTGGGCTGCCACAGAGTTCCCAGAGCATTCTCTGCACATGCACAGGGAATGCTCTTTTACTTTTTGGGGAATTAAATATCCCCTGTATAGTTTTTTTAAGTTTTAGGATTTTTCTGCACATCTGGAGAGTCCCCCAAGTGTGCAGGAAAATCTCTCTGTCCCCTGGATGCCCCTGATGTGCGGATTTAGATACCCGCATGCAGGGGGTGCCTTGGCTATTAGATATATAGATGCATGGGATAGAGCAGGTAGAGAAAGAAGTACTTTTCTCCCTTTCTCACAATACAAGAACTCGTGGGCACTCGATGAATTTGCTGAGGAGTCGGGTTAGAACAGACAAAAGAAAGTACTTCTTCACCCAAAGAGTGATTAACACGTGGAATTCACTGTCACAGGAGGTGGTGGCGGCTACAAGCATGGATGGCTTTAAGAGGGAATTAGATAAACATATGGAGTAGAGGTCCATCAGTGGCTATTAGCCATAAAGTATAGATAGGAACTCTCAGTATGGGGCAAGTGATGCTCTATATCCTTGGTGCTGGGGGGGGGGGGGCAACAGTGGGAGGGCTTCTAGTGTCCTGGCCCCACTGCTGGACCTTCTGAGAGCACCTGATGTTTTTGGCCACTGTGTGACAGAGTGTTGGACTGGATGGGCCACTGGCCTGATCCAACATTGGCTTCTCTTGTGTTCTTATGTGTAAAGTGGACTGGATGTGCACTAATTCAGTGTATGTGAAAGAGTCCAAAAGATCTGCTAAAACAAGAGAGCTGGCAAAACCATTCTTCTGGCTGGTTTTCAAGGTTCCATTCCTGATGCTTTTCAATAAATGCATGGACTGTTTCACAAGTAAATAGTGCTTGGCAGATAGGGATCTGCTCACAACCCCTGCAAGGTTAGAACCTCAGTTGCTCTCAGAATTGCACTCTCTCTTAGGAAGCTGACAGGGACCTCCACTGACTCAACAGTTGTGCTTCAGCTAGATGGAGAGTGTACTCTGAATTCATAGACTCCCTGTATGCTGATGGTGTCCTATGCAGATTGTACAATGAGAAGGAGATGGGGTGATTAGTAGAGGCAGCTGTGATCTAGGGGGTAGCCTATGTGTTATACCCCTACATACCCCATCTAGGGTCTCAAGCTGCTCCTGAACACAGAAGGAGGAGCAACTAAAGGCATCCCTCCTCCCTTTATACTCGGAGTGCAGATGCCAAAAGGCCAGGAAAAGAAGCAGCATGGATCAGACTCTGAGTCTCACAAAGGATTAATGTTAGTGAAAATTAATTAAAATTTAATGTGAGCATTCCTTCTGCAAAAAAAGTTAATCTTAAAAGCAAACACTTTGATTAGCTGAGATCATTTCAGATTCCAGCCACAAGAAATGGTCAGTGCTTGTGACTGCAAAGGACAAATATTACAGAGGACATAAAGGGATTATCCTTAAACCAAATATCTAACACATCCTAGGGAACGACCTAATCTCCTTCCAGAGTTAATTATAAGGGCTAACACATCTCCTGACTCCTAAGACATCTGTAAGCAAATATATCAGTCCACTGCGTTTGAGTTAATCATGTCACAGTCAGCTTCTGCCACAAACAAACACTAAGCAAGGAAATAATTTTCTTTGTAGCAGAAAACTAGAAGATAAATTTGAAATTATCACAGGACTCCCTTTAAAAAAAAAGAAACTTTAGGTGTGTAAGGACTGGGATTTTAGCCACAAAATGGATTCAGTTTCTTCTCCAGACCGACCTCCACAGCCACACCAGCATTAGATTAGATTTGATTTATTAGACTTGTATCCCCCCATCCCCTGCAAGCAGGTTCAGGGTGGGTCACAGCATTTCAGTCAACAACGTAACAACATTAAGAGTTTAAACAGAAGAAACAAATTAAACAAAATTAACATTTAAAAGATAAAACTTAAAATAGCGTTTCAGTCCAATCAGATAGATGGCAACTGGTCAGGGCACATTCATAGTGCCTCCTGTGATGAAGCTCTGTTGGTCTCTGTGAGCAGGGCAAAAGGTACGAGCAATATAAGCACTGCAGCAGTGTGAGCAGTGGGAACAGGGGAGGCCAAGATGGTTGGATGACTGCTGCCTCAACCAAAGGCCTGGCAGTACATTTCCATTTTACAGGCCCTGCAGAATTGTAATATATCCCACAGGGCCCTGATTTCAACTGGGAGCATGTTCCATCAGGCCAAGGCCAGGGCAGAGAAAGCCCTAACCCTGGTCGAGGCTAAGCAGACGTCCATTGGGCTGGGGACTGCCAGGAGATGTTGCTCTGCAGAGCGTAAAGCTCTCTGGGGCACACATGGGAAGGGACGGTCCTATAGGTATTTTGGTCCCTGGCTGCACAGGGCTTTAAAGGTCAGTACCATGACCTTGAACCTGATCTGGTACTCAATTGGCAGCCAGTGCAACTGGCACAACACTGGCTGAATGCACACCTACACAGAGGTCGCCTTCAGCAGAATAAGCCGATGTATGATTTAATACCTCTCCCTGTCTTGTGTTTTACTTCACTCCTCTGCAACTGCATCCAGGTCAAAAACTTCCCACCACCCCCTGCAAATCCCATTCCACAGCATTATCCTGCTCCACCATCACACTTTCTCTCCCTATATCTCATCACCAGAGCCGCAAATGTCTCCTCCTGTCTAGGCACTTTTGCAGCTCAGCAACTTTCCCTCAGTCCCATCTTCTACAGTATCCTTAAGCACAGCCTGCTGGATACAGTCCCAGGCAGTTTCTAGACCCCATCATCTGCTGCCTACTTGTCTGCTGCTCTCTCTTTCATCAAGGCAGCCCCTTTCTTTTGATCCTTCCGAAGGGAATCAGAAGAGGGTGGGACACTACTGTAAACTAAGGGAATAACCACACTAGGTTTGAGATTGTAATTATTGCATTTACAAACTACCATTGCTTAACTGATTACTTTCCTTTCCTCCTTGTTAGTCAATAAAGTTTGCTATTGCTTATTAGAGGTGTCTTTCTTTCCAGCTCCTTCGGAGAAGATGTGCAGCCCAGGCCAGTGTATAGCCAGGTCTAGAGTAATCCCTAGACTGCTGGGAGCACCCTGTGGGGACACCTACTGTGTCAGCCTCAAGATTTTGGGTAACATAAACTAAGCAAAATGAAGGAATGCATCCTCACAGACTGGATGTCGCATTGCAAAATCTGAAAGATGCGTTTTGTTGGAATTCTCCCAGGGTTTGAATCTCTTAGGCATGAATATATGAAGCTACCTTATACTACATCAGACCAGTGGTCTACCAAGGTCTGGGTTGTCTACTCTGACTGGCAACAGTGCATCAGGGTCTCAAGTAGAACTTTTTCACATCCCCTACTACTTTTTCACTGGGGACTAAACCTACATACAAAGGAAACACTCTACCAGTAAGCCATGGGCTCTCCCCTTAAATATGTGCTGTTCCACTGTGTTACGTCTTCCACTGATGTCTTTCTCCAGCCCTCATATATATGGCTGGAGGATTCCAAATTCCCCTTAATGTATGTCTTTTTTCTAGTGCCCAGTTTGAGAAATGCAATACAGTATATGGTGTGTAGACCTGACTCCTCCTCTTGCTGTTCTGAAGAATGTTGTTTAATGGGACTCAAATCCCTAGCTCTGGTTTTCCACACTAGTACATTTTTCCACTATGCCTTTGGGGAGGTAACATGGATGCCGTCTGTGAATGTGCTCTCTCTATTCCTCTTATCTTGTAACAAGCTCCTGTGGATTATTGTTTAGTTAACTGGAGACTTACAGGTATCTGTATAAGATACAGCCACAATCCCTTTCCTCTTCCTTCTTACCACCCTTGACAACAAACCTAATTTCTGAAAATCTGTTGCCAATTATATAATAATTTTATTCTGCCAATGAATATTAATAAGGAAATTAGAAATATATTTGAAAGTAGAGAAAAAGCTGAAGGCTGATGTCCTTCAGTGTAAGGCACAGCTGGATTCATTTGCCTCCTAGCCTACTGAAGTAGTCAGTGCGACATATAAGGGATTCATGAACAACATAATAAATAAGCTGAAAGGGAAATTCTTCACGTTTTAGACAGCTGCCATCAGTAACAAATGCCATCTGGTCCAAAACCTTGGAGAAAGTTGTTCCTCAACCCCAGCTAAACTCTTGCTAAAATTAAACCTCTAATTTTAACACAGCTTGGCTTTATAACACAATGCTCTACATAAATGTGTTATATTAAAACTCCCATACGTGAATGTGAAATAAAAATAAGTTCACCTATGAATACAGTGTCACTGGATATTTTCCCAGAATCATTAGGGAAAACCTGTTATTATTTTTTGATGAAGAATGTTAATACAGAGCTATTAATGCACAAAAGAATCTATTTTGAAAAATAATCTCCACTCTGGGGATTGCAAAGCATGCTAAATATCTGTGGATTCACTTAAGACTATCCTCCAAAACATGGTTTGGATGATCAAAAAATGAACTGCACTCCCTCATACCTTCTTGTGCACAGGTATGCATTTCAATTTCCTTTTTCGTGTGAACCATAGCTGGCCATGAAATCTAGATCTGCAAACATTGATTAGTGTTTTCCCTCCAAACCAAAATGAGAAAACCACTTCAAAAAACATTAAAAATGTGGAAGATGAAACTGGTTTGGAAGGAAAGTACTTATTACATTTGTCAGTTTGGATGCTGCAGCAAATTAGGGTGAGTATTAAAAAGGAAAACCATTCTTAACCACTACACCACACTGGCTCTCAAACGGAAAATATAATGGCTTGGGGATCATAGGTCAGTGCATCTGAAAAATCAATGGTCTCCACATTGTAAATAATAACATTCACATGTCATTTGATGCAGACCATCTGAGGGGTACTTTTTCTTCTTCTGCGGGTTCTAACCTCTTGTAAGTGACTAGTAATGGTGGGGAAAGGTAATGCACTCCTGTTGTCAACATATGTATCCAACTTGTACCACTCCTCAGTTACGTGGTGGGGGGCTCTACTACATAGATCTCCCCTTCAAGTTGCAGTCCCCCCCATGATATCTTGTGCTTGTTTCCTGATCCTCATAAGCCGTGTTTTGGGTAGCACAGGGGGTTGCAGAGGACAGGGGGAGGAAAGATCTATTCCACAAATGGAGCTTTGCATGCAATTTCTTTTGGGGGGGAGGCAATCTAAAGACTGATGTGCAATGAAATTTCAAACTCTGAAACCATCCATAAAGTATGTCATACTTTTAAAGCCTCCTCAAAACTTCCTGCTCCTTTCTTACACCATTTATTTATTTTTATTAGTTTCCACCCAATATTTATTTGTTCCCATCCAATATGGTCCCCCAAGGCAGGGAACATCAAAACATTAGAACATTTTCAAATTAAAACAGCATTGTGTGTGTGTGTATATGTATGTACATACACACACACACACACACACAAAGAGGGACCCACAATCCTGTCCATATCCTCAGACTGGATGCACTGAAAGCTATCTCACACAACTGAAAAAAATTGGCACCCTGCTGGGACTATCCAATCCTGTCATTGCTAATGTACAGTCGAAACTGGGACAGACGTGAGAGACTTCATCCACAAACTGCTTAGTAAAATGATCACAGTGGGCTGCAGAGCAGTCCACCTCCTCTTGTAGGCTGGAACCCTACAGGCCCTGACTACTTAGAAGAGTTTCACTGTGTGGATGCAACACTGGCAGAGAAATGTTATTTCTTTCCTACTGTTTTCACTAAGGAGAAGGCTATAAAATGAACTCTAGCCTATGCCTTGCTGGTTTTGTCCTGAGTCTTTCTCCACTGTTGCTCTAGCCATTTCATTTGTCTTTTCATCATCTGCAGCCCCCTAGTAAACCAAGGGGCTGCCAAGGATCTTAGACCTAAGACAGAGTGCCTGGGAGTAATTGCATCAATTGCCCAGATAATTTCCTTGTTCTAGAGGTCAACCAGACAAGGAGTGCCAATCATATCAGAGGGAAAATTCCCTAATGCCATCTGAAAAGCAATTGGATCCATCAGGCTATGGAGTGGATCATCTTAGTCAATTCCCCACTACTGTGGACTCTTGGTATCTTTGTAAGTCTAAGCCCCAGTAAGTAGCGATCTGTCCTTGAAATAGGGACCATCTTTAATCCCTTCTCCTTCAAATAACCTTCTTCCAGCCCAGAGCAAAATCTCAGATCAAGAGTGTGACCTGCACAGTGTATGGGGTCTATTATAATGCAAGACAGGCTCAAGGCTGTCATGGAGATCACAAACTGCTGAGCTGCTACCAACTGGATAGCCTCAGCATGAATGACGAGCTATCCTAGAAGAATCAGCAGCCAAGGAGTCTTCAACACCACCTCCAAAACCACCCCCACAAGGTCATTCAGGGAGATGGTTGGGCAGTGGGGTGGGTGGTATGCCAACAGAATCCCAATCCTGTATTGCATTCTGGATGCACACTCTCAAAACCAGCAGAGTCCTGGACAGGGCATTGAGTCAGGGAGATAGAATCCTAATGAACTATGATGCTTCCTCCTGGCCCGCCAGACCTACACTGATGTATCACTGAATACCTAACAGAGGCGTAGCTGGGAGAGCTTCTCCCCCAGACAGTGATACATGTCAGGTTCAGCCCTCTCATCTAGAATTAAAAGCTGAATTGCTGCTTTTTTGCCTCTAACTGACTTAGCATTTAAAAGCAAGATATTATAGCCAATTTTGATGCTGGTATGGTCACATGCATCACCCTGGCAGGAAGAAGAAATGTCTTCTACCTGCTGCCCTTCCCTAGGGTGGTATTCTTTCACTAACAAAATTCCCCCTACACCACACCCCTATCTTTGTTCCACTTAAATGTAGAAGATTTCTAATTACCCACCTTGATTACCAACCTACTTTACACACAGGTCTCACTGATTACTAAGTCAAGAGAAGGAAAAAATATTCTCAAAAACTGAACAAATTGATAGACATTCTATATTTTCATGTTTTCATTCTACCATCTATCTTTTCTGGGATATGGAATTTGTTTTTATGTTGTCCAGCGAAGCCACTGCTGTGCTACAGATTTTAGAGCTGGGCCCCAAAGGTACCCTGAAATCTTCATTTTAAGATAATTTTCTGCCTGACTTTACTACTACATTCCCCCAGGCCACAGAGTACTTGTTGAGGACTGCAGCAGAAGAAGGTGATTTTTTTTGGAGAGGCAATAGTTTAGAATTAACCTCTTTGATATGTATTCAAGTATTTGCACATTCCTGTTAAATACTCTTGGGAGACAATAATCACTTGATATTGCTTTGCATTTATCAGCATTATAGGAGTCCCATGCAACCTGAATATTATGGATATAATTCCTTACTTTCGTGGCAATGTTCTGCCTACAATACTTGAAATATAAGCCTACCTACAATACTTGAGAACAGAAACAAAACTGAAAATTAATTTGCATTGTGAGTAGTATGGCAAATGTTTTCGCCTGGCTTTTTTATAAGGGCTCTGGAATCCAAGAATTGCAATAATCCATGCCTTTTCAAAATTTAACACCCCACCACAATATTTAATGAGGTCTTTAATAGCATTCTACGTATGGGATCCAATCATTGCCATCTCCTTGCTGCTTCTTTTGCTACTGATAACTAGGGATGGGCATGAACCTCGTCATGAACATAATTTCCTGACGAATATTGTCAGTTCATGAACTGGATGTTCATGCCTATCCCTATCCACAACCCTCCATCTCCACATGGTTTTGGAGGTTCATGGGGTTTGTGGGAGGAAGCAGGGGGGAGCGAGAGGGATCGCTGAAATCGCTTGCATCCATTTCAGCTTAACAGCGGGGCTAGTGTGCCAGCAATCCCTTTAGCTCCCCCCCACCCCTACTTCCAAGCGTTCCCTTTAAATTGCTTTTGCAAGCTCTTCTCCCCCTTCCATTCTGCTGGCCTTGGGAAGCTGCCTCCAGGAGAAAGGAGGGAGGGAAGATCTCAAATCTTCTCCCGAACCTCATGAACCAAATCAGTTCAGTAAATGGGAAGGTTCGTGAAGGTTCATTGGTTGTGTGACCTCAGTTTTAGAATCCTTCATTGACTTTAAATAGAAATTACGTAGTGACTTTCTTCCTGCTTCTTCCATGCTATTTGCAACGTTAAAAAGTTCAACAAGTGAACATGTAAAAGAAAAAAAAAGATTATCAAAACTAGTTTCAGAAATTATATAGAGATACCCTTAAATCCAGAACTTACTTCTGTCTCCATGGAATTTCCTGCACGTTTTTACAGCAACAAAAATATCTGTTTTCTTCACAGGATCCCCCTAAAATTAAAACACCATCTATGTCTTACTTTTGGTCAGGTTTATATCACACAAGCAAATCTTTAAAAAAAAAAAGGAGGACTTCAAAATATGAGTCTATATACATTTAAGTAGATTTTCTTTTCTTTTCAAATCCAGCAACTTAAACCAAATCAGTGTTGCCTGGCACCATATTTTCACTAAAATTTGGATCAGAATTCTGGCTGAAACCAGATGCAACTGATTAAGGAAGCTAATGAACAATTACAAACTGCAGCAATATGAGTATTTAGGGTCTGATGCAGCTAAAGTAACTGTCAGGCTCCGCTGATTTCAACAGCAGAGATGCCAGCATGTGCTAAACTCTCACACTAACGTCATGGAGACCGAGAAGTACTTCTCTTTTTGATTGACACAAACCCTTGTTTCAGAATACATTGTATATATTACTATGTAGTGAATCAGTTTCTATCATGGTGCACCATAAAGCTTAAAAAAGCTAAGAATCAGGTTCTTAGCAGGGATTTATCTGTGCGTGCAGGTACACACACACACACGCACAGAGAGCATTCTTTTGGCTCAAGCAACACATACACATTTAACCCAGTTTCACAGCTTCATGTAGGCAATTCACATTTCATTCTGCAGTCTCAATTTAATAAAACAACCTGTGGTGGAGAAACAAACAGGAAATAATTACTAGTAGGGATTTTTCCTCTGTAAACCACAATATGCATTCACAATATGAAAATACTTTCACTACTAGAAAACATACCCTACCATTTTCTAAAAGAAGAAGAATAGGCCTATTTTGAAAACAATAATAAACCATGCTCCATTGCTTCAGGCACTTTTCCTCCAAGTCCAGCTCATTTCCATTACTGGAGTCAAGCTGGAAGAAAAATGCCCAAAGCAAATGAGAGGGAGGAAGCAAGGTTGGGGAGGGTTCGATTTCCCTTACCTGTGCCCATCTTTGTATGTTAGATACCCTCTGGCCACACACACACTTCATATGTGAATGGAACATACTCATGAATAAATAAAGACAGCTGTCCCAACCATGTCTAGTCTGGCCAATAGTACAGTAACCACAATAATATTACAACCTAAATAAAAGTACAACCTTCATAGTCATTCCACACCTCAAAGAAAATAATTTCCCTATCACAGCCCACCTTAACTTTATCTTAGAAATTATGCTTCCATTTGAAAATGCAAAAGTTTAGACTGTTTAAACAATTAAACAAATTAAAAAGGTTTTGAATAGGACTGCTTACTTGTCTATGAATCTTAGAGGAAAAACAATCTGGAAATGCTTACACATATTGGGAGGTAATTAGCGAATGTAGTGGCACAATGACTAGTCTTGGGATAGTCAACATCTTCTGTACAGAACTCAGGCACTGGGGTGAGATGTGGTCCATTGCCTTTTCCCCAGATATATAGTGCAATCTTTTAAAATATATGGAAAATATCAATTAGCACTGAAATATTTTCATACTATGAAGCTACAGCACTGCAACACAAGAAGTATATGTATTTGAAATGAAACAAAATAACTATGCTCAGAGCAGCTATTATGTTGTACAAAAGAAATCCCAAATTCTGAGTTGAAGATTATAATTCCATCCATGCAGGCAGGTGGTATATTGCTAAACAGCTACTAGATCTTCTCACTACAAAGTTATTGGTACATCTTCTCACATACTCCTAAATTTAGCTATTGTATATGATGCCTCATGAGACTGCACATACGTTCAGCGCCTGTGATTTATGCCCAAATGGAATACAAGACAACACAAATTGAAAATAAGTTTAGTTAAGGCTGACAGGAACAGATGGCTGGGGAAGGTTAGTAAACATGGATACAGCTATATAAACACAAGACGAGTTCTTTCCAGTAGCTACTTTTACTACTTGAACAACAACTAGCTCCTGTATAAACCGGAAAAAGTCAACAAACAGTAAAAAACATTTAGAAGAAGTATATTTTAAGATCACATCTATTTTGTCTATCGCAGAAGTACACTTTAATACAGGAGTCCCAAACGTGGCACAGAGTTGCCAGCTCCGGGTTGGGAAATACCTGGAGATTTCAGGGAGGGGCCTGGTAAGGGAGGGGTCTGGGGAGGGACTTCAATGGGGTATAATGCCATTGAGTCCACCTTCCAAAGGGGCCATTTTCTCCAGGTGAACTGGGAATCAGTTATAATCCCAGGAGGTCACCAGCCACCACCTGGAGGCTGGCAACAACCTTACCTGGCACCCATGGATACCATGGTGTCTACTGACACTTTTCCTGAAACTTGCCAGGTGTTTTTAGTAAGTGGGTGGAGCCAGATGGGATTTTGCCTAGCAAGGCTTCCACTGGCTGTGCAGAGTTTTAACAATATTGCTTTGGTAGCAGCTGCTACCCCATCACAAAGGTCTTCAATATAAAACAATATATTCATTAAAAGGCATCCTGGTTAAACAGAGCTTCTGCCTTTAAGTGTTGAAGAGTGAATATTAAGAGTTATGCATAACCTCGTTCTCTGACATTTCGTGTTTGGCTCAGTCTCATGGCAGATATTTTGTGGCTTTACCCACCACCCTGTGGTGCCCAATTCCAGAATTCCAAAGGTGCCCATAAGCTCAAAAAAGGTTGCGGCCTCCTGCTTGAATAAAAACAATCCACACAATCTTGTGAAATACGGTTGCAATTCCTAGTTTCTACCAGTGGAATGTTTTAAGGTCTGAATAGCTGCTTGATTTGGGGGGGGGGGTGTTAATTGCCAAATGGTGCTGCCCCCATAGATGCCCTAGATCACTTCCACCCCTTTCAGTTGTGGGAATCAGTGTAAAGTTTCTGAATCTTAGGGCTTGTTAAGAGATGGAAATAAAGGCAGTACGGCATTTTAGGACTCCTACTGAAGACCAAGTATTAAACAAAACCCTGGAAAGATTAATTGCATTGACTCTGCATGTGTCACGAAAATGAAGAGTTGATACACTTGAAAGATGGGATGTAACAAAATACAGCAAACGTGAATTGTATTCCATTTGGGAAGGCACAGCAGCATACTGAATGTCATTAAGCGAGACAGGGATGAAACAATGACCGGAGGCATCCAAATTTTTTTTTTTTTAAACTTCACAGGAGTAAATGGCAATTTTTCTTCACTTTCAATAGTGCCACTGCCTAATGTCACCAGAACTGGAATAAAAGATGGTAACCTTTAACAGGATGTATCATTACTAGTAAATTGTGCAAGCACAGACAGACTCGCAGCTGCCACTGGGAGACCTCTCCCCTGCCCCAGTTCTGTTTGAAAGAAGAAGACCTAGACATCTGTGCGTGAGCACATTTTCAAAAAATAAACATTTCTGATACAAGTATCCCTTCCACCATGATGAGGTTGCTGAAACCAGAATCCCCAGGGTCCAAGATCCATCTCATTTTTGCTAACTACTCTGAAGTAGAATTCATGCCACGAATTCTGCAATTTTGTCTTTGTTTAAGTAGAGTTGCTTCTAGCTATCATATAGTTATCTTGACGATTACGTTACCACCACTGATGAATGAGAGTGAGTCTCTCCTGCTCTGTTTGTTTTAGTGTGCAATTCAGTTTCAATCAGTGTAGTGAAATAAAGGTGAAGCTCCTGAGGTGCTAGGAATGGAGTCTCGACTCGAGCATTAACACCACTAAATGTCTTTTCTAAATATGCCCCCAACAATGCAGAGAAAACTTAGCTCATATAGATGCTCATGCACGCACCAGGGCTCCAGCAGGGCTTTAATACTCTGCAGGAGAGTACTGAATCAGTTTGCTGATCAACAAACAGTAGAGAGCATTTGTTTTATGCACTGCATTTCATTATGCCTTTCATTCATAAATGAAAGATGTAAGCATCTGCCTTCCAATATAGTTATTTTTATGTATGCACTCCAATACTATATCATATTGTTTATGTGACAATGTGGATTCACTTTTGAAAAGCTCATTAATAAGGTATATCCCCAAACAGGTTATTGACTAGCATCCTGCAGAGGTGAGAACACACAGAATATACAGTATTTATGAACCCTCCATCTGAGCTCTGTAACTATTTTTCAGATGACTGTGTCTTACCATTCTTGCAATGTTACATGTGGATGAACTTAAATTATTCAGTATTTATGGATTCACCTTTTTACATTAATAAACTGAATTTCAGATTAATTAAAAACAATATTGGTTATATAGGTTTCTTAGGGCTCAGCTACATAGAGAAGAGAAGAGTTTGGATTTATACCCCGCCCTTCACTACCCAAAGAGCAGTTTACAATCTCTTTTCCCTTCCTCTCCCCGCAACAGACACCCTGTGAGGTAGGTGGGGCTGAGAGAGCTCTTTCGAGAACTGCTCTTGAGAGAACAGCTTTGAGAGAGCCATGACTGACCCAAGGTCACACTAGCAGCTGCATGAGGAGGAGTGGGGAATCAAACGCTTCTAGCCACTACATGTAACTGGCTCTAAAATGTGGAGAATTCCATGAACACAGCTTCTAGAGTTTCTCTCTCTCTCTCTAAAAATCAGGCATTTGGGGCCCTGGATTTATATCAAGACCTAGAGCAAGAAAGGATTAAACACCACCCCCATGTCATTTTCTCAGCCTATAACACCCTGGGAGTTATTTGCTCTACTGGGCAATTATAGAGCTAGCAACACCAGTACACAGAAGAGTCCCCCAGTGGAACAAATACCAGCTTCTTAGAACTGCTTCAGTTCAAGGAAACTGCATGCAGAGAAAACTTGAACACCCCTCCCTTCACGCTACAGCCCACTCTGAATCAGGCCTTAATGCAACTGATTTTTTAGACAGGAAAAAAATGCCAGGAGCTGTGTTCACATTCAGCCCTTAGATTACTGTTCACGCACTTGAAACGGTATCATCCTGATTTCTACTGGACTTTTGGTGTGGACTGGTGTATTACTTAATGAAGCTTCTATAGACATTATGCATGTTCACATTTCTTTACATTTTACTGAAAGCTGAAAAGGAAAAAGCCACAATGAGGTCCACAGAACCTCTCAGCTAGTTCAACCCATTCAAGACAGCTTTGGGCTTGCTTTTCCTCAAACAACCTCCTTCTAGTCCATGGAGCAAATTTTTTTGAATTGGAGCAGTTTAAAAATAGTCTGCAGTATAACACAAGTTTTAGTTGTGGTTAATGGGAAAAAAGGGATGGTGAGAAGCCACTGCATTGCTTGAAGCTAAGTGGTTCTTAGGATCTTGTTCACAGATTTCCAGCACTTTATTAAGTGTTAATAACAGAATCTTAATATTATTTTAAAAAATTCTACACAAACAATAACAAAAGAAAGAAGAATAAAAGTATACATAATATAATTTTCCTCCTATGTTGCAGAGCAAGGTTACGTAATAACAAATGGCACCACAGAAACAGAGCAGGACTTACCTCATATTTCAAATCTATGGTAAAATCTGACTTTAAAGGTTCATTTTTCAACCTCTTTGCAAGCCTGAGGAGTAAAATAATAAAAAATAAAGATTTCCTATAGTAACAGCATTCTAAATGGCAGAAAACAGAGGACTTTTTAAATCAACTAGCAAAACCATTATCTAGGACATAAAGGATTTGCAGTCATATCCTAGAGGGCAAGGTACAATTTAAATGTAAGCTTCAGGATTTTATAGTATTATTCTTATTTATAAAACTGCTGCATGCCATGAGCACTATTAGAACTATGAATGTGGTTCTGAAATTGTGCTTTCTCTCCAGTTCTACTTTTAAATATTCATTCAGTTACTTCCAAAACATTACAGCAGACAGGTTTTATGAGGGATGCTTGAACACCTGCCATTTCAGCTCATAACCTGTTTTCCACATGCAAACAGAAAGCTGATTTTTGAGGAGCAGTTCAGCCGTCAACCTGTTAATGGTTGTTTGGCAGGTTGCCTCATGTTATTCCTTCCTATACATGTAGTGTAGTCTAAACAGCTTTTTGCACATGTACATTCTCATGCAGCCTGACAGGCCCATTTTGCATGTACACCTTACTGCAGATTTTCAGAGCAGAAAGCTTTTACTTTTGACTTCGGATTCTGTGCCTGCCTTACACACCATTTTTTTCCTCTGGTGTATTTATTCTGCAGCTACAATAAAAAAACTGCACTTTTCTAAATCAGGGTAGAGCGTCACTTGTACTGGGGGGGGGGATCCATTTTATAAAAAATTATGCAGTTGCCCTCTCGCAGCAGCACAGTAACATGCAGCAAATCCTCCTGGTTCAGGTTGTGTGCATGCATTTTAGTTCTAGTTCACTGAATTAAAGGGAAAAGAAGGCAGGCAAAGGGGGAAAACCTGATATTGAGACTGACCAAACTTTTTTTTTTTAAACTGACAAGCAGCTGTCATATTGCTGCACACTAGGGGATTCTCTGGCTGAGGACAGATTGGCCGTCTCGGCCGCATCTGCCCCCAGGAGGCGGCCCGGATGCATCGTGTCCGACGCCGCGCTCCTTCCACACCAGCCGAGCACCACTTCAAAGTGGTGCTCGGTTGCTGCAGCACGCCCCACATGTGCGTTCCACCTGCCGGAGCAGGTGTGAACGCGCGCGGGCAGGGGCAGCTGTGCGGCGTCCGCCCGCCGCTCCAGGAAGCCGCCCGCAGTCTGAACGCTGTGGGCGGCTTCCTTCCGGCGGCGTGTGAACGCCGCACCGCGGGGGAAATTTCCCCCACCCCATTCTGCCGCGCTGCGGAGGCGCGACAGAATGGCAATCTGTCTGCAGCCTCTGTTGTGTTATTGGTCACTGTGAAAAATGGGAAAGGGTCACACGATCTCATAATATGGGGGAACATGTTGGAGTGTACAGCATGCACAGTAGAACCCACTGACACTGGCATCGCAAGCTGAGATCGTTGACTGTGTGTGTGTGTGTGTGCATGCTGTAACTCCACCACACTTTGCACAGGGCTGCAATTTGGATGGGGAGGAGTCCTCTAGCAGAAGCTCTGGAGAGCTATTTTAGCCTTGTGTCACTCAACTGAAAAAAATGGGGGTATTTTCGCCAATGCCTTAGTGCAGCTGCATAGTAATGCTAATTTCCTGTCCTTCCTTGCAAATGTGTGTGGTTTTTTCTTTGCGATTCTCTAATTTGATCCTGCACACTGTTCCTGATCTTCACAGTTTTTTATAGCCTGTTCTGTGTGGATTGCATTCTTCCTCTAAATATATTGATCCCAAGCAATTCTGAAGTTCAGTGGCTTGCAGAAAAGTCCATGTGGCTCAGCAGCCATTTTAACATTAGGCTTCCAGAGACTGCCAAAATGGTCTCCCCACTCCCCCCAACTGTGTTTATTAAAGCATTAAAGGGAAAATGTTTCCAAAGCTTTAGGCTTCCCATCCCAGTGTCTTGCTCTCCTTTCATTTCATGTCAGTTTCATTCCATGCTGACATTCCATTGCATGAAGTACTGAAATCCCTCTTGTTTTTTTGTTTGTTTTGCTCTGGGGACACTTCCGTTTGCCTACTCTCCAATCCCCTTTCCAAGTCAATACCAGTAGGGAACTAAACCACCTACAGCTTCTTTTAAACTCCCCCTCCTGTTGTTTCAATTTTTTTTATTCAGCGATCAAAGACTAACGATAATCTCATATCACTAATGCTGCTTTAAATTAAAAATTTAAAAACAAGGGGGAAGTGGCGCTTGTACACCAATGAAGGCGGGAGGATGTCAGAAGGTGCAGAGTGGGCAGAACAACCTCAATATGGGCGGGGGAGTGACCTTTGAGGGGTAGGAAAACGGTGGAGGGAAATTCAAGGGAATCTGTACGCTTTTGAATTACCTTTGGCTTGGAAGTGAAACAAGGGAGAAAATCAGCACCAAAGCACTCTCAGAAAACCCAGAGAAACAGCAACCAGAAAGTGAACTGAGCGCTGAAGGGAAAAAATTTTTTATGTATATTTGTGCTATTAAGTTCTGGGTATATATTGGAACTGGACTTCTATTACAGTTTTTATATAGTGTGTAAATGAAAATGGACCAGCTTAGAGTTTTTAGTTTAGGCTGATTGTTTCCCATAGTTCCTGTTTTGTTGCCTGAATAATTAATAATTACAGGTTTTGTAGGATAAATTTTACTAAATATTTTTAACAGTTGGTAATTGCCTTTTAAACATTGTCTAGAAATTACTTGGTTTAATGCCCTTTTATTTTATTGATGTTGGTTGTTGTTAGACGTCTCTTAGCTCTGGATGTATACTGAGTCTGTAATGGCCTTTGGCTAATAAATGACTATTGACTACTGATCAATGCAGAACAACAAAGAAAACCCGATGGACATGCACGGTGAAAGCGAGGGAAAACACCTGTGCATAATAGGCCTGAGTTACACTCCCCCCATCCTTGCTGCATGACTGCTCTGCTCAGCAAGAAATAGTTTAAATAGACAATTTAATCAATCACAGGTCATATGTCACTTATAAATAAATACTGTGTTTTAATAATATTCTATCATTCAGTATTTGTTTAAGCAGAAGCTGACTATCAGTTTGAATCAGCAGCACTTCTGTGTATGCAAATCTCAGCAACCCCAAAGACCTGTTTGGCAGGCATTTATGAACGAAAAGGCTGGGTGATCAGCTCACGTCTGACTGGCATCTTCGAACATAGTAAGCCCAACTGTCTAACATGTTCATGGTGAAATCTTCAACATCCCTCAATTTACAATGAATTATCCTGTCTTTTTCTGTTCTTTGAACAATTTTTCTTTATTATCGCTTTATCCACTAGTCATTATGCTCCAATCTACCTCTCTGCACTTTCCACTCCTTTATCTATTTTTTCTTCGATCCTTTGCTGCAATACCATCTCATTCCTTCTCTAGTGCTAAAAAGTTGAAAATACTTCTGTGGTTCTCAGAACTCTTCCTTTTAGAGGGCTAAGCAGAACTGGTTCACTCCCCAAGTAACCCAAAGTAGTTTCTTGGTGAACGAAATCAGCAGGAGCATCACAGAGAACAAGTGTGGCTTGCACCTTCTGTCATTTCCCAGCCCACCATGCTCAAGTGGTCTGCAGAGACACACTCCCTCATCTCTCATGCAAATGCCACAAGAAGCCTGCAAGAATGCATGACAGCAGGTGCCCCCACTGGCAGGGAGGCCCCATCTCCTCCTGTGCTATGCTCTCACTGTTTGTAATGGGATACTGAGCAGAGCAAGCCCTGGCACTAGGAGTGGCAGCTCAAGTGTAGTGCTCTCTGGGAAAAGATCATTGCAGTACTAACTACTTCAGAGAAGTCACTAACTGCCAAAAGAGGGAGGGCACAAGGAAAGCTCTCCATAAGACATCCTTGCTGCAGTCATTTAATATCAATTGCGTGAGCTGAGTGACATATCAGCCTTTGCGTTTCTGTTTTGTATTGAAACAATCTGATTTTTGTTAGTTGCCTTAAGTATGTTAGTGGAAAATGAGCTACAAATTTTGAGGATCTATTAAAGAAAACTCTACAACACACTTGTCTATATGTCCAATATATCATAACCATAAACAGAAGAATGGTTAATTAAAAACTTACTCTACCATTCTGAGCAGAGTCAAGTCCATTGATTAATTAATTTAGAAGGGTGTAACTCTATTTAAGATGGTATTTCTAGTCTGTTAGGAGGGTGTAACTCTGTTTAAGATGGCCCATACAGGAGACACTCTGGACTCCCAAGAACTGGTCTGCCATTTTATTTGAATTGGTTTTAATCTGATTTTAAAATGTTTTAATATTGTTATTATGATATTGCTTCTTGTGACAGTGTTGAGATATGACTGTTGTGACCGACCTGAGCCCGCTCGCGGGGGAGAGTGTGATATAAATAAAATAAAATAATATCCTGAAACAAGTAATTGCTAAATACCCAGAACATACATTCAGATTATAAAACGGGGGCAAATATTTAGCAATGAATTGGTAATATAAGAAATATTTATTATTTTCATATTATCAGTATTTTCAGTCAACAAAGGAGAAGGAAGACAAGAAGTTCTTCATTACATTTAGAACTTCCAGCATATTCCAAAATATATTTTGCTTCTAGATATGCAAAGACTTCACTGATTCTTATTCAACTATTTATTGGTATTTTTAAATTTCTCCCATCTGTAATATTAAAATATCCTCCACTAATGCAGAGATATCTCACAACAAAACTTTAAAATGAATGCAGCTGTAACCTAAATTTGACTGAATACTAATATATATGCAAATATCTATTTCTAACATGCACATTTATAAAGTTTTAATTGCTTATTAATGTGTCTTATTATAATTCCCTAGTATTATACTGTGAGCAATAAAAGGAAAGGGGGGGGGTTATAAGTGTTTATGGTTACTTAACTTTGGATAAAATCTCAGTTGCAATCAAATAATTTACTTGCATACATACCCACAGAAAGAAACATTTGACACCTAATAATAAGTTTTACCTTTCCAGAGCCATTTTACAAATATCAGTTACTTAGTAAACCAATTTACAATCCCCCCAGCCCCCCAGCTAAATTCTTACTTATTTACAAGTGGCATACTGAGCGCCCAGCCAGCAGCAAAATCTGGAAATTTAAAAATGGTAGGATTTTCAGCAAAGGCATAGTGGTGGATAATTGTAGATTCATCATCATGTAATGCTTTGCCTAGAAAAAGTTCCTGTGAGAGAAGAAAAGCACTCTATTTATAATTTTAACAACGCTAGAACATCAAACATCATATCCCAGACATACTTTTTTTTGAGAGAAATATCACTGATCATTTATTACAAAGTTTATATTCTGACTTTCTGCCTGATCAATTAAAACATAAGGCATAAAGATGCCATTTCAAATGCAGTCTACAGCTCATGTGTCATAATGGTGTATAGTGTACTACACACCATTACGACACACAAGCTCTACATACCAAAAATCCATTTTGTATTTGTCAAGAGTGAAGTGGTGAATGGAAAAGTTATTCTATGGCTTGACACTTACTTCTACACAATAATTTCACTTCAGCAAACACATCACCAATAAAACTGTCTATTGAACAACTGTGAATAAAGAAATATGATCTAGTCTGGTGGATGCCATGTAAATGACATGAACATTAGCGCAAATAAGAATACTTTCATGGACAAAGGTGGTCAAAATATCAATACCAATATTTTAATGAATAAATAAAAATAAAAAGCAGCAAAGGAACTGCATGATACATCTAACCAATTGATACCCTGGTACTCATTCATGGAAAGAAGCAAGTACATTACTAGAAGGAAGCTTTATTTTCCCTGGAGTTATAACACCAACAGTAAGCATTAAAAGGAAGTTTATAACACATTGTAATTGTCAAAACTAACTTTTGTTCATGGTAGGAGACTAGTAGTGTAATAAAACAGAGCTACACCCTTCTACAGAAGTTAACAGGTTTAGAAGGGTAACTCTTCTTAAGATTTCAGATGTAAGGAGAGAGGATGGGAAGAAAACTGGAAGAACAAAAGGAACCAAATCAACCTGGGGAATAAAAGCTGATTTAGATGACTTAAGAGAAAAGATTAAACCCCCTCCCTCAGGTCATTTTCCCCATCAATTTATTTATTTATTATATTAGACTTTTAGGTGAAAAAACAAAACACTGGGAGATCTAACTATGGATCTTCTGTATCTCAGTTGTTTGTGCAGTCTCGTTCCCACAAAATATACTTCGAACATGACTGACCAATTACTATTTTTCACCTTAGATTTGTCATATCTTCTAAGTACTTCCAGCAGCCTTACAATATGTATTCTTGTATCCTCTTCACAGAAAAAAATCCATGAGGTATTTCTATTGTATGAAGCAGAAAAGCTGATGGAAGAAAGAGTCTGAGTTATAGTTTAGGAAGGAATTAAGTATTTTAGATGCAAGACTAAATAATTTTTCAACTATACCAATATAACCAGAAGGAACATGGAAAATATAAGGCTTCTTGCTGTGTGGCCAAGCAGTCATCAGACTCTCACATGGTGTGGCCAGACTGGTTATTAGCCCAGGTGCAGAAAGCATTACTCCCTTGATCACAAGCTAAAAACAAATGTGGCAACCCGATAGAGTGATCAGGAGACTCTCTCAGGTCCATGGCAAGGTATCATTACTAACAAATGTACTTTGCATCCAAAGCCAATTTCTTGTTATGTGAACTGCTCCTAACTATTGCTTTGTCTTTTATAAGAAAATATCAAAGACTGTGTATCTTTCATGTAATGTCATTTTCTATCTCCTTGTAGGATACAGTCTTAAAACAATCAATGGTCCCAAGACATCACAACAGCAACCACAGAATCATGTCACAGTACACACAATTCTAAAGGAAAATGTCTTTAGAAGAAAAGTGCACAAATCCTGCAAGGCCTTAGTTATCTGTTTAAGTAGACCCCTTATAACACAGAGAAAAATAATGGGGGAGGGAGAAACTCAACCCAAAATATGGCTGTGATCTAAGAGGGTCAAGCTAACAAAATAAGTTATTATAAAAATACAAATATTTATTATGGTGTACACATTAATAAAAGATAAAATAGGTTAAAAGCAATGGTCCAAATATCAGACTCTTAAAACTTTTGACACACAGAGTTGATAGTTTTACATATACAATGGATGGGTATATCTTATGACCAGTAAACCATACACATTTCAGCCCCTTAGGGCCTTCCTCAGTGGTCAGTATTACTATTGTAAAACAACACACATCCAGAAATAAATATATGAAAAAATATTTTCTTTAGAGCCAGGTGTTGCTTTCTCATGTGATGTGCAGCTGCTAAAAGTGGGCCATGGATAATCTCTCATGGTAACTGCACATGCTCTCCAAATTGTTCTGGTACCAAATATCCAATGCGTCTGGATGTATGTCTTTTCCATCAAGTGTAGCAATCAAGTTGATTATCATGAGATATTTTGTTAGCTTGACCCTCTTAGATCACACCCTTATAACACACACACAGATTTCTCAAAGGGTATGCAGCTGATAAAAACTCAGTCTCTTCTCCTTCAAAAGATATCCAGTTCTTAGGTAAAATTATGTGAGCTGAGAGGCAGGACATATGGACAGAAGTAGAAAACTTGAGCTCAGAAGAAAAAGAATGATGCTATATTTTCAACACTTTTGTAATTGATAGTATTTTACTGAAATACATTTGCTGAACTGGTCAAAAGCACTGCTTCGTAACAATACCAGAGTTGCATACTTACTCATGCATTAGTGGCAAAATGGTCCATGCACCTTCATGCCTATCCATCAGGTGAATAAGCAGAACTGTAGGTATTTCCTTTAAGAAAAACAAAAACATTACTATAACCCAGGTTATTTTGGTTTCAGCTTTTGTTACCCCATTTCTGAAGAACTCTTTCCAATGTAAAAGTAATATATCTATCAATTAAATTACCCTCTTCATAAATAATCAAAGTTTTTAGCATGTTTTAAATAACAGTTCTCTTCCTATGAGAACTATATGGTTAGATGCTCTACTCTCACTGCCCAGAAACAAATACACACTTAATGCAAGAAATTTATTTTCAAGTAAGGTTTCTTTTTTGATAACTCATTTTGCTTTATTCCACACTGACTGGTATTGACAGAGTATACTCAAAATCCAGACAATAGATAAACGTCAAGGAACAAGCATATATCAGCTGCTGTTCCCAAATAACCATTCTTGCAATTCAGTATCACAACAATCTCGATTAGATTAACATATACTTCAGATATTATCAAAACTTGAATGAAAGCAGGCAATTCACTGTAAGATAGTAGCTGGAATAAAGTTAAACAATTCTGAATACCTGTCCACGAATATAAGTTCAATTCAAACTCATTTCCTTCCATTCACTATGGTAAAATTAACAGGCTTATGATTTTCTTTTACACATCCAAGGTGATTCTGTGGCATCTGACCCATAAGGCAATCTAATGAAATCTCATCAGGTGTGTCACATTTGTTTTCTCCAGTACATCAAGAAGCTTAACAAGACCAAGCTGATCCATATTGCCTGTAATGGTACTGATGGTCCCAAGCATATAGCTTCCAGTTGACTCCCTATACAGCCTGGATCCACTGAAACTAGGGATCACTGGAGGATTTCTGTGCTGCACTGGGGAGACTATATTCAAATACATGCAAATACAGGCCTCCAGTCTGGTTCAATAACATGTAAATATATGAAAGTACACTTGTTTGCTGGTATGCAAGTTTTGCCTCACATAAGTGTTTGTCTAGTAAGCCATATGAACTCGGCTTGGCTATACTATATCACCAACAGTAAATGTCTTTTGGTTGCTGTTTAAATAATACTGCCACAGCAGTAATGCCAAAATTGTGCATAATGTGCTTTTATTCAAGTGGTTCTTTCAGCAAGTTCTTCTGACAGACATCAAAGTCAAAAGGGTGCAAAAAGAAGGCCAAATCAGCTGTACAAAGCAGCAATGACAGAAAAGCTATTGTCATATAAAAAAGTATTGAGCTGTGAACAGTCCAAGTATTTTCATTTCTTTCTGATGGACAAAAAGTATCTTTAAGTATATAATGAATAACTACTGAGAGATCATTTTCTAATACTCAGAAAATATTGGGGAAAACCAGAACCAAAATATCTGGTCTATCCACAAGCGTATTTTTCTATGAGCCTTTGATGATTAAAAGCAGGGGTCCTCAAAACTACGGCCCGGGGGCCACATGTGGCCCACCGAGGGCATTTTTCTGGCCCGCCGGGTGTGCCGCTGCCTGTCCTCCAATTCCCAGCAGCACACAAAGCAGCGGAAAAATTGCAGCCGACTCATCCCGGGGCCACATGACAAAGCCCCACCCCCCTGCTTCCAGTCAGCCAGGAGGAGGCAAAAGGAAGACTGGAAGAGGGTAAGTGTGGGGTGGCAGGCACTCCAGCTGGCCCCAAGTCTCCTAGCCGGCTGAGAGGCCTAGGAGACCTGCACCAGTCCCAAGAGCCGGGTGGGGGTCTTTTTTGAGGCTTTTTGTGCTGTTGGGAATCGGAGGGGGAAAGAGAGAGAGAGAGGTTTCTCTTTCCCATCATGATGCCTGCAGTAGTGGAGTTTCAGGGAGAAGCAACTGGGGGCTTGCTGCCTTAAAAAGTTTGTGAGGATGCCGAGTTCTTTGTTTCTTCGGAGAGGGAAAGACAACAGCCCCGTCAAGCCTTGCTTGCGCGCACCCCCCCCCCCCCGTGCGCCTTCCCTACCCACAAAATAGCATCTGAAATCTCCAACCAGATCTAGACTAACTGATGCACACTTGCATCACTTGTTACGACTAGCAGTGACAAATATGGAACCGGACATTGACCATCTCATTAGCCAAAAGCAGGCCCATATTTCCCATTGAAATACTGGTAAGTTTGTTGATTTAACTTGTTCTTCATTTTAAATATTGTATTTGTTCCCATTTTGTTTTTTTACTTCAAAATAAGATATTCCTAGTTCCTAGTTTGTTTGTTTTTAAACTATAGTCCGGCCCTCCAACGGTCTGAGGGACAGTGAACTGGCCCCCTGTTTAAAAAGTTTGAGGACCCCTGATTAAAAGGCACATGCTGAGCCTATCTATGGAATGCACTAAACTGTCCCAAACTTTCTTGTTGTGGTCCAAGCACTGGGCTAGCCAAACATTTTTAGTGGATAAAAAACTACTTATAAACAGAAGTCTGTACAATCACTGTTTAAAAGCCTCATAGGAGGCTTGAAATTGCAGCATAATCATTGTGTATTGAGACAGTGGCTCTTAAATTCTGGGCTGCAAGGCTCAACAGCAAATTTGAATTTGTCTCTGCTTACCATGCAAAACAGTCATGAAATATAGCCTGTCACTCTAGAATGCTACAGGTTTTTAAACACTAGGCATTAAAAATTAAACACAAACTCATTCAATGCATAAGATTCTTGAAGATGGACAGAATAGCATGGGGTTACTTTGCCAGTGGGTCCTGAAAAGATCAGCAAGTTCAGAAATAGGTCTCATTTCAAATTTTGAGAGAACAAAATATCACAGAAAAAGATACAATAGTACCAAAAATGGGTCCTGAAAAGATCAGCAAGATCAGAAGTAGGTCTCATTTCAAATTTTGAAAGAACAAAATATCACAGAAAAGATACAATAGTACCAAAAATGGCAGACCCAAGCTTCCTGCATCCCTCCTTCATAACCTAGTTCGATTCACCTATATCCTACTGTCATTATAATGTGAAATTCACTTCCTTATTCCAATTGACAGCTGCTAGAAGGCGAGAATATGTATCATAATGATGTCAGCACACAAGACAGGTTGAACTAAATGTTAGGGAAATGCTATCAGTGATCATAACTTCAAAGAACATTTTTAAAAAACATTACTTACCTGCAAGTATGGAGAGTGACCACCATTTATTATGATGGAGGGGATGGTATCCCAGCTCAGCTATTCAAAGTTTAAAAAGATGATGCTGTTAAAGTGCTGCACTCAATATGCCAGCAAATTTGGAAAATGCAACAGTGGCTACAGGATTGGAAAAGGTCAGTTTACATTCCAATCCCAAAGAAGGGCAATGTCAAGGAATGTTCAAACTATTGCACAATTGCACTCATTTCACACGCTAGCAAGGTCATGCTCAAGATCCTACAAGCTAGGCTTCAGCAGAATATAGATAGAGAACTGCCAGAAGTACAAGCTGGGTTTTGAAGAGGTAGAGGAACTAGAGATCAGATTGCCAACATTCACTGGACTATGAAGAAAGCAAGGGAGTACCAGAAAAACATCTATTTCTGCTTCATTAACTATGCTAAAGCCTTTGATTGTGTGGATCACAACAAACTGTGGCAAGTCTTTAAAGAGATGGGAGTACCAGACCACCTCACATGTCTCTTGAGAAACCTGTATAAGGGTCAAGAAATGAGTTAGGACGGGATATGGAACAACTGATTGGCTTAGCATAGGAAAAGGAGTACAACAAGGACGTATATTGTCACCCTGCTAATTTAATTTATATGCAGTATACATCATGCAGAATGCTGGCCTGGATGAACCACAAGCCGGAATTGCTGGGAAAAACATCAATAACCTCAAATATGCAGATGATGCCATTCTAATGACAGAAAGTGAAGTGGACCTAAACAGCCTCTTGTTGAGAATACAAAAGGGGAGCACAAAAGTTGGCTTGAAACTCAACATCAAAAAAACTAAGATCATGGCATCCAGCCCCATCACTCCTTGGCAAATGGAAGGGGAAGTCATGGAAGCAGTAACAGACTTCACGTTCCTGGGATCCAAGATCACTGCAGATGGTGACTGCAGCCATGAAATTAAAAGACGCCTGCTCCTTGGGAGGAAAGCTATGGCAAACCTAGACCACAAAATAAAAAGTGGAGACATCACCCTGCTAACAAAAGTCCGTATGGTCAAAGCAGTGGTGTTCCCAGTAGTAATGTATGGTTTTGAGAGTTGGACTGTAAGGAAGGCCGAGCACCAAAGAATAGATGCTTTCAAATTATGGTGCTGGAGAAGACTCTTGAGAGTCCCTTGGACTGCAAAGAGATCAAATCAATCAATCCAAAAAGAAATCAACTCTAACTATTCCCTGGAAGGCCAGATCCTGAAGCTGAAGCTCAAATACTTTGGCCAACAAATGAGGAGGGAGCATTCACTGAAGAAGACCCTGATGCTGGGAAAGGTTGAAGGTCAAAAAAGAAGGGGATGGCAAAGGATGAGATGGTTAGACAGTGTTATCGATGCAACAGTCATGAAAGTAAGCAAACTACAGAGCACAACGGAAGACAGGAGGGCATGGCATGATGTGGGTCCATGGGGTCATGAAGAGTCGGACTCAACTATGCGACTGAACAACAACATAGATAGGAAATCTCGGTCTGGGGCAAGTGATGCTCTGTATTCTTGGTGCTTGGGGGGGAACAGTGGGAGGGCTTCTAGCGTCCTGGCCCCACTGGTGGACCTTCTGATGGCACCTGGTATTTTTGGCCATTGTGTGACAGTGTGTTGAACTGGATGGGCCATTGGCCTGATCCAACATTGGCTTCTCTTTGTGTTCTTATGCTGCAGACAAGGGAGCAATGTAAGAGTTTGGGCCAAGAGAAGATTTGAGATCCAGTGTGGTATAGTGGTTAGTGTTAAGACTAGGATCTGGGACACCCAGGTTTGAATCCGCATGGAAGCTTGCTGGGTGCTCTTGGGCCAGTCACACAGCCTAACCCGCCATGGACCAGCTTTACACACACACACACACAAAATCACCTTTTTATTTCAATAAATCAAGTGGAAGATTTAATATTAGACAGCTATAGTTATTTTTTCATACCCAGTGAGATGGGAGGGTGGGAATTAATTCACAGACTCTCTGTGGACAGCTCCAGACAAAAGAAATTAAAGGTTTAAACTTAAAAAAACCCTTCAGTTGGCTGACAATACATTTCATAAAAGTCAAAGAAGGAAAACCACAGCCAGCCTGTCAGCTGTATGTGGTTTTTAGGGAAGAGAAAGTTTCATGCACGTATCTTTCAACAGTTTTTAAACCAGGGTATTTCTTCCATTTATTTCATTAGCAGTCCAATCAATCATGTACACTTTTGTTTCCTCTCATAAAAATATCAACTGCTTCCATCATCAGTGGAGAATTTCATTAGGATCAATGGAAGAAAAAATATCTATTTATAGCTAAGAGGGCATGCAAGCTTGGCTCCACGTCAAACATTTCCCTTCAAGTAAAGAAGCAAGTGTTTCTTATCTCAGCAGTTTTTTAAGAGAAAAAAATGGGAAACTACACGAAAGAAAGCTTCTATGAATGCTTTGATTTTCTTTGAAAATAATTGATGGAAACCTGGTCGTATTTGTATGCCTCATTTACATACTCAGCATCAGAAATTTTCCTCTCTGTTTTGCCATTAAGATAGCTAGAATGATATTTTCTGCAACATCATCTGATTGTTTTTGTATTTCAAGATATTTCCTGGGAGAATACTTTTTGCTATCTGTAATGAAGCTGGCATATTTATATATTTATTATCCTTTGCTCTCACTCCCGCTAAGAGTGCAAAGTGACTTACATCTTGTTTTTCGATACATTCACACATCCAGAGAATTTATATGGTCAGGCTAACTAAGATTCAGAAGTAAGTGAACTGTATTAGTTGGGAATTAGGGGAAGAAACAGGACTGCACTTACCTGTAACTGTTCTTCATGGAGTGGTCTTCTGTGCAGGCACACATGGGGACTGTGCAATCGCAGGCCTGCTGTGGGAGATAAGTTTTCAAGATTCCAGAACTTTCCAGAGCTTAGTTCCCTCTCCCCTTTGTCTCAAGCCCTGCTTTTCCTGCCCAAAGGGTCATATGACAGAGGTGAAGCGACTGCCCTTCCCTCAGTTCTCCCTTCGCTGCCATGAGATACCACAGAAGTCAGCAGAATAGCTCAAAATGGGGAAAGGAGGGAGGGATGTGTTTCTGTACAGAAGCCCATTCAATGAACAACAGTTAAGGTAAGTGCAACCCTGTTTTCATTGTCATGGCTTCATCAGTCCCACATGGGAGATTAGCAAACTCACTTACAGAGAAGGCGGGTGTAGGCTGATCAGCGAAAGGTGGGTTGCAACACTGCTCTTCCCACAGCAGCTTCATTCTTGGAGTCCACATCCATGGAGTAGTGCCTGATAAAAGTTGAGAGTGTTGACTAGGTAGCCACTTTACAGATTAGGGATGTGCAAAAAAACCCCAGTATTTTTTAGGTTTGGGTATACTGAACACCCAAAATATTGGTATTTCCCAATACTAGTATGGTTTTCAGATTTGGGAAATACTAAGGAAGCTCACATTGTTTGCAGCTCCGTTATACCCTATGGGGACCAATGGTCCCCCATAGGGTATAATGGAGAATCGATCCAGGGGTTTTTGGTGCTCTGGGGGAACTGTTTTTTGAAGTAGAGGCACCAAATTTGTAGCATAGCTACTGGTACCTCTGCTCATCCCCCCATTTTAAAAAGATTGGACTAAGATGTCTAATTCTATGGGCCCCCAAAGAAGGTGCCCCCATCCTTCATTGCTTTCAATGGAGGAAGGGAAAAGGCATTTAAAGAGGACGCGGTCTCTTTAACTGCCTTCTCCAAGTCGTGCTGCAGCCACGCTATTCAGTAAGTGAATCACTGAATTTCAAGCCATAACATCAGCTTTTATTTGGGCTCAGCTATATCGGTAGCTGAATCAGATTCTCTAATCTGTATTCAGCTTTAAAGACCCCCAAAATACTGGTAAGGTATTTTTTCGTTGTTTTTTCTTTTCAGATAAACCAAATGCACCCCCGTGTTACAGATGTCTTCTAGCAAAAGCCTGGACAGGAAAGGTGATGATGAGCTTGAGCCCTTGTGGAGTGAGCTTTCAGTGCAATGGGGCACAGTCTCTTGGACTTGCTGTATGCAAATTTGTTAGTGGAGACTATCCATCTGGACAGTGTCCATGTGGATACTACTTTGCCCTGATTAGGACCTTTGAATCAGATGAATAGATTCCTATTCCTCCAAAACTCTTCTGTGCATTTTAAATAAAAAAGGACTGCTCTCCTGACATCCAATGTAATGTTTATTCAGAAGTGGAAGTAGGGAATGGGAAAAACACTGGGAGGGTAATATCCTGTTTCAAGTGAAACTGAGAGACTTCTTTTGGTTAAAAAAAATCTAAGCTAGGCCTCAGTACTACTTTGTCTGGATGGAACTTTGAAAAAGGGGGATTTTAGTGTATGTAGCTCCCCACCCTACATGCTGATGTAATAGCCACCAAGAAGGCCATTTTATATGACAGAAAAGTTAAATCACTTAGCCAAGGGTTCAAAAGATTTATACATTAACTTCGTCAGAACCAGAGACAGACTCCATTGTGGAACAGGGGGTTACAAACTGAGTAAACCTTTAACTTTTTTGATTTGGTTACTGAAAATATCAAGGACCCTCTAACACCTTTATGGAAAACTGAAATAACTGCCAAGTGAACCTTTATGGATGAGGTGGCAAGACCTCCATCCTTCAACAGTAACAGGTAATTGAATATGTTAAGATAAATTACAAGTGTCTGGTCTGTTCATCTGCCCAGACCATGAACCTTTTCCATTTCAAAGAATATGATCTTCGAGTGGAAGGCTTGAGGGAGGTGATAAGGACCTCTTTGACTCTCTGCAATAGGCCACCTATGGGTGAATCAGCCATGCCATCAAATGTAGAGACCTACCATCTGGGTGAAGAACAGGGCCTACCTGAAGAAGGACCCCTGCTGGTGGTATGGGCTCGTGTACTCCTCTGGCCAATGCCCATAGAGTTGAGAACCATACCTTCCTGGGCCAATGCAGGACTAGAAAGATTCATGTGACCACCACCTTGTGTATGATCCCAAAGGGGAGAACCCATAAAACAGGTGACCATGTCATGCAAACTGGAAGGTATCCCCAGTAGATTTCCTGGAATAAAACCGACAGCACTTGAAGTTGATGCTGTGCCCCCCCTCCTGTGAAGGATGCATCTGTGATCCCTTGAACATCACAAGACCAAATCTCTAAGGGAACACTCTTGTGTAAGTTCCCTAACTTAGCCCACTATACTAGACTTCTGAGGATGGCCCTAGGAACCAATAGGTTTTTCCACTGTGGATCTATTTTGGCATTAAACGTTTGTATAAACCAATTCTACAACAGTCTCATGCGTGTGGGACCATTGCTGTAGTTGACACCATGTAACCCAACAGTTTTTGGAATACATTGTGATGAGTGGAATCTCAGCCAAAAACTCTTTAACCAAGGCTATTATAGTCTTCACCCTCTGGGTTGGGAGGTATGCTTTCTCTTTAACTGAGTTAATTGTGGCTCCAATGAAATCAACAGACTGTGTGGGAGAAAGGCAAGATTTCTCCCAAATAATTCAGCTCAAAAAGGGTCTGTAGAGCAAACACCAGGTGCTGGTCTAATAATTGAAAGGAACTGTCTACAAAGAGCCAATCATCAAGGTACCACTATACCATGCACCCATGCAGCCTCAAGTGAACCACCACTACCGAGTTGTACTTCATAAACACTCTTGGGCGCTGTGGTCAGACCAAAGGGAGAAACTGTTTATTTGTAAGTTGTCCCGTTGTAGCGGAATCTGATACTTTCTGCAAGACTCATTAATTGCTATATGAATATATGCATCCTTGAGACTGAGGACTGTGAACCAAAGATCCTCATTCAACAGAGTCAGAACCTCATGTAAAGACAACAGTCCCCTCAGTCCCATCACCCAAAAGGAGTAGACCTTGTGACCTAAATAGTCCAGCTTGCATTCCTCTTTGTCCAAGGGTGATAAGTGAGCAGCCACTCTGTTTCTTGCTGTAAGCACTCTGGACTCGAATTAGTTTACCTATGGGTGTAAATAGGAATAGAAATAAATAGGAACAGACATCTTCTTCTCTAACTCTATACAGGTTCTCGAACTTTCTTGCTCAAGTTGGCATAGATGATGGTTTTGACCACACATCCATAGCTATATCTTGGATGCCCTGTAGCATGGGCAGGGCAAATGGGCCAGAATCCAGAATGTTGAGGACCTTCATAATTGGGTCAGAAGGCTCCTAGGAAAGATATTCTAATTCCAGTGCCTTCGCCATGCAAACAAGCTTCTTGGAGTACAGCTTGAGATCCTCCATAGGTGGTTCCCCAACAGTTTCATTGGGAAAGGGCATAGAATTTGCCTCCAAATGAACTTTGGACCCCTACTCCATATTCTCCTCTGATTCAGACAGAAAGTGCAATTCCATTTCAGCCATCAGTTGCTCCTTGCCATGTGCTCACCCTTGTTTCTTACTATCCATGACAGGTCGTGGAGGCTGCCAACCATAGAGCAGGTAAGACTGCTGGGGATCCCAGGGGCCCCATTGCAGTGGGCAGACCATTGGAAACAGAAACCGTGGACCTCGCTGTGGGAGTCACAGAACCAACGTTGCTTGCTGTTGCTGGTGTTGCTTGCTGTCGCTGGTGTTGTGGAGGAACTGCTTTAGGAAGTGGGACCTTGAATACATCATCTTCTGATGCTCTGGAAGAAGAAGGGTCATGTCCAGACAGTAACAGAGTTCTCAGATGTGGCAATGACTTGACAGCAATCTGACTCAGTGATGGTCGGCATCAAGGCAAACTCAACTATCAAAGTGTTGGATTCATGAGTCGACTTTGAGGGGAGTCCACTGGTTGGTCCAGCAAGCCTGGTCAATCTCAAGCGGAAATTGATCCTCAACCTTGTAGGGATGGCGTTCCTTGGTGTCAAGGGGATGATAACTGCTGACAATGTGGACAGGGTGACTGATGTCAAAGGGGAGCTGTAAGGAGCATGCTCTTCTTTCTTCTTCACCTTTTGATATGGCAGCTTCGACACCGATGTCTGTGATTTCCCCCCCATCTCAGATACTGACGGTGTCAGTACTGAGGCAGCTCTTAGTTTTTTCAGGCTGAGCCTGTTTTTCAGCGCAGGAGTCTGAGGGCACTGGAAAGTTCTGAAATACTGAAAGCGCATATCCCATGGCAGGTTTGAGATTGTACAGTCACCATGTGGGACTGCAGAGAAGCCACAGCAATGAACTGATGTTCTGAAGAGGATTGATTTACCCATTATGGATGGTGAAATGTTATCATTATATAGAGATTCTGGAAATGCTCTTGGACCCAACCTCATTAACGGAGAAAACAGGGTGGAACTATTGCCAAGAATGTTTTTTTTAATCTGTATCTGTCTCAGAAATTGTCCTCCCTTTAGATTTTGCTCATCTTGGCACTCAGATCCATGTTTCTGTACACTCCACACAAAATATTTACACTCTACATTGGTCCACCCTTGAAGCTTCAGTTAGCAAAACATGAAGCTGCCTGGCTACCTAACAGGATTTAGCAGCTAGGTACAGCATGAAACTTGAAGCACTTGCATTGTCTTCTAATTGCTTCAAAGTCCAATTCAGTGTGATGGTTTTTACCTGTAAAGCCCTTCATGGCCTGGGACCAACATATCTGAATGATTTTCTCTCCCTGCATCAACCTCTGCAACACTGGACTTTTCCTGGCAGTTTCTCTGCTCTGCGCCTCTGCCTGTTCCCATGTTTTTCTCACCCGCCCATGTGTTGCGGAATAGTCCACCAAAGGCTGTCTGGAAACCAACATCGAAAGCTTTGTATAAGCCCTGTAAGACTGTGCTTTTGCTACGGGCAATTATCCCCACTAGATTTGAAGCTAAAATTACTTTGAAAACAGCTAAAAGAAAATTTAGCTGAGATTAATGTGGTATTGCTTTTGTTCGAAAGCTCTGAGTTTAAGGATGTGTACTTGTATGGCTTCAATTATGTTATGTGGCTTATGAGCATGATAGTACACCTCCTCTGGCTATATAGGAAACAAAGTATATAAAGAGTGGGGTGTTTTAATGCCTTCTTTCCATTCTCTGGGCCTTTTGAGAATTTTCACATCAACGATCTGTAGACTAATCTCTTCTTCTGCAAGACAGCAGTGAAACAGAAAGGAGACAGACAGCTCTCTTTCTTGTTCTGCTTGTTCTGTATGTGGGCCAGGATTTTAAAAGTGCTGAAACTATTCTTTCATGTCCAAAGGAACTTCAGGGCCTGCATATGGACTAGACACTTTCATGGGTGCTAGGGCATCAAAAGAGTGTGATTTTCTTCTGCCTCCCCCTCCCATGGCAGTCTGGAATTCCCCACAAATCCTGTTCTTGGGGACACAGGACCTCCACAGAACAGGACTGGGGGGGGGGGCATTTGGGCTGGCATAGGAGGGGGAGGTTGGAAAAACCACAGTGAGTGGGTGAAAATCCTCACATCCGAAAAAATGTCAGTCTGGATCCTTTTATTTATTTGTGTGTGTCCCCCTTTTTAAATAACCCACCTTGATCCCCCAGGCCACATATGGCAACTTTAGAAAAATCAAATAAGTTTTATTTATGCCTATTTTTTAGGCCGAATGATAGCCTGACAATTTTAGATTTTTAGCATCATGTCACTATTGGCGTTTCATTATTGCTATATTTAATATATTGCTATATTTAATAGTAGAGACAGAATTCCACTAGTATTGGCAATAGACTCTATATTCAAAAACTGCAGAAACAAAAATACATTTAGTCCTTCAAATTATAATCTGAATTTAAAATGAACAGCATAATTGCAGGCATGCTGCCAAATTGTCTACAAAGCCTGCAGCAAATACTAAGTAATAAGTAGAATTTATAGCAATCATTTTATACTCCTGGTCGTTTGGCTTTAATCCAATGATAGATCGAGCATTCTGAAGGGATAATAGAGTGAGCATCCCTAAGAGAACAAACCCAAACTCCAAAGTCAAAATGTGTTTTCATAAACCCAGGAGAACCAAATGCACACAGAATTTTTAGGCAGTTTTACTAACTTGATCATTTAGAAGTTTTCCCAAACAGAAATAAAGAATAATAAAAACTTCTTTCTTCAGATTTCATATAAATGCCACAGATTCTTCCTGATATCCTTTTGTTTCTAGTATATTTTGAAATGAATTTCCTTATGAAAACGTCATCAGACAGATTATAGTTCAGCAGCACCTTAGAGACCAACAAGACTTTCAAGATATAAACTTTCAAGAGTCAAAGCTCCCTCTGTCAGATCATCATCAGTCAGTTTCTTGAAATGCATGGTGAACAATGGGTGATATGAAAAGAGTAGACACACAACACAAGTGCATTTGATCATTCGCGGGGAGGGCGGGGTATAAATCGAATAAATAAATAAATAAATAAATATTACTGAGCTCCATTAATGAATACTAGGGGTGGCACAACAAAATTCCCGAGCCGAAGATATACACGGAAATCACAGGTTCAAGTCATTATCATTATTTCCTAGAACAGTAACACATTACAAAAACCCCTTCCCAGAACAGGCTCTGTTATTTTTTGTCTTTGGCTGCTGCTAGCCAACTACAGTATGTGCTTGTATTTTTCGATCCTACTGATTTCCAGAGCAATGGCATTTCTCCCTTCCAATCAGTCCTTGCAAGGGAGGAGCACAGAGTGCTTCCAGCCAATCTCCTTCGGAGACAAGCTGCAGATAACTGCAGTTCTCTTTCCCTCTGTCCTTTGTGGGGCAAGAGCCCTTTTGTTCTTTACAAGTACTATGGTTGGAAAAATAGACAGCTGAGGACACTTTGTTCAGGGGCCCATAGAACTGAACCCCTTGGGGTTGCATGAAACTTGGGGTTCTTCAGTGGACAGGCATCATTCAGTCCGCTGCTATTTTAGTGTCCTTTGGTTGAAAAATAGCCACATTGGCACCCCTGAAAAGTCCCCCATACGGAATAATGAAAATGCAATTACAGCGGCTGAGGGGTCAGCTTGTTCAGGGGCCTGTTGAATTTGGGCCCACGATCCAATTCGCTTGAATAATGCTGGTTGGTAATGCTGAGGTCTTAAAGGACATTTTACCTCCCAATTTTGAGGGAATTTTTATAAAGCAAATAAAACTATATTATGGACCCAAAAGGTGATGTTATAAAGGGAACAGGACTGGGAAAAGGGTATAGTAGGTATTATTTGTTTGCCATATTCTACTCCCACTGTATTTTATACTTATATAAATCTGTCTTCTGCACTGTTTAACACAGCATGTCTAATACTCTGGTATGTTCCAGCTATGTGTAATCCTAGTCCATTATATTTCTTATCAGATGTCTCATCCAATTGATTGAATTAACTCAGTCAGTGAAAAAAAGCCAGGCTATAAATTAAGAACTAAAATAATTTAAAAGATAAAAGATAAAATAGAAAACAAACCAAAAAAACTTCAACATAAAACCAAACATTTCAGAAAGTGAAAGAGCAACTGAACCCCAGAATTTTCTAATTCTTGCAGACTTTGGGAAACATCCTTCCTATGGTCAGGCCCAATTATTAGTCTGGCTGCGATAATCTGGATCAGTTCTTAACTGTCTTCAAGGGAAATGCTACATAACAACACATTACAGAATTTGAGCCTAGAAGTTGCTGGAGCTGGATAACAGAGGAAAGATTCCCTCTCTCTAGAAGTGTTGGCGCACCAGCTGAAGTTGCTCAAAAGCACTGTATGCAATGGATGCTATTAAAGTTCCAGCCATAGAAATGGATTTAAGTACCCCCAACTGCATTTACTGTATTTAAGTACTCCTTAACTGCACCTGATCTTTAAGGGGTTTGTGTGTAATCTATGTAGAACAGGAGAAACCCTACTAATCTCAGTGACTCAATCAATACAAACAGTACCTCCCTCTTCTCTGAACAGAACTTTAAAAGCATAATCCAGCCCATTACTGCCTCCAAGTACCTAGTCAGAATGTTCCCTATTTCAGTGGATTCAAATATAGAGGAGAGACAGAATTTGTTGTCATTTGCATGTTGGCAAACCTCACTTCAAATTCCTGGATTTGTGTAGATGTTTAGTGTAAATAGATACTGAGGAGCACAGGGGGGACAACAGCCTGAGCAGCCAATGGCATAAATAACATGGGAAGAGAACAACAGTGCATCAACTATACCTACTGAATCTGCCCAGCTAGGGTCAGAACCAAAACAGAATGCTGTGTCCTAACTCCTAAATCTGAGAGACAATCAATCAGAATAACAAAGCTGGTGGTATTTAAAGCCAGAAAGAGATGCAAGAGGAGCAAAAGGATTGCAGTCCTTCATCTTTCCCTAGGTAAAGATCATTCATTAGGGTGACCAAAGCTATCCTGGTCCATAACTAGGCTGAAAAACTGGATTGGGGCAAGGAAGTGGCTCAATAGCAGAGCATCTGCTTTGCATGCATAAATTCCCTGGTTCAATCACTGGCACCTTTAGAGAAAAGGATCAACTAAGCAGGCAATGGAAAGGCTTCTACCAGTTCCTGAAGAGCCACTGCTGGTCAGGAGACAATACTGTCTTTGACAGACCAAAGGTCTGATCCAGCACAGGCCAGGTGCATGGCTTCATGTGAAATCTAGTACTACAGACTGGAATACTGCAGTGGCTTTCACAGACCATCCTAAGATTAAGAAATTTAATTAACACAGGGCAAGATAATAATCTTAAATCTGTACCAGCATTCTTTCTGCAGAGAGAATCTGCCCACCCACATATTAGCCTCATGTTCATTAAATCACATATTATGGATCATATTCCACTATAGATTAATCTATTTATTTCTTAAAATGTGTGAACAGCAACAGATGAAAGAGACTAGCAAAAAAATGCAACAGGGAAATTTTTTACATAGGGTTCATTGAACTGGAAGTTCCCACTTGTTTCCAAGGAACTTATGCAGGAGACCACGTCTGTGGCTTGCACCCTGTGGGTCATGATCCTTGGGGAACCCTGCACAAGCATAAAATATGCAGAAGATAACTGTAATGACCTGCACAGCTCCAATTTATTTTAGAGTGTTGTATGTCCTATATAGATTATTTATCATTTAAATAAAAGATGTTCCCTCTCAATAAAGAGATGCTTTCAGAAGTACAATTATGCCTCATATTTTTCCTCTTCTACTAAACTATATTGTTTATACCAATTAACAACTTCAAACTAGCAGGAAACAGAATGTCTTATTAATACTGCTTTTCATCCAACTAAGTGTGAACAAACTGCAGTAAAAAATGAATCGTATTAAAAATTTAACAACCTACTAGGAAGACAGATGGAAAATATATAAAATTACTGAAAATTATGCTTTTGGCAAACATAATAAACCCAAATTGGAAAGCTCACTAGGACAGATAGTAAAATCTAACTCAAAGAAAACATTCACCTGAAATACTTGTTCCTATACAAAATTGTTAACTGGACATCACTTGCAGAAATTTTTAATGTCTGTCTCTAGTTTCTCCCCTTTAATCAGTATAACATACATAATATTGCCTTTCCTGCATGGTGCTCAGGGTGGCATTTCAATTTCACAACAGCTCTCAGGTAGGCTATGATAGTGATTCACCCACAGCCACTACAAGGCCCAGCAACATCTGAATTTGGGTTTTTGACATCTAGCCCCAGTCCTATACCATACTGACCTAATTATTTCTAGGTAATAAAAAGTGATTACAGTCTCACTATTCACAGTTGTGATATCAGTTGACTGTATATTCTACAATATATTTCCCACTTAAAAGAGATTTCAGAAGCACTAGTGAATGTCTGTTAGAAAGCAATGCAGCAAGCTGTTACATCTGGTTATGAATCAACAAGTAATACTTACAGGCTTCCATAGCCCAAGGATGCAAACATCTGCCTCTCTAAAGCCTTAGTATTCTGTCTTTATCTAAAATAATGGTAAAGAAAAAAAATGCATGAAGAGAAAATGAGAGGAAATTCTTGGCATGACTGTTCTGAAAAATCATCAGTTTTTCAATATGAAGCCAGAGAGACTGTGATCTTCCTGTATTTTCAAGAGACTGCAAATGTTATTAATATTCATGTGCCTGGTACATCACTTTATTATGCTTTTTCGAGCCTTTGATCCACTGGAAGCTCAACAAGGGTCTTAATATTTTTCAGCGTGTTAGGAGAGTAAGCATGATCACACGTCACGTCTCTGCTCTTAACCTCTACAGTCTAGGTGCATGCAACTGCATGGATGCAGGGAACTCTCCATGCGACCAAGAACCTTTGTCTGAAGGATTCTAAAGAATTAAAATGTTACAAGTTTGAATGGTGCAGGGATTCCAGATGAGGAGCTGAAGGGGATAGAGTCATGGGAACAAGCAGGGAGGTTAGATGAGGATAAAAACGTAGAAATGTATCAAGTAAGACAGGGTAGGGGGAAGGACAAAATAATTATGGGAAGCGTAGAAGTGAGAGCTAGAACAGGGTGGATAGTCAATTGATTTGTTTACTGAAGCAGTGGCAAACTATTGGGCAGAAAACAAGTTCCAGACCAGTGGTGGGGTAAGACCCAGTCAGGCACAGCAGGTGCTGAGGAAGTTAATTCTGTTAAAGTGGTATCGTAATCCTAGAGTGCCATCCTGTGAAGAGTTATTCCAGTCTAAACCCACTGATTTCAAAGGGTTTAGGCTGGAGTAAATCTGCACAGGAGGGAGCTGGTCATTAGTCAGAGATGGCAAAGGAGGAAGACAGGAAAAGTTTATAGTGGACCAAATCTGACCATTCTTTTCTTCTCCAGAGATATTCTGCTTGCACAAGTATGAATCTAAGTACTGAATGAAGGTGATGAACCACATCTAAGGGCTAGAGGGGCAAATACTTCATTAGCAGAGCAGAGAAAATAAGTGGAGGAGAGGGATTAGTTAAATATAGATAATGAGAAAAGGGGAGAGATGAAAGAAGAGAACAATATTTTCAATGAAAGTTGCGTAAGTCATCAAAGGATTAGAAGACAGTACATGGAAATGATGGAATGTGCACTCTTTGGAAGGAAATAAAGCTATAAAAAGACAGGGAATTTCACAACAGAGAGGGTCAAAGACTGAGCAGTTCTTACCAAAGATAAGATCAAGATCCTGTTCCGAAATTTGAGTGCGAATGCGCCAAAGGACTTGGATGAATCAAGATCATAGGCAATGCTTAGGATTAAAGCAAGAATTGCCCCTCTTCTTATTGCTTTCATAACTAACAGTTCCAAGGTATACCTGATTATTGTATTTTGAAGTTGACTCTTTGTCATATCCAAATTTACCTGCCCCCCCCTCAAAAAGTAAAGCACCCATTTTAAATAAAGGGCAATAATTAAAGTTGAAAAGGTAATTAAAAAGCAGATGAGAACTCACTATTTTATCTTACGACAAGGGTTCAGTCTTACAAAAAAAAATTACAGTCATCCTTTACAGTGGGTCAAAGTATCACAGAATCCATGATAGTCATGCAATGTATTGCCATCAGGAATCAAATCTACTCTCACACATATTTTTCTAGGAAGGCTAAACAGTAATAGAAAACAGGAAAATGTGGAAGATGGAATATGAAAACATTGATAAAATCTTAAAGAAAGTTTTAAGGAAAGAATTTGTGTGGTGTGACTAATGAGTTCTGGAAATGTACAGGACTTTCATGTCCTGTTGTAGAAATTATAATGCACATATGTTCACCCCTATACTGTTCTGTCACCATTTTCCTACGTATCTCTTGAACGTTACCATTCTATAATTTCTTTTTATTCCATGTTATCATCATCGAGAACTCTGCAGATATATGTGTCTAGGAACTCAATATGTCTGCATGTCTACAACCAAGCCATAAAAGGAAGAATGAACACCTCATCCTGAGAGTCATCTTTGCATTTTTATAAGTATCTCTCTCTCATATAATTAGTAGATTGAGTCCATTGCAGTACTCTGCATATAAGCAGAAAGCCCATATAATTAAAATACTATACAACTTATGTTTTTTATGTACTAACAGAAATAATTTTTAAACTAGTGTTGCACACACACGAAGTCAAAAGAGACTGATCAGTCAAATACTGGACAAACATTTCAAAGCATCAGCTTTATTAGAATGAAAAGATACTTTAATCATTAAAAGGTTTAATATTTGCTAATTACAAACACATGGACATCACCAGATGGGCAACATCGAAATCAGATTGATTATATCACTTGCAGTCAAAGATGGAGACGCTCTATAAAGTCTGTAAAAACAAGACCTGGAGCTGACTGTGGCTCAGATCATGAGCTACTCACTGCAAAATTCAGGCTTAAACTGAAGAAAGTTGGGAAAACTACTAAGCCATTCAGGTTTGACCTAGATCACATCCCTTATGAATATACAGTGGAAGTGAAGAATAGTTTTAAGGGACTAAATTAGATAGACAGAGTGCTTGAAGAATTATGGGCGGAGGTTTGTGACATTGTACAGGAAGCAGCAATTAGCACCATCCCAAAGAAAAAAAATGCAAGAAAGCGAGGTGGCTGTCTGATGAGGCTTACAAGTAGCTGAGGAAAGAAGGAAAGTGAAAGGCAAAGATGAAAATGAAAAAAATTACTTAACTGAATGCAGATTTCCAGAAAACAGCAAGGAGAGAAAAGAAGGCCTTCCTGAATGAACAATGCAAAGTAATCGAGGAAAACAATAGAATGGGAAGGACTAGAGATCTCTTCAAGAAAATTGGGGAAATCAAAGGAACATGTTGTGCAAAGCTGGCCATGATAAAGGTCAAAAATGGTAAGGACCTAACAGAAGCAGAAGAGATTAGAAAGAGGTGGCAAGAATACACAGAACTATACAAGAAGGATCTCAATGACCTTGACTGGAATGACGGTGTGATCATTGACCTTGAGCCAGACATCCTGGAGTAAGAAGTCAAATGGGCCTTAGAAAGCATTACTAACAACAAAGTGAGAGGAGATCACAGTATCCCATCTGAGCTATTCAAAGTCCTAAAAGATGATGCTGTTAAGGTGCTGCACTCCATATGCCAGCAAATTTGGAAAATGCAATTAGTTGCCACAGGATTGGAAAAGGTCACTTTACATTCCAATCCCAAAGAAGGGCAATGCCAAGGAATGTTCAAACTTTCGCACAATTGCACTCATTTCACATGCTAGCAAAGTCATGCTCAAGATCCTACAAGCTAGGCTTCAGCAGAGAACTACCAGAAGTACAAGCTGGGTTTTGAAGAGATCAAAGAGGAACCAGAGATCAAATTACCAACATTTGCTGGATTATGGAGAACGCAAGGGAGTACCAGGAAAACGTCTACTTCTGCTTCATTGACTATGCTAAACCCTTTGATTGTGTGGACCACAACAAACTGTGGCAGGTCCTTAAAGAGATGGGAGTACCAGAAGTACCAGACTACCTCAAATGTCTCTTGAGAAACCTGTATAAGGGTCAAGAAGCGACAGTCAGAACCGGACATGGAACAACTGATTGGTTTAGAATATGAAAATGATATATATTGTCACCCTGCTTATTTAATTTGTATGCAGAGTACATCATGCGAAATGCCAGCCTGGATGAATCACAAACCGGAATTAAGATTGCCAGAAAAAACATCAACGACTTCAGATATGCAGACAATACCACTCTAATGACAGAAAGTGAAGAGGACCTAAACAGCCTCTTGTTGAGAATGAAAAAGGGGAGCACAAAAGTTGGCTTGAAACTCAACATCAAAAAAAACTAAGATCATGGCATCCAGCCCCATCACTCCTTGACAAACAGAAGGGGAAGTCATGGAAGCAGTGACAGATTTCACCTTCCTGGAATCCAAGATCACTGCAGTGACTGCAGCCATGAAATTAAAAGACACCTGCTCCTTGAGAGGAAAGCGATGGCAAACGTAGACAGCATAATAAAAAATAAAGACATCACCCTGATAACAAAAGTCCATATGGTCAAAGCAATGGTATTCCCAGTAGTAATGTATGGCTGCAACAGTTGGACCATAAGAAAGGCCAAGCGCTGAAGAATAGGTGCTTTTGACTTATGGTGCTGGAGAAGACACTTGAGAGTCCCTTGGACTGCAAGGAGATCAAATCAGCCAATCCTAAAGGAAATCAACCCTAACTGTTCCCTGGAAGTCCAGATACTGAAGCTGAAGCTCAAATACTTTGGCCACCAAATGAGAAGGGAGTACTCACTGAAGAAGTCCCTGAGGCGGGGAAAGACTGAAGGTTAAAGAAGAAAGGGATGGCAAAGGATGAGATGGTTAGACAGTGTTATCAATGCGATGGTGCAGCTCCGGAGGGCAGCAAAGGACAGGAGGGCCTGGCATGACGTGGCCCACGGGGTCACAAGGAGTCGGACTTGACTGTGCGACTGAACAACAGCAACAAATTACAAACACAATGACTATTGTATCACAAGTGAATTTTGCCACTGATGACTTTTTGCGCTCCAGTTAAGAGATGCCTGCAATTTTAGCCAACAAGATGGCCAAGAGAAGAAGTTCTGCTATGCTACCAGGTATGTTCTGGACTGCTGCAAGGCCATGGGGGCAGGCAGCCACCACTCCTGCCCTTGCTACCAAATTACCTCATAAAACAACAAGGGTAAGCTGGCACCTACACAGCAGCATTGTTGGCTTCATTCGTAAGTTCCTGTTTAGCCCATCCCTCCTCCAAGATGCTTAGGGCGGCACATGTTTTCCCTTACCTCCACTTTACCCTCGGAGGTAGGTGAGACTGAGACAGATTAATTGGCCCAAAGTCACCAAGTCAGCTTCATAGCACAGACTGGATTTAACTTGGGTCACCCAAACCCTAGGCCAATACACTAATTACTACACAACACTGGTTCTCTTCATGAAATCTTTGACCATAGGCTGTCAGTTAACGGTATATGACCCATTGGTCAGAGTACTAATCTTATTCTAGGGTCATTAACAGGAAAGAAACTGGACAGGTATTACAAGCTCTGCAGACCACAAGGAGCATGGCGAAGCTTTGCCCACAGACACAGCTGGCCTATGGGTAACTATGAGAACCTGCAAAGGCTAGGAAGGATATAAGCAAGTAGTTGGGGAGAGAGCAAACTTGACCTACTGGAGTAGTACTGTATAGCCCTGCTATTGGCAACTAGTATAGTGTACCAGATGTTTTTAGTGTTAGATGTGCACTAGGGGGACTGGGGTTCGAATCTCCATTCTGCCATGGATGGTACCTAAGTTAGCTAAACTCTCAGCTGTACCTAAGTCACAATGTTGTTGGGAGAACCACTATGCTGCCTTATGTTTCTTGGACAAATAGAAACATAATATATATGTATGAAATGGGCAGCTATTGCAATGTTAGTCACAGAATACAGCGGACATGAGCAAATTCTGTTGTCATGCACAACACATCTTCATTTGGGGATAACTGATTTTCTAGCATCATTTGCATAAAATTTGTCCAAAAGTTGCAAAATGAAAAACAATTACATTTTAACAAGGTACATAATACTGACATCTAGTGGTAACCTAGCACATTTTAAATTATTAAAGTAGGTGAAACTGCAAGTGAAACAGTAAATGCACGGCTATATTTAGAGCATACAACCTGCCACCACCCCTTTCTCTAGACTAGATGCTTTCCCTACTGGTCCCCAAATTAACATTACCTTCCACCAGAATCTCTAGGCCAGGTCACTAAATTTAAACACAGCAGCACTGATGCGCTATTACTTCTGTAGTTGTCAAGCAGAGCTTCTGCCTGGCATGTCAAAAGTATTTTGATCTCATATTTGTTCTGTGCATCATTTACATATAAGATTTCTCATCTGAAATTATTTTCCTGTTCCAACAAGTAAAACCTTGTGACAGGTAAGTAGAACCAGGGTCTGAAATGCCATTAAGGCATCATAGCTGGATCCACATTTTGTGCTGTCAAAGCTTTCCAATATCCATCTAAGTTGCAGAATAGACATTTTACTTGGAATAAACTGTACTCCCCACCTCTAACCCACTATAGTTGTAATGGGCAACCAAGAGCCAAACTACAGGACCACCCCCCCCAAAAAAAAACCCCCACAGATATTTTAACAGCCTGTAACTCATAACAATCATGTTCTTAATAATTGGACTTCAAAACTATAAGTTAAAAAACAGCAAAAGAAGAGAATTCAGATTCTTTAACATGGAAGTATGCTGCCCACCATATTTAGGTTATGTTATTAATTTTATGGTAAGCCAGAGACACGATTAATAAATAATTCAAATAAAGATAGATTTTAAAGCCATTTGGTTATTTTATTTACTTTATTTATAGTCCACTCAGATGCAAAATCCTGAACCAATGTGAATCGTTTAATTTCTTTAAAGGGGGCATATTATGGTATTTCTCAGAGTTGTTTTAAATATGATCTGCTGTGGTGAAATGGTCGGCAGCACCCCCACTTTGAGAGCACCTGTTTTGTGTACACAGCAGATCACTGAACCTCTGCCTCCTTTCCACTGACACCACTCAGATCTTCATTAAACTGCACATCTCCGAACACAACATCAGCTTTACCAAAGCTTATACTGAAGTGGCAGTTTAGAGACAAATCACTTCCTACCCTGAACCTAACAAGTGGGAAACAAGTATGAGAGATTAGAAAGTTATTCTAAACCAAAGTTTATTTTAAAAGAAACAATTAATCACTAGAAAAAACCACAGAGTATCCAGTGTCCCTGCCCAACTGCAGGTCTCATCCCCACCCCCTTTGTTTGCTGGAATCTGGTAAATGCTGAGAGCTTTTTTTCAGCACTCAGGCCAAAAGGGTTGCTTACTTACCCTGACTCTTCACTAATTAACAGCAATCAATACACTAGCCTATTCTAAATGGTTAACTGTAACCTTATTAACTTTTAACATAAAACTTTCCTTTCTTTCTAGCTATGAAATCTCCTTGCTCATTCTCTTCAGTTTTAACTTCCCCATCTGTCACTTCTCAATTTCTAGTTGCTGCTTTTCTTCCTAAAAGGGACCTTTCTTCCTAGTTGCAGGTCTATAAATTCCACCAATCATGTACATGTTCTTCAGCCAATGAAACAGTGGATTTGGATTCCAACTGACAGAACTTAGTACTCCTGCTAAATATACCTATTAAAAGCATATAATTTTTAACATGTGCAGTGGGACACCCTCTAAGGCTTTTTACTAAATATTTTTGATATTATTTTAAAACCATACACTGGGGAATATTGTTAGAAAAAAGCAGAAGCTCTACCTAAAGCAGGTTAGGATTATGAGTACACAGAATCACCTCATAAAGCCCACATGGATCAAAAAGAATCTTCAGCTATGAAGCATTCAACCAAACTGTGCCTTGTCTGGTTGTGCGTAGAAGGCTCTGCCAACCACAAGATCCTATTCCTCTCTGGAATTTTATACCACTTCTCCACTGGTTAGGTACAAAATAGCACCTGAAGTCCTAGACTTCACATCCCCAGACAGATCAGACCCAGTTGCAGGGCCCCAGACCTTTCAGGTTCAAATCCAGCAGTGAACAGGGGTTCCCAGGCAAGGATACTTTTAAACAAAAAAAAGCTTTACTGAAATAACTTGTGCATCCAGGGTTAGACACAATCACACACACTCTCATTGAGAGTTCATGCTGGCCATGCCTGGTTGTGGAATTTGTTCATGATACCATGAACACTAAAACATTTGGCAAGGGGGTGGGGGGTCCAAGAAGCAGTGGTACAAACACCCACACCAGTAACACCTTTTTGTTAACATAAATGCTGTAACTTAACAGTTCACATGTTAGAAAGGCTGGAACCTCTAATCTCTCTCATCATCCATTATGTCTAATCTGTTTCAGGCTTTTTCACAGAGAATCACACCTGAAAGATTTAAGACAAGATCCACACCAACCCCCTTCTCTTTTATCATTCTCTTATAAAAAATACAGGAAATTATTTTTGACTTACACCATCTGAATAGGTGAGCTCTGAATCACAAAAGCTCATGCTGGAATAAATGCTGCTAGTCTTAAGGTGCCACTGGACTTTAGTTTTATTTTGCTACAACACACTAACGCAGTTACCCCTCTGAAACCATCTCTAGAGAGCTTTGTTTCCTATTTATTGCAGACTTTTTATTATCTGAGTGCACATCCTTCCCCTTCTAAGAAGTATGAAAAGCTGTCTGATGGATGGAGGAATGAAGTACCTTTACTGCTTGTAATTTCCTGGACCTCCTCCAGATACCTTTCTAAAAACAAGTGTTACATTCTCTTCTTTGTAATCTTCAGGAAGGGTGGCTGACAGGTGACATGGGTAAGAACCATCCAATGAAGAATTATAAAATGGGGGAAATCCATACTGCATACATCATTTTTCTCAAATTTGAAGTTTTATAAGTAGTTAATCATCGGATTTTCCACTATATCTACTCATACCTTTCCAAGAACTGCAGCCTGTTTTAAAATATTTTGTTTTAGGTCATCTGCTCTCTTTGAATGAAATGGATTCCTTTGGCTCTGGATGACAAACACAATTTCTTTTAGTTCTGTGAATCAAAAAACCAAAGTAATAGAAGAGAATTAAACCCATATGAACAAAATCTCAATTATTCAGGCAGTTAACTTCAACAAAAAAGGATATCTGGACAGTATCAAATCTTATGGAGAACAACACGAGAGAAGAAAAGAATTCATTTTAGATAAAAGGTTAAAATTTTTCATGTATCTTTGAATTTGGCTGAATATGTTCACTAATTAGCCACAAAGATTTCAATGCACAGACATATACAATCAGATGTGGAAGTTAAGAGTCAATAAAAGTACAAACAGTTAACACAAGAAAAAATATTTCATTTTCCCCCCCGTACTGGGACTACAGTAATTACCCTTTGACTTGAAGTTTTCACCTGATAAGAAATTTCTATGGATAATTCATCAAGCCCTGGTACAAACAAATCCAAATTTGTCCTACAGATATAAAAACAGTTCACACAGTGTTCTTACCATTTCTGACCATTCTGATGTTTCACAAAACATCCATATCAGTATACGTAATTCTCAACACGGCCAAATTTTGGATGTTTAAATCCAGAGACTGAAACCATGCACAAACAAGACAGTTCTTTCTACAAACCTGAGAAAAGCCCCACTTTTTAAAGATCTGAAATCTTTTTAAAAAATGCATTGGGGATTTTTTAAAAAATGCAAATAATAGAAGGATGCATAATATTAAAAAACTCAGTAGCCATTATGGGAGTTACTAGGCAACCACAACACTATTGCCAGCTTTTCAGTCCTTGGTTTCTGTCAGTGAAACTCAGGGAGAGGACAGGGCCCTTTCCAGGGCTGTCCCGGCCTTGAGAGAGGACTTATTGAAGTCAAGCTTGACAGCAACTGCCAGATGACCATTTGAGTTGCCTGACTCACCCAGACCTGGCTCCTTGCTACTATCCAACAGCAGCATGTAGTGGTTTGAGTTTCAAACTAGGATCTGGGAGATAAAGGAATGAATTACCGCTCTGCCATGGAAGCTCACTGGGTGATTGGGCCCATTTCACATTCTCAGCCTAACCTACCTCACAGGGTTTTTTTGAGGACAAAATGGATTGAAGGAGAATGATGTATGCTGCTTTGGGGCCCCATTGTGGAGAAACATGGGGTATAACTAAAGTAAGTAAATATATCTGAATATGGCAGGCAGATAAAAGTTAGGTTGGTTGGTGGGTAGGAAAGTAGAAGAAAGCCGGGAAAGGTGAGGATATGGGGATTTCCAAGGGTAAGGAAAGAAGAAATAGTGTGGGGAGGGATACACAGGAATGTAAGGTTCTCCCAAATTCCTTGCCGGTTCCTCACTGTGCAACTGGGCCACAGTTTCTATGGGTAAAGGCTGCCAAGGGGAGGGAAGGAGGAAAAGCTGAAGAGAGGGCCCAGATAAAGATAGTTTGGCTGGCAGGTGGGAAGGAAGAAAAGGAAGCAGGAAAAGGGGAGAGGCCATGGATGCTTTCAAGAAAGGGAAAGAGGAAATAATGAGGGAGGGGAAAATGAGAGTCCCCCCCCCCCCAGCATGTTGTACAGTCACTCCATCTTCTCACTAATTTGTAGGTAGCTGGTATCAGTAGGTGTTCAGATACCCCATAGTTTGTAAATATGTTGAGTAAAATGTATTGCAATCTTTCTTGCTGAAAATTGGTTTCGGGATCTATATTATTCATTGCATCAGCTGGTTGTTAGCTCATGCCTTCCAGCACAGAGGTCTTAAAGTCAATATAGCCACAGCCGCTATTTTATAAAAGGTTCACTTTGTATATCTATATTACTTAAACTGCCTTAACACTATGTAAATAAGCAATTTTCTGTTGCTCAGTTTTTGATGTGAAACCTTCCCCCCCCCCCCCCCCAGGATATATTGCTCTTTTTGTGCAACTAAACATTATACCTACACCTTGAGTAACTGGGAAGGGGAAGAGACAAATTTATCAATCCTAAACAGGTCTACTCAGAGTCTTACTCAGGTCTATTCAATGGGGCTTACTCCCAGGAAAGTGTTTTTGAGACTAATCCCAAACAGGTCTATTCAGTCAGTTACTACCTTTTTTGGGATAGGTTATAAGCATAAACAACAAAAAGTAGTTTTTAATATACAGAAAAAGGAATTATCTGCCAAAAGATTCATCCTTATGCTCCCTAATCCTCATAACAATTAGAAGATACCTTGCTACTGAATAGGTAATATAGGGATGCTGGTCCGACAAAAGAAGGAAAACAAGCCTCTCATCAGAATAACTGTGGAAATTATGCAAGAGGGGACTAATAAAAAAATCCTGCACTTTAACATAGAAATCACAATAGAGCAAAACATGGGCTACTGATTCTGACTTTCTACCTCTACATAAGCAGAGTCTTTCATGATAGGGGACATTTGCAAATCTCTCAGAGAGAACTGCTGACAGGAGGACATTGAATTGTACGAGCACAAAAGCTCGAGTTAATTGAGTTGATGTAAAGTGAGAAAAGTAGGCTGCTAGAACCCCATAATCAGGTGTGATACCAAACTCCAAAGGGGAGCATGAACTGCTTGCTAAGGAACAGAGTTTGTTTTTCCAATGTCCAGAAGTCTCTGTTTCAAGGATCTAAAAATTTTGGATTCCTCTAACATAAGAAGAGAATGAAAAGGAATGTCTATAGACAGTATTTTTTACAAAATTGTGTGACCAGTGTTCCCTCTATGCTGAGTTAGTGTGAGCTAGCTCAGTTTTTTAGCCTCCAGCTCAGAGATTTTTGTCTTCGCTCAGGAAGGATGGCTCCAGAGCAAACTAAAATATGCAGTAGCCAAATCGCCTGCTCACAACTTTAATGCCAGTAGCTCACAAAGTAGAATTTGTTCACAAGACTCCACACCTCAGAGGGAGCACTGAGATGAAAAAGAATCAGACAGCATAACATGGACCTAACTAATAGATTCTGTCCTACAGTGAAGGCGTAACCAAAATGTCAAGGTTAAGAGCCAAGCTCTAGTCTCTAGGAGGCACTGCCCTGTCTCTAAGCACATGGCCACATAGCTTGCACAGTTTGGGACCCCCAAAATGCAGCACAGGAACATCACCTGGATTTACTCAACATGTTGATTGAAAGCACTAATCCAAATGGGAATCCCATAAAGTATTTGGGCTGCCGATACAGCATTAAAAACACGAATAGCCACAGGTACAAATTGGCTACCCTTCACATAAAAGAATCTTGTGATTGCGGACAAGCTACATTTGGCCAAGTTTATTACTTGTTTCTGCTGTGCTATCCAACTATTATTATACTAAAAGAGAACTCCCAAATATTTAAAATATTTAACTTGTTCAATATCGTTACCTTTGATGCATCAATTAAAATGTCTCCAGTATCTCAAGAATACCATAATTTTGGACTTCTCAAAATTAATAGATAAAAGGCTTGTCTCACAATAATCTGACCTCTTTAAAAGCAGATGTTAAAGCTCTCCCTCAGAAGTTTACTCCCTGCTCCCCCTCCGCTTCATTAGAATGTACTTCTGGACAAATTGAAAGAATCTTTGCCTGATTTTTCTGCTTCTTCAACTTAGACAAGGAAAAATTGTTCTGAATCTCTCAGGAATGGGGATAAGAAATACTCGGGTCTATTCAGTGTGATTTTCTCCTAAGAATGTGTTCTGACGATTAAATTGTTAAAGCAGTTTTGTGATAGATAAAATTAATCTCAGATGGTCTGTAGATTTGTCCTCATAATGCTCATCAGTTAACTTTAATCATTTTGACTTTGATTTAATCATTTTGTCTGATAAAAAAGGTCAAGTTTGCAATACAGGAATTGTTATGTTTGTAGTTTCCTCCACCAGACAGACACAAGAGTGGGAAAGGAAACTGCATATATATGGCAAAATTCTTTGATACAGCTGTTCTTCCAAATTAACACAAACACTTCCAGTTTTACCAGTTAACAAGACTGTGTTTCTGACTGCTGCTGCATGCAAGATATTCAAGATGAACTGAGAAAAAGAGTTTAGATACAAAGCAAGCTTGAACCAAAATACCGTTATTAAAAGTGCTATAAATATGTTGTAGGAGTGCTGCTAGATTTCTGAATTTGACTTATTTTAAGCTTAAAGTGCAAATGCTGATATTGTTTAATTTGAAATAATCGGTAAACTCAGTTAAGTATGTTTCCTGTCAAATCACTTAGCTGTCTTTTGGAAGAGTGTAAAACAGACTTGCAAAATGCTATCCTTGAAATGTTTGCTGTGATTTTTATTCATGTCAGTACTCACTGTAATGAACAAGTTAGCACATGCTAAAACCCACTGACAATCTTGTGATGAAAGGAGGTGCCAAAAGACTGTTAACTGTGAGCTCTGCAAATACAGTTTCAGGGGCTGAGTGTCTAGATAAATTCATTTTAGAGCTTACTATCATCACGTTCATTAAGTATTCTGTTGTCCATTGTGTACTACATGGTATCATTTTACAGAAACACATTTATAAACATATTTGTAACAATGTAACTATGATAATGCCATTAAGGCCCCAGGCAGATGTCAAGCAACTTTGCCAAATGGGAAGTTAAGGGAAGCCTCTACCAGAATTAGTAGGTCTTTAACCAAGACTGATGACAGTTGAATGTAACAGAAGTACAGGGGAACACAGGAACCTTGTATAGGAGAAGGGGAGCAGGTGTACATATCCAGGGGTGAGAACCCTGCAGCACAGCTAGCTGTTAAACCTCAGGATAATGCGACAATAATGTATTCATTCTACATAATTTGCACTGCAATTCTAAAAGTGTTTCTCTGTTTAGGTTTGTACAGCCAATCTACAAGAAATATGACTGACTTGCCAGAAAAGCCTACTTACCTTTGCTTACTTTTCGTGAGTTTCCATTTTTTTCAGAAGTCTGCAGTAAGAAACCAAACACCATATGACAATGCAAGTAATGTAATTGTACTAGCACAGCTAAATCACTGAATCAAATGCTATAGATTTAGGACAATTTAAGACACTAAGCAGCCATAACTAGTACAAAAATCATTTTCCTGCTTTCAAAGACATAAATATTTAGCAGGGCAGAACATTTCAAGTATGTACAGCGCATCACGTCATTCTCAGCAATCCTCACAAAACAGGTAGGCCAGTATTGGTATCTCACACAGTAGATTGGGACTGAAAATAAGAGAATGGTTGGTTACGTAATGTTACTGAGTAAGCTTATCCCTAAAATCAGACTTGAGTCAGATACTTCCCTGGTCACATTTTTATCTGCTAGACAGCATGATCAGCCAGCTTAACTGATCTGATGTCTAATGATCAGAAACAAATTAACATTTTAAGTGGAGGAAATTAGTTACTAGAATTAAGTTCACTATTTTAAATGTCATTGTAATCAATTTGGATTAAACATCAAAATGGAACACAATAAATAAATATGGAAAGAACACCTCACTGAAGTGCCACACTGATATGTGACCTACACAGTAAAGTATTTATGGGGATATTAATCATAGGAAAATACCTCAAATCCTAATTACATGGCAGTCTAAATAAATAAAGGTTGCTGCAGATGCTGAAATAAAACCCAGTAATTCCATGTTATTTTCACATGTTTGAGTCAGAATTTAAGTTTCATACAACCATCCCCCCAGGAAACTAAGTTCTAAAAATATATCTGTTGCTATTCAGCCCTTAACAGGAAGAAGTGTGCACACCAGCATTACCAGTAGGCTATGGTGACAAAATAACTGAACATGCCAAATGGACAAGTTACGAAGAAGCACTACATACATTCTGAACAGCTGACTAATCCAGCCCTTGTCTTCTAAACTCTATATGTACCATAGACATGATCTGTGAGCCAAACCCACGTAATTCAGTCCTTCGTGTTGGCACATGACAACTCTTGCTAATGAATCTCCTTCCTTCCCACTCCTGAATCAGAGGCACTTAGTAGATTCTTGATGTCCAGATTCCTTCACGTAGATATATAAAACAGTTTCCCATTAAACAAACATGAGAACATCTCAAGAAAAGACAAGGCCCTTTTTGAAAGTGCAAGTAATAGACACCTGTTTGCAGTCCCTACTATATGACTTGATTCAGGTGTATTGATCGTGACGTACTGTTCCTTTAAACCTTACACTCCATTTCTAATTCATTTCTTTGATTCTCAATTCAGGAAAAGATACAAACTTACCCTAACTGCTTGGTTGCTAAGAGGCCAACCATTTCTGGCAATGAGAATCCTCTGACCCACTACTGTTTTGTGTACTGGGCTTTATGAAAGACAAGCATGAGATATTTAGCACTGGAAAAGGCAGCAGGAAACGGGAAACTAAAAAGTGGAGCAATTTCTGGCTGCAAGAGTGAAATTAACTGAAGAAGCCATTTTTGTGGCAATCTAGAAAAATAACACTGTACTCGCAAGACCTACCTAGAAGGGTAGGGAAATCCAAGACACAGAAGAAACACATTAAACCTTAAACAAACCATGGTAACTTTTCTGGGCAGTACTGAGGAATTCAATGAAGAGAATGAAACATGGGTACTATATGGTGAATGGTCTGAGCAATTTGTAGTCTGTAACTCCATTCCTGAGAAACAAAAAATTCCAATCTTGCTGGCTATGATGGGGTCTAAGGTATACAGGACAGCACAAACTTATCTCTGGTGCTATGCTGCTTATGCTGACATTAAAGAATCTATGAGATCTCATTTTTCTACTGTTGAATTAATGATTGCTGAATGCTACATATTCCATCAGCAACATCAAGCAGGTGGAGAGTCAACTGCAGTTTGTAACTTCACTCAGGAAGACGTCAGCACACCGCTAATTTGGACAAACATTAATGCCTTGAGAGACAGATTTGTTGATGGTTTATATATCAGATACAAAAAAAGGGTGATAACTGTCTCAACACTACTATTCAAAGTGCCATGAAAACTGCTGAGAATGACCATCCAGAATAGAGCATGAACTGGGAAATTAATCTTCTCAGTCAGAATTGAGCCAGGCCTTATGAAAGACAGACTCATACACACTGTGATCAGAGTAAACAAGCCAAAAGGGAATGGTAGTCAACCCAACTTATTTGTAGTCAGTTCCGGAAGAAAGAACACATTGCAGCGGCCTGTTCCTCCGCCAACCAATCTACAACAGACCCTATGAAGGTGGCCATGATAACTGGGCATCAGAAAGGATGGAGGTCTGTAGTACAAAATGTAAAGGACGACAATTCAAGTGGTAGCGAGCATGAGCCTGTCTTGAATGTGCTATTTGAAGCAAGAACAAGAAAGGCATTACGGTCACACTCTGAATCCTAAGGTGTTCATATGATAATGGAGCCAGATACCAGAAATGTGATGTCAACAACAATCCCTATCTCCAGATGCCGTCTAGAAAGTTTCACAGTACTGAAGAACAATACAGGTAATACGTTTGTGCAAACAAAGGGTATGTATGGCAGTAGAACTGGAAGGGAAGTCTTACTGCACCGTTATCTAGGCACTCTTGATTTAAGCAGCTTTAAGTGACCTGAAGCCAGACTAAAGCAATTTTTTCATCACAAGCAACTCCAAAGGAATCCTGGTTGTATACTCTAAACAACTAAAAGAACTGGAGAATATGAACAATATCCTGGTGAAACTTTCAGTGAGCTCTGACTGCTAGCCTAAGTACTGTAAACCATAAGCAGTTCTTTGATCAATTGGGGAAGGTGAGTTGGACCACTTCACGCAGACTGGAGTTCTGATACCTGTTTCTCAAAATGAACAGGCAACACTTGTTGTGCCTGTGATTAAAACAGGTGACACAGTGCACTTTGTGCTTGGACTTCCTAAAGGTTTAAAAGCAACTATAAATCCAGTTATTTTTACCTCCAAATCAAGACTGAGCTTTCACTTCTCAAATACCTCACTATCAATACACACAGATGATTATTATAAAAAATAACACTCTGGCATTATTTCTGCATCTGCTCTGTTTCAAAACATGAGGGATGAGACCTTGATTGAGCTTGGTGTCCAGTGATATTTAAATGATATCCTTGTTACAGGAAAAGACAAAGAATAATCTTCAGAATCTGGATACTGTCTTAGACATGTTTTGATAAACAGGGACTGAAGGCATGCCAGGTTAAGTTCTTTAAATCCTCAGCCAAGTAGCTGGACCATATTATTGATGCTACTGGTCTAATTAACTCATCAAAGAGAATGTGATCCTTCAAACACCTACAAAGAGAGCCAGTTTGGTGTAGTGGTTAATTGCATGGACCCTAATCTGGGAAAACTGGGTTTGATTCCCCACTCCTCCACTTGCAGCTGCTGGATAACCGTGGGCAGACCATAGTTCTGTCAGAGCAATTCTTGAAAGAGCAGTTCTTGAAAGACCTCTCTCAGCCCCAGAGTGTCTGTTGTGGGGAGGGAAAGGGAAAGGAGATTTATTTTTATTTTATTTGTTTATTGGGATTTCTATCCCCCTTTCCCAGCCAAGGCCGGCTCAGGGCAGCTTACAACCCATAGGTTCAGCAGCATATCATACAATAAAATATAACGTTAAAATTCAGTATAAAACCACAATTAAAAATTTGTAAAGCACTAGTCATTACTGCATCATTGTGAGCCACTCTGAGACTCCTTCGGGGAGTGAAGGGCGGGGTATAAATCCAATCTCTTCTACTTCTTCTATACAACACCAAAGAATGTATCACAACTGTGCTCTTTCTTATAAATGCTTACCTATTTCGTTAAAGCTATCTAATGTATTGTACTGCTGTAAGCAAACTGCTGTAAGCAAAGCAACACAAAAATGGACCCAAGAGTATCTGAGAAAGCAAAAAGAAACCTTCTTGGCTTCAGCTGTAGTTCTCACACATGTTGATGGCTCTCTTCTTTTGCAACTGGTCATTGAGCTTCTCCAAATGGAACAGATGGAGTTCTCTTCAACGTTTTTCCTAATGGAATGCGAAACCCATTGCTCTTGCTTCCCACATGCTCTTGCTTCCCACTGCTGAAAGGCATTATGTACAAGGTGCTGCCTCCTACTTTTAATACTCCTTGGGGTCTGAATATCTCTGGGGATATCTTCTTCCATATACATATTTTGTTCATTCAGGAAACTGGGAGTCAACTTGCTCCACCACTCCTTGTGTTTAGATCAGAAAGGGTGTGAAGCACATCTTTTCTGTTACGGCATCCATTTAATGGATCTCGCTTGGGAGACTGGACTTGCCCCCTCTGTTTATGTTGTGCCAAATACACAAACACAAGTTTAGTTCAACTTATGTAACAGAGATTGGAAAGAAATGGCAAAACATTACATGGTGGTTAAGCTATCAACCCTGGAATATGGGAGCATGAATTACTAAACAGAATGAAGTCTAGTTCTTATGTTAGAGAAGCAATACGGTTGGCATTTCCTCAGAGCTCCATCTTACACTGCTCTAGTAATATTAGAATATTAGAATGTGAGAGATAACATAGGAGGGTCCAATAATATCGCTACTTCTCACTCTAGGGTATCTGGCTCTGGAAAAAATAATACCCTATTTGTCTCACGCATGTGACCAACTTGTTGTGACATTACCCGAGTAGTCAGGAATGGAGCCATGGGGGAGAGACAACAAAACTACTCCTAACATTTAAGAAGGGGCAGCTGTACTACAATGGAATGTTTTTTTAAAAGGAATATTAAAAAAGCTTACAAAAACCTAACACAGGGGACATAATCTACCAAGCAAAGAAAGTACATTTTCATTTCATTTCAAGAAAGTCTGTGTTCAACAAGACTTGTAATTTATGGGCCAGCTCTGCTTCAGAGATGCTGGTGCCTTCTGGGAAAGGACAGAAAATTTAGTACCTGAGATACCAGAATCTTGCTCTGATCCTTTAATTCTTCAGCAGCAATATTTAAAGCCAAAGCTGGAAATAGGAAGGGGAAAAAAGTTATCCACTTTTTTCTCAAAGAAGAATCTGTTTCAAATTCGACAAATCTACAACAAAATAGTATTTAAAAAACAATATATACAACAGTATCTCTTAAAAGCACAGAATGTTGGTAATAACAGCACAGCTATTAGACAATTCTGCTGTTTCAATAGTAGTATCATTTTCTGTAGTCTGACAATTTTACTCTCATGCTTCTCTGGACAGAAAATCATTCTTTGATGTGAAGCCAATTTATTTTGGCTTCAAGTCAAAACAAATCCTATAAAAATAACATCTGGCCACTCCAGCACTTTGGTTTACTGAACAATGTGTTAGCACACAGGAGACCTGAATTTCTCTTTACCCTTAGGTTAAAACTTGTTATTATTAGAGAAGACCTCTTTAGAATCCAGGGTGAAGAGGAGTTCATGATCCAGTTTCCTGAAAGACTGCCAGGCATGAGGCTCATTTAGACTTGAAGAAAGCTTCTGGACTGCAAATTATGAAGAGCAACAAGTGCCAATAACTCATCAAGATAATTGATAATACAAAAACACATCAGAAACTGGATTTTTAAAAATTTATTGCAAACAGATTTATTCTCTTGCCAGAAATATACCATATTTGGAGACTGGAGGTGAGGAGATGTGGTACATCCTCAATGACAAATGCATATGCTTGGAAATTATGTAAGGAACAACTAAGGAAGGGGTTTACGCTCTTTTCTTAAGATGAAAGGAGAAATGCAAGCAAGATGGCCAACTGAAGTAAAAGGTTGGAACATCGATGACTTGGGAACACTACACAGAACATAGGATCAACTCTTCTAGATTGGACCAAGTCCACTTAGTTCAGATTCTTGTTTCCAAACACAGACACACAGAAACCTATAAGAAGAATACAAAGGAGGCCTACAGTCCTCCTCATTATGAGCCCAGTATTTGGCCTTTTAAAACCATCTTTGCTAGTGGTCATCCAACTCAGTTTTACTTTCTTGAACTTAGATCAGCCTCCTCCAGGCTCTGAAAAGGTTCCATACTTATTGCCTGCGTGAGGAATTATCTATTAATTTTACTAAAACTTAAATTATTACATTTGCATCTTGTCATTTGACAAAAAAAAGAGACATGGACAATTAATGGGTGGAAGATTTTGCAAGTTTCCTCTTTTACTTATTCGGTTGTTTTATTTCAGTCTACCTTGTCCTGGAGAGGTCATAAACAACTGGCTAATCAGAAATCTGGCTACTATGAAGGCAATCTTGCACTTCTTTTTCTCTAGTGGGGCACACTATATTCCAGCTGCTATTACAGTTTTTAACTCAGTGTTGATCTCACAACTTTCGTATGGTGTCCCTATATGGTTATCAACTGTAGATGAATCACTAAACAGAGTCCAGTCCTCGTTCCTTTGGTCAATGAGAAGGATGCCTAAGTGCATTTCATCATCGGCTCTCTGTTATGAATTCGGGCTTAGCTCTATGGAAGCCTGTGCCTGGGTACATGCCTTTAATTTTTGGTTCCATCTATTCTTTGAGGCCCCTAAGGGTAGCTTGGTAAGCTTAACCCTCAGGGGCTCTTAAGGCCCCCTGGCTCCAGCTTTTTGAACAAAAGTTATCTCTTACAGATCTTAAGATGGAGGAACTTTTTTCTTCCTCGGTAAATCGAGTAAAAAATAGGTGGCCAAACTGATCTATGCTAGAGATAAGAACTATGCCCATTTTGATGCTAAGAGGACATGTTCCCCGCTTGCCTTGCGACTTCCGTCTAAGGGGAAACTCCCTCCCTACTTAGAATTCTGGGTTAGCCCAAAGTTATTTAGACCCTTTATGCAGTCACAATTTAATTGCCCCTTTTCAATGGTATTGCTGGGTCATCTCTCAAGGATCCCTTTCTCAGAGCGGCTATGTCTTTGCCCCCTCCAGTCAGAGAACTCTCTTGCACATATTCTCTTACAATGTCCTTATGGGCTTCAGCCTAGGCTAAAATGGATTATGCCATGTTTTGATAAATGGACTATGTTTTCTCTAGCAACATTAGAGCAAAAGGTTCAGTTCCTCTTAGAGGATTCAGATTCTATTTAGAGGATTCAGATTCTACTTATTTTGTTGCTCGATTTCTAGAGGCCCCAGAGGAGTGCCAAAGGGAAGTGTCTTCAGACATGGGTCTTATTTAAGCTCTCAAGTTTTATTGTTCAAGACCTACGTCTAAGAATAGGGGAAGAAAAGAAAAGCTAGTGGTCATCAGGCACAAATTCTTTGTAAACTATGTATTGTGTGAAACAGACCTTTTTTTGCTCTTACAGAATCAATGCCACTGTGCCACCAAAGAGCAAAAATCTCTACCCATTCTGCCCTCAGCATGCATAATTTACACCTTATGTACACTTTAGCCTACCTAAGACTTTGCAGCAATTCCCCAGTCATTTTAATTCCTCTTTCCTGTAACTAGTCTGAGTTGTTTTACCAACAGTTCTCCAGCTTTGCAAGTTGGGGGTACTGAAATATTGAACGCAGACTCAGTGTTCTATAAATGTTTAGTAAGAAATTGTGTAGATGTTGAAATTAATGATGCCGCTAGATCCTGCAGACCCGTTTCGCTAGCAGAGATGCTCTGCTCCTTCAGCTCTTCTGAATATCTCGCACCAGGAAAAATCTTGTTCCCCCATAAGAAAGTAACTCAGCTAGAAGACTGGATTCCTAGGATCCATACCATGGGAATCCCATTTGAAGCAATAGATATAACAGCAATACTAACCAGAACGAAAAAATTGAAAAGGGAAAATACTGTTGCAGTGAGTCTTATTTGTTACCAAGCATAAAATGTCAGTCTTCCCAACATCTGCACTACTCACACTTTGTATAAGTTAAATTGGCGGCCTTAAGTTACTCCATGTCTTTACTTAATATATTGCATTTTTCTGGCACACGAGTGTACTTATAAGTGCCTGCTCTCCTCTTAAACAAATAAAATATGAATATAGACCACAATTATGTTACTTGTGTCTCACCATAGAAAATAAACTTATAAGAAACATTTTTTAAAGTCTGTTGTTCCTTTAAGTATTCTACAGGCAAATCTGTTACAAATCAGACAATCTCCATCTCACCAAAATTATCTCTTTGCCAAACAAGAAATTCTACATAAAAGATCCACTATACTTCCATCCCACACAAATCTGCACCTCTTAAACAGAAGTCGAAATAGCTAGCTACCTAGCAATTGTGCCACACTGAAGCCACCATTACTACTGAAAACTAATGTCAAATTCATACCAAACAAAATAAGTAGACATTAGTAATTAAAACACCCTCACAGACAATTCCTACACTGCTCCAGAAGCTCTACAAAGTAGATACCTATCCTTAGAACAGCAAATAGGATCCATAGTCTAAAAGAGCCTCCCACATGTCTCCTGAAAACACATCAAAATTACAAAGTACATAAAATGTACAGTAGTTAAATCTAACAGCATTTCATTTTCATATCTGGCAAGAAAGCAATTTAGATAATAGAAGCACAGGAACAAAACTCAAAAAACAATGTGGAAAGTCCCCACATGCTGTAAATTACCAAGAAATTACACTTTTATACCACCCCCTATAAAATTCTTGAAACAGCAGTTTAGAATCTAAAACTGCAATTCTAAATATACAGACTTGAAATTGTCCCACTGAAACACCTAGGAATTACTTTTGTGTAAACATTGTTGCAACTGGGCTGCAGGAATTGTAATTGCATTTTGAGCTCCCCAGAAGAAATATTTTGCATATGCAAACTGCAACTCAATACTATGTCCTTTGTTTTTGGAACTGCAGTTTCAAGGTCAACCCATAAGTGCTGCTTTATCACATTTCTAAGTAAAACTTTGCATTAATCTAGAAAATGATATATTACCTGATAAAATGTATTCTTTTTATAGAACTTCTATAAAAACATGGGATTCACAGTGCTTGGATTTTTGCATGCAGGTGAGAGGCCACATGAGGAGATGTGAACTGAAATATGCAACCAAGACTAAAACACTGCTGGTCTCATAATAACTCATGCAGCATACAGTATCTTCAGTTTATAAAATATTAATACACCACCCTGAAACAAATCAGGGATTACAGAGAGAGCTTGGATAAGAAGCCAACTGTTACATAATTCCACCACTATGGTGGAAATCCTACAAGGAATTATTTATAACTTCATACCTCTCATAGTCATTTCTGTATGGCCAAAACTATAAGGGCCCCATTCTCCTTGTTTAATCTGTTTTTCTTTTAAAAGTCATTTTACGATAAACCCAGAGTGATTCTCACACTTGCTGCTCCTATGGTTGGGTTCATCAAGTTTTGTCTAAATGATGGTATTATTTTCCTACTTCCCTATTATCATTTCCGTTGCTTTTCTCATATGACTCTATACAGTTTAGTAAATACCTGCTTTCAACTTTGCAACATATAGGAATGCAAGGGGTATTATGCATATAACAGCAAATAAAAATCTCAAGTCATCTTTTTACAAATATATTTACTTCATTTATACAGGACATTTCTCTCTTCAATGGGACCCAAAGTTGCTTGCATCATTCTCTTTTTCACCATTTCACCCTCACAATAACCACCCTGTGAGGCAGGCTTGGCTGAGTGTATGTGACTGGCCCAAGGTCACCCAGCTAACTTCCACAAGAGAGTGGGGATTCATTCCTGGGTCTTCCAGATTCTAGTCTGATACTGATATATCATGCTGGGTGTTGTGTAATGAATGATTAAATCCAAATTTCAGCCGATACAAACTGACTTTTAGATCTGAAGATCTGGAACAGTCCGAGATGGTTTTGTCAAATATTCAAGTAAGTAATTAGAGGCTAAATGACTAAACTAATAAATATTATGAATTACTGTATTAATTTAGATGGGTAGCTGTGTTTTTTGTTTTGTTGTTCAGTCGCACAGACAAGTCCAACTCTTTGCGACCCCATGGACCACATCATGCCAGGCCCTCCTGTCCTCCACTGCCCTCCAGAACCTGCTCAACTCCATGCTCGTTGCATCAATAACACTAGCCATCTCATCCTTTATCATCCCCTTCTTCTTTTACCTTCAGTCTTTCCCAGCATCAGTGAGAGCCAGTTTGGTGTAGTGGTTAAGTGCGTGGACTCTAATCTGGGAGAACCGGGTTTGATTCCCCACTCCTCCACTTGCACCTGGCTGGATGACCTTGGGCAAGCCATAGCTCTGTACCAGCTGTTCCCTCAAGGACAGCTTGGGAAAGAGCTCTCTCAGCCCCACCCACCTCACAGGGTGTCTGTTGTGGGGAGGGGAAGGGAAAGGAGTTTGTAAGCCACTCTGAGACTCCAAGTGAGTGAAGGGCGGGATATAAATCCAATCTCTTCTTCTTCTTCTTCTTCTTCTTCTCATTTGGTGGCCAAAGTATTTGAGGTTCAGCTTCAGGATCTGGCCTTCCAGGGAACAGTCAGGGTTAATTTCTTTTAAGATTGACTGATTTTAACTCCTTGCAATCCAAGGGACTCTCAAGAGTCTTCTGCAACACCATAATTTGAAAGCATCTATTCTTTGGCGCTCCGCCTTCCTTATAGTCCAACTCTCACAGTCATACATTACTAGTGGGAAAACTATCGCTTTGACCATACGGACTTTTGTTGGCAGGGTGAAGTCCCAAATTTTTATTATGCTGTCTAGGTTTGCCATAGCTTTGCCTATAGCAACAAAATAATAAAGAGTTCAGTGGCACCCTGAAGACTAAGAACATTTATTCCAGCATAAGCTTTCATGAGTCAGAATTCACTTGTGTACCACTGTAATAGACTATCTCATACTTCTACTGTCATTTATACAACAGATCTTCCTTAATTCAACCATTAGTGGTATTATTACTATTATTATCATATAGAGACACTTAGTCTTAGTACATACTTCAGCACTAACTTGAAAAAAATATCGTTTGGAGTCTTTCTTTTAACCCCTGCTTTTTATAGCAGAGGTATTGCAGATTTTATCAGTGTGCTGACAACCCTAGTTGATTTGATCTAGCACAAACCAAAATAGCTAAGTATCTTTTTTTCTATGAGAAATTCTCACCTCTAGCTAAATTGCATCAGCCATTCCAATACTACTTCCATAAAAATGAGGCTGAAGGTAAAGGGAAGCTTGTATTACAGATGTGCTGCATTTTAATCTCCTCTGTCCTTACTTGTGATGTCTGTTTCTCCAGATAACAGAAATAGAAATAAAAGTCAAAGGAAGAGATCAGACGAGGGAAAATGCACCTTTTTCCCAATAATACGAGTAAATTTATGCCCGTGAATTTCCAATATGAGATCCCCCCCCCCCCCATTTTTCTGCTTAAGCTATTTTCAACGCAAGAACTGGTAGGGGAAAGCCACTGGATTAAAGAAAACAAAATGAAAACTCTTTTTTTTCAATGTTCAGTAAGTGCTTAAAAGTAAAAAGCCATTTTAAAGTGCTATCTTGTGAGTGCCAGCAGAAAGCTATTATGAAGACTTATTCTGTAACAATAGCAGAAAGCTTCTTTTGAAAGTATTTTTTTTTAAAAACTGCTGCCATACCACTGAAGTACTTTTAAAAGCTTTCTATAAACTTCCTATTTTAACACCCTATCAGGATAGTATTATGAGAACATATCCTGCTGACACTCACAGCACATTCCCAAAATTGCCTCCTGAAGGCACTGTCAAAATTGTCACTGACCACTTCTCCTGGTTAGCTTTAACAACTTAGCAGTATTATGCATCCCTAGATTCCTTCAATTCCAGGACAGATTTATCACCTCCCCAAATAAATACAGTGCCACCCCTTCAACCAAAATAGCTGAGGTGACTGATTACCTTTCCTATATCAGATCTAAACACTCTGGTTCAGTACCACAAGACAAGTGTTCGTCATCAGCAACTACAAGATAGGAAGCAGCCATCTGTCCTTTGAAAAGCAGTGAAATGTAATGAGTGACCCAAAGGATTAATTTATTTGGTGGGCTCATATGCCATAATCTGGTCACACACTGGGCCCCAATAAACACACCTAGAATATATTCAGGTGGGCAGCCGTGTTGGTCTCAAGCAACAGAGCTCATACCTTGAATAAAACTCTGTTCATCTTAGAGGTGCCACTGGACTCAAACTTTGTTCTACACCTAAAATATGTAAAGGATCCTAAATCCTAAATCTGACAGAATGTCCATTAAGAGAAATAGCACAGTTGATGATAATATGTCTAGTCCACCAGTTCAAAGCCCTTCTAGCAAAAAAATAAATAAATCCAGAGGCCTGTGGTGCTGCCTCCACAGAACCAATCAAGTCAACATAAGAGGGAAAACAAATCTTGCAATCTTCTTGTGTTATACTGAAAGGGAGGCTGCCAAGAGGACATTAGAGAGTAGTTTGCAGCTCCTTTAGTATTTCCCTGTCCTGCAAGAGGCCACTCTCATACTATGACCCTACAGTAGCACATCTTAAACTGCAGCAAGTGCCTCTGGCCCAGGAGGAGCTAAAAGCAGAGTTTCAACCCACCCCTACCAAATATGGCGCACCCAGTTTTTTCCAAGCATCAGATAAGAGTTACTCAAAGTAACCAATACACACAAGCCACATGTACATCAGAGTTTAGCATTGGGCTATATAACGACCGGAATGAGTAACCCAGTCCAAAAGTAGGACTGTGTTGGGGGGACTCTTCACCACCTGGTGCATCCACCTTGAGCCGCCCTTGCCCCCATCACAGATTTAGTAGACATGCCCATACTGGCAGTGATATCCTGAAACTTACTTGCAAGTAGACATGCTTAAGATTGCTTCCAAAGTCTACTTCGGAGATGCTGCTGTCTGAATGCAGTCTTAGTTTAATAAAAAGTACATGGTTTTACAATAATTATTTGAAAAATTTTAGTTGCCTTTTACAAGTTTTCAAGGGCAGTTTTAGAAACATTAAAACAATACCATATAGCTCAAAAAGAAACAGAGTTCCTTTAAAAGCAGAACATTTTTAAAGCTTACTGAAACAAAAGCTCAATGCCACCTAAAACAGCCTGGTGGATGTCCCAGAGGAGAATGTTTCATAACTACTGAGATCATCTTACCACCAGCAATTCAGCTGCTTAATATAAGACGGGGTCCCTGGCACAATGGGGCCCACCAATACTTTTCTTGGTGCCCACCAAGTGTTTTTAGAAAGTGTGCAAGGCCAAGAGGGGCTTTTGCCCAGCAAGGCTTCTGATTAGCTGTGTCAGGCCCATAGCTACAGTGGGGCATTTCAGGGCCTCGCCCCCTTAATTAAAAGCCTTGCCCCACAAATAGCCATGCCAAAAACCTTATTTTTGCATGTTTCCCAAAGGCTCATGGGAATGCTTTTGAAAGACTCCCCATGACCTAAGTGGTATACGGTAGGACTGAGCTAGCAGAAAGAGGGATTGCTGGAGATGTATTGAAGATACCATTCTTCAGTGCCCTTCGAAGCTTTCTTGCCCTGTGGAAGGGAACTCAAAAGGCATTTAAATGCCTTCTGAAAACAAGTATATTTACTTATTTATTACTTTTTTACCCCGCCCTCCCCGCCGAAGCAGGCTCAGTAAATGTTTTTTCCTAGGAACTGACATGCTCGCTGCCCTGTCCCTTGAAAGGAAGGGCTAGAAACAGGCTGGGAGCCTCCTTCTTTAAAGATGGGTGTTCAGATTAATATAATTAACTGTAATTTAACTGCCCCCTTAAACATTTAAATGTCCCCCTGAGCTGTGAAGATTTTTAAAAACGTTCTTTTGGCAGCAACTGCCACCACAGCACAAGAACCTTCACTGTGTGACTGAAGGATGCTGTGGAAGTCATTTTGTGGCTAGCTGTGCCTCCTGCGGCAGCTATCTCGGGGCAGCCATTTTGCGGCTCTGTCCATCACACTATGTCACAATCCCAAAGGTGCCCACAGGCTCAAAAAGGTTGGAGACCCCTGATGTAAACTGTTTGTATAAGAGACCCCATAATGGGTGCCAAACTGCAGCCATTAGAAGAAGAAAAAATACTTGAAGCTTTGCATGCCTTCCTCCTTTTCTCCCCCTGGTCTCCTTGGATATGGGATTATGTTTCTTGCCTACATTTGGAGTGTCTTTCTTGGCTTGAGGAGACCCAATACAGCAAAATTTGAGAACACCAACAATAGAGAATTTGTTCATTCACCTACAATTTCCATCCCTACAGCAAATCAGGCTAACTGACTCTGTATTGTATTTATTCCAGATCTTTCATTTCTTCACTGTTCCTCATAACTGGCATTTTGATTCATACAAGAGCAATCACTGGAGATTACATGGTATTTATCATTTAACAAGAGCCTAGTTCCACCTGCCTGTCCAGTACTATATTTCTTTTGTAATCTACACTGACAGCCCGTCAAGCCTATTACTTGATACATTTTCACAATTTACTTCTTCCCTTTTGCTGTTACTCAGAATGTTTGGGATCTCTGATACAGAGGCAGCCAGGAGCAGTAAAGGAGCAAAATAAATCAGTCCGTTTTTTACAGTGCATTTTTCAAACCAACTCTCCTGACTGCTGCTGCTGCACATAATAGCAACAGTCGGTGACTTAGCCAAGCAAGACCTGATAGTTTTATAAGTGAGTTTGAGAGAATTAAGTCCCGGAACCTAAATATTATGACATGAGATTCCAGTACATTTAAATGCCATAGATTAACAATATAGTGAATCTCTCTGTTTAACCTGCCTTGGGGAAAAATAACCAACAGATGTCCTCTTTTAATACTATCGCTTCCATACCAGCATTTAGTGCAAGAAGCAAACCTCATGCTCCTAAAGCAGGCGCACAGCCCTGATCTGAATTGCCACAACTGCTGGTGCCAGGAGCCCCATGACTTTAGGTCACAAGTGGGCTTTTCTCGGGCAATAACAGCCCTTCCCCTTTTGCTGCAGGACTTACAGCCAGCTTCTGTACTACAGCAGCTAAAATGCATGGTTTTGTTAACATTTCATGAGTCTAACATTAAAACATGGCCAGGCAGGGAAAAGCAGGAAAATACCGGTAGGCTCTATACCTTCAGCATATATTTGATACGACACAGTCAACACTAATACAATGATGGAGATCACAATTCCTCCGCCTTGCAGTTAAGCTGGGCTACCAGTTCTACTCTTTCAAAAATGAAATCTGTCATCTATTCTGTTTGCTACAGAATACATTAATTCAAACAGTGAAGAAAGAGAAAAATAGTAATTTTTGACCATTCAGATCTAGTCAAAATGCCTAGCCACGCCCCTTCTACAAACATTTCAATGAAAAGTGTTAAGAGATGGGGCACTTGGACGTTAGCACCTATCCGCAGTCCCACATACAGTAAGAGCGGACACAGTTCAAGTACTCTTAACTCTGCTTTATAAATACCCAGAACACGTCTGTGGCAAGACTGTGGGGAGCGCCTCAGTACACAGAGCGCCCCACTCTGCTGCGCTCACCTGGAGGGTCACCTAGTCTGGATTTCTCGCTTCTTTTCTCCAGCAGCTCTCTAAGCAGCCGCCAGCCGGCATCATGTTTAAACGACCCACCAGGGAACTGCTGACCCTGACCAGCGCAGTCTTAATATCCCCAAACCCAGATCACTGACTCCCTTCTCACGACACCCTGCCCACGCTCAGAACCTGGAAGAGGGGCTCTCCCCGATTCTCCCATTACACACCGGGTGGTGCGGGGTGAGGTTCCGAGAGGAGTGGGTCACTCTGGACGAACTTGACCGTTACTCCTCAGAAGCGGCGTCTACACGAACAAGCCAGGCACCCCCTCGGAAAAGGTCGGCAGGAGAGAAGCCACGCCGCTCTGTTACGGCTCAGGAGAGCCTTGCGCCTCCTGTCAGAAAAACTGGAGCGGCGGCGGCCCCCTTCCCCCCACCCACCCACCCAAAGCCGCCGCCGCCGCCAAAAAACATCGGCTCGCTTCTCTTCCAGGCTCCTCACGCCCGTTTGTTTCATCCTCCCTTCTTCCCTTCGCAAAGAACCGCCACTCTCGCCCGGGCGCTCCACAGCTTCCCTCTTAAAGTCCCCCGCCCGCCTCGGAAAACAAGAGTTAAGCCCTGGAAGAGGGGGCGGTGGGGGGAGAGGAGACGGACTGGGGAGAGAAGCCGCCGCCGGCGCCGCTTTCCACCCGGAGGCGACTTCCTCCCTTCGCTCGGGCAGCCCATCCCACCAACAAACTTCAAGGAAGGGGGGAAGCGCCCACCGCATCCGGTTCCCCTCGCGGGCGGGCAGAGGGCAGCCCGGCTCTTCGGCGTCGGTTTGTTTATTCGCTCCTCTTCCCCCCCCCCCCCCCATCCCTTCCGGGTATTCCTCCTCCTCCTCCTCCCCAGCACGACAAAATGTCCCCCGGTCCACTCCCGCTCGCTCGCTCCCCCCCCCCCCCCCCCCGCTTTGGCCAACTCACCCCGGCTGAAGAGCGACAAGAGGAGGCAAGCGGCTACAGCGAGGGGCGTCACGAGGAGGCAGCCGCGCTCCTCTTCGCGCGGCATTTTGGCAGCACCGCCGCTCACCGCTGCGAGGAGGAGGCGAGGAGCCGGCTCTCCTCGGCCCGCTCTCCCCGCTTCTGCTGCAGGAGCGCCGCCGACTCCCGAGCGGCCTCAGGAGGGCACGGCCGCCCAGCAGAACCGGGCGCCGGGAAGCCTGAGAAGGAAGCGAGCTAGCGAGCCGGAGGCAATAGCGCCATCTAGCGGGAGAAAGCGCCTTTCCTTCGCACCGGTCGGCGTCTCGCACCCCAGTTCTTCCTTCAGGCCGTCCATACAGGCGTCCTCTCCTCTGGCCCGTCCATTTAAAAATGAAGGGCTGTTTAAAGTACCGTTGGCTTGAGTGCCACACAAGACGCAGGGTGTCAGTGACATAAACACCGCTTTCCTCTATTTGCAACACGCCTATAAAGAGCTACTGAAAAGTGAGAGAATAAATCCATACTTTGATATAACATGAGGATGAAAGGGAACGGAAGGGTGTCTAATCTAGGGGATGGTGATTTGTATCTTTAGTGGTTCCACCTTTTTTTAGAAAAAAATCTAGAAATCAAAGTGACAGAATTCCATGTGAAACATGTACAAAATAATCTTATGTGTGACTGTCATCCATCCACATTTTCAACAACTGTTTAAGGCAACAGGACTATGAATGTAGAAGAAATTTATCCCTAATACAAGTTATCTCCTGAGCTGGCCCATTACGCCACAACTCTGCTTCCTCTATGAGAATGCCCTCCTGAAAATTTCTGTTTTGCACATTTTCCCAAATGATAGAAGGATGGCAAATAATATAATGGCTTAGGCAGATGGTTCTGTAATGTTAAAGCTACCACACAGAGAGTGCATGTGATGTGGGCAGTTGCCAATTATATCTGTTCACAGGGTGGCACCTTCAGGCAGCTTTGTTCAGATAAGCAAAGCTGTTGCCAATGGAACGTAACAGGAGAGGCGGCCCAGCAGGTATGTGGGTCCAGTGCCTTTAAGCGGGATTTCTAGTGCCTTGAATTGAACCCAGTTACTGATGGGTAACCAATGGAGTATCTGCAGAAAGGAAATTATATGCAGTGTCCTCTTAGTGCCCAATAGTAGTTGGGCTGTGGCATTCTGCACTAACTGTAGCGTCTGATTTGTCTTTAAGGACAGATCCATGTAGAGTACCATCTAGAAGAAGAAGATATTGGATTTATACCCCCACCCTTCACTGCCCAAAGGAGTCTCAGAGCGGCTTACAAACTCCTTTCCCTTCCCCTCCCCACAACAGACACCCTGGTGAGGTAGGTGGGGCTGAGAGAGCTCTGACAGAAACTGCTCTTTTTCAAAAACAGGTGTGCCAGAACTACGGCTTGCCCAAGGTCATCCAGCAGGTGCAAGTGGAGGAGTGGGGAATCAAACCCAGTTCTCCCAGATTAGAGTCCGCGCACTTAACCACTACACCAAACTGGCTACATCTAGTGTCGATGTAGGAACAAGATGGATCTACCTGGCCAAATCAGCCATATCAAGGTTTTGGGGGGAATCTTCCAAGCTAACTGGAGTTGGTAGGTTGCCTTTTTGTAGCTACATTAGTTTGCTTCTCCAGCAGTAAAACTGGATCACCCCTGGGCTCATAACAGAACCCGCTGGACACCAACCAAAGTGGTGAACCCCATGTCATTTAGGACCTCAGTCCTCCCACCCAACAATACCTCCCTCCTGACAGGATTCAGTTCCAGCTTGTCTACCCTTAGCAACTACAGCAGTCAGACAGCAGTTTAGAGTCTCTACAGTATCATCAGGTAATCAAGACAAAGGAATTTAGAGGTGGATGTCATCAGCATATTAATGACACTATATGCCAAAACTATGGCTTTACATAGAGAACAAATAGCATGGGGCATAAGACTGAGCCCTGTACAGCCTAAAAACTCATCCCCAACAGCAGCATTCTGAGACCTACCCATACTGAATGACTGAAACCAATCCCAAACACATCTCTTAATCTCTGCTCTGACTGCCAAACATCTCAATAGGGTGGCATGATCCACTGTCTCAAGGGCTGCTGATTAGTAAAAGCAGTGTGTCTATATTTAGTCAAACGTACCTGCCAGAGCCACTGGTGCCATCTCAGTCCCGTAGCCTAGCTTGAAACCATATGGAAAGGCATCAAAGGCAAATGATTTATCTAGGAAGGTCTGCAGTTGCTCTACAACCACTTTTTCAAGGGCAAATTAAGAAACTGGTTGATAATTGACCAAATCATTTTTCTCTAGCCAGTTTTTTAAAGTAACAAGCAGACAACGACTTGTTTTAGGGTTGAATGAAAGATGCCCTGAGTCAGTGATTGATTAATGATGGATATTAGGGACTCAGTGATTGTGATCTTTACATGCTTCAAGCACCTGGATCAGGCAAGTGTCTAATACACCAAGAGTGGCTTTCCCAGAATCCTTTCAGCATCCATCGTGCCCAGCAAGGAACTAGGTAGATGGTAAACAATCAGCATGCCCAATTTATCCTTGGGACCCAAGGGGAAAGATATTACATACCACTTATAGTTTCTACAGAAAGTCTGCCAAAGGAGAAAGACACACAAAGAATGATAGAAACCCTTCCTCCCTTACCTCCTGGGCAGGGCTTATGAAAGACTGCATACCTATGTGCAGTCCCATCATTTCCATGCAACCAGGTCTCTGTCACATAGGCCAGATTTTTCTCCTCCAGCCACTCAGATAGGAAAGGAGTTTTAGACCTCATTGACCTTGCGTTCTGCAATATTTGCAATGATGCTGAGACCATAGGAGCCTTTGCCACTTTTGCTTTTGGGACTGGACACTGATTATATAAACAGCAAGTTTGGTTATGTTAACATTCCCACTTTCAGATCCTGCAGGTTTCAGAAACCAATGCTGGGGTGAAAGTCTGTCTCAAACACTATGAATGAAACTCCTGAGAGAGGTCATCAAAGATTAGGAGTAAAGTAATCTGTATGCGATGATCTTCTACATTGCACCCAATCCAGATGTTCAACGTAGGTGCAAAATCAGCAGTTGGCTGGCTGGACAAAGGCTAATAAACCAAAGCTCAATCCAGATGAAATGAAAATTCTGAAAATGATATCTTTGCTAGATAATACAGGTAGTATGCATAGCCCTTACAGATAATCTTTGCAGGTTAAGGGTGCACCTGAATCCAATTTAGTATACAACTTTTGCTCAAATGACATCCATTATATCTTTAGTTTCGGTTGGCACGCCAGCTGGGCTACCTTAGGTGAACAGATGATCTGGCTAAAGATATCCATGTTTTGATCACATCCAGGTTTGATCACTACAGTGAATTGTATGCTGGGCTCCCATTCAAAACTATTTGAAAATTTCAATTGTTCCAAAATATTGTGGCCAGGTAGCTCACTGAAGTGTGCCAGAATATGAAGACCAATCCAGTCATGTTCTGGGAGTCCATGTTTGTATTCCCCAGTGATTCTTTTTTAATTTAATAGTTGGAACATAGTGGCTTCCTGGAGTTACTTCAGGTTGCAAAAATGGCCCTGGAGGGGAATGCTTAAGGCACTGTATTGCACGTTGCGACTCTAAAAAGATCGCTAGAACCTCTGAACAAGCAATTTCAAACACAGACCTAGATTTTAGCCCTTGCTTTGTTATTGAAAGCCATTAGTGGGTTATCAGATTGCTTTTCAGCACAATTCAAGATACTAGTGTTGACCTAAACAATGAGAGATCTGGTTATCTGCAAGCAATCTCCTCTCATGTGAAGGTGTTGAAGAATCAAAATCTCCAAGTTCCCCCAGATACTGCGATTAGGTGGATGGTAACTGGATAAAGGGCATTTTCTGCTGTAACACCCTGTTTTTGAGATTCCCTAAGGAAATCTATCTAGTAAAATCAGTGGGCATCAAGCTAATCCCTTTATCTTTTTCTGAGATTTGAATTGTAATTAGGTATTCATGGTTCTATTACTTCTGTTCTGGATTTTATGCTGCTGTTTGATTGTAGGTTTTTTAACATTATTGATTGGGTTTTTTTATTTGGATTATGGCTTTGAGAACTGTTAAAACCTGGAAAGGAAGGATGTAAATGCTCTGAGTGTAAAATAATAGCAGTGAAGTGTACGGGAGGAAATCACAGGGAAAATATATGGATTCCTTTTAACAGAAGAACAAGTGTGCATATATTGTATTAAATACTTACTGGTTAATGCATTTAATTTATTAATTTAGTTTATTTATAGCCCATCTTTTGCACTGAGACTCAAGATGGATTACAGAAATATCCTACATTAATTAATTCGTGAGAGTGCTTGATACACACGTACTCCACCATTCAGGATATTTTGATACACAGTTCAATACACAGCAGATACTTTAAGAAGCGTGATGTTAACAATCTTCAGATAATCCAGTTTTCGGGGGCGGGGGGGAACATGGAATCTATTGTTTGAATTATGACATAAAAGAAAAGTTAATTTACAGATTTTAAATGCTATTGCAATTTCACCAAGTTGAGAAAAGCAATGACAAACCAAAGATCATGAACACTGTGACACTTTAGAAAACTACTTCAGAAAAACTAATAAAACTACAACAGATGGTTTTGCCCTTTGAAACAACAAATGTGTTACATTTTTATACAGATTTATTAGACTTTTATGCCATTAAGGTTTAGGATTATACATGAGTTTTTATTAAACCAATTTTCTTTAACAGGCAATGTCCTTTAGCTACGCCTTTAATGGAATATACATTATTTATTGCTGTAGTTTTACAAATACAACATCCTACATAAATGGTATTTTATGTTTGATTAACATATGAACTTTTTATAGGTCTGGATCAGTATGGATCTCTCACCTTCTTTTGTGTAACCTTTTAGGCCAGTGCTTTCTTAGTCTTTTCCTCCCCACAGAAAATGGCATATAATTAACTGACAACCAGTGGTTTTCAAAGGAAAAAAAGGACATGTTACAATATTAATGAACACCTATCTCCAGCAGTGCATGGGGGGGGGGGGAGGAATCAATCAAAATTTACATGGCTAAGTACTGTATTAGTGACTGTAAAGACACATTTTTATTACTTACTTGGATGTGAGGGTGATCTGGCTGTGACATCTGTCACCCCATTAATCGCCAGCGTTGATTCGGCTGATCTGGCTGGCCAAGCGGGTGTCCCCTACCTCCCTCACCGCTCCATGTGCGTCCCTCCCAAAGCTGCACACTCAGTCGAAGAGAACGACCATCCCAGATAGAAGGATTGTACTGTTCTTCAGTCAAGGGTGTTACTTACTAATTTTGACCTTTATATTGGAAACATGACCACGACAATAAATTATCAGAGAACAATACTAGCCCTGTTCACACAATATATGGATAGAAATAACCATGGAGAAGGGGAAGTAGGATCATGACCAATGCTCCCTCTAAGCTGTGGAGTCTTGTGAGCAAGACTTCTACTTTGTGAGCTACTGGCATTAAAGTTGTGAGCCAGAGATTTGGCTACTGCATAAATTAGTTCACTCTGGAGCCATCTTTCCTGAGCCAAGACAAAAATGGGTGAGCTGGAGGCTAAGAAACTGTGAGCTAGCTCACACTGACTCAGCTTAGAGGGAACACTGATCATGACCTCCAGCAGCTCTGACTTCCATGTCAATGTCTGAAGCTAACCTGCTCAGGTTGCACGTATATCAGATGTCTCTGCACAGTCACAAACCCTGCATAAATCAAGCCAACCCTAAGCATTTCTAAGGCGTTAATCCTCACATCAACATTCCAACTTGCAAATAAAGTAAAGGTGAAGCAAGAAATTGCAAGTAGATAAATAGTTCGGTTGGAAGGTAACACTGTTCTGTGCGCCTTGGCATCTAGTCATGCCGGCCACATGACCACGGAAATGTCTTTGGATAGCGCTGGCTCTTCGGCTTGGAAACTTGCAAATACCATTGACCTAAGTAGGACTTACTTCTAAATCAACGACTGAGATTCAGCTATTAAATCTCTTCCACTGCAATCAATGGTCCTACAGCATTAGCTGTATCATCATGACTGTATTTGGGGATACCAGGCTAGTTCACGGAAACATTACATCACATTACTTGAACTCAACATGTAAGTATTTTCCATTCATTCCATTGGGTTCACTGTCCAATGATTCACAAAACACCATATTTAAGTACTGTTTCAGTCATCAGAAATACTTCTTGCTGTTTTAGCTTTAGCAGCAACTCCAAGAAAATACTATTCTTCATCCTCAAATCAAATATATTCTCCAGATTGCTTTTATGTCATATCAATCCTCTAGCAATCCATCCAAAATGATATTGTGGTAATGATTTACTGTTCCTTTTCTGAAATATAACATTCTGACTAGGATCCAAAGGACTATTATTAGAAATACCCAGTGAGACCTTTTTACCTTTAAACAACACACCCTAATATCTTAACAGCTTTTGAAACTCTCCTCTAATTCAGAAAAGGTCTGTGAATGAATGAATGAATGAATGAATGAATGAATGCATGCATGCTCTTGTGGCATGGGGCACTGCTCTTTAAGAAATGCAAGTTCATTGATCGCAATGTGCCAGTGTTCTAGAGCATTTATGAAGGTATGGCCTCTCTGTCTTAACTGCCAGCGATTTCACATCAGGTTATTAAAGCACAGATGTGAACTAAAGTATACAAATTATTTTTGTAAGACAATTTGAATGCATTTTTTGTTGAAAAATTATGCATTAAGAAAAAAAATAACTCGCTCTGTTTTTCAGTTAAGTGAGCTGTTGCAGTGAGCAGTTCTGGCTTGGCCTGGCCACCAGTTGTTTGCTAAGGCTGGTGCTGCTGTTGTGGGGACTACTGTTGTGCTTTTTGTGCCTTCTCAAGCCAGGGCTGGCCTTCCTGGTGGCCTTGGCGGATGCTGGGGCCTTGTTGGGGCAACTGATGCTCTGTATTCTTGGTGCTTGGGAGAGGCAACAGTGGGAGGGCTTCCTGCCTCCACTGCTGGACCTCCTGAGGGCACCTGGTGTTTTTGGCCACTGTGTGACAGAGTGTTGGACTGGATGGGCCACTGGCCTGATCCAACATTGGCTTCTCTTATGCCCTTATGTTTCAGATGCTGTCATCAGCTTCACCATGGCAGGCTGGGGCCACTGCCTGACTGCTGCCACTGCCAGTGCTGTCTATGGCCTTGCAAAGGAAGGCCCAGCGGGCCCTTCCCATAGCCCCACTGGGTGCTTGGTATTCAGCTGCTGAGGCTTCTCTCCAACCCTCAGGTAGTAGGCCTCAACATCAGGTCTGTCCTTTGTAACAGGCAGCTCCTGCCCAGCATCGGGGTGGTCCTTCCCAAGAAAGAGGCATCCCAAAACAACCTCTGAACCTCTACAAGCAGTGCCCTCATGAAGCCAGGCTTGGCTGGGAGACTAAGATAATTTCGTTTTGGCTTAAAACATAGGCCAAGTAAAGATCACAGGGCTAGCTACACTGTCAAATATCCTCCTTGCTAGACAAACCCCCCCCCCCCTCTGTTCAGTCCACAAGGCAAAGAACAGACAAATTTCTGCTCTTGCCTCAGGCGTCTCCTTTCTGACCAAATGTAGAGTTGCCACCCTTCCCCCCCCCCCCCGATGGGGGCAGGGTTTCTCCCAATTTTGGAGGCTCCAATCTGCCACTGAGCTGGCTGGTGGGTGGAGGCCTGCCTCCAAGCAGCTCCATCTGTGCCCACGTGCCCTGCGCGATGACATCACCTGGATGTGATGTCATTGCGCAGGGCACGTTGTGGGTGGGAACACCATCACTTTGCGTGTGTGCCAAAAAGTCCGGGAAGAAGAAGAGACACCAACCCTGCCCACCCCCAGAACATGGTAATGACCTGGCAACCCTAACCAAATGGCCAGTCTTTTGTCTGTCAAATGTACAGGCAGACAGAGACAAAAAGCCACTGGTCTGTGTCTTGGTCATGAATGGAGTATGGAGTAATGGAGTCCAGTCCCAAATCCTGTCACACCTGAGTGTCAGGAAATTACCCTTCTGGGTAATCTTGTCATTCCTGTTGCTATATGTTTGTCTAAAATATCTGCATTCTTTGCATCTATGCCAGACCCATCAAGATTAACATTAACTCTGTTTCTGCTGAATGGTCACACATTCAGCATCATCCTGCCACACATTAAGAAACCTCAACTCCATCATCTGGCACCCAGGAAATGCCAGATCATGCTATTGTTCCACAGTGGGAATCTCATCAACCCATTGGGAAACTATCCACTACACTTTAGCATACCTTCAGGATACATTTTGGGGTATAAATATACTCAGTCCCACACAGGCAGGGGTGATTGAGCTGGGCGCACACAAAGCCATCATCTCAATCATAACTCAGGCCCTTCCTGATCTCGCTGGTTGGGTCCACACAGTTCTTCTCTACAACCTCCGGACCTCTTCACCTCTGCAGGGTAGGTACAGTATTACCCCGATCCCCTACCCCCTCTATTTGTCAGCTAACTCCTCCTTTTGTTTCTTCTTGTATGCTTGCGATCCTCGATTTGAGTGTAAATATCTAAATTATTATTTTCCCCTAAAAAAACCTATTTCATTCACAATTTGGACTGGTTATTGATTCAACCAAGGGTCTAAAGGGACTATCTCTCTAAACACAGATAGCAGATCCTCACTTTTACCCCACTCTTGCTAGCTCTGCCTTTGCTGCTAGTTTCCACAATCAAACCAAAGGCAAGATTTTATTTAATAAAGCTATAATGGGGTAACACCTTCCAAGTTCTGCTACTGAATCTCAACCTAAACCTGGTACTATAGTATTAGCCATGGCACTGTACTGGCTCCACAGTTAATACTATCACCTCCCACTTCCCCCCAGTCCTAAGCACTTGTTGGCTTATCAGTTCATAGGACTAAGTTGTTACAGGTATTAATTTGTTTACAAATGTTTAGGAAGCACAGTTTTGAATGTCTTGTCTGCACCTTATTCTGAATTCCTGGAACATTACCTATGAGGAGGAGGAGGAGAGGAGGAGATTGGATTTATACCCCGCCCTCCACTCCCCAAGGGAGTCTCAGAGCGGCTTACAAACTCCTTTTCCCTTCCCTTCCCCACAACAGACACCCTGTGAGGTAGGTGGGGCTGAGAGAGCTCTTTCCCAAGCTGTCCTTGAGGGAACAGCTGGTACAGAGCTATGGCTTGCCCAAGGTCATCCAGCCAGGTGCAAGTGGAGGAGTGGGGAATCAAACCCGGTTCTCCCAGATTAGAGTCCGCGCATTTAACCACTACACCAAACTGGCTCTCTCAGCCCCACCTACCTGAGAAGGATAACAAACACCATAAACATTTATCCACTAGCAATAAATGTCTGTTTTACACTATATGGCTTTATGTTATATTGCAGAGATCACCACTTATAAATTATTCATGTGTCTTATTTGTCAATCAGGATGCCAGGGCAAAGAAAACAGGATATCATTTAAATCCATCTAGAATACATGCCTATGCACCCGTGCTGCTTAAACTCAGCTTTTTAGCTGAGTCGAGAACATGCATCGCTTCTAGAGGTGCAGGTTGGAGAACATTTTCTGAAACTTTCCCTGTGCCTTCTCACTAAAGAAACAACTATATGGACATCTTTATTAAAGAAAGGAAAAATAAAGATGTTCAGCTGCCATAGGAAGTGTTTGCCGCTGGTTGATCTAGGATTGTAATAAGAAAATTAAATTAAAAGGATTGTTTGTAGGGTTGAGGGTTTTTTTTAATGTTTCTTCAGTCAAGTGAACAGGTTAAAAGATTCATTAGACAGAGAGAAGAGCAGGCCATAGCTCAGAGGTTAAAAGATTCCTCTCGCATAACCACAGAAGAAGAGCCATAGCACAGTGGCAGAGCACATGCTTTGCATATGTATCATCCCAAATTCAGTTCCAAGCATCTCCAGTTCAAAGGGGTCTTAAGCACCAGGGCTTCCACCTTCAGTGGAACTGCATGCACTGGAATTTTTTTTTTTTACTTTTGATGATGAACAATATTGATTTTAAAGCAGAACACTTTTTAATCCTAAAACCCTTAATAATATTCTCTATCAATTATAGTTCTCATTATAAATTCAAAATCATTTAAAAATAGATTAACATGCAGCACAATAGCACAAAAGAATTGACTGTCTGAACTGTTTATTGCAAAGAATTCTGTACAGGCATCTTTTTCACCCTCTTCTGACCTTTCTTTGAGCACATACATCTACTGAAAATCAATTAGAAGTATAACTAATTAGCTGAATTTACAGCTGAGCAGTAAAATACAATGACACTGAAAGCAAAGTAGGCAAATTTACTTAATTGAATTCCTTTTATCTCTTCTAAAACAAAAGCAGTAGCTTTTTCTTCTACCTTTCCTATAGAAATCATCCTAAAACTTTCGTTTAGAATATTTTAAAGTTCAGCAAACTTAGAAATGTAAAACAAAATTACTGCTGATACTCATTTTCACTGTATTTAGGCCTTTTTCTAGTTTACAAAATTCCTTTTCATATTTCATCAACTTCTACCGTATTAAAATTATTGCACCATCCATTTCATACCAAATATGTGAGCCTTCAACAAAGGAGACCTTTACAGGCAACATGTTTATCCATATATTATTGCTTTGACTTGTTGGCTGAAACTTCATGGAATTTAGGGTTGCCAAGTCTGGGTTGGAAAATACCTGGAGACTTTGGGGGTAGATCCAGGAGAGGGTGGGGTTTGGGGAGGGGAGGGGCCTCAGCATGGTACAATGCCATAGAGTCCACCCTTCAAAGCAGCCATTTTCTCCTGGGGAGCTGATCTCTGTCAACTGGAGATCAGTTGTAAAAGCAGGAGATCCCTAGGCCCCACGTGGAGGCTGACAACCCTAATGGGATTAAATTTGCCCTCAGTATGGTTAAAATTTTGTTATCTAGTACATGATTCTTCAGAATGCTCAAGCAACTGCCATCGCCCAAAGGTCATGCTCCTCCCCAGGGGTCATTTCATTAAAAAAGAGGTGCAGGAGCTCATTAGCATACATATTAGCATAACTCATTAGCATATGCCACACCCCCTGACATCACCGGCCAAATTTCAGTTTCAGCCCCATTATACCCTATGGGCCATTAAAGTCAATGGCAAAAACTCATAGGGTATATGAGGGGCTGGAGGGGAGGGGGTTTGAGGGAGAGGCTCCAAACTTGCAGAGTAGCTGCTGGGGCCTCTCCCCGAAATAGCTGCCAAGTTTCAAGAAGATTGAACCACAGGGTCCAATTCTACGGGCCCCCAAACAGGTTGCCCCATCCCCTCCATTATTCTCTATGGTGGGGAAAAAATTACTTTTTTTCCACCATAGAGAACAATGGAGGGAATGGGGGAAACCTGTTTGGGGGCCCGTAGAATTAAACCCTCTGGTCCAATGATCTTGAAACTTGGCGGGTATTTGGGGGAGAGGCCTCAGCAGCTACCCTGTAAATTTGGAGCCTCTCCCTCAAACCCCCTCCCCTCCAGCTGCTTTTAAAGTCACCGCCAAATTTTGGCAGCAATTTGGTGGCGGGCCAAATCAGATCAGAGAATCTGATTTGGCCCGTGGCTGCTCTAGTGAGCACTCCTGGGCTAGTGGAGCTCCGCTCCACCTTGCTCCAGCCCAAATGACCTCTGCTCCTCCCCCTCTCTTGGCTTACTGTGCTGATTTTCTCCTTGCAAAGCATTTTTAATAAAGGGGAAATTAAAAATGTGATTCTCCATGATCCCCATCATGCCCCCTGAGTTGGGGCAGTCCATTCTGTGGCTGCATTCACACACACTAAGGCTGTGGTCACACAGCCCTTAAATGCAGGAGGAAGGGCTATTTCCTCCCACATTTAAAGGGGCCATCCACAATGGCCGCAGAAAGTCCCGCGCTGAAGCGGGCTCAAATGCGGGTTGCTCCACATTTTCCAACCCTGGGAAAATCAACAGTTTTCCTGGGTGTTGCGGGAGGAACCCGCATTTGAGCCATCTGGCCAGCCCTCTCTCGCAATCATTGTGAGAGCAGGGCTGTCCAGATTCCCCTCCCCCCGCCATTTCCCCCCCCTTTTACACTTGGGCGCTTGGCCACTCAAGCGCTCAAGTGTAAAAAGGGGGGGGGGACCCCAAACTTACCAGGCGGCCGGGGGGGCTCGGGGAAGAGTGCCTCCCCTGGCCACTGCTGCCAAAGCCCTGCCACCGCAGAAAAAGCCGCCACCACCACACGCTTCGAGGCTGGCTGGCCACCGCTTCTTCCACCGCTGCTGCTTCTGCTGCTGCCTCCAGCCGCTGCCTCTGTCTGCCGCCACTGTCGCCTGCCGCCGCCTCATCCTTCTCCCGCCGCAGCAGGGGTTGGGATGTGAACCCGAGGGGAAAAAATGCGGCTCCCGGATTTAAAGGGGTCGTGTGACCGCAGCCTAAATAATCCACTTTCAATGCACTTTCCAACTGGATTTTTACTGTGTGAACTGGCAAAATCCAATTCAAAAGTGCATTGAAAGTGGATTATTTATTATGTGTGACTGCAGCCTATGACTTCGTTCTCCTGCATATGTGAACCGAGATAACTATGAGTTGTATTTTCTGCATATGTATGTTATACATGGCATATGAAATTATGGCTAGATACAGACAAAACAAGGAAAGATTTATTGATGATCACTGTAGCAGCTGAATCAGGAATCCTGGCAAGCTCTGTCTTGCTTTCAGCCCAGGCCCCATCACGGTATTACTGGATCCTATGCTATCTAGGGTTGCCAGGTCTGGGTTGGAAACTACCTGAAGACTTTGGGGGTAGAGCCAAGAGACGGCAGGGTTTGGGGAGGGGAGGAGCCTCAGCATGGCACAATGCCACAGAGTCCACCGTTCAAAGCAGCCATTTTCTCCAGGGGAGCTGATCTCTGTCAGCTGGAGATCAGTTGTAAAACCTGGAGATTCCCAGGTCTCACCTGGAGGCTGGCAACCCTACTGCTACCACTGCACAAGACTCCTTCAGGTCCTGAAGAGTGGGGTACAAAACCAACTCTTTCTCTTCTATACCAATCATTTTTGACAGAGCTATCTTATCCATGCAAGAAAGCCCAGTTGTGAAATATTGCTGTAATGCAATATCCAACCACGTGTGGATGCAACCCCGCCCAATGCAAAGTGGAAGATACACAGTGCCATATGATCTTGGTGGGCTAGATCCCTGGAAGTGCCTGACAAGGCAACTCGCCTATGTACTCTTTTCTAAATGGACTCTACGCCAGGTGCTGGTACTTATGCTCTTCCCAAGCAGACCAGTGTATTACCCAACTATGCATTTATGGCTTTACTAGTAAACTGAACTTGCATTCTTCATGTATGTATGCCTTGCTGAGCTGGAAGTGCTTCTCAACAATCCAAGAGGAAATAAGTCTCATATCTTGTCCCATGGGAACATTGGCTTGTGGTGTTCTGGAATGTTGAGGTGAAATTCATGCCCCAAGTTTTGACTTTCCTTGTATTCACTGTATCTTGAGCTATATGTATATCAAACTTTCTGGGAGTCCTAAAAGTACTGACTACTTGGGTGTGCCACTCTGCCCCTTCCCCCAAGGTGATTCTTACAAAAAGATCAGTTTTCTTTCCATCAGTATGTCCTGAAGTATGCACATACCTAATATTGATTTTCTAGGCAGCTTGTAAATATTTTAACCATCTGGGCATAGGCTTTGACTCTCCTATCTTGAGGGATGGTTACTCAAAGACCCCATGTTCAGATTTCCTAGAAATTGGAATAATTTTTATTAACCCTGCATTTTAGGTTCCTCTCTGATCAAAAAGCACTTTTGATATCCCAGAACAGAGGGAGTCAGCAAGGCCCCATAATATTATAATAAACTCCTCTTATTACATGCTATTAGAAGTATCTTCACATTATGGACCAACAATAAACAGCCCTTCTCTGCTATTTAGCCTTTCTAGCTGGGTTAGATTTTATTATCACCACACTGAGCCTTATCCAATCACTTTTCTTCTTTGATTCTCTGTGAAGATAACTATTCTTATATCATCTTCCTAGTGCTGGACCCCAGAATTTTCACCAAAATTTGCATGGTGGAACTTTTGTTTCACACACCGAAGGTCTGCATTGCTGTTCTTGCTACTTATCTTGGATTTCCAGAACATCTTATCTATTTAACTATTTATATCCATTTTTTCCTCCCCAGTGGGGAACCAAACTGGCTTACAACGGTCTCCTCTCCCTTCTTATACTCACAACCTTCTGAGGTAGGTTAGTCTGAGAGTGTGTGACTGGCTTAAAGTCAGTGTGCTTCCAGGGTAGATATGAAATCTGAACGCAGGTCTCCCAGATCCTAGTCGAACATTCTAAACACTGTGCTACAGTGGCTCCTTTCCCCAACAATTTTTCCTCTCTAAAGTAACACTGGCATGCTCACATAATTATGTACCAGACTGTGGAAGAGAGATAACCAATAGCAGATGTCCCTCACCCACAAACAAAAAATGCATTATGTACATTTTCACAACATTGATTTGATGGTCATATGTCCCCTAGCAATCTGACACAGCAGAAGCCAACTCCCTGACATGAAACATTAGTTTATTGCTTTCTACAATAGTCAGGTTCTCATTCATTGCTAGCACCTTCCATACTCTCATTCTGTCTACAAGCCATAAAGATAATAGATTGCCTTTTGAATAGGGAGGTCTTTCTGCAACAAGGCCATCTGTGATTGATCCTACGCACAAGGACAAAAGCATAGATTATGATCAATGAACAAATACATTGTTTAAAAGCTTAAACCAACCCTGAGGTTTGTTTGAGGCTCGCATCCCAGTTTTCAGCAGCTCCAACAGAGCAGCAATGAAGATGAGCTGTTTTCATTAATGGGAGTTACAGACTGATGCTATAAACATTGTTATGGCCTGGAAAACTTTATAACCATTGCTGTGCTGAAGAAAGACATTAAATCACAATGCCACATTGTTAAATAGCATGCTAAACTAAGTGCAGTTTCAGAAATGAGAACCAGTGCAGTATAGCGGTTAGAGTGTCAGACCTGGGACACCTAGCTTCGAATCCCCTCTCTGCCATGAAAGCTTGCTGGGAGACCTTGAGCCAGCCTGACCTACCTCACAGAATTGTTGTAAGGACATAAAGGAGGTGAATAATAAAAGATACTCCGAGTCCCCATTGGTGAGAAAGGTGGGGTATAAAGGAAGTAAATAAATGAATGTACTACAAATGTTGTATTTTTATTTATTTGCAGTGTGTGCAGCTCTTTTATGTAATATTTCAAGATGCATATACATAAATCCCATACCTCCAGTTTCAGGAAGCGGAAATGTAGGTATACAGGAAATACACCCAGAAAATATTTCTAGGAATATTGGCGTAGAAAAGTGGGCAATACCGCCCCCTCAGGGGCGCTGGAACGATCCAGGTGGGCTGGAATGATCCAGGTGCAGGTCCACAAACTGCATCTTTTTGTCCACTTATTGAAGGTAGATGTCTAGGGGGGCGCCGAGTAATTTATTTTCTGAAAAGGGGGCGGTAGGCCAAATAAGTCTGGGAACCTCAGGTATATGCATGAGCAGGGCTGACATAGACATGAAGACAAAAAGATCACAGACTGAATTAAAATGGTACAGCAGCTCAAGACCCTGCTATAAGAATTCTGGCCTGGATACAACCTAGGTAGTTCCCAATGGAAGTACCACATGTGAATACAGCTGCATCAAAGCATACCATTTTATAGAACATAGACAAAAAACAGGCTGCATTGCAATTCAGCCTAATTTCATCCTTGCATGCTCACAGTTCCTGACTTGCACTGCCATCCTAAGAAGAGTTATGCCTCCTAAGCCCATTGACTTCATTGGACTTAGAAGGGTGTAACTCTATTTAGGAGGCCACTGTGGGAAGCCTGGTCCCAAATGTTGGCATGCCTGCTATAACATTTCTGCTCCTGTACTTGCTGAAAATAAGTTCTGGGTTTGATTTCCAATTAAATTTTGTTGCTCATCCCACGAATTCTTTGACTCTGTTCATATTAGGGCTGCCAAGTCCCCCGGGAGGGCGGGGGAAACACCGATTTTTAATGCTTACCCCCGCTTTTTCAAAATTGGCCACCGGGGGAGGCAATGGCTGCCAGCAGGAACGCAGGGAAACGTCGGAGCCTGCCCTGCCCTCTCCCTGCCAGGCCTGAACTCTTAAAAGGGAAATGTCTGCAGAGAGCCTGCCCTGCAGTAAAAAGCCTCACCAGACATTTACCCTTTAAGAGCAGAGGCAGCAAGAGAAAGTCCCGCCCAGAGATTAAGGAGGGACTAGGCTCTTTGTACTGAAGGGCGTGCTTTTGCATCTGGCTTGCAAGGTTCCTGGGGTAAGTGCCTCTGCCAGCTCTTTTCCTTCTCTCTCTCTCTCCCCCTTTCTTTCTTTCTTTTTTCTGTCTGTCTGTCTGTCTCTCTCTCTCTCTCTGTCCCCATCCAGCAGAGGTCTATCAGTGGCTATTATTAGCCACAAGGTCTAAATGGAACCCTTTGTCTGGGGCAGTGATGCTCTGCATTCTTGGTGCTTGGGGGGCAACAGTGGGAGGGCTGCTGGAGTTCTGGCCCCGCTGCTGGACCTCCTGAGGGCACCTGGTATTTTTGGCCACTGTGTGACACAGAGTGTTGTACTGGATGGGCTGTTGGCCCGATCCACTGTGGCTTCTCTCCTGTTCTTATGATATGAAAATCATATTTAGCACTTGTGTAGCACTTAGTGCTTCATATTCTGCTGAGATGAGGAAGGATTCAGTAGGGCCGTTGCTCAGTGATAGAGCATCTGCTTGACATGCAGGAGGTATCAGCCTCTTCAGCTAAAAAAGGATCAGGTAATAGGTGACATTAAAGATCTCAGCCTGAGACCCTGGAGAGCCACTATCAGTCTGAGTAGTCAATACTGACCTTGATGGACCAATGGCCTGATTCAGTATTAGGAAACTTCATGAGTTCATGTGTCAGTATGTGGAAGCAACATCACAGGATGTGACATCACAAAATGATGTCACTTCCTTTCTCCTGGCTCCACCCCCAAAGTCTCCTGGCTCCACCCCCAAAGTCCTCAGATATTTCCCAAGTTGGACTTGGCAGCCCTAGACCATATTAATGTCTCCTCATGGTTTGTTCCAACGTGAATACGTCTTGTGTGCATTCTTCTTTCCATTGTGAGCTCTAATTTAATACCATGATCAAACCAGCAAATGATGGTTTGCTTTAAAGCAGAAGCAAATAATTGAATCAGAGCATGTGAGACTTGTTCAGGTAGTTTAGAATTATGCATAAAGTAACCCATTATAATGGCTTAAAAATCTTTAAAAAACTGGGGGGAGATCTGTGACTCCAGTGATGTTTGATCCTTTAAAAGTAAAGACCACTTGTGTTTTCCATGTGGTTAGAGCTCCCCCTAGTAGTCTAATTATATTCAAAGATCGTTTTTTTTATGGTCATGGTGCAGAAGTATTGAACAGCAGCAGCATCTTTACTCTTAATATAAATTGGTTACAAAATAATGCACACTGCATATTAAGGAGAAGTAATAATTCTTAAAATTCATAACATGTTTTGATATATTCACCAATATCTGGTAGTTATGTTCAAATAATCGCTATGCCTACTGGGGAGAAAAAATTACAGACACAATGTTTACCCTCTTTCTTTTTTAACCTAGTCTGTTTTTTTATTATTATTATCTGCCCACACATCTTTCTAATTTGTAGAAGTCACAAAATATAATAATGCATCAGGTCAGAAAGTTTGTATTCAGTGTGAAAAAAAAGTTGAACAAACTCAAAAAAGTTCATCTGAACAAAAAAAAACTACTTACGCTACAGTATTTGAAATCAAACCACATGATGTGAAAACAGGTCCCACTAGGGAAGCCAGCCTCCAGGTGGTGGGACCTGGGAACCCCCTGGAATTACAGCTCATCTCCAGACTCCAGAGATCAGCTCCCCTGGACAAAATGAATGCTTTGAAGGGTGGACTCCACAGCATTGTACCACACTGAGGTCCCTGTCCTCCCCATGCTCTACTCCCTAGTCTCCAGGAGTTTCCCAACCTGGAGCTGACAGTCTTACCCCCGCCCCCCACATATACACCAGTGGCCAGGGAGGACCTGGCAACCCTAGGTCCCACTGAGATTGATAAGCTATGATATTCACTCGTTGACACTGAGCCAGTCACTACCCTGCAACACAGGGTTGTTGTGAAAATAAAATGGGATAATCCCATCCATACCACCCCAAGACCATTGACACAATTTTGACAATGACAGATGCCAAAACAAAAATAGAAATTCAAGGGATGCTGAAGTAAAATACTGCAACTTCATCAAGAAATGCAATTAAAATTCTGCTCCAATTCTGTCTGAAGCACTTAAATTTCAGATACAGCATAACTTGAAGCAGTAAGTCCAAACAGTTCTTTAGCTCCAAAATAAACTCAGGAGAAACCGAAGACAGGAGCCTCCACATTTCAGCCCACTATGTGTTAACCTATTTATTCCAGGTCATAGTGTGCCACAAGCAACCAAGATGTACCACACCAACCGCCAGCAAATCACACAGCATCAGATGACTTAAACAAGCCAGCCTATCTGCTGCAAGAGGGAAAAAAAGTCTCTTTTGCCACACCAACATGGGGCCCTTATTTCATTGTGCCTGTATCTGAGATGCTGGACAGACATAGGTTTATCCTCTCCAGCTGTTTGTGAGATATCAGCCCTTGATGCTAAATCAGAGGGAGAACAAGCAGCCAGGTCCTCTTCTATCACACCTGGACGATGATGAGGAATTGGATTTATACCCTGCCCTTCCGTATCTGAAGGAGTCTCAGAGCAGCTTACAATCTCCTTCCCTGCCTCTCCCCACAACAGACACCCTATGAGGTTAGGTGGGGCTGAGAGAACAGCTCTGAGAGAACTGTGGCTGACCCAAGGTCACCCAGATGGCTGCACAGGTCATTAGAAGAAGCAGAAGCAGCAGACACACACCTTGTTTGAATCCTGATGCAGCAGAGAGCTCACCTGCTCCCAGCTACCATCACTGATAAGGCAGGTTCTCTGTGCAAGCCACTCAAGCAAATGCCCGAGGTCATTCCCAGCCTTCAGTGGCACAGGCTGCAGCAGGCTCCTCCTCGTAAACATGAACTATTTTCAGCCTTGATTGACTCTTGCTTGGGGCAACAAAATACTATGAGCCAGCCCTGACCACTACAGTTCGCAGAGTAGAGATAATAGGCATCCTCTTGTCATGCCTGGAGAGATGTCGCTAAAAAATTAACTTTTAAATTATGCTAAATAGCCAAGTGGGGTGGCAGGGCGGGACTAAAAAATGAGGCTAAAAATAAATTAGAACTCTGATACACTAATTGATCATTTTGAAGGTACAGGATGAGAAAGGTGTGTTGGGGTTGCCAGCCTCCAGGTGGGGCCTATAGTTCTCCCAGAACTGATTTCCAGACTTCAGAGATCAAGTCTCTCGGAAGAAATGATGGTGTTTGTGGCACCATATTCCTGCTGAGCTCCCTTCTCCCTGCAAACGCCACCATTTCTAGGCACCACATCCATGTATGCATGTTAAGTGCCAATAAGTTGCTTCTGACTTATGGTGACCCTATGAATTAACATTCTCCAAAACATCCTATTGTTAGCAGCCATTCTCAGGTCTTGCAAACTGAGGGCAGTGGCCACTTTTATCGAGTCTTCCTCTTCTCTTACTGCCTTCAATTTTTCCTAGCATTATTGTCTTTTCCAATGACTCCCGTCTTCTCATAATGTGATCAAACTACAATAGTCTCAATTTACCCACGTAGGCTTCTAGGGAGAGTTCAGGCTTGATTTGGTCTAGGACCCACTTATTTATCTTTTTGGCAATCCACAATATCCGTAAAACTCTCCTCCAGCACCACATATCAGACTCTACTCTCTTCCTGTCAGCTTTCTTCACTGTCCAACCTTCATACCCACACATAGTAACGGGGAATATTATGGCATGAATTAACTTGATGTTGATTGCCAGTGACACATCCTTACACTTAAGGATCTTTTCTAGCTCCTTTATAGCTGCCCTCCCCAGCTATAACCTCCTGACTTCCAGGAAGCATTCTTCCTTTTGGTTGATGATGAAGCCAACGAATAGAAAATCTCAACAATTTCAATTTCTTCATCATCAACCTTAAAGTTGCATAATTCCCCAGGAGCCATTACTTTTGTCTTCTTGATGTTCAGCTAGAGTCCTGCTTTTGCACTTTCTGCTTTAACCTTCATCAACAGTTGTTTCAAGCCCTCACTGTTTTCTGCCAATAATGTCATGTCACCTGCATATTTCAAATTGTTAATGTTCCTTCCACCAATTTTCACTCCCCTTTAATCTAAATCTAACCCAGTTTTCTTTACGTGTTCTGCATACAAATTGAAGAGATAGCTTTGCTAATTAGAAACCATTCTGTTTCTCCATATTCTCATCTGGAGTCTAGATTATGCATCACAACAATCAAATGCTATGGCACACCCATTTCTTTTAAGGCCAGCCATAACTCTTCATGAGTCACACAGTCAAAAGCTTTGCTGTAATCTATGAAACACAAGCTGATTTTCTTCTTGACCACCTTCCTATTTCCGGAATTTTCCCAAGCTGGAGCTAGCATCCATAAAAATCTGTTAGGAGAGCAAACAAAATAAAAAAACAGACAAAGAGGCACAACCAGCAGAAATCACCAACAAGCCAGCAAACTGGCAACATAACAGCAACGGCCACCCAATTTCCTGCCTCAGGAGCCCAAACTGTGAAGCCATCGCTTTGTTTACCTATCCTCCCACCCAAGAAAAATTTTGCGCATGCGTTCCGACGAGCCCTTTTGTCCTGCCTCTTAGCGGGCGAATTCTGGAACGGTGACGGAGGCGCGGCGTCCGCGGTCGCCGGGACAACGGTAGACGTCATCCACTCTGAGGCACCGCCATTGGCAGGTAGGGTTCGAGAAGCTCAGAGAAGGCGGAAGCGGAAGCCGCACGTGGAGCCGGCGAGTTAGCTTGTCGCAGTTTCTGGAAACTTCTGCGTATTGTCCTATTTAAACCTTATCGCTGGAGGTAGAGAGATTTCGCTCGGAGGTTGGCGGAGGCCGCGGCTGGGTAGGGCGTGGGCGGAGGCTCAGTGTGAGTGGCAGACGGTCCTTCTCGCAACCTTAGGCCGCGGGCGGCGGTGGGTTTACTCCAAGAGAGGCCGGCACAACACAACAGCCGCCGCTCAGTTATGGCTGTGGTGGGCTTTGACTTGGGCTCCCAGAGTTGCTACATCGCGGTGGCTAGAGCCGGGGGCATCGAGACGGTGGCCAACGAGTTCAGTGACCGGTGTACTCCGTAAGTCCGATGCACCTTACAGGGAATGCGGAGGGAGGCTGTCATGGGTGGTGGTGGTGCTGGAGATATTTCTCCTTGTAATTCCCTTCCCTGTATCCGAGTCAGATTCGATTGTGGATTTTGGTGTGTGCGTTTTTAAAGTGGGAGCTTAAGGCTGCAGCTTTTACGCGCGCTTATTTGGGCGTAAGTGGGGTTTGCTTCTTAGTAAGCATATAGCAGGTTCTTTGGGAGGAACCTGTTGCCAGTGCATTGATGGGGGGGTCCTTCTTTCTATATAAACGTTTCCAGGATTGTACCTTTGCAGTCTCCGACTTTAATTACGTGCCCTTTTGTCCTTGCCGAATTACTTCCAAGCAGAATTACACCGGAGTCCTGTGGCACGTTAAAGACTTAACCATTTTTTTCCTAAGCGCTTGTTAGTCGAAGCATGGTTCATGCTCTTTAAAATGCCATCCTGCATAATCTTATAGCAAGAAACTGCTACTCTTCTGGGATTATTCCGAAGGATAGCAGCCCAAAGGCGATTCTTCCTCTGCTATTGCAGAAGGGGGCTATGGATGGTTATTATTCCGCGCTCGTTGTATTCCGCCCGCCGAGCTTGGTTTTTGCAGCATTGTCTCTGCCGCTCCTTCCTTTTTTAAGGATCATCTATTATTCCTTCTACTTATTTATTGTACGCTGCGCGAGGGAGCATGCTGCAGACAAATGATCCCCGGGCCTCCGCTAGGGAGGGGGATTGGGAGGGGAAGACACAGACTTTTCTTTGTCTCTTAAGATCTAAATCTCTAAAATGTAAAGGGGGAAGTGATGTTGCGGTGCTTAGGCGGTTCCTCCCTGAGCAGGTCTGACCGACCTGCTTCTTAGGAGAAAGATTGGGAGGGGAGGAAGGTGATGCTGTGTAGAGGAGTTGCCTAGCTGATGACACAACTGGTACAGAGTTGAATCTGCTAGAACCTTCTAGAGTTCCAACCTCAAGGTACAGGATGCAAGACAGCTGATACACTGATTCGTTTGCCTAGTCCAAACTGGATAGAGGAGCACTGGATGTAATCTGTGGGTAGTATGAGGCACTGTCTGGAATGACTTTTCAAAATGTGAAGGTCCTTACAAAAGTACACCAGCAATGGTTGCCTCTCAGAAGCATGTATACTCTCCAAACCATGCTGAGGTAAAGATTCTGAGGTTTCAAAGGAGCTAGGGCTGCCCACGTGAGTTCAGTGAGTTGAAGCCCCTGTGAGTTCAGTGCATCCTTGAGTGGGTCAGATGGGGTTTCGGGAAAAAGATCTGTGCTTCTGTTAACTTGATTAACTAGTGAACGTTTTGTAAATAAAGCACATTTGTTATTATATAAGCTTAATATTATATAATGACAAATTGATATGTTGTAGGCATTAAATATCTAGGAGTGTATAGCTTGTGTAACTTGATATTTTCACTGGTTTTAGAAAATGTTACATGGCGGGCTGCTTATTTGGTGGATTGCTTTGCTTACGTATTTTAGAAGCGAGAATGGGTAGTTAGTGGACAAAAAAACGTAATTTTCATAAAGGAAACTCTTTGTTTGTTTCAGAGAGTAAATATTTGTTATTAGAAAAAAATCAAGTGCAATCAGTGTGTATAAGTGCAGCCTAAATATAAAAGTGTATAAGTGGGTTGCAACCCAAATATGAAAATTCAGGGACATACAAGAAGGGTTCTAATGAGCAGAATTCAGTGGGAAAGAGCTTTAAGTGGGATTTTTAAATTTAAAACAGTTTGATGTTACTTTCCTTGCTATTTAAAGTGGTTTGTGAACCGTTTTTTAAATGATTGCTACACAACTCAGTAAAGTGAACTAGAGGGGGGATACAGTAGCAAAGTAAGGTAAATGTAGTTTCAGTTTCCATCCAGGGAGCAGCTGAAACAGACAAAACATACATTTATTCAGTAGTAATCTAAAACACCCAAATCTTCACTTGGAACATCAACAACAACAACTAAAATTGATAGGGAGGTATGAAGCAAAGCGCAAGAGAGAGGGGATTTTATAACTATGGGGCGACCACTGAAAAGGCCCTCATCTTGGTGACCGTGTGTCTTTCCTCTGAAGGCAAGGAATGCAGAGAAGATCCTTTGTACTAGATCTTAATGGAGTTGATTATTTGGGTACCTTGGGCCCAGATAACATGGGGCAATGATCCTCAGCAAAGTATGTGCTGCACAAAAACTGCAACACAATAGCAAAAAATTATAGTGGCCACAGCCTACTGTAAATATATCTATTAAATCAATGCAGTCACAGTGTGTGTATATGATTTACAGTGAATAAAGGCATGAATATAAGCAACATTTCCATAGAACCGTAATGTATCAAAATGTCCATAGCAACATAATGAAAGCTCCGACAGTAGAGATTAGTTCCATACTAAGAACGGTAACCTGTCTATAAGGACTCTGAGGATCATTATCCCATTCTTACCTTATTGGATTATCCTGTAATAGTAAATAGCATTGAATTTGTATCAAGATTGTCATCTGAGGAAGACCCTTCAAAACGAAGATTGACATCCAAAGCTTTCGTTATGTTGCTATGGATGTTTTGATACATTATGGTTCTATGGAAATGTTGCTTCTATTCATGTACTTATTCAGTATAACTAATGAATAATTATACACGCACACTTGTGATTGTATTGATTTAACAGATATATTTACAGTAGGCTGTGGCCACTAGAATTTTTTGCTATTGAATTGCGGTTTTTGTGTAGTGCATACTTTGTGGAGTCTATCTATACTGCTGTGGTCCTCAGCCCATGAAGTGAGACCCTCGGGTTGGCCTTAGAGCTCCATCTGCTGGCTCATAAGCCCTTATTTTGCCAGTTTATTCGCTGCTGTTTGGGAGGTCCTACAGCTGGTGCACATACATAGTCTAGAGAACAAGGATATCATGCCTCCGTTTTCTCCGGCACATGCTCTAAGAGGAGCAGCTGGATGGCAGAGTAAGGTCATTCAACAATGGAAAGGATTCCAGCATGGTGCTAACGTTTGGCTTATACCTCCTGGTCTCGTTTCCTGCGCTGGCTTTCTTGATCTGCTGCCTACACTCCTATCTTCAACACTAGGGTGGTCATAACAGTGGCTCCCCATCTTCCTGCTAAACAACTTTTATGTCATGTGATGATTAATGTCATGGTCTTGCAGCTCAATGGGTTCCATTCTCTGTTGGGCCCAGTATGAAAAGTTTGCAGACCTACTGGCTTTCAAGGAATCTGTTCTTAAATTTTAAGGAAAGTTAGTATGTGGTGGGGATTGGTAGGAATTAACTTTAAAATTGGAGGTGCTTTTCAAAACTAGTATGTTCTGGGGAAGAGCGAGGTACCTATTTAAATTAATAAATAGTAATTGCTTTCAAATGGCTAGTAAGTAGGTTTTGCAGTCTTACACTCAGTTGCCTGAAACACCTGTCTTCCTTTTGCATTGTGTTGTCTGAGATCCAGAAGTGAGAAGCTCTGCCTGAGCATGAAGGAGAATTGCTATCACTATTATGTCTACTTCTATTTTCCCTTTGAACCAAGAACGAGTATGGAAAATTCCAGGTCTTGCACATAATCCAATCTCAGTTCTATGGTAGTTAAAAGTAATTCTTAACCATGCTGTGTTGCACACTTCTCTTTAAGTGATGTTTAAAAGTCTTACATGCAGTAAAAAACATGTAAATCTTTGAAGAAAAGCAATGGTATCTCCATTAGATTGACACAAGCAATAAATTAGGAAGTTATGAAATATTTAAATGCTGCTGTCAAGTTTCAGGTTCCAGTTTTTACAGCATGTTTTAGAACCATACTCTTGTTTATGGAGGCATGTGTCCAATTATTCTGAAACTTTGTGGAGCAAGGCTTTCCTGCTTTCCCCACCTCCTGTGCATCCCATTGAATTCCTACTCTCTTTTTTGTTCCTGAGGGGCCTGGGGGATTCTTGGGAAAAGTGTAGAAGGCAGGGGGGGGTGTCTGCAGTGGGAGGGGTGAGTCAGCATAAACTACCACCAACCCACTTCCACATACGGAAATGCCATTCCATTGGGTGAACTATGAGTGGGTAGATACAAGTGTAATATCAGGGAGGCTGCAAAATGTATCAGTTCTGTGTTGAGGTGTGTTTTTTTAATACTCTATTGAATGGCAATTTTCACGGATGATTCTTGAACACTCTTTTCAGGTCGGTTGTGTCATTTGGATCCAAAAACAGAGCTATTGGAGTAGCTGCTAAAAATCAAGTAAGTCATCTTCTGTGAAATAACTGGACAAAACAGCAATTTCAATTAAGGACTCTGCTCTGAATATAGATGCTGAATAACAAGTTTTATGCACAATGCCTCAAAATGTGGATTTCCTTAGAAAAGTTAGTAGGTAAAAAGCCAAATACTTGTTGATTCCTGCACAGAAGCTCCCTTTCTGTAGGGATCTGACCATGGAATGATAACTGAAAAGAATTACTTACAAGGCGGGGGCCTGTCTTTTTATGTGTGTGTATCTGTGGTGGAGAGGCAAATACACCACTGTGTAAAGGCCATATACTCTTAGTAGTGCTGCATAATCTCATATACGTATGCAAGTATAGAGCTAGCTTGGTTCTGAATGCATTGGATGGAAATCCTTCATCCTGGCAAGCTGCCTTATATTGGATCAGACTTAGTTTGTCAAATTTGGTATTTTTTTCTCTGATTAGCCAAGCAGTCCAGGATCTCAGGCAGAGAAAGCTCTTTCCCAGGGCTTGCTCCTTGAGGTCTTTTTAACTGGACTCACCGGGGATTGAACCTACACTGTTCTGTATTATGAATCCCATGGTTGCTTACTCCTATATACAGAATGGTTGCCATTTATGTATACGGAAAATACATTTTGCTGTATTCATATGAGGCTTGCTTCTTAAGAACATAAGAGAAGCCAATGTTGGATCAGGCCAATGGCCCATCCAGTCCAACACTCTGTGTCACACAGTGGCCAAAAGTACCAGGTGCCATCAGAAGGTCCAGCACCAAGAATACAGTGCATCACTTGCCCCAGACTGAGAGTTCCTATGTGTACTTCGTGGCTAATAGCCACTGATGGACCTCTGTTCCATATATTTATCCAGTTCCCTCTTGAAGCTGTCCATGTTTGTAGTCGCCGCCACCACCTCCTGTGGTAGTGAATTCTTTGCTTAGCTATGGAGAGTGGTACATTCAGTGGTAGGGTGTGTGGCTGAGGATAGGACTCCTAATTCTCCACCTTTTCCTCTTCCATCCAATGTGACAAGCATTTAACTAATAGAAGTAATAATAAATGAAACATTAACATTTTAGGTTTTGTTAGTTATTTTGATCCTTTTCTTGGTCAAGGCATTCAGTCTTTTTTTCTCCCTTCTCCTCCCACAGCTAATCACACATGCCAACAATACAGTATTTAACTTCAAGAGATTCCATGGACGTGCATTTAACGATCCTTTTATTCAAAAGGAGAAAGAGCACTTGAGCTATCGCATAGTTCCACTGAAAAATGGAAGCGTCGGGATAAAGGTAAACATACCATTGTTGCATTTGCAGTGTCTAGAGTTTTACACCTAAGATGCAAAGGTTTTGTGTTCCAGAATAGAAACAAAATATTTTTATTCTGGTATGAGACAGATTTTTGCTTACAAAATTCCTTTGAATTCTTAGCTGAAGCATTAAATTCTTTCTGAAATGTCATCCTGCTGTTTAGCTACATAACTGCTGCAGGGATTAAGCTTTGTTTTGAAACAATTCTGTGTATATGTGTGTGTATTTTCCACCTGGGTAATCCTAAGGCAACTTATCACTATAGTAACTCAGTTTTCGCTTTAAGGGATTTTCATTTAAGATGAAGAATGTAGTTAGCCCTTTAGAACACTTTTTTAAAAACAGCAGTATAATACCTGTTTGTTAGGACAAGTCAAATTGTCAGAAAGTACTGAGCAAGCTTTGAAGTCCCACAGAACTTCTTTGCCACGTTACCTTTAAACAAAGGAAGGAAGTGATGTTCAGGGGCAAAATGAAAAATCAAGAAATATTGCTAAGCTGTGAAAGATTTAAGTTGCTCTTTGTTCATTACATTTTCTGCTAGGAACACGGGGTGGCATACACAGTTCCTTCTTACCCTTACAACAGCCTTGCACTGTATGTTGCAGGAAAGAGACTGGCCCAGTATTACCTAGTGAGCTTCATGACTCAGCTGGCATTTGTCCCAGCGAGTCTCAGCAGTCCTAGTTCAACCGTCTAGCTTCTGCAGCACTCTGACTGTCTTGTACAAGTTATGGTAACACAGTACTAAGCATGTCTATTCAGAAGTAAGAGTCAGCGAGTCTGAATGAACTTATCTCCAAGGAAGCTGGTTTAGGTTTATAGTTGGGCAGCAAATTTGCTTTTCTGGTACGTTGACAGTTGTGTAGTCTTGGGTTCCAAGAATGCTCTCCCAACTGAGAAGGAATGAAACATAAACAGACTGATTTAAGTTTCAAGCATCCAGTTAGAAACTTTTTATGATACATTTTGTTTTGGAAAAAGGCAGTATTGTGATTAATATTGAACTGAAAATACCGAATGAAAAGGATCAGTGGATTTAGTTTGCTTGCATATGAAATAAAACAACGCTTGTTTCCTTTTCATTCTCCCTACATAGGTAACATATATGGACGAGGAGCACTTATTTAGTGTGGAACAGATAACGGCGATGCTGTTGACCAAACTGAAGGAGACGGCGGAGAATAACCTCAAAAAGCCTATTACAGACTGTGTTGTTTCAGTAAGTAGTTTTGTGTAAGGATGGGTGCCTTCAAACGTGTGCAGCCTTGTGTGGACACTGTGTGAAGAAGAGGAGGAGATTGGATTTAAACCCCACCCTTCACTACCCAAAGGAGTCTCAGAGCGGCTTACAAACTCCTTTCCCTTCCCCACAACAGACAGAGCTATGGCTTGCCCAAGATCATCCAGCAGGTGCAAGCGGAGGAGTGGGGAATCAAACCCAGTTCTCCCAGATTAGAGTCCGCACACTTAACCACTACACTAAACTGGCTGTCCCAACTGACGCTGCAGAAGTGTTTGGCATTTGCTTGATCTTTGGGCGGACTTGTAAACAACGCTGAATATTTGTGGGTCTTTAACACAAGAACAGAGCTGGACCCATCCACGGTCTGAGGAGTTCCTGATGTTGCAGCATTGCTGAAGCTGAGCAGGCATGAACCCAATGGAAACCCGGACGTGAACCTGTTACGGTTACCATAGAAAAGTAGGAAATTTGGGCATATTTTAAATTAAACCTTTAAAACGAACACATAAGAGAACTCAATATGGTCAGCAGCCAAGATTGCCCTCTCCCTGGTTTGGATATAGAGTAGCAGATTGTAGGAGGCACTTTGGGCTTCTGGGGGGGCGGGGGGGGGGGAACCAGAATCATGTTCCGCAAGTCCTTGCACCTGTTGAAGTGGCAGTCTGGATCCAAGCCCATATTTCCTATGGCTTTACCTCCAACTCCTCCTCTGGCATCAGAGGCTTCCTCTGGTGCGCTGGAGCTCCTGCTCCTTGGTCTAGACGTAGCTGTTTTCCCCTACTGTCCTCTCATCCCAAGTGCCCATGTATTCCTTCCAGTCTCTGTTCCATTTTCCTCCTGTCAAGTGCTTATTTGGCAGTGCTTCTTGATTGGCAAAAAAAACCCCTTACACTTCAAAGCGAGGCTTATTTGCTTCATTCTCTGTAGCCGTTTGGCAACAAGTTTGCTAATGCCAGTGGGTGGGAGATGCACATGCAGTTTTCAGCAGCCCTCTGTGGTGACCGGTGCATGTCTGAGTAGCTTAATGAGCCTGTTCTAAATTTCATCTCTGAATGCTGTGCTGGCTGAAAAGCCACCTGTCCCCAAGCAAAAGGTTTCCTGTGTTCTCGTGTTAATTCCTATATAGAAGAGCTTCCAGGTAGTAGGCCTCTAATGTGTAAAGCAACCTTGACTAATAAATGAATCCCCCCCCCTCGCAAGTGATTTCACTTACTTGCTTCCTCCTTCATGAGCCCCATTAAACTGCTGTTTACTTAAGCATCAAAATCTTGATCAGGTGGTCAGCTCTGTGCTGTAATAGTTGGGATGTTTTATTTTTTCAAGTCATTTCTAAAGTGCTAGAAGTTACATTTATATTTTATTAGATTTAATTTAGATGCTTCCTTTCCACTAAATTGCTGAAGGCTGTGTTACAGACTCGCCTTCAACACTGCATTAGAGCACACTATGAGAGGTCTTCTTGTTTGTTCAGGCTGAGATCTTGTGACTTAGCAAAATCACTTTTGTATCAAAAGTAGGACTTCTCTTGTGTGGTAATCCCCCATTCTCCTTGCTGCTTCAGGTTCCGTCATTTTTCACGGATGCAGAAAGGAGGTCTGTACTGGATGCTGCCCAGATCGTTGGATTAAATTGTCTTAGACTCATGAGTGACGTGACAGCAGGTGAGCGAATCAACCTAACTTCACATGTAAAGAGTTGACTGGCATTTAATTTCATTTTGCCATTATAGGATAGTTACAGCCACTTCTGCATTGATGTAAGAGTATATCACAAAACAGGTCTTCCACAGATATGTCAGAATTTAGAGCTTTTTATGGACCTCTGTAAGTTCATTAGACTGTAGTGTGCTACTTTTTCACTGTGTGTGTAGTGGTGCAAAGGGCAACTCGATCTTTTCTCCTTTTGGTGACACTGATATACTTTCATTTGAGTGCTTCATTGTTTAGTGCTTAGTAGCCACAACTGCACAGAACTCCTAATATGCCAGCCCGCTTAGAAGTGTTGTTTTAGTTCCAGTGCATATAAGTAACTTACTTTGACAAAACTTTGTTTTTAATAGTGGCTTTGAACTATGGCATCTACAAGCAGAACCTTCCAGCTCCAGAAGAGAAACCCAAAGTAGTGGTGTTTATAGATATGGGCCATTCCGCATTTCAGGTCTCAGCCTGTGCTTTTAACAAGGGTAAACTGAAGGTAGGCAGAGCCATTGACTTACTGCGAACTCATTTACAGTGATGCTGATAAAGAAGTACGTCATTTGGAGGTGCTGGGGCATGGGATCTTCATCTCTCTGCAGGGGATTACTGCCGCACCACAAAACTGCCTCCTGGCACTGATCATTCAGAGGTGTTTACTGCCTCTGAAAGTGGAAGTTTCCTTTAGTCATCTTGGCCAGTAGCCACTAATAAGACCTGTTGTCCATGAATCTGTCTAATCCCTTTTAAAAACTGTCTGTGCCTGTGGCCATCACGACATCCTCTGGCAGTGAGTTCCATGTTTTAATCACTCATTGTGTAGAGGAATGTAGAAATAGCTGAAGTTCGGATTTATAAAAGCAGAGGACTAGACAAATAGTAGCCTGACTGTATTAAATAGCTTAGGGTTGAAGCAACATAATCTTGGTGAGCAGCTCAACTACAGGACGTGTCCCAGTGGCATGTTACAACTGACAAAGATTTGTGTATATGGTTAGTGAGGCATTTTGAAGTGACAGGAAGATGCCAGATGAGTACAGGGACGTTTATTCTGTGCTGATACAAGAATGAACACCTAATACAAGTAACTTTTCACCTTTTGTTTAAACCAGGTCCTTGGTACAGCTTTTGATCCCTTTCTGGGAGGAAGAAACTTTGATGAGAGACTTGTAGATTACTTCTGTGCCGAAATAAAAGCCAAGTATAAGCTGGACCCCAAATCAAAAATACGAGCCTTTCTCCGATTATATCAGGAGTGTGAAAAGCTGAAAAAACTAATGAGTTCCAATAGCACAGATATCCCGTTTAACATTGAATGTTTTATGAATGATACAGATGTGTCTGGAAAGATGAATAGGTAAGAGATTTGTTTGGTGTAGTCTGTTGAAACAGAAGGAAGTACGTTTATTGAAAAGGCGTCCAGGCAAAGAGAGACAGACAGGTGAAGCAAGGGAAGACTGGTGCTCTCTGGACGTTTGGTATACTTGAAATATAAGGCGACACTGCCTAGGGGTATATAGCAGTTGCTGAGGGAGACACTAGTTCTTCATCATCCTTCCCAGCATCTGCTCTGGGAAAATCTGTCTACTCTGACTGGCAGCAGCTCTCCAAGGTCTCAGGCAGAGGTCCTTCAAATCCCCTACTGCTTGGCCTCTTTTAACTGGAGATGCCAGGGATTGAACCTGGGACCTTCTGCATGTCAAGCAGATGCTCTTCCACTGAGCCATAGCCCCTTCCCGAATGTTCTCGATTCTCCAGATTATGGCTTGGAGAGTGTGAAGTGTAACAGGTGAACCCAACTAAATAATATCTTCCTCCCCCCCCAAATTATGTAATACTGTAGGTTTATGCCCTTTTTCTGTGTTCATTGTTAGGGCTGAAGTAACTAGAATACACTGTTTCTGACAAACTAGTTGCTTCCATGTTGTCCCAAATTCATGGCTGCAGTACAAAGTTTCTCTTCTGATTAGCGAAGGCAGTCAGTGAACACTAAAGAAGCCTCTGACTTGGTTTGCTTTTGTTTTAGAGCCCAGTTTGAAGAATTGTGTGCTGATCTCTTGAAAAGAATAGACATTCCCCTTCAGTCATTGATGGAGCAAACCCAGCTCAAGGTGGAAGATGTGCATGCTGTTGAGATTGTAGGTGGCGCCACACGCATGCCAGCAGTTAAAGAGAAAATTGGGAAATTCTTCGGCAAAGATGTCAGCACGACACTGAATGCAGACGAAGCCGTTGCAAGAGGCTGTGCTTTGCAGGTATGTCAGTGGTGGCACTTCTCTCAGAAAGGCAGACTTCAGGCTTGAGCCATTTGGCCGGGGTGTATACCCCATTTGTGTACTGCTCAGTACAGGGCTTTGCAGCTGAATGTGTGAGAGAGGCTCCATTGAAGAGCATTGTGTTTTGCGGTGACATGAAGCTGTATGGGAGTCTTGTTTACCAAGATCAATATGCTTTGGAGAATCTGAGGCTTAAAAAAAAAGAAGAAAAGCATCTCGGGGAGGGGAAGCTATCAAGTGGCGAAAGATAATGGGCTGGAGATGATGAACTGTTCTCTACCCAAAGTTTCTCTGGTGCAGGTTGCAGCACACACCAGTAACTTTTCTTGTTGGGGTTTCAAAACCCATATTTACTAGGCAGCCATGCATTTGGAGCCATGAGAAAGTTGTGGGGAAAATATTTGATGAGGAAGTATCCATCCATCTCTTCTCCCTGGTGTTTCTCTGCTCAAAACTTCCCCATCCCAGAGCTTCTTAAAATGACATAATGGCTTTTATACACAAGTGTGTTACATTTTTTATAGACCCAGAGCTTGGGGAGGGGGGGGGGGGGCGGTTGACCTTGAACAAATCCATAAATACCATCTTGTCTCATTAGAGGTGTGAGGGTAACAATGGTAGAGCATTTTGAATACACTGAGGTTTTCATTTCTTGCAAATGAGTTTATTTCATGTAAATGTGGTTTCAGGATCAGAGAATAAATGAGTATCACCGTTAAGTGTGCAATTTATACATTTGGAGAAATCCTTTGCCTGTGACATCAAGAGTTAAGGCGAATTAGATCACTAGAATGCCTGAGTCTTTATAAGTTGTTGTAAGTAATAAAGAAGAAATGATACTAGCTCTGTTTTTTATTCTTTAGTGTGCAATTCTGTCTCCAGCTTTTAAAGTTAGAGAATTCTCCATCACAGATGCTGTTCCATTCCCAATATCCTTGCAGTGGAGTGCAGAGGCCGCAGAAGCCGAAGGGTAAGTAGGAATGTGATACTGCTTTTTTTAAAATATACCTTACGTGTGCTGTTGATGTGAATTCAGGATGGGACTAGACGTTAAGAGTACATGCAGTGATGCTTCCACCACCAGCAGCCATCCTTCTAGTCTTCCTCGTAGTACTTAGATATACGAGCCAGATCATTTATTTATTTACTTCATTGATCGCCCTCCTTTCTCACTTGAGACTCAAGGCAGATTACAGAACATAAAAACAATGCAGTCAGATGTCAGAAAGCATCCAGAGAATAGTGCAATCGGACAAGGATTACCGAACTAGAAAACAATGCAGGAGGTAGACTACAAAGGTAGAAAAAGTTGTAGTAAAAGCAAGATGATATCTACAATAAGCACTGCAGTAGACTAAAACCCTTAGGCTGTTTTTACATCTGACTTTCCCGCTGGAATCATTCTAGTTCCAAAAAACCCTGCCCATACTTCTGTGCGGTGTGAAACCGTGCTGCCACTGAAATGTCCACATCTACTAATTGCCCTCCTGTGGTCAAGCTAGTATGCAACCGGCTTCATTCTGCTTTAAACAATTGCTGTTGATTAGTGCACTTAGACCCCCTGGAGTGAAATTTCACACCACTGTGTAATCAGCACAGGAAAAGACAGCAGTCAAACTACTTTAGAGGGGAGGTGTAAAATGACCCTTATAAAAGTGGCACTCTGAGCTGTTTCGTTATGCTACAGTTCTTGATCCCCTTATGAAAATGCACTCCTGAACATTTGTTTTGCATGTTAGAAGTATGGAAGCCTCTCTCACCACCTCAGGCAGGCCTTTCCGCAAGAATGAGTGTGAACGGGCTGTTGGCAGTCTTACCCATTTTTGGGGTGACAAAAGGTTTTGCTGTGACAGCAGAGTATAGCAAGAGAGGTAGTCCTGTGGGTATGTTGGTCCAGGACCATTAAGAGCTTTCTATACATTTTCCTTTTCCTGTTTCATTTCAATGGCTGTCTCTGGCAGAGGTGGGATATCTGACAGCCTGACACTCAACCAGGTGCAGAGTATAGCTAGCTGTTTCAGGGCAGAGGGGTCTTCTGCTGCTGGCAGAATTCACGTGTGGCAAGATACTTCGTTCGTGCTCAACTCATGTGTAGACTGAGTTAACTTGGCTGATTTTATGGCAACAGAGACTTTAATGCTGAACTTGCAGTGGCTTATGTGTTTGACCACAGATATGCAGCAGTCAAGGTAACACCACCACCAGTGTGAGTAGTTCGGTATATATGGTTCCAAACAAGGCTAAAACCTGGGTTGATTTGTTTTCTCTGCCTGAAGTTACTTGCCCAGTTTGTACCACGATATATGCAATGGGAAATTGACAGGGAGTTCAGAATGGGCATGAGAGAAATTCTCTTGGTAGAAGGTTCATAGAAACAGATAGCAGACCGTGCAAGAGGTCTGAAGCACTCAGGTTGCAGAAGAGAGCTTTCCAGTGGATGAATCGCACCATATCATTAAGTTCTGATATTTGCTAGAAGAAAGGATAGTGCTATGGTGAAATATCATAGTTATAACCAGGAATGAGATGTTGAGAAAACAGTTCCAGATGTATAGAATGTTAGTGAATGAATGATATACTGAAGTCCCATGAACACTATACAGTTTACAGAGAGCCAGTTTGATGTAGTGGTTAAGAGTGTGGACTCTAATCTGGGAGAACTGGGTTTGATTTCCTGCTCCTCCACATGCAGCTGCTGGTATGACTTTAGGTCAGTCACAAGTTATTTCAGAGCTGTTCTCTCAAGAGCAGTTCCCAAAGAGCTCTCTGAGCCTCACTTACCTCACAGGGTGTCTGTTGTGGGGAGGGGAAGGGGAAGGAAATCGTAAGTCGCTCTGAGATGCCTTTGGGTAGTGAAGGGTGGGGTATAAATCCAATCTCTTCCCTCTCCTTCAGAAGCAAGAATGTGGTAGGTCAGCTGACAGTCTGATGAAGACTAGTGTTGGCTTCTCCCTAACGCAGTTACTTTTTTTTATAGAATTCATGAAGTATTCAGCAGGCATCACGCGGCACCATTCTCCAAAGTTTTAACATTTTATAGAAAGGGCCCATTTGAACTCCAGGCTTTCTTTTCTGACCCTGCTACTGTCCCCTACCCTGAGAAGATGATCGGTAAGTGATTGTCTGTGTCAGGTGAGAGAGAATGCCTTCTCATACATTTAAATTGGTTGGTCTTCAATATTCTCACATTACCATGCTGATCTGATATTGACAGAGAGGCAAATCTGAATTAGATATGACTGTTGTATGACCTGTTCAGTAGCATGGCCAGAGTGAGAAACAATGTCAGATCTTGTTTACACATGTTCAGTTTTGTGTAATGTAGGCTGGATTCAGATTTCATGAAAGCACTCTGGTTTATCCTTGGACTAGTGGCTTTCACCCCTTCTTGCATACGGAACTCTCATCAAACACTTAAACCTCAGTTTACGGGTAAGAAACAAACTGCCATTAAAGTGACCCACTTTTTGTTCATCTTTTGAATCAGGAAGCCTCGGCTCTGAATGTAAGAGCCAAAAGGTCCAGAGCGTGAAAGATGAAGATAAATTAGACTCATTCTTACTGCAGACAAGCCAGAGTTTGTTTGTGGCAACTGTTATTATTCAAAGTTCTTATTTCAGAAGAACTGTAATTGTGTTTACGTACAAATGGATCCATTGCACCTTTTAGTCAGTCACTTTTCTTAGGCCTTATACCTGAACAACGCCTGACCAATGTGTGTCCATAGTTTATCACCATTTTATCGTAGCGAGCTGTGTATCCTCTCTATTGCTCCCATATGAGAACTGCAACAAGAGCTGCTTGGCAAATAATATTCATTTGTGGAGTCTGTCATTGCTGTCAGGTTGCGTCACTGGGTATTTCTACATTTGCAGCAAAATAGGACTGGGCACAATTAGAGGAGTAGGAATGATTCAAGGAGCAGAAAGGCAGTAGAGAGCAAGAACCAGTTTTTTAAGGCCTCCTAGTGCTTCAGGCCCCTTGGCCTATTGTTGTGACAGAGGAATAATTAGCCTTTTAAAATAAGCTCCCCTTTTCCTATGCATGGGCTGGCCAGATTTGTCTAGAAACTGTGACCTGCTGCTGAACGACACGATGTGTCTCCCTTCAGTAGTCAACTTCCACCTTAAATTCTTAACTGGAATAATGAAGTTCATTACTGTGTGACTGTTAAGTGAATGTGAATTCATTCTGAGGATTCTCCCATGTGAACCAAGAGATCCTTCCCCATATGCCTTTGGGAGGGGAGGGGAGCTTTCAGGCGTTCCTCCATCTTTCCTGGATCCACATGAAGCTGAGGACCACTTCCTCCAGCTTCTTACTGCCCCTTCTGAGGTCATAGGAGGGGGAAAGGAGCAAACGGTGCATGCACAGAGAAAGAAGCCCCAAGCCCTTTCCCTGAGACTGATTATCTGGCTGCCAAATATAAGCAAACCGGGCAAAAAAGATCTTCAGGAATAGAGACAGGACACTGAAAGTTCTGTCCATCAGCTGTCTGTGTGACTCTCTTGTATTACTGTTGGATTTTGTAAGCACGCTGGAGGGCCACATTTGGTGGAAAGGTGTGGTAAACTGTTTCAGTAATAAATCCTGCCTTCCGTCAGTCACTCACAAGTGTGTTTGAAATCTCAATCCCGGCATTGTGGGCAGTGTGAAATTTTTCCATCCTTCTTTGTGCTGTGTTGCATAGTATTATCTTGGCAACCATTGTATGGCTGGCGGAGTGTGTGTGTGATAACTGAGACTCTATGTTCATGTCAGAACCTTTCATTTGCTTTTAGGCAAGTACATCATCCAGAATGTTGCCACTCAGGACAATGGAGAGAAAACGAAAGTGAAGGTCAAAGTCCGCATCAATACTCACGGAATTTTCAGTGTTTCTACTGCATCGATGGTGGAGCAAGTGAAAGCAGGAGAGAATGAAAATCCCAGTATGGAGTCCGAAGCAGATCCTCCAAGCCAGATACCGACTGAGAATTCCTGTGATGTAAGTTGCCCTCTTCACCTGAGGTGCTCGAAATAGAGAGGCTGCTAAGGTGGAAAGGATAAGATTTTGTGGGGTGGATGGATAAGGGGGGGATTTGGGGTGGGGGTGCTGCCTTCTGTATGCATATTTATATTCAATATGTCAGACAGGTTCCCTGGAGAAGGGGCATAGAAATGTCCTGAATAAATATATTGTTGTACTAGATCTGTATAATGTAAAAAGATAACTGCCTTTGGGTTTCTGACTTGGCCACAGAGAGAGTTGTGTAAGCTTGCTGGTAAGGAGAGAGTTAGTTGACAGTACTTCAGGAGTGGCGAGTGGAACAAATAGCTTATTTATGAGGAAGAAAGTATTTCTTTGAAGAAACTAGGAAGAAAAAGTTAGATATACCTGACAGTCACCTGACTGTGTGTATTTGCTCATTTAAGCAAGAGGGGAATGAAGTGGTACTTTGCATTGACACCCTCTCAAGCCTGTCTTGAGTAATAATATAGCTATATGAAAAGTGTCTGTATTTTATTCACATCTTTTTGTGCCTGGGCTCCTGTTTCAGAAGACTATCCAGCAAGGCAACAGTGAGGCTGGAGCCCAGTCCCAGGTACAAATAGATGGTCAGCAAACATCACAGCCTTCCCCTTCCCCTGAGCCTCCCTCTGAAGAAAACAAAACCCCAGATGCTGGAAAAGTGAGTGACCCTTTTTTAAAACATGTTTTGCAGGGGGGAGGAATGCAATTAAGTTTTTAAAAATGCTTGTTGCAGCTATGCAGCAGGGTGCTTCTGGCTCTCTGCATTAGCCAAATCCTTAAACTGATTCATGTTTCCTCGTGTTGTCTGTAATGAATTAGTTTAATATACTGTATTTGATCCCCGCTTTTCTCCCCAGTGGGGTCCAAAGTGGCTTACAACAATAAGCCAGTCTACCCAAAGGACCACCTATTCCCTTTTGAACCTGTCTGAGCACTGTGGTGATCTTCCAAGACCCTGCTTTGGATGCACCTGCCTACTGAAACTAGGTGGGTGGCAGCCCAGGAAGGGTCTTCTCAGCTGTGGCCCCAGAACTCTGAAACTCTGTCACAGGGAGACTCGTCCTTCCCATTCTATTGCCACCTTCCACCAGTGGGTGAAGACTTATTTGTATTGCTTGGTATTTGATCAGTGATCCCTCCTAATGCTTTGTTTTTATCTTTTTGTATTTTAGCTCTGGTTTGAATGATGTGGCTTTATTGGTTTTTAAGTAGCAATTTTATTATTACTGTGTTTTATTTGTTAGCCTGGGTGGCCTGTATTGAGGGCAGAAAGGCAGGGTATAAATTTTAAATAAAAATGTATAATAATCTCCTTTTGTTGATTTTTGTCCTCACAGTAATCCTGTGAGGTAGATTCAGGTGTGTGGCCGTGTTGGTCTGAAGTATTAGCACAAAGTTTGAGTCCAGTGGCACCTTTAAGACCAACAAAGTTTAATTCTGGGTATAAGCTTTCAACTTGGTTGGTCTTAAAGATGCCACTGGACTCAAACTTTGTGGATAAGTGCATGGACTCTGATCTGGGAGAACTGGGTTTGATTCCCCACTCCTCCACATGCAGCTGTTGGTGTGACCTTGGGTCAGTCAAAAGTTCTTTCAGAGCTGTTCTCTCAGGACCAGTCCTCAAGAGAGCTCTCTCAGCTCCACCTACCTCACAGGGTATCTGTTGTGGGGAGGGGAAGAGGAAGGAGTTTGTAAGCCACTCAGAGACTCCAAGTGAAGGTCAGGGTATAAATCCAATCTCTTCCTCCTCCTGCTGCTGCTGTGAGGTAGGTTAGGTTAAAAGAGAATAGCTAGTCTAAGGTCTCCCAGCATCCTTCCACTGGTTTAGCATTATAACCACTAAGAAAAATGTGTTGTGCAAATGCTGCCTTTTTTGAGGAATGTATCTTGTTGTCAAGCATCAGTCCTTGATATAACGCTCTTCTCTGCTGTCCACTCAGACAAGCGAAAAGAAAAGCGACCAGCCTCCAGAAGCTAAAAAGCCCAAGATGAAAGTAAGGAATGTTGAACTGCCTATTGAAGCAAATTTGGTCTGGCAGCTCGGAAAGGATTTGCTCAACTTGTACATTGAAACAGAGGTAAGTTTGCTTTGGCCTAATACTGGTTAACTAAGGAGTGCACTCCAGAGCCCTCACAGAGTGTTTATTTTGGGAGCTGAAAGACAGCTGGGGATGTGAATTCCACAGAAAAAGAGGTTCAGATCACTGGGGTTCTGATCTTGCCAAATAGGCAGGGTACTTATTGAATAGCCTGAGCATGTTTATTCAGGAGCTACTCCAATTTATTTCAGTAACGATATCTCCAAGTAAGTATGCCTAAGGCTGAAAAGATCCTTTTGGAAGGATCCTTGTACAATCTATGAAGCAGAGGGGTGGTTCATACCTGCAAGAACATTTCTTGTTTTCTTGTTGCCTGGATTGTGAACTAGTTTGTTAAAACAGGATTGCGTTTCAGATTATATGCATTTTTCCCTGTTGTGTTTTATCTATGATAGTTCAACCACACATAATGTCATGGTCATGAGACTGTGAGTTGTGCTCTTGTCTTAAATTCTTACAATGTTTCTATTTTAAATGATGATTCAAAGGTTGGTCAATAAAGGGTAATAATTATTCCAGCATAAGATTTTGTGGACTAGAGGCACTCAGTGACATCTGAAGAACTTTGCTTTGGAATAAAATTCTGTTAGTCGGGTGCCACAAGTCTCCTGTTGGTTTCTGTACTTCTGAATCTGATGGTCAACTGCTATTTTCTTGGGGTGTTTTGTACTCAAATAGGGCAAGATGATCATGCAAGACAAACTGGAGAAGGAAAGAAATGATGCCAAGAATGCTGTTGAAGAGTATGTTTACGATTTCCGAGACAAGTTATCTGGCGTCTATGAAAAATTTGTGTGTACGCAGGTATGCCGTAATTAACAATGGCTCCTTTTTTGCTCTGTGCATCACCAACCTTTGCCACTTTGCTGTAAAACGTAATTGATAATAGTTGCCAGAATTTTCCACATCAAAAAACCAAGACGCACAACCTTCCCTGTTTTGGACATAGCGGGGTAGATCCCACAAATAGAACCCCCAAGAGCATATGCTACTATAAATCTGGTGTAATGAAGAAATGCTTCTTTTCCCTGATTTGACTATACAAAAAGTACATTTTGGGTGCCCAAAGGAGTCTAACACACACTCACTGACACGTCATGTCACACCTGTGGTCTCTAGTAAGCACTCCTGAATGCTTTCTTAGTTAGTGTAATATGGCTAATGAATGATAGTTGCTAGCAGAATTTCACAGTACACACCTCTTCTGAGCCCCGTTCTATAATGATTTAAGCTTTGAGCATTGCCCTAAAGCGGAGAATGCAGAAGCCCACCTGACTCGAAGAAAACAGTTGCATTGGTCATGGCTTCTTGGTGGGAACACTGTTTACATCACCCCACTTTCTGATAGGTCAAGACCAAAGCCTTGTTTTGTAGCCCTGAACCCTCATGATGTTTGGAATACTGGCCCCCATATTACAAAGGAAGGGGAATTTGGCGAGGAATGGGCCAAGGTTCTTTCTTCTGGGGGAAGCTTTCTCTCCCCCCCAAGTCCTTTCCCCTGACTGCTGAAGGGACTGCCTTCGTGGAGGGGCTGAGTTAGTGCTACAGTTAGTGTCCTCAGGTGAAGTAGGGGCTGTGCAGAGTGTGTAGGTGTTTGTGCATCTGAGCTCTGGGCCCACTGAGATAACATTTTAGGAGACAGAGGGGGCTTATCTATCCTTCCTTTGAACTAATACTAGTTCCTTGTTAAAGATATCCACTCTTGGCCTAGGAGCTGTTTGCCCTGAGCAGTGGCCTTTAACTAGTGAGCAGTCATGACTCTTGTAGGGCAGTGTTCCATCCACAAAATTCTTCTTTTCCTGTTTTTACCAAAGCATCCTGATCTGCCATTCTTGGGCCTGCGCTGTGTAAATAAATATGGCCTTTAAATTTCGTTTAGGATTACCAGAATTTCTGTAAACTACTGTCAGAAACAGAAGACTGGCTGTATGAAGAAGGAGAAGACCAGCCCAAACAGGTCTATGTGGACAAATTGGCTGGCTTGAAGGTATGGCGTCTTCTGAATTAGGTGCACTATGTTGGAGAAAGCCCTCATCTGGGTGGTCCATGCTAGCCAGATCTTGTCAGATTTCAGAAGCTAAGCGGCATCAGCCCTGGTTAGTATTTGGATGGGAGACCACCAAGGACTGCCAGGGTAGCTTACGCATAGGCAGGCAGTGGCAAACCATCTCTGAATGTCTCTTGTCTTGAAAGCCTTGCAGGACTTGCAGTCATCTGCAACTTGATGGCACTTTACACACGCACGCACACACACACACTGGAGAGATACTTGTTCACTGAAATGTATGTTCTGATTGATTTAGAAATTTGGGACTCCCATTGCCGTCAGATATCAAGAAGCTGAAGAACGACCCAGGCTACTAGATGAACTAAGGAATATGGTTCAGCACTATGCAAGGATAACAGATGAATACAGAAACAAGGTACAGAGTCTTCCATACAGACAGTTAGTGTATGTGTGTGAGGTGGTGGTTTTTCCACCGTGTTCTGCAGCAAAGTTTTTTTTGCTGGACTGGAAGACCGGACAGATGTCTACTGTGTAGAGTGACGAATTCCAGAGGATGTCCTGTTAACCTGTTGCAGAAAACTCTGTAGAAATCCTGCAGCACCTTCAAGACTCAACAGATTTATTAACAGCATAAGCTTCTGTAGAATTAGAGGGCCGCTTAAGCAGCCCACTGGGGGTCCCACTTCCTGTGTTTGATGCTGAGGGGTCATCGCTACACCTCACTGCTGGCATACCAGAGGTAGCTTGCGGTCTGCTCAGTAAGAAAACTGGTTAAGGGGCCCAGTCGCAGTTTTAGAAGATTCAGGAAAGGATGGTACCCTACTCTGTTCCTAGGAAAAATCAGCTAGAGTGATGGCAGATAAGCCCTATTGAAGGAAAAGGTTCTTGCAGGTCTGGGGGGAGGGAAGGCAACCAGGAGTCCCCGTATGTTTAAATGGCACATGAGGAGAGAGCTCTTTTATGTGTTGTTGATGCATCAATATGTGTAAATGTGTGCACAGTCCTCCTAGTGGTGTCAGCATAATAAGTTGGTTCTTTCTGTAGAAGGACCGCTTCTGGTTGATCTTGAAACCAGCAAAACAGCAGTCCCTTCCCCACCTTCACAGTTATAATTCTGGTAGTGATAGCAGCAGAGGTTTTTGTAAAAGCAGCTGTTAAGTTTAGTCATAATCAAGGAAACAGTGGAGGATGAGCTGGTCCTGTACACTAATAAGAGCCTTGGTTTTTCTTCCAAAAGGGCCAAAACTTCAGTCCACTCATAAGATCAGCTGACCTTTTTTTTTTATTGCCATCACACAATTTATTGGATCCACAGTATCATCTTTCCTTGTAAGGTTTCTTCCTGTCTCTCTATACTGTGGCTGTTATAGATTGGACACTCATTCTGCTCTTTTCTGTTTTGCTGGGAAGGGATCTAAAAAATAATTTCCAACATTTGAACCTGATTTTTTATTTTTTTTGCTGCCAGATGGAATTTATATGCTAACCATCCTAAATCTTGTTTCTGGTTTGAAGTCTGGCAGTCAGCCAGCCCAGCTTGCCCACAGTTATGTCAGAAAACCCACATGGATCATTTCAATTACATTAACATACCAATTATTGCTTGCAGTATTCTGAGCTATTTGGAATTGTTCTAAGTGCGCGGCCGTTGTAGTTTGTATTCAAGCATAAGCAGTCTCCAGTCTAGCATAAGAGGCGTGGGGATGGTGGGGATTGCAAAAGCAATCCCGTTACACGTAGTTGGTGAGACTTCTTTCGTATAACGCAGGAATGGGCTTCATAAGCTAAATATTGGTTGAATTCTACAGCTATTTGGCACAGTGTGGGAACAGAATATCCACCTTCCCTGTTCCTTACTACTCACGAGGCCTAGAAGCAATAGAGCGGTGAGATGTCTTTGTCAGTCATGACTTTCTTTCTTCTCCTCCAAGAAACTCAGGACAGTGTCTGTGGTTCTCAGCCACCTACATTTTATTTTTGCAACACGTTCTGTAAAATGGGTTGGCTGAGAGGAAATGACTGGCCCAGTTATCAACCAGTGAGCCTTGATGGCCAAGTGAGGGTCTGAAGTAGGTGCTTCTGATCCTCGTCTGACCCTCCAGTTCCATTATACCACACTGGCTCCATACAGAGCCCAAAAGCCTTCATGTTTTTGTTTTTACCTCTTCTGTGGAATGTACGAAGTGGCTATTGTATAGCTGTGCATTTGATATTTGAGGACCTAGTGAAAACATGAAAACCATCAATGCATTACATTCCTCCTTGTTTCAGGATGAGAAATACAACCACATTGATGAAACAGAAATTAACAAAGTAGAGAAGTGTGTCCAGGAAACCATGGAATGGTTGAGCAATGTGATCAATGCCCAAGCAAAACAGAGTCTTGATCAGGATCCCGTGGTCCTTGCTAATGAAATCAAAGGAAAGCTGAGGGTGAGTGTTAATACCAGAATAGGTTTAATTACTGAAGGTCAAACTGAAGTCTTGGGAACTAAATGTGTGCTGTGGTGGTTCTCCCTGCTTGCTGGAAGGGCTTGGTCGTGTTGTTTTTGAAGACAAAAGGGGGAGGGCAAGTTTCTAGCCCTTATGACCGAATAAAAGTGATTAAAATTTCTCAAGATGCTAGCTTCTGTGCTTTGTGCCAGATCTTTGCCCTCTTCCCCCATGTCTTTGTTTCCTAGTCACTGTATATGTTCTGTCCTTCCATTCCCTCCATTCTTGTCAAAAGTGAAACATGCTTGGTGGAGAAGATTGAGAAAAGCATAGTGGGGAAAACTTAAGTTTTGCTTAATGTGCTAGGTCATTTTGTTAGCGCTTTTTAGATGACATTTGCAAAGGGATACGTTGTATTTAGGATAGTGAGGTATGAATTCTAACCCACTGGAACCAAATAGAAGTGGTGGGTTAGTTATGAATGAAATTTGTATGTATTTATTTATTTTTCGCACTTCTACCCTTCCCTCCCCGTAAGCGGGAAAGGGAGAATAATTCCTTTGAGCAGAGTGTCCTCAGAGATGAGGGGCATGAGGAGGCTGGGAGACATGGGGGAGCTATGCAGGCTGGTAACTTGTGATTTTTTTTCCCCTTTGTACTCACTGGGTTGGGTCCAAAGAACCCTAAACAGAGCCCCACGCATTAAATGGTTCCTTCTCCCCTCCTTTTAGCCCCCCCAGTGAAGTCAGGGGAACTTCAGGAAAGATGTGGGTTTCTTGTTTCTGTGATCCCCCAGTAGGGTACAGAATGAGGCTGAAGAGGTAAACTAACTGAGATCTAGTAATTCAGGATGTGGCCCACCTTCATAATCTCTCCATCCCCTTTGTAGAGCAGAGGTATTTTCAGGGGCCACTTTACCATGCAAAATGGTTTTTGCTACTGCAGGGCTGTGATCTTTGACAGCTGCATTAGGAAGATAACTGTGCTTGTTTAGTTTTTTTTTTTTTCTTGGAACCATAAATTTACAATATTCCCCCCCCCCCCCCCCGAATTGTAGGAGCTACACAATGTGTGTGAGCCCATTGTAACCCAGCCGAAACCTAAAGTAGATTCTCCCAAACGAGAAGAGCCTCCGGATGTGTCCATGACTCCTAAAAATGAAGACATCGAAGAAATCAAAAACATTGAGACAGCACAACAAAATGGCGAGTGCCACGTGAACGATAGTCCGATGAACATGGAGTTGGACTAGGCTGTTGCATTTTCAGTGAGAAGTTTCTTCATAGAAAGTTCATCAAGTACATTATGTGATAAAAGGCGAAATGTGTTTTGGGTGGGGGGGGGGGGAACTATTTATATTTTGTTTACAGCACTCAAATTCCTTTGCGTTGTGTGGGGAATGAATGTATTAAAAGGTAGGCTACAATAATGATAATCCTAAAAGGAAAACTGCCTTGGTAACTTTCAGATTCCTGTGGAATTGTGAACACGTACTGAATCTTCTGTGCGGGAATTTAAACCTTTCATATCAACTGCAGATATTATCAAAGAATTGTTACAAAGGTGCTGCTCCTTTAAAAGAGTTGCAGCTGGGAGCTTTTTGTAGATGCCAAGGTAGTTTTCTTTCTTGTACTCCATGTTGAGTGTGTCTTTTCCTCTGACAAAAGGCCCCGAAGGCCTAAAAGAGAACCATACTCTTCCCCCACCCCAGTTTATGTTACCTGTATTGTGTCATTGTCCAAGACGTTTGCTAGAAGAAGGAAAAGTAAGAAGAGCCACGTGAAGCAGCATGCAGAATTGCTTTGGTCTCCTGCTTTTCCGCACATAAAAAGTGTTGAACAAAATGAAGGTCATACTCATTGTATTGGTTAAGTTCTTGTGATGCCTTTTATTGAACTTTAATAAAGTTCATTGAAATCATAGGGTTTGTAAAAACACTGAGTTTGCCTTTTTGTTATATCCACATTCCATTGTAACTGCATTTGGCAGTGCTGCAGCACCAGGTGGGACCACTTTCTCTGGCTCAAGGAAAAGAGTTTCAGGTGCAGAAAATGAATTGCTCCAATCAGTGAGCTGACGCTTTCACATAGATGCATATGGGCCTGCTTGCACAAGAACCGTCATCAGATAGAATTTTCCTCTTGGGAAGAAACTCATGAAATACTTAACATGCAGGAATGCAGTTTAGGATGGGGAGGAGGCAATTGATCCCACCCCCAAGTTCTATATTTTATTTTTTTCTTCCATTATTCTCAAATGCAATTGACTTTTATACATATTCCATTCTCTATAAAATTGCATAGTTAGCTAGAAAGATATAATCATTAAATGACTTCCCACCCCACCTGCACCTTCATATATATCAACTGGTAAACATGTATTTAAAAGTATTTGCCTCCTAAGGTAACATTTTGAGCTATTATAACTTTTATACATTTAAAAATTATATTAGTTAAAAAAGAAAAAAGGGTTAATTTTGCGGCTAACTAAAATTTCCATTTTTTATGTTATAGTTCTATCCCTCATTTCAGTAGTTAGAAAGTGTAAAAATATTGTCTTTCATATTCCACTCTCGCTCCATATATTCCTTCAAGTCTTTCCAATCTTCTGAGAACTTCGCTGAGTCTTGATTGTTTAGTTTTCTTGTCCATTTGTCCATTTCTGCCATATATAGCAGTTTTCTCAACCATTCCCATAGCTTTGGCGTTTTCTCCGATTTCCAACTTTGTGCGTAAGCCATTCTTGCTGTCGTTACCATATACCAAATCAATGTTCTTTTACTTATGTTTACATCCTCTAACTTAAGACCAAGCAACAACATTTCGGGCAATTTTTTAAACTTACATTTCATTCCAAGTTCTATATTTTAGATGTCTTTGGGTCTTTATTTATTTATTTTGAGATTTATATCCCGCCCTCCCCGCAAGCAGGCTCAGGGTATTGGGGTATAAATGAAGTGAACAAAACCTGGACAACAACAGCATGATTGAACTTCCGGGGATTAGCTTCCAAGGTGTTTTTCCAGTTTGCAGAAGTATTGTGTGCCATTTCATTGGGAGGAGGAATAGGAGAAATGCTACCAGGACTGACTCAATAGACCTTGTTTCACAACCCTGGCAAATGATGGGCTTATGGCTCAGCTGCTCCTTGGTAATGAGTGCTAAAAATGTCTGTCCCAAGAATTGACAAGTCGGGCTTCTTGCAGTCTGGGAAACTGTCTATTTCATAATAGTTGATAGTGTGGTAAGTGCTTGGCTTCCCATGGCTAACCAGTCTGTTTAAAAACTTGGAATGTTCATGCTTCAGCCTAGAAAAAGAGAAATGAGAATTTGGAACAAACAAAAACAGCTTGTAAAATGTAGAACATTCCTGGTCCGCCTAGGCTCTGACTTACCTCCTACCTGGTGCTTGTGTGAAAAACTGCTTGTTGATTTCTTCTTTCGTATCTTCAGTGGTAACTTGGGGAAACCTGGTGCTACAGTTTGTTGTGTCCTAATGAAAGAAGGATGGCAGCTGCTGCATTACTCAGATTTATTACTGCTTTTTGAACAGGCATAGCTGCCAATGTCACACCTTCCACCAATGGAAGTTACGGTGCTGTTGTGCTGAAGCAGATGGCGAAAGATTACCACATAGCCATTTGAATTCTGCATATTTTTGTTACTACAGTACCAAATTGTTATCTGCATCTCAAAACAGTTTTCATTTAACAGGCATATTCAGTGCAAGAACCCCCTCTTTTAACAAGTTGTAGTTCACAGCAGCACACATTATTTTCTCACCCTCCTGTATTTGCATAAACACTTGAGGATGCTGGAAAGCTGCATTTACATCCACTGACAGGAGATAGCTTGGGATTTTTATGTTGCTTGTGGTTCGTTCCACATGGTGTTCTTTTCAACACAGGAGGGAATACCTCATGGGTTGTGTCCAAGGGCTGGATCCTGTGAATCTGTTCTGCTTACTGTTGAGTTGTACATTCTGCAGGAGGAAGCCTTCTTGGGGCAGTGGCAAGACCCCCTGTTGGCAGAATGGTTTCATAATATCTAGGCTAATTATTGTACATGCTTGGATACAGGCTAAATAATAGGAAACAGTGAGTAAATGGGCAATTTTCTCAGTGGCGGATGGTAATCAGTGGGGTACTGCAGAGATCAGTACTTGGTCTGATGCTTTTTAACTTGTTCATTAATGATTTGGAGTTGGGAGTAAGCAGTGAAGTGGCTAAATTTGCAGATGACACGAAATTGTTCAGGGTGGTGAAAACCAGGGAGGATTGTGACGCACTCCAAAGGGATTTGTCAAGGATGGGTGAATGGGCATCAGTGTGGCAAATGGGGGTTAGTGTGGCCAAGTGCAAAGTGATGCACATTGTGAGCAAAAATCCTAACTATAAATACATGTTGATGGGGTCCGAACTGGCAGAGACTGACCAAGAGAGAGATCTTGGAGTTGTAGTAGATAACTCATTGAAAATGTCAAGACAGTGTATGACTGCAATAAAAAAGGCCAACGCTATGCTGGGGATTATTAGGAAGGGAATTGAAAACAAATCAGCCAGTATCACAGTGCCCCTGTATAAATCGATGGTGTGACCTCATTTGGAATACTGTGTACAGTTCTGGTCGCCACACCTCAAAAAAGGATATAGCTTTGGAAAAAGTGCAGAAAAGGGCAACTAAAATGACACTTTCCCTATGAATAAAGGTTAAAGCATTTGGGGCTCTTTAGCTTAGAGAAATGACAGTTGAGGGGTGACATGATAGTGGTATACAAGATTATGCATGGGATAGAGCAGGTAGGTACTTTTCTCCCTTTCTCACAATATAAGAACTCAATGAAATTGCTGAGCAGTCGGGTTAGAACAGATAAAAGGAAGTACTTTGTCACCCAAAGGGTGATTAACACATGGAATTCAGTGCCACGGGAGGTGGTGGTGGTTACAAGCATGGACGGCTTCAAGAGGGAATTGGATAAACATATGGAGCAGAAGTCCATCAGTGGCTATTTATAGATAGGAACTCTCAGTCTGGGGCACACACAGCACTATGCAGAAAAAAAATACCATTTGCCCACAAATACCACACTGTGGTCCATAGCTTGTATGGCCAGTGGTACCCCTTGCATTGGGAAGGAGCCACCAGTACAGTAGCACTGAAATAAAGTAAGACAAACAGGTGTCTCTAGGCTGGGTCCTAGTATTGGGGTGAGGAAGCCAGATGTGTCACCTACAACACTGATAGATGGTTAAGATAGGGTCAGGCCATTAGGTACTATAAAACCAAATAGTTCAGGGCATATGATATATGTCGGGTACCTTTTTCCCCTTTTGCATTGTTTTTCTAATCCTAGTTCTATTGCATTGTTTGTGGGATATCAAATACTGTCTGATTACATTGTTTTATATTGTGTGATCTGCCTTGATTCTTAGTGAGAAAGGCAGGCTACAAATCAATAAAATCATGATGCAAATGAGACTTATTTTCAGGTGTGTAGATCACAGAAGGGGGGGTGCGCTCTGTAATATGGAGAAGCGAGATCAGTGTTGCCTTTCAGACCTTCATCTGTTACTGAAAACAAAGGAAGCTGGGAAAGGAGAATCTTCTGTACATAAACGTCAACCCATTTAGTCACCAGGGTTGCATTTACTAGGAGGGCACTGGAACCAGTGTTCCCTCTAAGCTGAGTTAGTGTGAGCTAGCTCACCATTTTTTAGCCTCCGGCTCACACATTTTTGTCTTAGCTCAGGAAGGATGGCTGATTAATGCAGTAGCCAAATCGCTCACTCACAACTTTAATGCCAGTAGCTTGCAAAGTAGAATGTTTGCTCACAAGACTCCACAGCTTAGAGGGAGCATTGACTGGAACTGTCACGGTACACCCCCAACTGATATTTGTCAGACAGGAGCTTTTGCTTCCCCTTAATATTGGGATTTGTTCTTCAAGCCAAAACAATATATAATTTTGAAGCTAAGAGCCACAGCTAAGGTCCGTATATCACCTGAGTATTCTCCTCTGCGTCCTTCATCTGCAAACCAGAAGACTCTCCCCCCAGCATGGGATGACTCGGCGTACTTCGTGGATCAATCAGGATCTCATAAGGAACCATGGGATGCCTCCAGGAGGTGGGAGTAAAAATATCCCAAGGTTCTGCCTGACCAAAAGTTCCTGTGTGGAAAGAGAAGGGGAGAAAATGCTAAATATCCCCACAGAAGAAACAGCATTCATACACACATCATGAATAGATTCAACACTTAGGTAATTGCAGTGAAGAACATCTGTGCCTGAAGAGAATGTTTCAGGAGGGAAAATGGTAAAGGACCCTCGCTATTTAGATACAGAATATCAGTCAAATGAATAGCACTCTTGCTCTTTTTCTAGTTAGTACATGTTAACAGATTTTTTTTCTACCCAGTCTTCTAACATCACCTGGACAGGGAATCCTAATACAGTTCCCAAATAATTCAGTGACAATGACTGTAGACACTCATTTGTCAGGGGCAGACTGAATGTCTCCTGTATATACTCAAGTTTTTGTATGAGTAACCAGGGTTCCTGGGTACCGTCCCAAACAGCCTGCTGCAATACTTAGCAGGTAAATATTAAGTCAGAGGCAGTACGAAGTATGAAAACATTTGAGGAATTGAGAGCCAATTAATGTGTGACTAAAATTTAGAAAATGATGCTCAAAAGGTAAGTAGTGCACAAAGTCATACCACACCTCTGACATTGTTTATTTAGTATATTTATCTCACTCTTTCTCCCAGGAGCTCAAGGTATCTTGCATCAGACTCCCCTCTCATTTCATAATATCCCTGAGAAAGGAGCTAAAGGTAAAGGTTTCCCTTGCTCGCAAGCCAGTCAGATCCAACTCTAGGGGGCGGTGCTCATCTCCATTTCCAAGCCAAAGAGCCAGCACTGTCCGAAGACTTTTCTGTGGTTATGTGGCCGGCATGACTAAATGCCAAGGCACACGGAATGCTATTACCTTACCACCAAAGCGGTACCTATTTATCTACTTGCAATTTCTTGCTTTTGAACTGCTAGGTTGGCAGGAGCTGGGGTCAGAGATGGGAGCTCACTCTGTCATGCAGCTTCAGATCTCAAACTACTGATCTTCCGGTCTGCAACTCAGCATCTTAACCTCTGAGCCATTGCAGCCCCGAGAAAGAAGTTAGACTGAGAAAAAAGAATGACTGGCTCACAGTCTCCCAGCAAGCTTTATGGCTGAGTGGGGATTTGAAGCTGGATATCCAAGCCTCTAGTCCCAATACACTGCTGTACCACAGTGGTTTTCCATTTCTATGCATAGGCCTACTAGTCAAAAAAGAATCCCTTTAATTCCAAAAGAAACACCTGTATGGAATGGAGTTGAATCATGAACTAATTCCATTGTCAGCTATATGAAAGCCCGTTGATTGGTACTAACAGTGAGGAACCATAACTCTGAGTCCACTTGCTGGAGTTGCTGTTGGCTGTCCCTTCTGCTAATGCCAGTTACACTTAGAATGGACTGTATTTTGGGAATGTAGCATTTACCAATGTATTCTCCAGCCAGACTCCACAAACGAACTGTACGATCAACGGAACAGGATAACAGGATGTTATCTTCATCTATAACCTCTAACCTGTTTGTTAAGCCAGAAACATGATATTCAGTTAGATGTGCGTAAGCACATATCATTATTTTGGTAGAAGTCAAGTCAGTACTTACGAAAGAACCAGATTTATATGAGCTCTCCAGTGATTCACATCTGTACCAAATAAAAGGAATAGACCTAAATTATGCATAGAATTTACACTACTATATACACTAGTACTCAGAAACACTGTCATACTACCTCACAGGGTGTCTGTTGTGGGGAGGGGAAGGGAAAAGGAGTTTGTAAGCCACTCTGAGACTCTTAAGTGAGTGAAGGGCGGGTTATAAATCCAATCTCTTCTTCTTCATATTAATATCAAACTGGTCTGAGGTCAGACTTAACATCCCTATTGAAAGGAGCTGGTTCAGTTTTCTTGTGCTTGCCTCTGTTTTTGTTTCTCTGATTACACACATCATACCTGGGTCCAAATTCAGCACCAATTTTCATCTTACCCTACCATGTTTCAAACAGACTGTTGGGTTTCTTTAAAATTAAAACTAGGTGGAAATAAGTAGCTCCTAATCTTGATTCCCCAAGGGGTAATGCATCTGGATAAAAAGAGAATGAGTGCCAGTCCATAGCAGATTCCCTACTGAGCCTCTGTATTTCTGCACATACCCTATAGCATTACATTTATGAGCTTAAAAACAAAGATGCTAAATACCTGAGCAGAGAAACAAAAAAGTTATGCAAGACAAAAATATATGCTTGCTAAAGAAGCAACTAGGTTGCTCCATACTGGTGTTAAGAGGGTTAACATCTAAGGCTAACCTGACTACACAAGCAGTCGTTTGGAGTGTAATATTTTGGAGAGCATCAGTAAAGCAGCATTTGCTCTGAAATATCCACTGCATAATCACCTGCAATGTCTCAGAGGATGCTGGGGTGCAATTTCAGTGCCTGAACAATTTCTTTGATCACAGGAGATTCTGAAATGCACTGATTGAATTATACAATGCAGCTCACCAAACCTGAAAAGATCTTGCACATATATTTACTCAATTTCTCTAGCAAATTCTTCCTGCTTACTTGAATGGAATATTTATGAGGAAGGACGGGCCCTGGAATTTGCACACATGAAGCTGCCTTTTACTGAATCAGACCACTGCTCCATCACAGTCTGTATTATCTACTCAGACTGGTGGTGGCTCTCCAGGATGTCTTCAACATCACCGAATGCCAGATTCTTTAACTGGAGGTGCCGGTTGTTGAACCTGGGACTCTGCCACTGAGCCACTACCCCTCCCAAGATTCGCGCTGGGTAACAACATCCGCTTTGCTAATGGCAAAATGAAAAAGGCTAATGAAAAGTCTGAAGGCGCTGAAACCTGGCTTTCTAAACTGGCCACCTTTCATTTTGCTTCCATACCGATTTCATTTGCTTTCAATCTAAAGTTAAAATGTATTTACCCACACACATACATTTTGGTGCTTCTTTTTCTACATCCTGAAGAGCATATTCTTTGATGTCATGGACATACACATACCCATCTTCGTCTGCTGCATACAGATATGAATCATCAGCCGTAACAGCAATGCTTCTGATCAGGGATTTCTCCCTAGACTGGAACACACATTGACACATGCATCTGGTAAAGTAGGCTGCAGCTCGCAAGAACTTATGGAACATTATGGGTTATTAGTCTCTGAAATATACTGGGTCCAGATCAATGCTCCCTCTAAGCTGTGGAGTCTGGTGAGCAAAAATTCTGTTTTGTGAGCTACTGGCGTTAAAGTTGTGAGCAGGTGATTTGGCTGCTGCATAAATTAGTTTGCTCTGGAGCCGTCCTTCCTGAGCTAAAACAAGAATGTGTGAGCTGGAGGCTGAAAAACTGTGAGCCAGCTCACACTAACTCAGCTTTGAAGGAACACTGGTCCAGACACGTTGCAGTGAAAACAGTTCATAATTTATTCACATGGAAAACTCAGACTGACTAGCTGGACCTGGGTTTTTTTGCTTAAATGCCGATACAAGTCACACCCACAAACACACCTAACCCCTGTGAGAGGTTTATTTACAGTGCTCCCAAAACCATAGGTCCCTTTCTAGGATCCTGCTGAACCGACTGGTTTATTCTGGGATCCACTCTGGCTATTGACTACCGATGCAAAGCTTCGGTAGTTAGTGTGTGCAGTCTTCGTTAGTACACAACAGTCTCTAAGGTACCACAAAAGTCTTAGTTGTTTTGGCTGGAAAAGGCAAACAAGGCTAATCCTCTGAAATTTGTTCAACTGACACAGGCCACATTCTAAGTGAGCAATTTCCACCAGGAATGACCAGCTTACGGAGCAGAGTTCTCCCAAGAATACAGACTCTAGTTCAGTTAGCATCACCTAGCTGTAAGGTACAGAACACGTATACTTGGGTGGTATGTGTGCATTGGGTGCAGAGTTGAAGAAAAAATGCTTCTGAAAGACTCCCATGACAGCAGACTGATGGTGGCACCTTGCCTTTCCAGAATGCTGCTGATAATGAAATAAATATGGACTCAAAGAGTTGGATCCCATCATTTCCACTACAGGAAGCAGAGGTATTTTTGCTGATTCCCACCTCTTGTGGGAGACCTTGAACATTCCTCTCATACTGTCCTTGGGAGCAGTGTTCCCTCTAAGCTGAGTCAGTGTGAGCTAGCTCATAGTTTTTTAGCCTCTGGCTCAAACATTTTCATCTTAGCTCAGGAAGGATGGCTCCAGAGCAAACAGCCAAATCGTTCGCTCACAACTTTAATGCCAGTAGCTCACAAAGTGGAATTTTTCCAGTTTTCACAACTTTAATGCCAGTAGCTCACAAGACTCCACAGCTTAGGGGGAGCATTGCTTGGGAGTCCCCTGTCCCCAGGGGCAGAATTCTGGAAGGCACTTGGGGGATACAGAGGGAGGCAGAAAAGCCATAATCTGTAGACAGAAATCTGTCAGTGGAGATTTTCGGCAAGATTCAAGCCATCGCTTCTGCCCTTTCTTAAAAGATATTTTGCACCATGACTGAAATTAGTTGGGACTACCAGGGGGACATACATGTGTTTTGCAAGTTGCACTACGCCCCACTGGACATTATGTGGCTATCCCTCACTTATCCTATAAGGCAACATAGCACTGTTTCTGTAATAGTTCAATCACTTTTTACATGTGTTTGTCTCACCAATTCCCACTGAACTTATATATTACATATACAACATTTATTTATTTTATTTATTTTTTTGGATTTGTATCCCACCCTCCCTGCCTTGTGGCAGCTCACACCCAATGTGGGGTTGCGACAACTGGTTGCAATCTGAGGGGCAAAGTGTGTGAATTTGTACTCTAGATTCAAAAGAGGATATAGACATCAGTTGCAGTTGAACACAGACTGACTGTGCCGCCGGTTTTACATTCATTTCTAAGAACTGTGTGGATCCAGTTTTGTACCATTAAGGTGACTTTATCTGCCAGACTTACAGGTGTGAAACTTGCTACAAGTGGATCTTCAGAAAACAATCTCCAAAAGTGTACATAGCCTGCGGGGGGGGGGGGGGGGGGGAGAGATACAATGATGTGGTCAGAAATATTTCGAAACAAAAAAACAAAAGTAGACCTTCACATAATTTATTTTTTTAATCACTTCATGTATACCCCACCTTTCTCCTCAACAGGGACCCAAACTGGTTTACATTATTTTCCTCTACTCCATTTTATCATCACAACAACCCTGTGAAGTGGGTTAGGCTGAGAGTGTGTGACTGGCCCAAGGAAGGTCACCCTTAAAGCTTCCATGGTGGAATGGGGATTCAGACCTTGGTCTCCAGGATAACCACTACAGCACACTGACTGTCTTCATCTTATACGTGGAAAGCAACTCGAGTCCCAAGACTTTTCACAGCCCATTGGCACAGAATTCTCAGCAGTTGTACCCCCTCACCAAAGGAAATCTCCCACCAATATTCAGCAAAGAGTAGTAGAAAGTACCTGTTCAGGCACAGCATTAAAGCACAGAACAAAAGAGCCAGCAAACAAGAGCTACTTCTGTTTATGTATGATAGAATGAAGAGAGCCCTCAGGACAGTGATAGGAAGTAAGGCAGAAATGCTGTGCAGATAAACACCTATGGGAATGTATGCGAACTCTCCTGGATGGAATGTGCTCCTGTCCGATCATCTATAGACCCACTCTCTCGTCCTGCTGCTTCTCCAGCTTCTCTTCCCTTGCCTCATGTGAAATGTTATTTTAAGCAATTTGATCCATTGTGTATTATGCAAAAGAATAAATGGGATTCAGTGGCCCAGGTAGCAGCCACTGCCAAGTCAGCCTTCTATCACCTTCAGCTGATTAGGCAGTTCGTTCCCTTCCTTGAACGCAATGACTTGGCAACAGTGATCCACACGATGGTTACCTCGAGATTAGACTACTGTAATGCTCTCTACATGGGGCTGCCCTTGTCTCAAATCCGGAAGCTGCAGCTGGTGCAAAATGCCATGGCCAGGCTTTTGATAGGACTCCCTTTTTGGGAGCACATCCAGCCTGTGCTAAAGACATTGCGCTGGCTGCCTATAGCATACCAGATTCGTTTCAAGGTGCTGATTCTTACCTTTAAAGCCCTTTATGGCCAGGGACCTACATACCTGAGGGACCGTCTTTCCCCATATGTACCCCAGAGAGCGCTGCGATCAGGGGCCCAGAATCGGCTGGCCCTCCCAAGTCTCAAGGACGCCAGGCTAACATCGGCCAGGGCTTTCTCGGTGGCAGCCCCACTCTGGTGGAATGAGCTCCTGGAAGAGACCAGGGCCCTGCGGGACCTTTTACAGTTCCGCAGGGCCTGTAAAATGGAGCTCTTCTGCCAGGCTTTTAGAGCCGCCGCCACTACTAACAACTGACAACCTATGGCTGGAGAGCTCTGATTCCCCTGGGACTTTAACTATACTCTGGGCTAATTGACTAAGACAGTCTAAGAAGATGAAGGAGCTGGCTGCGAGATGAGGGAACTAAACAACAAAAACCGCTGCGGAATCATCGCTACTAGCACTTTAATATACTTTATGGTTTTGAGCCGGCCGAGGCTGGGAGGGCGGGGTAGAAATTTAATAAATCAAATCAAAATCAAATCATTTCAGTTTGTTCATTCTCAAACATATAAATCAATAGAATAATAATAGTTTTTAAAATATACAATTCGGTATTTCTCTAGAGGTGTGGCAACACAAACTTCATTGCATTAATCTTACCTTGTGGCCCATTGGAAATAAGAGAGGATGTTGCCGATTCATATTTCACAACACGGGTCTTTAGAAAGAGTACTTGAGTAACACTTGCATCTACAGCTTGAGCGGCTAAAAGGAGAATTTTCACTCCATTAAATTAAACCTTAAAATTTTGCCACTGCCAATAGTTAAACTGCAACTAAGAAATAACATCAGCTTTCCCCATTTTTAAACAATGGCTTTTATTCCCCACATTCCTTCCACTTACACCAGCACCACCCTCCTTGGCAGAGGGCATTCCCCTGGCACTAGGCACTTTCTGCTCATACAAGATGCTGGTGTTGTATGAGCAGAGTGTTCCCAGTGCTGGAGAAACCTCTCCATAGTGGAGGACCATACTTGTACAAGAAGATAAGAAGAAGAAGAAGAACAGGATATTGGATTTATACCCTGCCCTTCACTACCCGAAGGAGTCCCAGAGCAGTTTACAATCTCATAAGAACATAAGAGAAGCCAATGTTGGATCAGGTCAGTGGCCCATCCAGTCCCACTCTCTGTCACACAGTGGCCAAAAACACCAGGTGCCATCAGGAGGTCCACCAGTGGGGCCAGGAAACTAGAAGCCCTCCCACTGTTGCCCCCCCAAGCACCAAGAATAAAGTGCAATACAGCCCACCCCCCCCAAGCACCAAGAATACAATCTCCTTTCCTTTCCCCTCCCTACAACAGATACCCTGTGAGGTAGATGGGGTTGAGAGAGTTCTTTCAAGAGCTGCTCTTGAGAGAACAGCTCTGAAAGAACTTGTAACTGGCCCAAGGTTACACCAGCAGCCAGGCCCTCACAGAGGTCAAGAGATGTCCCAGGCCACTTCCATTTTTGAGGTCCCCTCAGTAAATTAAAAAATGAAGAAGTGCAAAAACAATGACACAAAATTAGTAGTATTGTATTTTAAATGTTTACATTCAATACAGTAAGAAAAAGAATATTGTAAGACTTTGTAATAAATGTTCCCATTTTTATTTAACAGCAAAAGTGTAAATTTGAGGGGTGGGGGCTCCCCTGAGAATGTGAGGCCTGGGTCAAATGGCCCTGCTGCCCCCCCCCCCCCAGGCCCTGCAAGCAGCTGCATGTGGAGGAGTGCAGAATCAAACATGGTTTTCCCAGATTAGAGTCTGCGGTCCTAACCAGTACACCAAACAAGTGTAAGGAAGAGCCAAGATTCCAGACGTAGTTTCTTCTATCTTCCATGGATTTCAGAAGCTGAATCTCCAACTCCTTTTTTATGAGTAGTTAAAATTTGTGCAACTTTTGTCCCTTTTTTAAGGAGTATAAAATTTGTGTATGCTTTGTACAAAGGCACTGATGTTGCATTTTGTAATTATTTATGCACATGGTTTTACTCTGCCTCCCCCACCACAAAAGGGCCCAGGGCAGTTTACAACAGTATATATACCAAAGGTTAAAGATCTGTAAAACCACAATATCTTATAATAATAGGTATCTAAAATATAAAAATATTACTGCAAGATTCAAGAGACAGAAAAAATGGCATCCAGCACATTTGGCCACAGCTAGACAAAGCCATGGGCGTAGAGTTTCTGATTTCCTGGGGGGTTGGGGCTCCTGTGCGCGTAAAGAGTGCACCGGGACAATATTCCCACTGCCGCCTCTCCCCCCCACCTGGCAAAATGGCCTGGCCGCCGCCGCGCCTCCCCACTTTTCAGGCCTTATGGAGCGCCCACCGCCACCTCTCCCCCCCGCCCAGCTCCCATGCACTCCTCCCTCCTTCCCTTGAGGGCCATCCGGGCAAAGGCCCAGTGTGATGGCATCACCCGAAGTGACGCCATCACGCTGGGCACGTTGCCAGGGCGACGCTCTAGCAATCGCCCTGAAACTCTATGGCACCATAGAGTTTCAGGGCGATTGCCAGAGTGTTGCCCTGGCAACGTGCCCAGAGTGATGGCGTCACTTCCGGGTGATGTCATCATGCTGGGCATTTCCCCAGATGGCCCCCGAGGGAAGGAGGGAGGGGTGCAGGGGAGCCAGGCGGGGTGGGGAAGAGACCCTGGTGGTGGCGGGTGCTCCATGGGGTCTGAAAAGTGGGGAGGCATGGCAGCGCGGCGGCGGCTGGCTGGGCAGCCGGTGGGCAGGTGGCCGGCGGCTGGGCCAGCGGGCGCTTCATTTCGCTGGGGGGCTCAGTCCCCCCGGGAAATTTCAGGGGTGGCCCGAGCCCCCAAGCCCCCCTGTAGTTGACGCCTATGGACGAAGCTCTCCTAAATACCATAGTATTGCAAGACTGTCTGAAAACTGGAAAGGAAGGAGCTGGAAGGAAGGAGCTGCAACTGGACTTTTTGTCCCTATTTAAAGAGAAATTACAGACTGACTAACATCCATCTATTTACTGTTTGAAAAATGTTTGTTAGTAGGGGTGTACTGAAAGACACAAGTAGCAGCCAAAATTTGCTCATGCAAATAGCTGATGTAATTATTGATATATGATATTATCTGCAAGGGCTGCATTTGCCAAGTCAGGATGTTTGGATTTAAAAGTTCAAGCCTTATACTCAGTAAATGATCACCTCCTGCAGCGCCCACACATCTGTAAATTGGAAGATCCATTACGTGTAGGAAGCAATAGAGAAAAACAACCAATTATGTTGGGCTGGCTATATCCTTCATGGTGGCAACTGGTATGTCTCAACCAAACCAGGCCTCTTAAGACCACAAAACAACTTGGAATAGACTTTAAATTTCAGTTTTGCAAAAGTTTTCCATTTTTTTCTTTTAATCCCATGTGTAATGATTCATCCAGACATTATTAATCCTGCGGGGAAATGTGGGATTGTTATTTGAATCTTTGAAAGGCTTACTTTTGGTATACACAGAGGAAGTGAGAATAGGAGTGTGGAATTTATGGCATATGCGGCCTGAGATCATATTCCAGACAATAATTTCACCATCATAACTTGATGTGGCAAGAAGAGTAGGTGGACACTGAGCAATGCAGAGAATATCTTCCTTGTGACCACGACTCTGAGTGAAAAAAGAAAGAAAAGGTAAGAAGAAGACACTCTTCCACGTTTGTTTTGTTGAAGGTTGTTCCTTTTGTACAGGCATTTCCAGTCTTGCAAATTAACGTAATTTAAGATTGCAGTGGCCACAGTTTGAAGTCTAAACTATCAGTATTGTGCAACAATCCCCTCTGTACATGCAACAGTCTGTTTTCTAGTTCCTAGGTCTGATAAATCACTCCATTGGATCCAAAGCACCAGCAGCAGAATGAAGCCAGTAGAGCAAGAGTTCCCTGCCTCCACCCTCCTTCTGCAGCTCAGAAGTCCCCCTCCCCAATTCTGCTGGGAGGGAGGGGAGTAAAGGGACCCTCAAGAAGAGCATGGGAGGGCAAAGTAGTAGCCTGCAGTGGGAGAGGAAACTGATTAAAAACACCCTTCCTTCTTTGCCGACAGAAGAGCCATTCTGTTGGTCAGGGCTTTTCTTTTCTTTAAAGCAGGGACAGAATTCTCAAGAGGGAAATGAAGTTTTCAATCTGTATACTGAAAACTTATGAACTTTTAAATATTTTAAAAAGAATTTTGTTGAAGAGGTTCTGGAAAACCATTTTGGTGCATTCACCCAGAAAAAAACCCCTGCTTGGTGTAATGACACCTTTGCATCCAACCCAGCATTTCCATTTTGTGCATTTTGGGAACATCTTGTTAATTTTGTGAATGTGAGTGGCTAGAATTGTCATTCTTCAAGGTTCATCTCCTCCTCCAGGATCTTCTAGAATGTACATCTCTGAGTAGAAGTGTAGATCATTTTCTGTCAAGTGCTCATAGGATCACAGAATCACAAAGTCGGAAGGGACCTCCAGGGTCATCCAGTCCAATCCCCTGCACAATGTATGAAGTGCAAAAATACCTCTCCCCCACCCAACCCCCAGTAACCCCTGTTCCACACCCAGAAGATGACAAAAAACCTCCAGGATCTCCAGCCAAACTGGCCTGGGAAAAATTACTTCCTGGAGATCAGCATTTCCCTGAGCGTGTAAGAAAGGGCCACAAGAACTAAGCACTGATGCAGCCCTTCCTGCCCTCCCTCTAATGATCTGTGTAAGTTCACAGAATCAGCATTGCTGTCAGATGACCATCTAGCCTCTGTTTGAAAACCTCCAAATAAAGAAAGACCACCACCTCCCGAGGAAGCCTGTTCCACTGAGGAACTGCTCTGTCAGGAAGTTCTTCCTGATATTTAGCTGAAAACTCTTCTGATTTAATTTCAACCCCTTGGTTCTGGTCCGACCTTCTGGGACAACAGAAAACCTCTGCACCATCCTCTATATGACAGTCCTTCAAGTACTTGAAGATGGTTATCTTATCACCTCTCAGTCATCTCCTCTCCAGGCTAAACAGACCCAGCTCCTTCAACCTTTCCTCACAGGACTTGATCTCCAGACCCCTCACCATCTTTGCTGCCCCCCTCTGGACATGTTCCAGCTTATCTATATCCTTCTTAAACTGTGGTGCCCAAAACTGAACACAGTACTCTAGGTGAGGTTTAACCAGAGCAGAGTAAAGCAATACCATCCCTTCCCATGATCTGGACATTATACTTCTGTTGATACAGCCCAACAGAAGTATAGCATCCAAATCATGTGAAGTGATGGTATCGCTTTACTCTGCTCTGGTTAAACCTCACCTAGAGTATTGTGTTCATGCATTTAATGACCACACAAACATTGTAAAGTACCACACAAACATTGTAAGGTACCACACAGTGCACAGCTGTAATAACAGGAGGCTCTGAAAGTGATCCTCGAAACTAGAATGTTACTCCATCATGTCACTCTTTTAATGTGTGAAATTGGAAGGTGTGGGATTGTGGCACTGTCTTTCCCACTCTTCACGTGGTGGGCATAGCTTTTGATGGATCAGCTTCTAAGACTGTATAAAACATCTAAGCTCCACTGGGTCTATAGTTCAGGAATTCTGTAACATTTTGGGGCTCATACACAGTAAGAGAAGGCAGTCCACTGGAGAAGATCGTCTTACTTTAATATTATGTGCATACAAAGGAAGATTAGGAGGAAACCTTGAACTGAACTGGAACTGTAAACCAAAACTATCCTGGCTAAGAAGTTAATTTCAGCACTTTTCTAGTAAAGCAAACTACAAAGGCCATACTTTACATTTAAGTGCTGTTCTTTGATGAGCAAATGGAAAGGGCAAGGGGACAATGATTTTTTTATTATAACCTAGAGAACCATAACCACACTGTGGGGATTTGGACTTGTTTCTCAAGCAAACAGGTTGCTGTTTCACACAGCAAGCTGCCCTGAAATTCAGGTGAGGAGATTCAAAACCAGTTTGTGTTGGAGAGAAACAAAGAACAGGCCTACGAGGTGCCTGCAAGCATTCTGGCCTGTCTAAAGTAGTTGGATGGTTACTTAGGCTTGGCTGGCATTCTAAGATAAATTCTCAGCCAGGAGATTCTCAGCACAGGGAATACCAACCAAGCCTAAGTAACAATCCAGAGAACTACTGTAGGCAGTGGTGTTATTCTGAAGCACTAATTACACAATTCTCTCTCAATGTATTGTTGAGTACAGTTTATTTATGTATTTATGTATTGTTGAGTACAGTTTATTTATTTAATTCAATTTATATCCCGCTCTATCCCGCAAGCGGGCTCTGAGCGGCTCACAACATAAACAATAAATAGTCGTTCATAAAAACATCCAATGATTTCATCTACATAAATCATTTAAAATAATCTCTGATGGCCGCTTACCAGTTTCTAACTACAGTGGCTATCATGACAATGTCAGGGAGGGCACATTTCTCTCAGGAAAACCAGAAGCAGCTGGTGCTGGCACCAGTTGGTGCAGGCAGTGTCCTAAGGGAGATGAGGGAGATGGAGCAGATTGATTGAGTTGAGCAGGGAAGACCAGTGTCATTTGGATGTCTGCTGCCTCAGCCAAAAGTTTGGCGGAACAGCTCCATTTTGCAGGCCCTGCAGAACTGTAATAAATCCCACAGGGCCTTGATCTCAACCAGGAGCATGTTCCACCAGGCAGGGCCAGAGCTGAAAAAGCCCTGGTCAAGGCAAAGCAGACATCCTTCAGGCCGGGGACTGCTAAACAGTGCTGCCTTGGCTATATATCAGGGTACAGATCTTAAAAAACAAACTAACTCAACAGCTATGAGATGGACAAATTCACCACCATTGGTTTAGGGTTTTGTTTGTGCAGTTGATGTCACTGATACTGGAAATTTTTTGCTTTTTCAAATGAAATATATAATTTCCTATCATTCTTCAACAGATAAGACCTCAGTTTTCCAAGAATAAAATCCACTCTTTGGATCCCAGACCATATTACCAAATATCCTATGTCCCCTGGTAGAAAGGTCCTTTCCCCAAGGTAACTGGATTACTTAAACTACATCTCAAAGCAGCATGTAATCATTATGTATCAGACCCTACATATCAAACACGGTACCTTGTGCCCAGCATCAATTCACAAGTTTAAAGTATGCAAAACAAATATTTAGTGACAGCTGGTGGATATGGAGTCTTACTATATCATCCAGCCACTGGCCTTGAGGTCTCTGAAGGTGATGGAAGTTGTCTGTGGAATCCTGAAACAAGCATCCAAACAGAATACTAGTTCAGTAGGAGTACTTAGTTTCCCTCATAGGACCAATGAAGACCTGACCACCTTCTCTCTCTCTCTCTCTCATATTAAGAGTCTCATTCAGTGTGATGGGACTTACAGATGGCACTGTTAGTCTTATAAGCTTAATGTACCAATAATTAAATGTATAGGTATCATATTAAGATATGTTTTACTTACATAAAACATGTTTATTTTTCTGTCCCATCCAACACCAATGATGTATCTGAAAGAAAAATCAACAGATAAATGATATTTACCTGGATTAGACTGGTTTTCTAGAAGACACAGAGTGGCAGCTCACACTGGCAAAGTGAAATCCACCTGTATGAATGGACAGCTGTTACTGCAGCTGTCTAAGTTCCAGTAGCTTTTGGGGGGAGCAGAATCATGCCCAATTGCATCCTTTGTCCCCATAGATGAACTTGCCTAGCTCAGGCATCCGCAACCTTTTTATGCTTGTGGGCACCTTTGGAATTTTCAGAGGGCTTTTGCTTTTACCCGATTCTAACTTTCTCTGGCGCATGAGAGAATGAGAGCATGCAGGGACTTTTTTTAGGTGACCAAACATGTCCCCTTGGACTGAACCTGTAGAAAAAATACAGCACTTGGCCCTAAGATGTCACTTCTTGTGGCAGCAGATTACACGGCAGATTGCTCACTTGTTTCGATTCACCTCCACATAGGCACAGTCACAGATTTCTTCACATTTGTCTTCTGCAGAGAACAGAAACAGACAGCACTAAAACATGTGTAGCATATAGATCCACTTATTTTCTATTTGTCAGCATGATGCTTACCCCTTTTCAAAGTGTGCAAACAATGTCCGTTATTGTAATTCCATATTTTCAAACAGCCATCCCTTCCTCCTGTTATAAGTCTAAAATATGATGAAAATTATTGTTTCAACATGGAAAAGAATATGGAAAGTCAGTATAGAACTTATCTCAGGGATTTAAACCCTTGGACAGTTTGGATCTAAATTATATTCAAGAATGCCTACTCCCAAACAAGCTTTTCCACTCTGTTCAGAATACCATTTCAAGTGGATACAAGAAGGGCATCAACTAGAAGCAGGGCCTTTTTAGTAGATGCTTCAGTATTAAAGAATCAGCTTCCTTAGGAAGGCCTGACTTTGTTATTCACTTGTGTTTAGAAAGGGGAAAGTGAAAAATGTAGACAAAAACTTTTCAGTTCCAACAAGCATTTGAATTTAAAGTTGTGTGTTTATGTGGTTGATGACCTTATGACCTGTTTTAGGACATCTTTTGATAATTTAGTTAGGATCTTGTGGCTCTCTTATGTTTGACTTTAGTTAGTCTAAACCAACTTGGGAGATTTTTGACTTTGTGAATAAATATAGAGAAAAATACCTTCTTCCACTAGGGTCAAAAGTAAGGCAGGTTATTGTGGAGCCACCGTGAGCGTTGCCAAATTCAAACAACTGCTTTCCATTTTCAAAATCCCACACTTTGACCACCTTAAAAGAAAAAAACTCAGAAAAAAAATCTGAATGAACATCATAGCCAAGATCAAAAGGGCAACATCTGGAAGAAACCTACTCGCTTACACAGTTCTGTACATGGATGAACAACCATTAGTGGAAGAAACTCAGCCACAAGTGAGGTCGTGGAATAATAGCCACATGGATTTACTGCACAAGGAGGAAGCTGCCCACGTAAAACATCATTTCTCATTAAAGATTTCTTTTTCCTGTCCTAACTGTATCTCAGACTACATGCAGAAATAAAAATAAACTTTTGCTACAAACATTCGAATCCCACAAGCCTGCCCTTAAAAACCATCCCACTATTTATTAAATGGATACCTAACTTTCTTCCAGAGATCTTAAGGTGGTATATATAGGGTCCTTCATACGCATTCTCCAATCTAGGCACTGACCAGACCTAATTTTAGGGAACAGCTGTATCTGATGCTTTCAGGCTAATGTTACTGAGCCTCCTGTTTAACCTCTCTGTCATATTTTGACAGGTGGCTATATTACTTAGTACTCCAGGCTGTTGTAGAATGTTCTTGAGGTCAGAAGTTTATTTTATTTTTTCACAAAATTGGTGCTGCAACTTTAAAAAATGTAATATTTTCAGAGGGGGTAGTCATGATAGTCTGTTCCAGCAAAAATAATCAGAAGTCTTGTGGCACCTGAAATATTAGTACATTCTGCAGACTAGCATTCTGTGGACTGGAGTTCATTTCAAGAAATGTGTCCACATCAAATAAAATGGCTTTGCGCTGGAATAAAACCATGCTAGACTTTAAGGTGGCAAAAGATGCCTGTTTTTTTTTAATACTTAAATTATACAGATGCAACTGTGAGCTAAGGGTTAAGAGATAATTATTATTGTTGTTACTATTATTTTTATTATTAACTTTATTTGTAACCTGCCTTTCTCACAGAGACTCAAGGCAGATTACAAAATATGAAAAGAAATTCTGTCCGGCAGAACCAGCATTCTATCCGGCATTGCAGAACCAGAAAACAATGCAATTAAAAAAAACTGTGTAAAGCAACAAAACTATGAGACATCACATACCCTAATGAAGGAAGGGGATTACAAAGATAGAAAACATTGTAATAGAAAGGGAGGTGATATACATAATAAACCAGGGGTCATTTCGTAGAAAAAGAGGTGCAAGAGCTCATTAGCACAACTCATTAGCATAACTTATTTGCATATGCCACACCCCCTGACATCACCAGAAGTGTGTCAGAAGGCAACACCCACCTGTTAGCCAGCAAGGCACTTTCTGTGCTCTTATGGATTTTCATATCCATAAGCCTGAACTCTGTGTTACCAACAGTGGTAGGGTCTTGCGCTTTCTTCTTGAATAGGAGCCAGCTCCAGCCCATGCCAGGAGGCTGACACCCTAAGCAGTTCACCCAAGACAAAGGATTCTTCTTGCTATGAGGTTTCCTTCTGTCAGACATCCGCTGGCTGACCCCCACTCCCCCACTATACATCTGGATAGTTATGCTAACTAGACTGCCTAGCAACTAATGTGCCAGCCATCAGATACTTGGCTAAAACCATCAACTAACAATAGATATGGCCAGGTGAGTCATCGGACCCCAGACTCAGTGTCTGTTTCCTGGTGAGGTCATATTCTTGCAACACTGACCAGCCCCTGGACCTCCTCCCTTTGTTCACCTTTAACCTATAGCAAGGTCCAAAAGGGACGGACCGCCTAGTAGGAGTGTTAGTGGGTTGTAGTCTGCAAAGCCCGCCCCAAGACCCCCAATAAAAGCCCAAACCGAGAGTCACTCGGCCTCTTGAGCCGTCGCCCTCTATCTTACCTATTGACCCTTCAGTCCAGCTCTCTGTCCCCAACCCTTGCCTCCATCTTTGAAACCCTTTTTCTCTCTCTGGACTCGCGATCCAGGAGAACCACGTGGTCTTGCTGGTTCAAGCCTCGTGGCCCCATAGCTTTTATACCTTTCTTCCCCCATCCAATTCATCTTGACATCGGACAACGCATCTAAGGTAACGTGCTTTCCCCACCAACGAGACCTGCTCATGCAAAAGTGCTATTTTCTCTCTTCACTTTATTAGGCCTGTAAGATTGTGTGTGTGATTATGATTTTTGTATGCTTGACTACATGATCCAGTAAACAACATTGAACTTGGAATCTGCCTCACGTGCCTCTTTCCTTGAGATCTCTCGGGAGGGGTGGGACCCTGGTATAGTTGGCAAGAACCCGTGTATTTCGCTGATTGCTAAACATAAATTAAAGCAATTCGGCTAACCCACCGCTCAGGCTCCACCGCGAAAATCTCCAGGTATTTCCCAACTGAGAACTGGCGAGCCTACCTGGAGAAAAACTGCTTCAAAAGCTCAAAGAAAATAGCCAAGATGGTTAATGGCGATGGGGGATGGAGGAAAGAGCAGCTTTGGAGGGTGGACATTATTCTGTGCTGAGGTCTAGCCCCTTCCTAAACTTCCCTGTCCCCACCCCCAAATATTCAGAAATTTCCCCAGTTCTGAGTTGGCAACTGGTAGCATCTGTAGATTGAGGTGAAGATTTTCATCAGCTCAGTTCTGCCCCTTCCCTCCTCAGTTTCACAAAGAAAAAAAGGAAGACTTTGTTTGCTTGCAAGGGAGGAGGGGAAATGTTATTACTCCCAGAATGCCGTTCCTGCTCATTCCCCCTCGAAATGACCCCTGCAATAAACATTGCAATAGACTAAAATATTATCCCTAGGAGAAGCCTCTGGAGCTGTTCTATCCAAGGATAAGGGCCTGCAAGTCCCATGGATTTCAATGCTAGTTTTAAAAACACATATTAATATCTCTTACCAGAAATTAAGAAGATAAGAAGAGCCGTGCTGGGTCAGACCAGTGGTCCATTTAGTCCAGCATCATGTCTTACACAGTGGACGGCCAACAACAGGGCACAGAGGCTGAGACCTTCCCCTGGTGTTGCCTAGCACCTCTGAATACGGAGGTTCCCCTCAGTCACCATGGCTAGTAGCTAGTATAATTTTTTCTTATCAGAAAATCATTGCACATTGCATTCTGAAAAACATTGCTATCATTCTGTTCTAGCAGAAGCAATGGATACTGGTCCATCTAGCTCACTGCTATATACTTTGACTGACAGTGGCTCTCCAGGGTCTCAGCTGCCAGGCCCAGTTACTGAGATCCTTTAACTAGAGGCGCCAGGGATTGAACCTAGGACTTTCTCCATGGAGAGCACTGGCTCTGCCACTGTGCCACACCCCAGCTGCCAGTGCAAATACACAGATAATTCCAAGCTGGGACATACAAGATGAGAACTCGTTTATGGTAGTGTTTCACTTACAGAGCCCTCGGAGCAGCTCACCACATGCCTGAACACTTTGTTGTATTTGCAGCACAAAACTGGTTCCTTGTGGGATATCACCAAGTTGGGATCTGGGGGCGAGCTGCCGTATGGATAATCAAAACAAGAGAGGCAGGAAACACACTGTTAGGTATCCAGCTATCAGTGTAGCCATAGGGTCAAACTAGACATGACAGATATCAGGGCATGGTTCCCAATCCCATCTTTTTTCTTTAACAAATTATAAGAGAAGGGGATCTGGTAGGTAGGTAGGTAGGTTTATTGTATAAAGCCATTGGCCATTACAAAATACAGACTACAGAATACCACAAAACGCTAATAAAACATTAAAAAGCACTAATACAATCCAGTTAAAAATTGACAACCAATCAATAATAAAAAGATAGTACAGGTTTGAACACCTTCAGGTAACCTGGCCCTTGGATCTAACCTTAGATGCTGCTTGAGCAAACAAGGAGACACTGAGGATACATAAGAACCATTGTCTGAAAGCAAGAACACAATCTTTTCAGCTTCTGAGTATGCTTGTGTAACCAATAGAAATCCTGCTAAAAACTTCTCTCTTGGAGTGCTATGTAGCAGACAATAGAGCATGTATTTTTCTGTCTTGCCTCCCCCACCCTATGACTCTATGACCAGCAACGATCGGCCGCAGATAACATCATCCGGAGTCAGAGGCATCGGACAACCAGAGCCGGGAAACGTCAGGGGTTTACACAGGACGCCATCCGACAGATTACTGAGCACTTTATTTGTAAGCTGTATTGTTTTAATTGTAATTGTTAAAATGTTTTAACTGTTTTAATGTATTTATGAATCTTGGCTTGCCAAGTGGTATAAGCTGCTCTGGGCCTGCTAACGTGGGGAGAGCAGCCTATAAATCGAATAATAAATAAATAAATATATAAAATGTAGTGAGGAAGGTCCTCCACCTCTGGCGAACCACAAATGCAGAAACATTGCTCTTCTGGAGTGTGCAAATAACGCTCAGCCAAGAGAGCTGTTTGCATGGTGGGATCTTGTATTGATTTGTTACACCATGACAGGTTGAGAGGTTTAACCCTCCTCCTCTTCCACTGCATGAGCCTGGGAAGACCCATTTACAAGCATCCCACCAGTGTCTCTCCTGTTTTGAACCCAACTGTGCGTAAGTCACTTAAAGCTGGAACCTTTTCAGTAGCAACACCATTGCTGTGGAAGTCACTCCTCCTTGAGCTTTGCCTGGTGCCTTTAGTGACTGTGCTGAGGCCCCACACTTGGTTCTTTCACACTGATTCTGGTTAAATCATTACTGCTTTACTTTGATAATCCTTTACCATTGTATTCTGCATTGCTCCCAGCCCGAGTTGTGTTAAGATCTGATAGTGCTGCAATTAAGTTTTAACGGTGCTGCCTTTGCTTAATACTGCTATTTCTCTCTCTCTTTTTAAACTTTTCGTCAGTTATTTTTTTAGCATAAGTGGCATGTCAGTGCTTGTGCAGGCGGCAGTTGCCTCAGTGCTTCCCTAGAGCGCCATCATAAGCACAGCTACTACTGGAGAATATTTTTTAGTTACTATAGCAAAGTCACAGAGTTAGGAAAATGTGGAATCATGCAAAACAAACATATATGAGGCAAATATATTAGAAAAAGACAAAACTATATTCCACTTGAAGTAGATTATACTTTTTTCCATTATAGTAGAAAGGATACGGAAGCCTAATGTCAAGAATACGTTCCCCTAAACCAGGGGTCCTCAAACTACGGCCCGGGGGCCACATGCGGCCCGCCGAGGGCATTTTTCTGGCCCGCCGGGTGTGCCGCTGCCTGTCCTCCAATTCCCAGCAGCACACAAAGCAGCGGAAAAATTGCAGTCGACTCATCCCGGGCCACATGACAAAGCCCCGCCCCCCTGCTTCCAGTCAGCCAGGAGGAGGCAAAAGGAAGACTGGAAGAGGGTAAGTGTGGGGTGGCAGGCGCTCCGGCTGGCCCCAAGTCTCCTAGCCGGCTGAGAGGCCTCTCAGCTGGCTAGGAGACCTGCGCCAGTCCCAAGAGCCGGGCGGGGGACTTTTTTGAGGCTTTTTGTGCTGCTGGGAATCGGGGGGGAGAGAGAGAGGTTTCTCTTTCCCATCATGATGCCTGCAGTAGTGGAGTTTCAGGGAGAAGCAGCTGGGGGCTTGCTGCCTTAAAAAGTTTGTGAGGATGCCGAGTTCTTTGTTTCTTCGGAGAGGGAAAGAAAACAGCCCCATCAAGGGTGCCTTGCTTGCGCGCGCACCCCCCCCCCCCCCCGGTGCACCTTCCCTACCCGCAAAATAACATCTGAAATCTCCAACCAGATCTAGACTAACTGATGCACACTTGCATCACTTGTTACAACTAGCAGTGACAAATATGGAACCGGACATTGACCATCTCATTAGCCAAAAGCAGGCCCATAGTTCCCATTGAAATACTGGTAAGTTTGTTGATTTAACTTTACTTGTTCTTCATTTTAAATACTGTATTTGTTCCCATTTTGTTTTTTTTACTTCAAAATAAGATATGTGCAGTGTGCATAGGAATTTGTTCATAGTTTTTTTTTTAAACTATAGTTCGGCCCTCCAACGGTCTGAGGGACAGTGAACTGGCCCCCTGTTAAAAAAGTTTGAGGACCCCTGCCCTAAACCCATCAGCTAAATTGTCTAGTATCAGTTGAATGTAAGTGTGATTTGGTTAGGTACATTTAAACCTGCTAGCAGTGCCTTTCTCAGGAGAGACCCACAAAGATACGGGAGGAACACAAATGGGCAGTAAGACAGGAAGGAGTCAAAGGAACTCTCAGCTTAGACAAGGAGAGATATCCTATTTAGTAAGAAGATAACACATACAAAGTCTGGTTCTAATGCAAAGAGAAATACAGTGCTTCCCCCACTCCGTGCCTAGGATTACTGAGTCACCTTTACTCCCACAGTTACATCCTTCTAAGTCTATTGAAGTCAGAAGTGGTTAGCTCTGGTTCAGATGTCATTTATTTGTATTTATTTGTTTATATTCCACTTTTCTCCCCAATGGGGACTCAATGTAGCCTTACCACCTTGTTCTTCCCTCATCCATTTTCTCACAACAACAAACATGTGTGAGGTAGGTTAGGCTGCGAGAATGTGACTGACGCAAGGTCACCCAGTAAGCTTCCATGGCAGAAGTGGGGATGAAATCTTGGGTCTCCTAGGATTCCAGTCCAAAACCCTGTCCATTATGCCACAACAGCTCTCATGTCACTGTGTGTGTTGCAGTGCAATGCTAGAAATGCAGGGATGGTTTTGAATTGTGTCACTTGCCATCATCTTGATAGCTTTTGGTGTGCCACAGCTAACAGCATGGCTAATGTCACAGTCCCCATGAGGTATGTCGGTGTCTGAAGTTTGGTGTAGTGGTTAAGTGCACAGACTGTAATCTGAGAGAACCGGGTTTGATTCCCCACTCCTCCACTTACAGCTGCTGGATGACCTTGGGCTGTTCTCTCAAGGACAGTTCTGGAAAGAGTGCTCTCAGCCCCACCCACCTCACAGGGTGTCTGTTGTGGGGAGGGGAAGGGAAAGGAGTTTGTAAACTGCTCTGAGACTCCAAGTGAAGGACGGGGTATAAATCCAATCTCTTCTTCTCTTCTCTAGTAATAATCAGCCAATAAGTGTTGCCAACTCCTGATTCACAGGACAGTCCAAAGTACATGGCAACTAGGGACTCCAGATGAAGATATCCATTCCCATCAGGAACACCTCTCATGTTCAATGGGAACTAGATGAGTATCACTATGTTCATCTCCCATCATTTGGGCACCCTTGCTCTATATAGGATAAGGTATGAGTACTGAATCTGGCCATTGCATACTCAGCATTTAATTAAAATTAAGCAGCAAGGCTTAAAATTTAAAGTTAATTCTTCTTTTTCTTAAAGGAATCCCTCAATGGTGAATTTGAAAATTAATAATAAAAAAAGATTTGACATTCAAGGCCAAGTATGAATGCTGCAAAATTTTGAACGTTTACAAAATTCTTGTTCAGCTCTTATTTATTAATAATTAATCTATTTTGCAGCAGAAATAGTAATGCCTATCAATGTTTATGGCACTCAATTGTATTATTTGGAGACACATGTTTGAAAATGCTCAGTATACTTTCGGCATTCTCACTAGGTTTTCCATAAACCTTCAGTTCAGAACCTTCAGTTCTGGTTTTACCTTAATCTTAGATGGAGAACAGCCAATGTATCCGTGGCAACACAAAGTGATCTAGTACTTGAGATATAGTGGCAAGCACTGACTTCTCCTTTAATTCCATTGTTTTTTGAACAGGCTGTGAATAGGCAGCTCTGGTCTTCAATATCCCATATCTGCAAGGGAAAAAAACTGAACCATACTAAAGAGAAACCATTGAAGCAGAGAGCCAGTGTGGTGCATAGGAGCCCCCTCCCCCCAAACTTTTCCAGGAAGTGCTGAGCCTCCCCCGAAGACAATGGCCTGTGATGTCTCTGGCCCAGCCCCAGTCCCCCCCCCTTGGGAAACTGGAAAGTCTACGCCCTTGGTGTGGTGTAACGGTTAAGAGCAACTGACTCTAATCTGGAGAACCGGGTTCGATTCTGCACTCTTCCACATGAAGCCAGTTGGGTGACCTCAGGTCAGTCACAGCTCTTTCAGAGCTCTCTCAGCCCCCCAAATAAGTCTAGCTCACCACCTAGAGGTGCATAATGCTAAAGAGTTAGAACTTAAGGCTGCCAGACAGTCTTTGGCTCTCCTGGCTACACTACACACCATTTTATTTATTTATTTAAATTTATGACTTGCCCACCGTGCAAGCAAGCTCTGGACAATTTACAACCTTAAAATACAATCAGCATAAATTTATCATAATAGTTCAATAAATAATCCAATAAATTAACAGTCCAGATGGCATTATAGACCCCTTTTGCTGGCTAAGGTGGTATCTATGCAGCAGGGCAGGGAAGGGCAGGTGGGGGGGTCATAGGAAAAAAAAGAAAGAGGGTGCCAGTCTTAACCATTGCTGCCCTCAGCTAAAAGCCTGGTGGAACAATGCCATACAATAATTATTTAACTACCATTGAAGCATGTGTGAAGCATAGGGTAAATTATGGCAAGCCTAACTCAACACATACAAAATGTATACTGACCTTAACCATGTTGTCAGTTGACATAGAAAATATTTTATTGTCTTCTTCAGATATGTAGACATAGAATACCGGGGCCATGTGGCTTCTAAGCATGCCTGTTGGCCTTCTGCAATATGATGAGAATATTATTTCATATTGTTTAACTAGACTTCTGAGCTGCTTTCTGACTTCTCAGAGCAGAATACAAAAACAGTAAATAAAAATATAATTATCAATAAAACAAGGAAATGACAAGGAAATATAGCAGCAACAACAAAAGACAGCACTCAGATAGTTCAAAATGTTTTCATTTTGTAAAGTTGTAACAAGGTAGATTTCATAAGGAAGGGCATTCCAAGTTATGGGGCTATCACTAAAAAGGCCCTTCAGGGGAGGACTTAGTGACTCTGGGAAAAGTTCTATTGTGGGAACCCAGAATCACTGCTACCCTACTGCTTGACACCACCGTCCCCAGGCCCTGCCATGGCCCTCACCCATTGTGGGTTGGGTAGAAGCTACAGTTGCTGCTACAAGCCTGCTACCTAAGTCCTAGATCAGGCAGGTATGAGCAATGGCAGGAGTGTGCTCTTCTTCTTCTTTTCCCTCCTTTGGGGAGGCAGGGCCATGGGTGATCTAGGTCTTGTCCTCTACAGGACAAGTCTTGTCCTCTATAGAAGTCTTGTCCTCTACAGCCTGTTGTTGGCCCTCCAGTGGAACGGGTTGACTTGCTGTATGAGACAGATGCTGAACTGGATGAACCATTGATATGATCCAGCAGGGCTCTTCTTAATGTTCTTATCTTTTTAATCAGGGAGTGTCAGGCTAACAGTGATAACCAGGGAGCAAGGACTTTTTGTTACTGACTTGCTCAGTAAAGGCTAGGGTTGAAAACTCTGGGTTGAGAAATTAATGGAGATTTTGGGGGTACAGCCTGGGGAGGAAGGGTTTGGGGAAGGGAGGGGCCTCAAAACAGTATAATGTAGGGTTGCCAGACCCCGCCTCTGCTGGAGGCAGGGGTCCCCCAATGCCAGGCCCCATTGCTAATCAGCTGGCCAGCAGGGGGAACTTACCCCCCAAAAGAGGAAGATCCAGCTGACGTGCAATGATGTGCCTACATCACTGCTCACGTGACCAGGAAGTGACATCATCACATTGGGGATGTTGGGGCGATGCTGTGGTATTTGGACAAAAATCTATGGTAGAATTCTCTGTGTAAAAAAGTATTTCCTTTTGTCTGTACTGCCCATCAGCTCCATTGGATGCCCTCGAGCTCTAAAATTTTGGGAGAGGTAGAAAAATGTCTCTTTGACAACTCTCTCCACCGCATGCATAATTCAATAAACCTCTATCCTGTCCCCCCTTAGTCATCTCTTTTTTAAAGTGAAAAGTCCCAGACTCTTCATCCTTTCCTCATAGGGAAGGTGCTCCAACCCCCTAAACATCTTGGTTGCCCTCCTCTGTACTTTTTCCAACTCTGCAATGTCCTTTTTGAGATGTAGTGACCGGCAGGAGGACACAATTGCTGCAGCTGAGCTACTGCTGCTCCTAGGCCTGCTCTTCTGTTCCCCCTTCTGTTCCCCCATCTTCAAAGTAAGATAAGGTGATATATTTCTTCATAGCATTCATTATCACCAGTAAAATCTCAGGTCCAAATCTGTAAATATACTCTAGGATTTTTTCCCCTGAAGTGTCCATGGATTTGACTTTCATTTATAGATCCATTTATAAAACATTGTTAAAGAAAACCAGAGACCTCTAACTGTCCTAAATTAGGGCTGCCAAGTCCCCCCAGGGGGCAGGGATTCCCTCGCTAAAGGGGTCCCTAATCCGCCGATCCGGATCCGGCCGGCAGGGGGGAACCCCACCCCCGAAGTGGCCCGATCCGGCCGACTGCCCAGCGTGGTACCATAGAGTTTTAGGGCGATTGCCAGAGCATCGCCCCGGCAACATGCCCAGCGTAATGACGTAACTTCTGGGTGATGTCATTGTGGTGCGCGCGCAGGACTCCAAAGGACGGACCAGGACTCCCCCGCTTTCTCTCAGGTGAGACTTGGCAACCCTATAAATATGTTCCCTTACACATTTTTATATACAGTGAAATGGACGCAAAGCCCTCTCAATCATAACACCACCTACAAAAAATTGCTGCAGTAATGTGATGACATCCTACCCAGGTATATAAGGATTCCACATTCGAATGATTCGATCCATCCCGCCTGTTACTATGAGGTTGCTCTTTTTACTGAGAGCAAATGTTTTCACCCCTTTGTGAACTCGAAAAATGATATGATCCCCCTCGGCTCGACTAGAGGGAGCTCCTAGGCTTGCCTGCCATTTCCTTGCCTTCAAATCCTTCCCGTGTTCTTTTATTTCTTTCATCTGTCGTTCAACGTTGGTAGCTCCAACAACACAGCCTGCAGAAGGACACGAATTCTGAATACACTATTCAGCCTCAAGTTCAGTGCAGCACACTCTCACAGAATAAACACAGTATGTTCCAGGACTGGGAGCTACCAAAAATATTTTAATTAAATATGAAAAAGAGGAAAGAAACTATTGCAGTAACTGGCTCTGTACCATTCTCTGTGTTCTAAGTATGATAAAAGAAAGTAGAAACACATTCCTCAATGGTTACCATAGAAATTAGCAGAAGACGCACAGCAGTGGATCTACAAAGTCTGAAAGATGACTAAGTTTCAACAACAGGGAAGGCAGACTGGAAAGAACATCTCCTGGCTTTGGTTGCCGGGCCTACTGTGGCTACTCCTGCCTCCAATTGCCACTGCTGTCGTCAGGGCGTCTACAACTCCTAGCCACCCTCCCATTGCCATCAGGCCTGGTCCAGCTCCAGCCTCCATTGCTTGGCCAGTTGCAGCTCACCCTCATCGCCAGGGTCATTGGGGCTCCCAGTCACCCACCATCACTGTTGGGGCTGGCACAGTTCCTGGCCTCAGTTGCTGGGCCTGCGATGGCTTCCTCCCCCCATCATGGCTGCTGCCATTGCTGGGACTGCCGACACTCCTCCCCCCCCCCCCCAACATTGTCATTGCTGCCTAGAGGAGGCAGGTGCGTTGCTTGCCCATGCACATACTCTTTAGGTTTGGGGGAAAATTGAAACCACACAGTGTACTTTTTAATTGTTTTCAGATTTTTTCTGCAAATCTGGGTTGTCCCTCAAGTTTGCAGAAGTCATTTTTTTGTCTCTGTGGCCCCAATCTACAGATTTAGATATCTACAAATGGGCCGACTAATAGGCGTTACTACTTATGTATGTTGCACTGTACCTGGATAGTTAAACTGCAGTACTTTATCCTTTCTTTCCTGCAAGTTACCCACAGTTTCACTGGGTAATGTACACAACACTTAAACACAATTAATGTGTAGCAGGAAAAGTCTTTCAGACAAAACAGATGCTTTGAAATTGCAACTGCACCGATTTATAAAAGCTGCTTTAAACAAGAGACTTACTCTGTAATAGGCTGTACGCAGCACTTTAATTATGGCACTGTAATACAGGCAGAAAGAGGAGAGATACTGTGTATAAGACAAGCACACACAAACATAAATAAACCATCCCCTGGGATGTAAAAGCAATAATATAATTACCTATCACCAAGGCTGTAGGCTCATGGCTTGAGGCAGAAATGACTGCTTTCATAGAATCACAGTAATTGAGCTAAAAAGACAGAAGAAAATATATTTATTGTCCAAATGGTACAAAATATTGGTAATGAAAGAATGCTTTCTATTGAAGAGATTTTACTCCTTCAAGAAACAGTTCAATTCACAAAGAGAGAGGAACTACAACAAATAGCATTTAAAAATATCTGTCTCAGTGTGGTTTCAGGGGCACAATGTTGCAGTTCTTGTTCTGACATGCCCTGAGGAGGGCTGGCACATTTGTTTAAAGTGTCTTCAAACCATTTCTCCCCGCCCTCTCCCCAAGCCAGTACAGCAGCTGCTCTCAAGGAACTGTTTCCCAGCTGCTTTTGTGCTTTCAAACCCTTGGCAGTCACAGGACCAGCCTGTAATTTCACTGCTTGCGATCAACCCATTTCCCTCAGCCAGCATGCTGTGCTCAAGGGGAGTGTGAAACTAGTTGTCATCTTGCTAATTTCAGCTCACTGTCTCTGCTGTGTTGCTTCCCTGAGGGAACTGTGCACATAGCTGAATACATTCCCTTTCCCCATTCAACTAAAACGCCTGTTGCCGTGTTCCTACCTGCATACCGTCACCAAACAAATACTCCCCAACTCTAAAAGATCCATGGGGGGATCTATAAGAAAATAAACAGTGCCATTGAAGTTCTTTTTGGTCTTTCTATTAGATTTTAGAGCCAACACGATTTTGTGTTATGAAAATGAAGAAAACCCAACAATCCAGTAATGAGACTACTATGAGGAGAAAGTATTACAGACTGTGGTACAGGTCACTTAGAGGACAACAGAAACCCAGCTTCTGGGTAAATGGTACTACAATTATCTGTACAATTGGTATAGAATGGTAGTTCTGTCAGGACTAAACTAAATGTGATGGCATCCGTGGGTCTGACCCATGGATACTGCTGCCATTTTTAATGGATTAAAAAATGCTGTGAGGGCTCTTGTGTCCCCTCCAGTGTTAACTCTAAGCTGAGTTAGTGTGAGCTAGCTCACAGTTTTTTAGCCTCTGGCTCACACATTTTTGTCTTAGCTCAGGAAGGTTGGCTCCAGAGCAAACAAATTTATGCACTAGCCAAATCACTCCCTCACAACTTTAATGCCAGTAGCTCACAAAGCAGAATTTTTGCTCACAAGACCCCACAGCTTAGAGGGAGCATTGGTTCCCCTTCTGCCTTTTCAAGTGCTAAAATGGTCAACATCACACATCCCTCATGGCCATTTTGACGCTTGAAAAGGTGCATGGGGGGGAGGGGAGACAAGAATGCCTCAGGCCATGTGGTATTTTTATATCCTTTTAAAATGACAGTGACAAAATTCCTGGAGCTTTCGAGGTGGAGCCTTGGGAAGGAACTCAGCAGGGTATAATGCCACAGAGTCTACCCTCCAACGCTGCTGTTTTGTCCATAGGAACTGATCTGTGCAGTCTGCAAATCAGTTGTAATTCCAGGAAATCTCCAGGCCCCACCTGGAGGCTGGCAATCCCAGTCAATTGGTTGGATCCATGGACCACCATCATGTTAGTTTCTGAGTTTCATAGAAGGGAAGGAGCAGATGGTGATGCAAGGTGAAGTGAATTTGGTCATGCAGTAGTAAAAGTGGGTTGGAAAACATGGCATTTAAAAAGCCATTTTTATCCTCCTAGAGTTTGCTGAAAAGATAAAATTGATAAGGGGGAGAATCATGTATGCTCTACTGAGATCCGTGGAGGAAGGGCAGGATAAGAATAATCAGCTGAAAGATGCAGCTAAATATGGAGTTCTGGCAAAACATGCTGTCCATTCTCTGCACTCAGCTCAGACTACCAGAAAGGCATTACAGGAAATGGAGCAAATAATCTAGCAGAACTGTGTAGGAATTATTGCTTCAGTCTGTAAGAAAATTTGCATTCATACTGCAGGGCACCTTTCAAAAAAATGTTAAACATGACTGTTTCAAAATAGACAAGATGTTGGGAGATTCATGAACCACTAGGCAGCTGAATTTAATTATGAATTCCCTTCTATAATATACTGATTTGTAGGGTATTGTTTTTACCTGAGCAACCCAATCTCCGTGAACTTTCCAGCGAATATAAGTGACATTTTGAGACAGAGCAGCATGCTCAAGGCTCACATGAGGAAGATGTTCCCTTTTTGGTAACTTATTCCATGTTCTGGGGGGGAAACCACAGCTGAAATTATGTACATTCCATACACAATCTACATCCCAGAAGAATCCCAACTGTTTTATGACTTTATTACTTAATTTATATAAAAATTATTAGCCACCTTTCTATCTTGCAGATCTCAAAGTGGCTTACAATATAAATAAAACAAGAATTATAACAAACACATAAAAGACCACCATTTAGAGGCCCAATCTGCATCCGGCTCAAGGCAGCTGGTACAAAGGACTGTGTTGAAACTGTCCCCCACATTCTTCTTCGATGTCCCTTTTATTTGGCGCCCCGTCAGGATCTTCTCTACCCTATATTAGCTCAATTCTCAGAGATTTCTGAGAATTTTAAGGTTTTGTTTTTGCTTGATAATCCAGATACGGTAATAACCAAAATGGTAGCAAGGTTTCTTCTCAGTGCTATGGCTATGTCCAGACCCGCATGATCGAACACAGATCATGCATTAGAAATTGCCGAGTAGAATCACCTCTTGTGCAGCACTTCATGGAAAAACGGCATACTTTCAATGAATTCAGATTTGTAGTACTGGAGGTTATTTCTTCCCATCAGTTTAATCAGGTTGATATGCATAGAAAATTGAGACAAAGAGAGGCGTTCTGGATCTTCTGTTTGCGCACTCAGCATCCTTATGGTTTGAATAGTCAACAGAATTCAATTCTTTTTTATGAAATTGGGTGAGGATAATGCATCTCTTGCCCCTTTAAATATTATGCTGAGTTTGTGTATTGGTGTAGTTATTGGTTATTGGTGTAGTTGATTGTTAAGGCGTGCCGACTATGTGAGGCTATGTCCCTTTTGGATCGGTTGCCCGTCAATGCTCTTACTTTTGGGTGAGCTTTTCTAAGTATGAGTTTCTATTCTTAGGCTTCTAGTAGTGAGAATCTATTACATAAATAATTAATGGTGACATCTTTCTTATAGAATAATCTTCTTTGAAGGTAATAGAAATTGGATTTCTTGTTCTGAGGAGGTTGTAAGTATATGTACGATGAATTGTTGGTAAAAGGAGTTAATCAATGATTGTATTTGGAGTAACCCAAGTAAGCTGAAGAAGCTCCTGACGAAACGAAGGATCAAAGCCGGCATCTTTGTCCTTCATCTGAAGATTATGTGTCTTTGTTTGAAGATATTCTGCATAAGAGAGATCCATATATTTTGCATGTAGACCCTGTTGGGTTGTTCATTACACATATAGACCCTGTTGGGCTATTATATTACATTTATCTTTATATTGTTTGTGATTTATTATTTGCGTTAAACAGTGACTTTCCCTTTGTACATTACTGTTGTTATTGCTGTATTGTGTGATATGCACATATGTGCATGCACAAACAGGATTTTTTTCAAAAAAAAAAAGCTGAATGCATGGCTCCTTAAGGTGGATGCGGTCTAGACAATCCACTGCGGAGCCATGTGTGGTAAAGTGATTCACGGGGGAGCTGTCTGGTCGTGCAATACTGGATTTAAAAGATCTAGATCAAATTACAACTGGGCCAGTGGTGGGATTAACTGTGTCTGTGTTAGTCTTTTGGGTGCCACAAGTCTTCTATTGCAACCAGCAGGGCCCCTGGTGGGGCTATAATGCTGAAACATTCACTGAAGCAGATTACTTTTCTCTATGCAGAATGGACCCGAATCCACCTCTGCACAGCCCAACCTTGCAAGTGATCATTTCGCCCAAGGGCGTAGACTTTCCAATTTCTGCGGGGGGGGGGGGGGGCTGGGGCTGGGCCAGAGACATTACAGGCCATTGTCTCCGGGGGAGGCTCAGCACATCCTGGAAAAGTTTTTTGGGGGGACCTCCAGCTCCCCAGCCCCCCTGAAGTTGACACCTATGATTTCGCCCCCTTCCTTATCAGGGAGTCCCTTGCCATCCTACCACTTTGCGATAGTCATTCACAGCTCCAAGATTGTCAGCTATGCTGCCATAGAGAGTGGGGGGGGGGGGATTGTAAAGCCTCTGTCTCTGGTATTCGAAGTTTCGATTCTCTTGGGACTCTTTATCTCTCACACTGACAAGGCTTGACCTTGGAGACGTTGGAGACGCTAACTGCTTTCTCGCAAGGAACTAAAAGCTGTTAGTTTAGCACGAATGTAACCTGTTGCTTATTGGCTTGTATCCACCAGACAACCCTTGTTTGAACCTAGTATATCTAACCCTTCTCTCCCCTGTACTGGTAGTCTTACCACGAGAAGTGTTTAGAGCAATACAGAATACTGTAATCAATAAACTGATCCAGCTTAAGAAAGGTTGTTGGTTTCTGATATCTGGGGACTCTGACAAAGATAAGGGAAGAACCCATGGTTGGGGCCTTCCCCTTGGGCCTAGTCCCAGGAAGAGAAAAGCTAGGCTAGATCAGGTGGTGGAGGAGGAGGAGATTGGATTTATACCCCACCCTTCACTACCCAAGGGAGTCTCAGAGCACCTTACAAACTCCTTTCCCTTCCCCTCCCCACAACAGACACCCTGTGAGGTAGGTGGGGCTGAGAGAGCTCTGACAGAAACTGCTCTTTTTTTCAAGAACAGCTGTGCCAGAACTATGGCTTGCCCAAGGTCATCCAGCAGGTGCAAGTGGAGGAGTGGGGAATCAAACCCGGTTCTCCCAGATTAGAGTCCATGCACTTAACCACTACACTAAACTGGTGGCTTTAAGGCACTGTGGACAAGCCCATAGTCACAGTGGGGCATTTTGGGGATCGCACTCCCTCAACTAAAAGCCAGGCCCCACAAGTCCTGTGTACATCTCCGCTCCTAGTTGCAGGTTGCCAAGCTTCTCCCTGTTCCACTCCTGATTACTATGTGTCTTTAACTTCTTTAGAGCTACTCTGCATTTGGCCACAGCCCCCAAACCTTCCATTGCGCATGCATGCAAGAGGGAAAGGCAAGTCGTATGCTGATACAGAAGTATAAATCTCCCAAGCCTGCCACCAGCATGGAGTTCCCTCCAGATTTGCTTGAGATGGCTTTTTCATCCCCGATGAGTGGTGGGAGAGGAAGCAGCTGAGCTAAACGCAAAATGTGAGCCGTAAGCCAAGCCCTGGCAGCCGGGCACTTTGGAATGTGGTGGGGGAGTCCTCCCTCAGGGATGGAGGCAAAGTGCACCCAGGGCAGACTGCCCCCACCACCCTACCCTTGGTATGCTGCTGGTTAGTAGCCAGTCATCAGGATACTTAGTATGTAAATAGTTGTGAGTTCCAATGAATATTCAATTGTGGCAGAATAAAAGAAGAAAGCTAGTAAACTAACTAGAAGCAAATTAGGAAGCAAAGATCAGAATCTGAAGTAAGCATATTTGAGATTAGCAAAGCAAAGGCGTTCAGGATTGGTGTCTAAATGGACAATCCACCATTGTCCACAAGGACAATCCTTGTTTGCCAGTTATCAGTTAATGTGAAGTATTAAGTATGGCTACTTCTATTTTCAATTTAAATGTGCAAAACTGAAATACTTGCCTTAGGAGCTCACCCACAGACCACAAGAGCAAAATATTGACACATCCCTGCAACAATAACAAAAATTTAAAGTGTGCTTTTTGCAGCTACAGAACACAATTACAAACAAGACATCTGTTTATGAGCACAGATGGGTTTATTTCAGAAGACAGCATTTTTTATTTGTTGAGGTCACACAGCTTACATCATTCTCCATTCCTCCATTTTATCCTCACAACAACCCTGTGACGTATGTTAGGCTTAAAACTGGACCGAGATCACCCAGTGAACTTCCACAATAGAGTGGTGGTTTGAGCCTGGGACCTGTAGTTCCTAAAGTGAAACTCTAATCATTACATGACAGTGGTTTTCATCGGTACATTTGAACAATAGCAAACAGCTAGGCCTGGATGAGTCATGCAAGCCACATGGTAACAAGTAGCCCAGTGGCTCCTTCTGGCCCTGATGATTCCTCCCCCAGAAGCCAAAATAGTCCTGGAAAGGGCCCTGCCCCCCCCCTGCCTTTTACTGGCAGAAACGCAGGCTCAAAGGCTGGCAATACTTGTGGTTCCCTAGCAAGCTCTAAAATGGGGGACCCTAGGGTTGCCAAGTCCCTCGAGTTTACAGCGGGGGGGGGAGTCCTCTGCTGGCCGGGAGCTTCATTGGCACGCACGCGAAGTGCGCGCACCGGCTGACGTCATTGGAAGTGACGTCAGCACGTTGGGGGCATTGCCAGGGCGACGCTCTGGCAATCGCCCCAAAACTCTATGGCAAAACTCTATGGTATCATAGAGTTTTCGGGCGATTGCCAGAGCGTCGCCCTGGCAACATCCCCAACGTGCTGATGTCACTTCCGGGTGATGTCATTACATGAGGGAAGTCGTCCAGTTTGGATGACTTCGGGGGCGGGGTTTCCCGCGCCGGCCAAATGCTGGCCGGTGGATCGGGAACCCCTGTAGCGGGGGATCCCCTGCCCCCCAGGCTGACTTGGCAGCCCTAGGGGACCCAAAGTGGCTTTCATCATTTTCCCTTCCTCAGATTTATCCTCATAACAACATAGGCTGACAGAAAGTGATTGGCTCAAGGTCACCAGTGGCCACAGTGGCTCAGAGGTTAGGTTAGGGCTGCCAGCCTCCAGGTGAGGCCTGGGGATCTCCCTCTTTTACAACTGATCTCCAGCTGACAGAGATCAGCTCCCCTGGGGAAAATGGCTGCTTTGGAGGGTGGACTCTATAGCATTGTACCATGCTGAGGCCCCTTCCCTCCCAAACCCCACCTTCTCCTGGCTCCACCCCCAAAGTCCCCAGGTATTTTCCAACCCAGACTTGGCAACCCTAGATTAGGTAGCTCGGCAGTTCAAGACCCTAGTGCCATGTGACAGAGTTAAAGTCTTTATTCACTTTCACTTTTCTGTGTAGTACCACTGCATTTCACTTCCACCTTTTCTAGAAAACATTTCTGAAACATTACACATACCTGATCGTCGCCATAAAGAATCATACATTCGTCAGGAGCTGTATAGCTGAATTGATGGTGTGAACAGAGAGGAAGAAAAAATAAGTATTAGTTATACCCAGTGTCTCTGTGTTACTCACAATTACTTTCTCTGTGTATGTGTAAATCCACATCAGATATATGTATATTTTTAAAGGGGGATTTGTTGTTTTAGGAATTTTTGCTTGAAAGGGATTGATGGGCTTGCCCAAGATTGCCGTTCTAAAGCTCCTGGTCAGCATGGCTCATCATCATAACTCACTGTGATTCCAGTGCTCCTCAGATATAAGCATGGGAATTCTAAGGACCTGATAATGTGCATCCCCCTGTTCACTAGCAGTCATTGAGCAGAGGGCTGATCATGTGTGCTACCTCCATTGGAAATGGTTCTATGTGAGATCTCTGGGGCCTTTTAAACTCCTGCTTTCTGCTCCCCATGAAAGCCAGCTGAGCAGTGGGGAACAGCTCCCTGGTGCTCAGCTTTTTGTTGTTGTTGTTTCTTGTACAGTCCCTTTAAAGAGAATGCACAAGAAGGCAGTGAGCACCACCCCACCGCTCAGTTGTTTCCTTTAAAGGGACTGCACAAGAAAGCCTAAAACAGCTGAGCAGTGGGAAGCAGGCTGCTGCCTACTGCTCAGCAGTTTTTTGGGCTTTCTGCAAACCCTGTTAAAAGGGTCTGTGGTCCTTTTCAACAGGGTTTGGGGGCCATGAACCAGTTTGGTTTGTGAACAAACCTCCCAGTTCAGTTTGTGGTTCAGTTTGTGGTTTGGCCATGAACTGACATGAGCCACATTTTCCCAGTTCATGCCCATCCCTACACAATTGTATTTGGGAATGCAGGGCTAAGTTAATGAGACATAATGTAATGCAAATTCTCTAGAAGGGATCATTCTACAAAGGTTTAACAGTAACCCATTTTGTTTAAAACCAGATGATGAGCAGAGTCCTGTAAATGCATGAAGATCCCCCCATATTATTTGTCCCACTTCCATTTTCCTGGGTTGCAGTATGCCAAATGGAAATCCCCCACAATGTATCACCATAACAGTGTCTATTTCTTCTTCTAAGCATGCAATGAGGCTTTGCTCACAGAGCTCACAGAACACTGGGCGTGATCATACGCACCTATTAGCCATGCAAGAGGGATGATTCATTGACGGATCAAACTGGCACAATCACACCAGCACATCTGGGAGGTGTCCCAGAACCGTTGGTGAGCCATGGCAAATGGATTTGATCCGGTGGAGAACCGGAGTAAAAAGCTACTGGTGAAACTCTGGTAGCAAACGGGTTGCTGTGGCCCACAACCAGACTTTCCCTGTGTGGTTGTGCTGGCACAGAGGTGTGGCATTGGGGATAGCGTGATCACATGCTATCCCGATGCCAGACTGTTCCCCCCTTCTTATTTATTTATTTATTGATTGATATTTATATCCCACCCTCCCCACCAAATGGCAGGCTCAGGGCAGCTAACAATAGGTAACAATACACATTAATATTTAAAACATTAAAACATATAAAATTAGAAAACCTAATACAGATGGCGGTTCTTCAGTTTAGAACATCAGAGCATCTCTGTGTGTGCATCATCAAAAGCCTTTAGGGGGGAGAAGTGATTAATCGATCCCCCATTTAAACACCTCAGAAACCCACCACCAAAAAAACCCTCGCCCGCGGTTGCGTGTGATCATGCAACTGCGGGGCAAATTGCTCCGAAGCAAAAAAGCCTCAATTCCCCTCCGGATTATCTTGCTCATGTGGAAGGGACCAATGTGTATTTTCTTGGATGGATGGCCCCATTGAATCACAACACCAACTGACATTAAACTCACCCCCCCCCCAAAAAAAAAGCCCTGCTCTGGTTTGGCTCCACATAACTTGCTATAGGAAGACTCAAAAATAGCTACAGGCACTCAGGCTGGAATGCAATAAGGTTGCCAATCTCTACTGGAGAAAATGTCTACTTCAGAGGATAGAAAGGACAGTATTGCTGTCATTATACCCGATTAATGCCCCTCCTCCACCTTCCCCAGGATCTGTCCCCAAAATCTCCAGGAATTTCCCAACATGGAGTTGGCAACCCTAGGGAGCACATGCACATACACTCTTCCTTCACAGCTACAGCCTGCTTGGTATGCAGGGGAAGGGTAGCTCCCCCCCTACAGAGACAAAGAGTGATTCTCTTCCCCTTGCTAAGCCCAGCTAAAAGAGAAGGTAAAATTGTGGCCAGCACCAATTCATCATCACCATTTTACAGTAATGTTAAAATGCTGTGACTCACTGATCCACTGTGGGCTTGTGGTGCAGAGCTCTCCCTCTCTCCCACTTTTTCAAGGGCCAAAACAGCTAAGCAGGTGCCCACACACACTGTGAAATGGTCACAAGTCCACTTGTGATAGGCAAAATTCAGAGGAGGCAGCTGCCACCCACCCCCTCTGTTTCCAACTCCCCTATGAGCAAAAATACAACCAAAAAAGCTCCTACCTTATGTGTGTGGCTGATGAGGAGGATTCATGGCTGGCATGAGCTAGCAAGCTAAGGCATGGGTCACATGCTTCAGAGCATGCAGGAGCAACTGATTTGTGCAGGAAGCAAAGTGTAAAGGGAAAGCTGGGGTGGGGAGGGAGGGAGACTCATAGCCTTGTTGACAAAGCCTAGGTGGGAGGAGGGAGGAAGACTGCCTCCTTCATTGGCAAAGTTGGGGAGGGAGATGGGAAGAGGGAATGAGACTCCCTCCCCCATTGACAAAGCCTGGGAGGGAGGCTGGAGGTGAGAGGAAGACTCTCTCTCATTGGCAAAGCAAGGGAGAGGTGAGAGGAGGGAAGGAGACTGCCCCCCTCATAGGCAGAAGAAAGACTTGTGAAAGATTTCACAGCAACCCCTAGAGCTGATTGGAGGGGCATGACAGATTATTGATGGGGCACCACCCCTTTTTGCACCACTGTAGCTAAGGGCCTGTGCAATAGGACTTCCACATGACAGCTTTCCCCATACTTTCCTTGCCTCATTCCCCCAGCAGCAACCATTCTCCCACCCACACCACTAGGGCTTTTTCAGTTCTTTTAAAATCAGTCCGTGAATCAGTCCCAGTTTTCATTTTAAAAACAATCCATATCTTTCCATCCCATCCACGTGGCAGGAAACCCCAATTTGACTCCAGTATTTCTGGAAACCTTGAATCAAAGCAGGTTACAGAAACATCAGAGCAAAGGAAGGGAATAGAAGGACAGTATTGCTTGGATGCTGTTATATATTGAGCCTGAACTGACTTGCAAAAGGATTTAGCTTGGGACGAATAGCAATAGATAGCTAGGATCCTAGAATGGGCCAGTAGGGAGACAGGGATCCTAGAGGAAACCAATCAGGAAACAATAGAGTGTAAATAGCCTATCGTTGGGAGTGGGGTGTGTTTGGGGTGTAATCCTTTTCAGGCATAAATACCGGGCTTCGGTCAGGGATAGCCAGTCTTCTTTTCTCCTTGCTGTCATCACTAATAAACTATGAGCCAATCGTTCTACACATCTGAACCCAGTATATTTCAGATGCTCTGGAAACCCCCTCTGCAGTTTGAGGGCCAGGACAGAGCAAATAATCCATATAAAAACAGCCAATGACTGTTGGTCCATAACTGACAAATAATATAAACTTGACATACTTACCAGTAATCCACATTCAAAGGTATAGCTTCCAAGCCACTAATTTGAAGGTAGGGTTCAAAATTGGAGATTTCATAGAGCTGAAGTTCACGATCTCTGTCACAAAATTAAAATTTATGGATAAACAGAAGATCTTCCAGTGCCTCAGAGGAGCGGTACAGCTACTGTATATTTTACCATGGTTAGTGAGGAATATTATCATAAGCACAAACTCAAGGCCCTGCATGCTGCCCAGACCTGCTTTATTGTTTTTCTGGCACACTGGTAGAAGATTCAATAAGGTTTTTATAATGTCAGCCAAAATTTGCAGCTTTTTCCCAGGGAGCCAAACCCTAATGATCCAGCTGAAGAAACTTACTGGAGGGGGGGGGGGGAGTATTTTAGTGACTATGTAGAATATACACTTACCCAGTTCCCAAGATTAATTTATTGTATGGTGTCATGATAGCAAAATCCATCAACCACTTAGATTTGGGAGGGGGTTTAGCCTAAAAAAAAAAAGGTAAGCATTGACTGTGATTCCTGAGTTACAAATATTTTTATTTATTTGTTTGTTTACTATATTTGATTTATCGGTTGCCCTTCTCTGCAAGCAGGGCTCAGGGCAACTTACATCAGAAATAAATACAATATAATTGAATTAAAACAGCATTAAAATACTTTAAAACAGTCAGAAAATAGCACTAAATCCAAGATGACAATAATTTCCACCAGCCCCCTGGGTGGAGGGGATAAATGGGGGAAGTTAGAGCACACAAGCATCAGACGGCTGTTCTCAACCACATGCCTGGAGGAACATCTCTACCCTTACAAAGGTAGTGAGTCCCATACGGCACAGAAGTCCCCCAGCAGAGAGTCCCACCAGGTGGGGATACATGTTTCCAAAAGAAAATCTGACTTAAAATAAGTTGGGTACAGGGCTACGGAAAGAACAGGATACGTGAGCATGTAGCTGAATGAGGAGGAGAGCTTTATGCTTGGGACAGAAGAGTCTCATGACAATAGAAATAAAAGAAAGGAGATTCCTTTAAGATAAAGGGTGACTAAGTTTTTTTTAAGTGCTTCTGTATTCTAAGCAAGGTATTCTAAGGTTTAATTAAATGAAGGTATGGAATAGGGGGCCGGGATTTGATTTCACAATACTGTACTGTAGCGATCTGAATGTCAGACTAGGATCTGGGAGACTCAGTTCGAATCCCCATTCTGCCCTGGAAGCTTGTTGGGTGACGTTGGGCCAGTCATATGCTGTCAGCCTATCCTACTTCACAGGATTGTTGTGAGGATAAAATGGAGGCGAGGGTCCTCATTCGGGAGAAAGGCAGGGCATAAATGAAGTAAGTTAATTCATTCATTCATTAAATTGATAGCGGGAGTCCCATGACATGCAAAGACTTTCATAATGTAAGCCATCTTCAGCGTACCAACAGGATGCCATATTAACAGTTAAATAACACTTTAAAAGGCAAGATGGAAAAAAGCAACATACAAACACCATCTTGCTTCGTTTTTGTTTGAGCTGTGGACTCCAGAAGGAAATAGTTCCATCTTCGCGGGCTGTGATTAAGGTGCTATTCGACAGTGAGCAAATGCAAACCACAGGTTCTCCATGTGGGATCTCTTGTATTGTGGCAGGAAGTGAGAAAGCGATTCCTTTCAGTCGGGCACATGACCTATCCTGCCCAATGTATTCCAGGTGGATGTATGTGCAGAAGTCATTCTAGTACAGGGGGAGAAAAACAGTGTCAGTCATTTGTAGGATAGTAAGTAATTGTCTCTGTCATAATCACCATTATGTCAAGATGGGTAACTTGCATTGGAGAGTGTGGTATGAATTATAGAAGAAGCAGGGACATAGCTTTATTAATTGAGTGTAGTGTAGTCAGGTGATCCTAAGATTGTCTGGCAGCCTGAAGTTCTAGCTCTTTTAGTGTTATGTACCAGCAGATGGCGAGCTAGATTTATTGGAGGGCTGAGAGAGTTCTGAAAGAGGTGTGACTGACCCAAGGTCGCCCAGCTGGCTCCAACTGGAGAAGTGCGGAATCAAACCCGGTTTGGTTATCCCTTAACCCTTTGAGAAACCTACTATGCACAATCCTACATAATCTGAAGGGGGATTTTTCCCCCCCAGGATCACTTAAGCAAGATCCACCCTGGTGGAACCTTGGGTGGACAAACCTGGTCAGCTCAGCCGAGCGGGGAGGGGTCATATGTGGGGCAGGGGGCAGGTCATTGCTTTAGGTAGAGGAGAACACCCATTAGCTCCATCCTGTCTACACTGAAGAAGTGAAAGGTATTTATTTTCCCTTTCAGCTCTGTGATCCCAGAACTCTTGGAATCTGGCGCTGACTTATCACCCTTCCTCACTGGCCCTGTGCTTTCACTTTCCCACAGCTGTTTCGTGTTTTAAAAAACTCATCATGTGTTCGTTCTATGCTATCTTCTTTTTTGCACTGATTTAAAATATGAACTTACCCACTGAATGCTGCCACTTGCAGAATAGTCTATTTTCATGAAAAGTGTTTCTATCTGCCCATCATTCTGTAGGGGCGAAAGAGGATGCATAATGAACTTTGATGTATTAAAATATCAGGTTTTCATGAGATGTGCTAGGGTTTCCACTTGCAAAGAATCACTGGGTACAACCCAGCAACTGCAAGATGCCGAAAATGGGGGCAGCAGTTCTGATAAAGGCCCTATGAGCCACAGGCTAAATGAGGGGCAGGGCAAAATCAGTAGGACCCTCATGCATCCCATCTCTCCCAGTTTTAGTTCTGGTATTAATAAGCTATCTGCTTTTCAAACTACTGCTTGCTTACCACATTGTGGGACCCCATGCATTTCTTCACTGTATGTTTGAAGTTTTCTATATCCAGATATTTACGTCCATTAATTTCTAACTCCTGGAAGCAGACAAAGCCATAGACAGAATATTATTCAAAATATAATTAGAAGAAGAGGTTGGATTTATACCCCGCCCTTCACTACCCAAGGGATTCTCAGAGCACCTTACAAACTCCTTTCCCTTCCCCTCCCCACAACAGACATCCTGTGAGGTAGGTGGAGCTGAGAGAGCTCTGACAGAAATGGCTCTTTTTTACAAGAACAGCTGTGCCAGAACTATGGCTTGCCCAAGGTCATCCAGCAGGTGCAAGTGGAGGAGTGGGGGATCAAACTTGGTTCTCCCAGATTAGAGTCTGTGCATTTAACCACTACACCAAACTGGCTCTTAGAAAGAGGGTGGCTAACCTTTTTTTTAGGGATGAACACCATAATCTCATTATAGTGCCATTTCTTTCTGTCTCGGAAAGTCCTAACATCTGAGCAAAGCAGAAAGCGGAAACAAATTATAAATATACTTGATGTTCCGTTTTCAGGCTCTCCTAAGGTAGGGTTTAATAACTGAACCTGATGTATCAGGCCAGGAGTTAAGAGAGCCCCTGAGCTGTTTTCAGTATCACAGGCTCCAGTACCAACAAATCAGTCATAATGCTTCATATGGAAATTGTTAGCAGCAAGTTTAGCTGTTCTTGCTAAAGAGGTGACACTCTGTCCCATATCTAGGCCAGCTCAGAGAGAAATCTCTAAAAGTTCATGAGGCAGGAGTTTCCTATCCTGTTTGACAATATGTGGAAGCAGCACCCTGAAGATCTACATGATCTCAGTGAGCGATAGGGATGCCAGCCTCCAGGTGGGAGCTGTGGATCCCCTGAAATTACAGCTCATCTCAAGACTACAGAGATCAGTTTCCCTGGAGAAAAGGGATGCTTTGGAGGAAGGAATCTCTGGCATTGTACTGCCTGAAGGCTCTGTCCTCCCCAGGCTCCACCTCCATATATCCTGGAGTTTCCCAACCTGGAGCCAGCAGGTTTCCCCCCTTCTGGTGGCCAGGAAAGAAGAAGAAGAGATTGGAATTATACTCCACCTTTCACTCGAAGTCTCAAGAGCAGCTTACAGTCTCCTTCCTTTCCTCTCACCACAACAGACACCCTGTGAGGTAGGTAGGGCTGAAAGACCTCTTTGAGAACAGCTCTGAGAGAACTATGGCTTGCCCAAGGTCACTCAGCAGCTGCATGCAGAGGAGTGGGGAATCAAACCTGGTTCTCCCATGTTAGAGTCCATGTTCCTAAACACTACACCAAACAGGGAGGACGGGGCACTCTGGCAAGCCTAGTAGGTGAAATCAGCCCCCATGGCTTCCACATGAAGTAGAATGCAGGGGATGATATAAATGGGGACAAGGCAGCAGATGGAACCTGATCTGGGCCAGATGTAAAGTTATGGGACCACAAAATCTTCTGTGTATTAAGCATACTAAGCCATAATTTGTACCTTCTCTTTTTCTACTATTACTAGTCTCTCAACAATTTGAAAGAATCCCCTCCCTAAATGTCTTACCTCTATCATAGAACTATTCAGAGGCAGAAACACAGTGATATAACCAGAGGATAAAAAGATGTCTATGTGCAATTAGTACTGGACAAAAGATTACTTCCAGTCTGTGTTCCTTTGTCCCCCCCCCCCCCCATACTGTTCTTCTGAAAACTGCCTTTGTCACTGAAGAGGATACTTTGGGATGGTCATACCTGAAAGGCTGCATGCAGTTTCTGAAGCTGGTCCAGAGTTATTTGCTGTTCAATCTTGTGGAGACAAAAAGCAAAATGAAATAATTTTTAAAAGATACATGCATTAGGTGTTTCAGGCAAGGAAGCCCCTTGGAAGAATATGAGGAGAATAAAAATTTGAGCTCGCTATTTCCATATTTTGTGATAACAAATTATGTACCTCAGTTTCCAGTTTTATGTCAAAATGCCTTTTTGTCTGTGCTGAGCCTATTGCAAATCAGCTAGATTCTAGTCCAGTAGCACTTTAGAGACCAACAACATTCGAGGGGTATAAGCTTTGGAGAGTCAGAGCTCCCTTCATCAGATACTTTGTCAGAGCTTTGACTCTCCAAGCTTATACCCTGAAAATAAGGATGCCAGACCCGCCCCCCCCCGTATCGGCAGAGGTTCCCCCAGTTTTGGGTGCTTCTCTCTGCACCCCCCCTCCATGAAAAGGGTAAGAAGCTTGAAATAAACCTGATGTGCCTACGTCACCTGGATGTGACATAGGCATATTGGTTATGTTGGGGGGGGGGGTGACATTCTGGTTTTTGGACAAAACTCTATGGTAGAGGCTAATTCTACGATAGAGATTTTGCCCACAAACCAGAGTGTCACCCCTGATGTGCCTACGTCACTTCCGAGCAACATGGGCATGTCACATTTACTTCCAGCTTCTTCCCTCCCCGCTCCCCCTACCTGAAAATCTTGTTGGTTTCTAAGGTGCCACTGGACCTGAATCTAACTGTTCTACTGCAGACCAGCATGGCTTCCCTCTGAAACTACTACAAATCAGTGCAACTGGAGAAGTCCAAATTCTAATGTTTTAAAAAAGGAAAGGAAAAAAAAATTGTCTCCCTAATGTGTATAATTTTATGTAGGGAATCTGCCCAATTTCCCTCTTGATTTTTTTTTGTTTCCTAATCAAAAAGATACCAACAGCTTCAGGTATTATTTGCTTGAAGAGGAAGGCAGTTATTTGAATGTGCATTAATAATTTACTATGAGCGCGACATTTATCCCTTTGCCGTGAAGTGAGGGCTTCTTGGATTACTTACTTCCCTGAAATTAAAAAAAAATTGGAAAGGTGGTGTTTCACTCTACTATGGCTGTGTCAGAATAAAAAAGCACATTGCTGCTACATTTGTATTAATTAATTTAACAATTTATATTCCACCCTTCAGAAGATCAGAATGTAAGAACAAAAGACTAGCCAGGTCAGATCTGAATAATCTAATTCAATACTGTAGTTGCAGTCTCCCAAATGACTTTGGATGTTCACAAGCAAGGCATAAAGATGATGGTCTCCCACAGTTGTCTGCTCACAGCATTGATGCTCAGAGATATATCCTGTCTGTACATGAAGATTCCATTTAGTTATCATGGCTAACCCATGTCTTGCATGGATTTGCCTAATCCCTTTCAAGAGAGCCAGGACACGATTTCTTAGAAGGTAGGCACCAAAACAAGAAACAGGAGTACATGCAGATGATTATAAAAGTACAAATTATTAATAAATCCACTGCAACTCTTCCCCCACATCCAGTCATGGTTTTAGTCTTCTGTTTATTATGGAAATACATGAATGGAACTGTGGCTGGGAGGGCAAGCAGCTGGAGGGAGAATTTGGGAGGGGAAGAGGGAGTCATGGATATGTACTGATATGAATACATGGGGCTGCCTTTGAAAGCAGTCTGGAAAATTCCGTTGATCCAAAATGTGGCAGCCAGGCTACTTTCAGAAGTTGGTTACGGGTATGGTATCAGCCCTGTAGGGGCTGCAGTGGCTCAAGTGGTTAAGACACTGAACTGCAGACCGGTAGTTCAGCAGTTCAAGACCAAAGTGCTGCATGACGGAGTGAGCTCCTGTCTCTGGTCCCAGCTCCTACCAACCTAGCAGTTCGAAAGCAAGACATTGCAAGTAGATAAATAGGTACCACTTTGGAGGGAAGGTAACAGTGTTCCGTGCGCCTTGGCATATAGTCATGCCGGCCACATGACCAAAGAAATGTCTTTGGACAGCACTGGCTCTTCGCCTTGGAAATGGAGATGAGCACCGCATCCCTAGAGACATATTTGACTGACTTTCAAGCAAGGAAAACCTTTACCGTTACCTATCACCCCCGTGCTGAAAGATCTGCACTGGCTACCCATGTGTTTTCAGGCACAATACAGAATTGTAGAGCTTTAGTAATATAGGCTGTTGGGTGGAGCAATGAAACTACCCAGTTTGCATATTGGGAGGAGTGTGTGTGGGAGGGACTGAAAAAAAAGCTTGGTAGGGTGTGGAGCACAGGGCCTAGTCATTTTTTGCTATACAAGAACTGGGTTGCTGAAAGGCCTCCGCTTAGGCTTGCCAGTCACCAGGTCAGGGTGGGGGTTCCCCCGGTTTTTGGGGTTTCAGCCTGCTGCCAACCAGCTGGCCAGTGGGGGAAGCCCCGTCCCCAAACAGCCATGTCCCCACCCCACATAACTTCCCCGATGTGATGACATCACTAAGACGGGGCCCTAAGTCTTGAACCTGCCTTTATTTCCAACATCCGGGTTACAAAATGCTGGTTCTTATCTTTAAGGCCTAAATGGCTTGTGACCAGGGTCCCCTAAAGGACCATCTCCTCCCATACTGCTAACCTTTGGGTTTGGGTGCCCATTCTCAGTAATAACTGGAAGGTGTGTTATATTCAGCCGGGGATTTAGACGAAAATTTCTTTTCCATTCCAAGTAGCCCCATCCTATCCTATGTGTAATGTTTGTAAATATTCTTAATCTCTATGCTGAAAGTCTCCACATCCCTACTTGACATTTCCAGTGGCTGCTGGGTATGTGTGCACAAGGCCCTCTGTAGAGATAGCCACATAACATATAGAACAGTTCTAACTTATATGATATGAGGCACTGCTGTCTGCATATTGCAGGTGCTAACACCAAATAAATGAAGCAGTATAGGAAAACTGTGGCAGTCACTGTTCCCTTTCGTTACCTCCTGGAACCCTTTCCATGCTCCACTGCCGTCTGCCTCGGCCATCTAGGGTCGCCGGCTCTGGCTTGGGAAATACCTGGAGACTTTGGGGGTGGAGCCTGAGAAGGGTCCAAAGCAACCTTTTTCTCCAGGGGACCAGATCTTGGTCATCTGGACATCAACTGTAATAGCAGGGGATCTCCAGGTGCTACCTGGAGGCTGGCAACCCTAAACTCTGCTCAGGATGGTGCTGGCACTTTTTCAGTTCAGGTGTAATGGCAGACTGCAGTTTTAACCAGGCCATAACTACATAACTTGTGGTATGTGAAAGGGACAGAGAGGAGGGATCACATTCCAGTTTATTCACCTGGAAGCAAATCTAGAGTTATGTCTGGAAGCAAATCTGGAGTTCACCTGGAAGCAAATCGGGAGTTATGTCTGAATCATGCCAACCTAAAAGTATACCTATTTCAGCAGGCAAATAGTTTATTGGGAGGTTAAACTTCCAAACAGACCCCCTTCCTATATTTACATAATACAAGCATTCACACGCACGCAATCTCTCACACCAATTAAGATTTTTTAAAGCCCTTCAACTCCCTGCAAGATAATTCACAATACCTTTCCTTTCCATGGGCTTCTAGACGGAGTGGCACGATGAACTCTTTCACTCTCCAATATGTTTTCCATGAGACCTATGGAGTGGCTCCTCTGCTGTCCTTTTATGAACTCCTTCATCAGCCATTCTGGAAACTGGGCTGTCTCTTCCTGAGCGTCTCCTGAAAAGCTGCTGCGGGAAACCGGAGAAGCAGCTTGCAACCTGGGGCCTCCTAAGGAAGTCTGAGCACGTCGAGACAAAAAAGTGCCTGTTGTGGCCCTGGACTCTCTCAGCTCATTCAGAATGCTGCCAAAGCATAAATGGAAGGAGGTAATCACAGAATGTGCTGTCATAGATTGTTCAAGGTGCTGGTGATAGCAGAAACAGGAATGGGTACATGACTCCAGATTTGGGCTAGAGACAAGAGGACAGAATTATGCCCTCTTTTTCATATATAATTCGCAAACTTCTTTTCTGTTATACTACAAAAGGGGAAGAAACTGAGGCCAAAATGGGTGATTGTTTCATATTCACACAGGAACTGAGTTCTGGAATTGCAGAAAGAGCAGTCATGCCATATGGCTCCAGCATGGACATTTTTCACTGCAAATACAGTGTGGTGTATGATGAAGAGGAAGAGGAGGAGGAGGAAGAGGAAGAGGAGGAGATTGGATTTAGACCCTGCCCTTCACTAGAAGTCTCAGAGCGGCTTACAAATTCCTTTCCCTTCCCTTCCCCACAACAGACACCTTGTGAGGTAGGTGGGGCTGAGAGAGCTCTGAGAGAATTGTCCTTGAGAGAACAGCTATGACAGAACTATGGCTTGCCCAAGGTCATCCAGCAGCTGCAAGTGGGGGAATGGGGAATCAAACCCGGTTCTCCCAGATTAGAGTCCGCACACTTAACCACTACACCAAACTGGTGTATTTATTTATTTACTTCATTTATAACTCACCTTTCTCCCCAGTGGGGACATAAAGCAGCTTACATTGTTCCCCTCAACTCTGGTTTGTTTCATCCTCACAACAATCTTGTGCGGTAGGTAAGGCACAAGTGTGTGTGACTGGCTCCCAGGAAGCTTCCATGACAGAATGGAGATTTAAACATGGGTCTCACTCAGTAATATGCACTAGGCCAGGGAATGTTAAAATTGCACTTCTAAATGAATTTTTACATGAACCTAATGGTTTAGGTACATCTAAGTGAATATGAATAGCTGATGTGTACCCCCACACACATCTGGAAAGAAAGATTTCTACAGGTACACAGGAATGAAGGAAGAAAACAGCTCCATAGTCAGTTCAGGAATGAAAAAGTAGACATCTCAATCTGAGAAACAGGCAGTACAATCCTAAGGAGTTATTGTTCGCAGAAAGTGTAACTACTCGCAGCCGACTTATGGTGACCTCATAGAGCTTTCAAGACGAGAGACTGACAGAGGTGGTTTGCCATTGCCTGCCTCTGTGTAGTGACCTTGGATTTCCTCGGTGGTCTCCCATCCAAATACTACCCAGGGCCAACCAGGTTTAGCTTCTGAGATTTGATGAGATTGGGCTTGTCCGAGCCATCTAGGTCAGGGCCCTAGGGAGTCACATCCTTCTCTATCCATTGGGCTTAGAAATGTGTAACTCTCATTGGGAGTGCATTATTTTGCAGCCAGATCAAATTTCAGTAACATGTCCGAAGCAGACTCTCTCCTACCATAGGCCAACCAGTTGCCCTGCTGCCACAAATTACGGGACTTTGAATACTTTACAGTGCTGTTGTGTTGCCATTATACTTTATTTTTGGCAGAAGGCCAAACCAAAGATAAACAACTTCTGCATATAAAGGGTGAATGGTTTGTTTGGGTTGCCATTTTTTGTTTTATGTTGACCTGGAAATGTTGCTAAGCTACAGTTATGCCTACTGAATAGTGTAAAAAATCTTGCTGCATCGGACTCCTCAAGACTGTTTCTGTAACAAAGAGAAATTCTTCTTCTGATAAACTGGAAATTAAAGTAGTTCATAAGTGTTTCAGTGATTTGCAGCAAACCCCCCCCCCAACCAACTACCCAAATAATATGCAACAAAATTCTTACTGAACGGAGTTCAAACAGAGTATACCTTGGACAGAGCTCTAGGAAAGTCTTGCTGCATGTCAACATGCTTGTGAAACAATGAACTGTCTACAGCTCAGTGCCGGCTTGATACTGCATATGTGCCCTGCATTTCTCCCCAGTGAGCCCCCAAAGTGGCTTATATTGTTATCCTCTCCTGGGATTTATTTTCACAACAACCCAGTGAGGTAGGTTAGCCTGAGAAGGTATAATTGTCCCAAGGTGACACTGCAAGCTTCCATGGCAGAGTGGGGATTCAAACCTGGGGCTCCTGGATCCTTGTGTGACACTCTAAGCACTACACCATATGTCTGCATACTATGTGTGTATGATTTGGTTTGGACAGGCAGCTTACTATCTGGAGAGTCTATCATACGGAATGGTAATCTGTTGTGGCAGACACATAGTTTCTTCTATAAAAGAAATGGGATCTCTTATTCTTCATCTCCCTTTCTCACAATATAAGAACTTGCAGGCACTCAATAAAATTGCTGAGCAGTTGGGTTAGAACGGATAAAAGGAAGTACTTCTTCACCCAAAGACTACTGAGAGTATGGAATTCACTGCCACAGGAGGTGGTGGCAGCTACAAGCATGGATGGCATCAAAAGGGAACTGGATAAACATATGGAACAGAGGTCCATCAGTGGCTATTAGCCACAAAGTATAGATAGGAACTCTTGGTCTGGGGCAAGTGATGCTCTGTATTCTTGGTGCTTTGGTGGGGGGCAACAGTGGGAGAGCTTCTAGTGTCCTGGCCTCACTGGAGGACCTCCTGATGGCACCTGGTACTTTTGGCCACTGTGTGACGGAGTGTTGGACTGGATGAGCCATTGGCCTGATCCAACATTGGCTTCTCTTATGTTCTTATGTTCGTAAGTTCTTATCTGTACTGGGGGGAGGGGACTTAGCCATGAGCCCAAACATTTTAAATAGAACAATCAGAAGAATTTCCTAGGAGAACATGATTCATGGTTGTGTTGTAGAATCTTTGGCTGGTAGGAGTATGGAAACTAAACCCATGATGCTGGTGAATAGGATTGAGCTGGGCGGGGTGGGTGGGTTTGCAGGCTGTTTTATAAATCAGGGCATTTTACCTAATCCAGATCATTAACATGACAATGATTAAAGTAAAATTCTGTTTTTATCCCATCACTGGCATGCCTTCTGTTTTACTTGTCGAGACTTATATGGGTTGTAAGGCTGGCTTTTCTCGCTTTTATGCCTAGAATTATGTTATGCTGCTGATTTCATTAACTACTGGTTTTAACGTTTATACTGGTTCGTTTTATTGCTGAAAATAGGTTTTATCGAATAATTTTTTAAAATTAATTGTACTTATGTATTGTTTTGATTGGTTTCTTTTATTGCTATTTTTCTTTTATCAGATATCCTTAATTCAACTACAACACTGCTTCTTTGCAATTAACTAGTAAAGATAGATAATTTTTCTTTCTTTGTTTCCCACACATTTCTTAAAGAAGGCCTCACTTTTCCAGTCTTTTCCTCTAAGATACCAGGCTGAGCGATACTCTCTTGGTAGCCAGTACTTAGGGATGAAGCTAATTATAATATGCTGCACGTTTCCAAGCAAAGCAGGCAGAGCAAAGGGGGGGGGGTGTTTCCACACAGGAATAATGTCCACAAGTGAAATGCACTTGCTGACAGGACAGAAAGCATAGGAACCATTTCTAAACAAAATAACTGAGCAATCTGTAATAGAACATTTCAGTTCATTGGAAGGAAAAACAACAACTCTGGTTCCCTGACAACAACTTACAGCTTCCAAACAATACTGATTAGCAGCCACTTCTGGCTTCCGTCTGTACCACAACTCGTTTAATTTTTTTTAAAATCGACCACACAATGTTTGTGTTTCTAGGCAGGGGGAAATAAACAGTTGTTTTCTTCCATGTTCTCATTTCTTACCTGCTCAGAGTGGACGTTTCTAGCTTTCCTGAAGCAGAACTTGGTCGCACTTTTCTCCTCAGAGGCATGGTTTATAAGAAAAAAAAAGCCAAGCTTGTGCCTTCCCCAGTGTCCACCACGGTTGCTCGTCCTCTCTGGCCACAGCGTGTGCCAACTTTGCTCTGTGCACTGGAGCCTGCCGGGTAGGTCTGCTCAGCATCTGTGGCAATTCTGGTGACTGCAGTCTTTGCACCTCCCTCAAGTCCCAGGGCATCACATGAGAAGGTGACTGGGAATACATGTAGTACCCTTGGGTCCTGCCCACTCTGCACAACAAACACACCGCCAAGTGAGGAATTCAACAGCAGAGTCAGGCAGAATGGCAGCATATGTGTGTGTCAGATTGTATTATTTCTTAACAGGTATCGGTATTATAAGTTATAGAGCACAACCATTTTTCATAAACTTAATTAGTTTTTACTGCTTAATCTTGAATCTTGCTGTGACTCCCTTCTGTTCCCAAGCATTTTTCTTTCCACACTGAAATGCTGCCCCTGGAATATAGACATACTTTTCTCAGCTTTTGCAGAGAAATCACATTTGCTCAGGTTTTAAACTGTGTTTGTTGTTTCCAGGTAACACCCCTATTGCATTTTGGAGCACTGCATATGCTGCAGTTGTACAAATGTCACATGGGCCCCTAATGGCTCCTGCAGGTTTCGGCAATAGGCCGCTTCAGGCTTATGACATTTTCCACTATGGAACAGTGGCATCCCAAGCAGAGTTACACCCAGGGCTTTTTTTGTAGAAAAAGCCCAGCAGGAACTCATTAGCATAATAGGCCACACCCAACAGCAGAAACTCATTAGCATATTAGGCCATACCCCCATGTTACTAGAAGAGTGGTCATCCAGCCACACCTGCCTTTTACTTCTTATTCTGTTTACCTTGTTTGTTGTAAAAACCCAGGGCTATTTTTGTAGCAGGAATTAATTTGTGTGTTAGGCAATATACCCCTAATGTAGCCAATCCTAATGAGGTTCTGCTGTTGGGTGTGGCCTATTATGCTAATGAGGTTCTGCTGGGTGTGGCCAAATCAGGAGCCAGCCGGAACTCCGTTCCTGTGTGTTCCTGCCCAAAAATAGCCCTGGTTACACCATTCTAAATCCATTAGATTTAGAAGGATATCTTTTAGGATTGCGTCATTACTCTCCAGTTCATTTTAAAACTATTTTATATGTTGTACCCCTCCAGCAGGCTTTTAGAATGTGAGTAGGGTTTGATTTACCTTCACTAAACAATAGAAGTAAGAAACATTCCAGAAAAATGCTATTTTGTGTATCACCAAACAATGACAAATTCTGCCAAATCACTGATGGACAGGGGTTTTGGGGGGGGGGGGGGGCGGAATCTTTTATACTGCACTACCCACTCAGATTTTGCATTTAAAATAGTTCAGTTCTTAGCACTAGAAATTGTTCTTGAATCATGGCATAGCATTAATGATGACAGTTTTTGAATCCATCAACAGCTTGTTTCTAGGAAGATTAAACTCCAGCAATACCTTAAAGCTTCCTTCGTCCTTTGTAGCTGACAAAGAGAGCTTTGACTTTTGAAAGCTTCTACCTTGGAAATCCGATTGGTCTTTAATTTTATTTATTATTTAATTCACTTATATAACCCACCTTTCTCCCCAGTGGGGACCCTAAGCAGCTTATATCATTCTCCTCTCCTCTATTTTGTCCTCACAATAACCCTGTAAGGTAGGTTAGGCTGAGGGACTGGCCCAAGGCCACCCAACAACCTTCCATGGCTTGGGTTGCCAAGTCCTTACCGGCTGTCCGGCGGGGGAGAGTCCTTCCCGGTCGGGGCTTCTTCTGGCGCGCATGCAAAGTGTGCGCCACGATGACATCACCCGGAAGTGACATCATCGCGTCGGGCATGTTGGGGCGGGACCTCTCTAATTTGAGGGAGAACCATAGAGTTTTCCCTCGAATTATAGAGCGCCCCCCAAAAAAAACGTGCCTGATGCGATGATATCACCTCCAGGTGATGTCATCATGCCAGGCAAGTCTTTGCAGCCCGGCAATTTGGGGGCGGGGGTTCCCCCCGGTGGCCCAATCTGGGCCAGCAGGGAGCGGGCCACTGGAGCGGGGGTTTCCCTGCCCTCCGGGGGGACTTGGGAACCCTATCCATGGCACAAGTGGGGATTAGAACCTGTATCTCCAAGGTTCTAGTACAGCACTCTCAATCACTGCATCACACTGGCTGTCCTTTAGGTGAACTTTCTTTAAGGTGCTCCTGGACTCAAACCTTGCTCTTCTACTGCAGACTAACACTGCTACCCACCTGAAACTTGTGCCCAGCAGTCACTTGTACAGAATAGAGTGACATGCTCAGTATCTCTGTGCTATAGGGCATGGCCACTGAACATGGGGGGGAACCTTGTGCCTTCCTATTCACATTTCTAACACAATTTATGGGTCTGCTGTTAAGCACCAGGTATAAGAAGCCACCTATAAACCACTTTAGATATCCTGTCAATAATGGAACCTTCCTGCCTCCTCCACCCCTTTGCCGTAGCCCCCCAATCTCTCTGAAATGCTGCTCAGGGACCTCCCTCTAGGGACAGCATTAGGGATGAATTGGAGGTCAGCATAGGAAGTGAGAATTGGCAAAAATCACCCCCCTTCCTTTAGTAGAAATTCTCACTGAAATCCAACCTGTTTTACATTAAGTCATGTCACTAAGCTGCATGACAATTTACATATTTCAGACCAATCATTCAGCTGTTCATACCATCAGTTACCAGTTTTCCTAATTCATGCTGCCAAAAGGTAATATTTTACACCTCCTTTTTCCTTTGCAAGGAAGCCCAACAACTGGTACAGAAATGGAATGGGTAACTTACACGGCCTGGGACCAACATATCTGAAAGATCACCTCTTCCCGTATATGCCCCAAAGAGACTACACTCTATGGATCAACACCTCCTGGTAGTTCCTGGCCCCAAAGATGTCTGTCTTGTCTCAACCAGGGCCAGGGCTTTTTCCGCCATGGCCCCTGCCTGGTGGAATATGCTCCTCAATGAGATCAGGGCCCTGCAGGATCTACTTCAATTCCGCAAGGCCTGTAAAATGGAACTATTCTGCCAGACCTTTGGCTGAGGCAGTGGGCATCCATGTATGGCCTCCCTGAGGTGTTTGTAACTCTGTTAACAACTACTGGCTATGGCCAGGAACCTCCCACAACCAGGGGAAATTTTTCTTTTTTTGTTATTGCTGTGACCACCCTTTTAATATTTATGAAGACATTTTAAATTTTAGTGTTATCTATTAACAAAATTTCTTGTATAAATGATATGTTGTTACCCGCCCTGAGCCCGCTTCTGGGAAGGGTGGGCTATAAATGTGAATAAATAAACAAACAAACTTTATTCTATCTTTGGCTCTTGAAGGAGGTTAACTCTCTTTGTAAGTGCTTTTTGATAAATGGAGAAAGAAACTAATGACAACCTGAAGATGCTGGCACCAAGGGACAGATGCCCTTACATTCTACTTTTCTATATAATCTCACAGAATTGGCCCACTTTCTACTTAACTACTTCTTGAAAGAATGCATTTGAACCAGAAATCTATGAGCGTGAGAGGGGGGGGGGGTACCCAATACTAAGTTTCTCCTCCAGTTGTCTCAGCACCTTGATGTGACACCTGTATAAGACTTATCCAATACAAAGCAGAAAAATACTCCCATACAGGGAGTAAGCAGCTGTTAACACTTTCATAACACCTTCTTAACTATACCATTTTGAACATACAGCATAAAGAACATTCCATGTTCCTTGCTTCCTTGGTAGGGGCAGAATCCACAAAGGCTTGGCTGCGAATCATCCCCTATGCTCCAAGAAACTGGTTATCTTTGTGTTAGAGTGTTCAAAAAAGCAATACCACAATAAACATTCCAGCAAAAACATTTTATTTAGGTACAGTTAAGGAAAACAAAAAATGTTTACATAAATTAAGGCTAGTTCCCAACAAACATATAGTACTAGAGCATCTTCTCACATATTTGTTCTCCTGAGGTGCTAAAAAAAAAATAGCAGCATGATGAAAACAGACCACATGATATTCCACTTTGCACATTCACTTCTCTGCCTGAAAGGGCATACCACATTTTTTTAAAAATGGGAAAACAAATGTGCAAAGTCCTAAACAAATCTGGGATTTCTTGCTATATGCTGTATTATGCAAAGAGCATCAGCCTAGCCTACATTTTTTTATTCTCAGCTATTATTTCCTGTATTTCAGATTAAAGCAAAAACAAGAACACAGAGCACCAGCCAAGAAATGATGATTCACAAAGTGTTTTAGTGGGAACATGCTGTAATTGGAAGGAAAACAGGAGACATCAACTTGGGCCCCTCCACAGCCACAAGCGTCTGACGGTACAGGCCTGCACACATTTCAAAATGAAGGATCTAATCTGAATTGTAAGTACTGGACAGAATGGATTTATACTTTCCCAGTATCGAGAATAATGCTGAATGGAAGAGATCAGAAGGATTTGTCTACTAAATACCTGTGAACATTATCTTTAGTGACTTCTGGTGCTGAACATTCATCAGATATCCCTGGAATATTCAACCATATCCCAAATATCCACTGAACATCTTTCATTTGACGTCCAATGATATTTGAAATCAAAGCCCAGGGCCAGCCCCAGGTTTTTTTGAACTCTAGATGAGGATACCTTCTGGCGCCCCGCCCCCCCCCATGCGTCCACCAATTTTCAAACATAATTTTCAAACATAAATGCATTTTAGGAAAATTGGGAGCAACTTGAAGGCACATAACACTCACTCACACACACACATTGTTAATGCAAATGCTGCACATGTGGTCTTCTCCCTCGCCAGCCCCCTGTAAAGAAACCCTGCTGCGAGTTGCCTTCTTGTTTTGTTTTTTAACTTTATGTTGGTTTCCTTGTCTACATGATGACCCCCTCCGCCTCCTGTCACAGTCCACTTTCACAATTAAAACAGCCCCCCAGCGCCATTTGAACCCCCTTCCCAGCGGAGAAGGCGCCCTCTCCCTTGAGCAGCGTCCTTCCCAGTCTCTGCACCAGCTTTAAACTCTCCTGGGACCTGAAATATAAACGGGCTGGGAAGGTTTATACTAGGCAATGTCTCTTCTAGGCCCCAAAGCAGCGAGTCTTCCAGCCAAAGCCAGCCAGACATCCCCCCACCCCCTCTGTGTGCAGAATCCGCTCCTGCTTCCTCTCTGCCACTCGGTTACTGGCTAACTATCCCCACACACACAATGTGACCCCACTGTCTTTGCAATTGGCCAAACCTCCCCTAATCTCCCCCCGAAAAAAAGTTCTTCTCCCCCAGCTCTGCCTCCTGGGACTTCAAGAGGTGGGAGAAAAGTGCCAGCCGGCGATGGTGGGAAGGGTCCCACTCTTTAGGGAACAAAACTGCGTGGATACGACAGAGCTTCGCGAGGCCAGCCTCTCGCCTGCGTGGACCCCAACGCTGCCACCCCAGTCATTCTGAAGGGTGTTCATATCATGGGGAGCTCTGTGTGTGCGTGTACGGGGGGGGGGTTAGACTGATAGCGGTGCATCATGTCAAGTCACCAATCAACACCAGCCAGCAGGGCTGGTGGGTGCCCTCCTTTCCCTTGCTCCCCGCCGGTATCTCCCCCCTCCCTCCCCCCAGCCAGTCCAGTCCTCAAAGGCAGTGTGGGGCAGAGGAAGCAGGGGTGGACTTGTTGGAGCAGCGACCATGGGTCACCCAGGCTGCACCTTGGCTCCGCCCGCTTACCCAGCACGGCTGAGGAGCACTGCCACCACTGCCTGTAAAGCACGCTGGACTCCGGCGCTGTCTTGCGGAGTCTCTCTCTATCTCTGTCTCTCCGCTGCCCTGTTTGCCAGCTGTTTGTGGCCACCTAGTTGGCCTAGTGATAGAGCTGGCCCTGTCAAAGCCAGTTATCAAAACACTGAAATATTTGATATTGGCATGGAATGGTATTGTATTTTACAATATTTAAAATCTGGGCTCTGCTGAGAAAGTAGAATTTTGGGAAGGGGTGTGAGAATTCGAGCAACTCTGCAAGTAGCAAATAGAGTAGCACTTTTATTTTGTACATGTAAACCTTTGTTTTACATCTTTATGTTTTAGGCTTTTCATATACTTTTGAATCATCTTTTAATTCCCCCTTTCCCCCCATGCACCAATATTCCTACCCCACCCCCACTTCATGCAAAATCAAGAATTTGGCATATGGGAAAAATTATTTATCTTTTCACTTGCCGATTTGCAAGTGCATAGTTTTATATTTAAAAAAAAAAGTGATCACTGGTGCCAATCCACCTGCCACCCTTCTGATGCCAGTCATATAATTAAACCTTTATTTTTTAAAAGCTGTCATAAATCTGCCAGTGATCTTATTTCTATCATTAACTCCCAGTACCATTTGTCAGTGATCGTCTCTGATTCTTGCATCGCACAGTCCATTCAGAGCCACTGGTGTTAAACTTCTAAGTAAGCCTTGCCACATTACCATTTTTTGGTCTCAGACCCACTGCGAACTTGCTTTTATATAAGTAGTTAGTTGATTTTCAGAGCAATCGTATCCAGAGTTACTCCAGTCTAAATCAACAGGCTTAGTCCAGAGAGACTCTGCACAGGACTGCATTGTTAATGTGCTGGACGACACCAGCATCTGCACTGGAAACCTTGCTCACAGGCACTGGGTGGACTTATTTGGTTTTTGTTCCTGAATGGAACAGTGAAACAAAGCAGCAAACCTAATCCATATGTAATAGGATTATTCAACTGCAGTTGGAAAATGAAGCATTTGGTCAAGGGTGAGAATTTCAGGAATTAAATATGATATCCAGAAACCCACTTGACATTGCAGTATGGTAAAAATCAAAGCTTAGAATTAATATACCTAATTTTATTTTTTTTAAGATCATGTTTACTTAGTAACTGTCCCAAAATTGTAATAACTGTTTAACAAGGAGACAATAATGGGATGTCATACGTCTTCTGCATAGCTGGGATTGGGTACAGAGATTTATGATATATGTTTTGTGACAAAAAGAGTGTTCCCAAGTCCACTCTGAATTTCCAGAGTTAGTGAAGTGGTGGTGCCAGCCTTAATAAAATTTCAAAAGAAGCCCTGAAGTATATAAAAAGAAAACCCCTGGGCATAGGTCTTCAAACAGTTTAATATCAAGAGGAAACGCAAGAGTATTCAATTGTGATCCAGCCTCTCTGAATATTGCTGAATTTTTCACATGCATTTCACAGGATGCTCTCTTGGCTTCTTTGAGGAAGAAGGTCTTTCTGCTTTCTTGTTCCCATTGACTTTGTCAAGGAAATTCTGAAGGATGATTTTATCTGTGCAAATAATTGAAAGAAATGTATTGTGAAGCCTGAACAGCCAGACAAAAGGCATCAAAAATATTTCATATTCAAACAGGAATGGGTGGGTCATCGCTCATGGGAATTCTTTCTGCAAACCTCTGAAACGACGCAAGGGTTGTACTGAAGAATGATTACCAGGTCACAAATGAGACAGATGACCTCTTCTGGGCTGGCTCAGTAGTAAAGCATCCACTTTGCATGCAGAAAGTTCCAGGTTACATTCCCAGCAATTAAAAGGATACTAGGTAGCAAGTGTTGGGAAAGATTATTTTCTGCGTAGTATTATTTCTTTATTTATTTGCAAATTTTACATCCCACATTTCTGCCCATACAAGGGATACCAAGGCACTGCAGAGCAGCTGTCAGTTAGAGGGAGATAATTCTAACCTCAATAGACCAATTATTAGATTCAGCAGAAGGTAGTTTCATGTCCTTCTGATTCTTGCTGGCCTTCATACTTGCTCTGTCTATCGCCCTACTCTTTTTGGATCCTTTGCTCATCACTAGCTCACACTTACTAATGAGTAAAGCAAGAGGTCTACTTTCTCCAGCAGGTGCAAGTGTTAAAAAAGGTGTGGGGAAGGACACATCTTTTTTAAAACCTGTCTTCCCCCCCCCCCCACCTTTGAAACAGAAGTTGTGTTAGCAAAAAACCAAGCTGGAGTTCACAAATTAAACCACCTCTTTTCCTTCCAGTGTGCCCCCAGTCCAAACTGCAGCTGTGTGCATGCACAACTTACCTAGCGCAGACTGATGGAGATCCACGGTCCATGTCATGCCTGTTTTAAGTTGCATAGTTTTGAATGCCTGCATAAAACTGATTGTATTTCTCCTCACTTACCGGGATGAGGAGCTCTTTCCACATATGCCTTAACTTCTTCTGGGTCTAGAGAATTCAAAACTGATATAATATCATGATACTCTTTCCCAAAATCTTTTTGGTATGTAGTCGTTTGTTTAGTTTTTTCTTGGTTCCAGATGTTAGCAAACGACACTGAAGGAACTGAGAAGAAAAGCCAGAAAGAAAAACTTTAAATAGCTATGAAATAGTGAAACCCGGCATCCCTGATCTTTCCTGTATCCTAAGCCACAGATTCTTCTGCTCTGGCTTTCGAATCCAGAGCCTTATCCTAGCTAATGAAGGGGAACTCTGAGATTGTCACCTATACGGAAGAAGCCACAATAGTGATAGGAATAATTTTAATTAACTGTTTTCCTGTCTCTCAGTAGCTGAAGCCACACCAAATGTGACCTTGGAGATCTATGATCAGGATCTTCCCCAGTGCCTTAAATGGCTAAAAATGCTGTGGAGGAGTCAATTTTGGTTCAGGACCATGGTACTGGGAAGGGTTTTTTAAAAAAAATTCCCACTCAGCATTTTCCCTATGCAATCTCCCCTATACTGATATGTCTTTTTACCCATGTGATTATACAGGTGCTCATATCGTACCTGTACATTTCCCCCTGTAGGGCAAATAACAGCTTCTTGGGATTTGGTGTGTGTGTGTGTGTGTGACTGAAATTAGGAAATTTAATGACCCCGATGATCTGGGCCCCACATATCTGAAGCATTTCATCTCTTGTGGAACCCCCCCCCCAAACTTAAGTGAGCCCACTGGTTTCCTGCTAACCCTTCCTTCTTCATATTAAATCTGGCTGGTTTGGGCCAGAAGGCATGCTTCTCAGGCCACTGTTCTACTGTGGAATAGCTTCCCTGATGCCTTATGCCATATTCCTTCACCCCTAGCTTTCCAGAAAGTACCTAAAACCTGGCTATTCTGGAGGGCTTTGTGCTAAGTTGGTCACTGGGCAGATGAGTCTGTAAAGTTGTTAAAACAAAGTGTTGGCAGATGGTGAAGTTCTGACATGGGTAAATTCTTGTGTACCTTTTAGCACTAATTTTTATTCTTGCAATATTCTTTTTTACATTTTTTGTTATTAGGTGCCCTGATTTTATTGGAAGAGAAGAATATAAACTTTTTTTTAGTGATGAGCCATTGAACCCTCCACTACATTACAGCTCACCAGAGGCAAGGGGATCCTCCACCGCCACTTCTCATTTCCTACCACCACTCTTGTGGCCAGTGAGAGAAAAATAATCTAAAAAATTGTTGTTGGGTGGTGGTGTGATACCACTTCCAGGGCAAACTCAGAAGTGATGCCATGCCTCTCTAGAAATTGCTAAACACAATGGTAAAACCATAGAGTTTCTGGTGGTTCCTAGACAAGATTAAAGTTACTTCTAGGTTTTCCCCAGAAACGACATCACACTGTCATCTGACACCGCCCCCCCCCCCCGCCATCCCTGTCCACTGGACTCACACTGGTTACCAGGCTATGCCTGGCAATACTAACCCACATACACAAGACACTGTGCATGGTTTGTTTTTTTTAAAAACAATTGCTTCAGATACTTAGCACTTTTTTGCTATGTCAAGCAAAGTTACATTCACGCAGCCTTTTAAAAAATCTGATAAAAAACAGTATGGTTATATCTTCTCCAGAAGCCATGATTTCTAGTTTGTGAAATTTTTGGTAACTTAAAAAACATTTTTCAAACAAGGAGATATATTTGCACCAGTACTGGAGAGGGGATGTGCACAGCCTTCATTTAGCCTTCCCCTTGGAAAGGCTATCTGCCTCTACTCTTTAACAGGGAGAAGACATTTTGTTTCTCCTGCTGGATGTAGGGTTCCCAATCTCCGTGTGGCACATGGAGATCTTCCACTATTTCTATGGCGCTCCGGACGACCAAGATCAGTTTCCCTGGAGAAAATGGCTGCTTTAGAGGGAGGGCTCTATGGCATTATACCCTGATAAGGTCCCTCCCCTCCCAGGCTCCACCCCCAAAATCTCCAGGTATTTCTACAGCTGGCAACCCTGTCAGGGTTAGCTTTATAGCACCAAGGGGAAAACTGGACTTTTCAAATTGTCTGAAGTGGTTGGGTTGGGGAAGTTCACAAGCTAAACAGCAGCTCACAGATGAGTGGGTCTTATTTATTTATATTTTTAAATCACACAATGAGAACTGTATGGCTTACAACATCAGCTTCCTCTCCTCCATTTTATCCTCCCAACAACCAGGAAAGGAAGGCTAAGCTGAGAGAGACACTGACTAGTCTGAGATCTCCCAGTGAGTTTCCGGGGCAGAGTGGGGATCTGAACCTGGGTCTCACAGATCCTATTCAAACACTATACCACTGCACCACACTGATTAATTCCTAAAATGTACTGATTTATTTACAATATTTATATCTTCTCTTTTCAACAAGGTCAGGAAAACTCACAGCAAAGGATGAAACAGACCACCTCAGCAATGCAACAAACTATAAAAGAGTACCTCCCCATAGTCACACTATTAAATCACACTATTAGACACATATTTATTTATTCATTCATTCATTCATTTATATTTTTATCCCACCCTCCCCACATTCGGGCTCCGGGCGGCTCACAGAGGGCACACAGTGCCAGACCCAATAACAGTTTAAAACATTTTAAAAACAACACAACAATAGAACAATTACAAGTAAAGTGCTTCCAATGGTGATGTTATACATAGGGCGTGATCATACGCACCCATTTGCCACTGAAGAGGGACAATTCACCACCGGATCAAAGCGGCGTGATCACACCAGCACATCTGGGAAGCATCCTGTAACCGTTCTCAAACGGTCGCAAAGCATTTATTGTGATAAAAAGCTACTAGGGAAACTCCAGTATCAAATGGTTTGCTGCGATTCAAAGCCGGAGTTTCCCCGTATGATCACTCCAGCACCGAAGTGTGGCATTGCGGATAGCATGATCACACGCTATCCCGATGCCACACTGTTGTTTTTTTCCCCCTTCTCCGTGTACACATCATCGAAAGTCCTTAGGGTGGGGAGGGGATTCATCAATCCCCCATTTAAGCACCTCGGAAACCAACCACACACAAAAATCCCAGCTTGCCCACGGTTGCGTCTGATCATGCAGTGGCAAGTTGCCCCGGCAGGTCCACAGACCTGTGTGATCATGCAACTGCGGGGCAAATTGCTCCGGAGAAAAAAAAGCCTCGCTTCCCCTCTGGATTATCTCACTCATGTGGAAGGGACCATATTCTAATTTTCACTCAACTACCAACATTAAAACCATCAGAGAAGCCCACTGAAAGAGCCATATGTTTGCAGGGCTTTCCTAAAAACTAGGAGGCTGTAAATTTGTTCAATGGACTCAGACAGGCAGAGCAGAACAGGAAAAGTCAAAGTTTTGGTTCAGACCTAGAGAGACCACCCAAGATAATGGTATGGTCAAGTTAGGATCATTGAGCTAACCTCAGCTTATGCACAGGTGTGGATCCAGTTTCATCATGTTCTCCCTTATCTTCTCAAAGTTTAATCTTCTCACAATATTCTAATGTTTTTACAAACCAAAGTTGTATTCTCACCAACGCCTCTCACTGGCATACGGCGATTTGCATTACATCCATATTTCCAGGTAAAGTCCTTTAAGTCAGGGACCTGGGGTTGTGGCCGGTAATGGCGCCTGAACTCAGTATCTGGAGGCTGTGGGGCTAAGGTTTTCCAGTCTGGTGGAGCAGGAGCAGTAGAGTCTTTTGGAGCACCTGGAATGGTCCAACAGTAATACCATGGTAAAGATAAGGAACCACTTTTTCCTCTTTTTGTGGAAGAGAGAAAAAGGCACGTGAAAAGCCACTATAACATGATGCCGTTTGGTCTATACTTGGCATGCGGACATGGCTCACCGGTAGCACATTTGCTTTGAGTGCAGAAGGCCCAAGTTTCAATCCTCAACATCTTTTGTTTAGAAAGGATCATGTAGCAGGTGATGTCCAGTAGCACCTTAAAGACCACCTGAATAAACCCTGAATAAACCTTTGTTGGTCTTAAAGGTGCCATTGGACTCTAAATTCGTTCAGATGAAATGAAGGACAATTGTCAGATGAGACCAACAAGACTAGTTACGTGAGGCCCTATTCCCAGTACCAACTTGGCATTCTGAACAACTGCTTCACCAATACATTATTAAACAAACAGAAAAAACAAAACAAATAAAAGTCAAGAACCAGATGAGACATCCTGGGTTGGTGACCGGCAGGTTAATCCATCTGGCCAAGCCTAGGAGCCCTTGGAACCTTTAATGGTAGTGTGGTAACAAGTGGAGTTACAAGCTGGCTAGGATGGCTTCACTATGTTCTGAATTATTCACCACAGATCCATTTGGCACACATCTGCAACATGCCAGTTTTATAATGAGAGACACAGATGGAGACAGACAAGGAATAAGATTGTTTCTCATGTATTTAGTCTAGAAAAGGCCATGTGAGGAACTACATGGAATGCCCTTCTGCTGAGAACTGCTGCATCAGTGTTTATTGCCTGAAACACACTGTTGAAATGATGATAAAGAAAATTGAATCATTTAACCCAAGTTCCTTGACAGCCAGCTTTGGGCCTGTTCCTACCAAGAAACTAGAAGGCTACAAAAGGTTGTGTGCTGGTGTTCACAAAGGTGGACTTGCCCTTTCCCCAGCAATGTCTAATAGGCCCCCCAAAAGCTGATGCTGAGGGTCAGGAGCCTCTGGGAGAAAACGCCACACAGCAGAGTAACTTCAGCCAGAGATGATTACTCCTCTTCCAGGAGTATGGTAGCCAACCCCCAGGTGGGGGCTGGAGATCTCCTGGAATTAGAACTGATATCTAGGCAACATAGATCTGTTCCCCTGGAGAAAATGGCTCCTTGGAGGTTGGATTTTATGGCATTGCCCCACTGGAGTCCCTCCCCAGGCTTCACCCCCCCCCCAAAAAAAATCTCCAGGTATTTCCCAACCCAGAGTTGGCAGGAGCAGCTTGGTGGAGCAAGCTCTCATCTAGTGCCAGGCATTTCTTCTCAATTTCTCCTTCTCACTGCAGCCCCCTAGTCAGGATGCAAGATGTCTCTCTCTGGGAATCTGTATCTGATATGAGGTAGCAGATAGGCTGCCTCCTAGGAATGCATCTGTGCCTCTATTTGCTTCCCACTACAGTGGTTCTGTACTTAGGAAGGAGGAGGAGGAAAGGAAGAACAGAACTGAAGCTGAATATTATCTTCCTTGGGACAAAATAGGCTAGGAATGGGAAAAAACTCTGTGCCTGAAACACAACTCTACCGCTCTCAGTTATAGAAGCAGCCAGGGGTCCTTTCGTAAAAAAAGAGGTGCAGGAGCTCATTAGCATAACTAATTTGCATATGCCACACCCCTGACATCACCGGAAGCGATGACGTCATCGACAGTGTGTCAGAAGGCAAGAAGGGAGGGAGGGAGGGAGGGGGAAGGAAGGAAAGGAAAGGAACAGGAAGGAAGGTAGGTAGGTAGGTTGGAGAGAGAGAGAGAAGGAAGGAAGGAAGGAAGGACGGAAGGACAAGGGAAGGGGGGAAGGAAGGAAGAAAGGAACAGGAAGGTAGGTAGGTAGGTGGGGGGGAGAGAGAGAAGGAAGGAAGGAAGGGGGAAAGGAAGGAACAGGAAGGTAGGTAGGCAGGTGGGGGGAGAGAGAGAGAGAGAAGGAAGGAATGACCAGGAAGGTAGGTAGGTAGGTGGGGGGGAGAGAGAGAAGGAAGAAAGGAAGGGGGAAAGGAAGGAACAGGAAGGTAGGTAGGTGGGGGGAGAGAGAGAAGATAGGAAGGAAGGGGGAAAGGAAGGAACAGGAAGGTAGGTAGGTAGGTAGGTGGGGGGAGAGAGAGAAGGAAGGAAGGAAGGGGGGAGAGAGGGGAAGGATGGGAAAGGAAGAAGCAGTGAGAGGGGGGAGGGAGCAGTGGGAGGGGGGAGGCTTCTCTTTCCCGGGGCCGGCGGAACGCCGCCGGCCCCAGGACAATTGAAGGGGGGGGGGAAGGGAAGCGGCTTCCTGGGGCCTGCGGCGCTCTGCCGCAGCCCCGGGATCTGTGGGAGGGGGGAGGTTTCTTCTTCCCGGGGGCTGGCGGAGCACCGCCGGCCCCGGGACAATTGAAGGGGGGGGAAGGGAAGCGGCTTCCCGGGGCCTGCGGCGCTCTGCTGCAGCCCCGGGAAGCATTGACGGGGGACGACAGCGGGGGGGCGGGGCTTGGTTAAGTGCCTGCCCCCCCGCCGCGTCTCTCCCGGAGTGGTGCTCCGGCGCGCCCCGGCCCCAACGGAGCCCTGGAAGCAGCCATAAACTTGAATATGATCTAGTGTTTATCACAGTGTTCTTTTAAAAGAAGAGAGAGAAATGAAAGCCCTCACCTGGTTGTACCCCTAAATAATCTCCAGTGTATACTGTTCGGTACTGCTTTTTTATGGTTTCTTCAATATCTTGTACAGTAATAGGTTTTGTCCAAGGCGATATGCTATCAGTAGGTAATGGGGCTTCTTCTCGGGGCACCTTCCAAATCAAGAAGCGCTATCAACACAGGGAGAGAAAGACCAAACAAGAAAAATAAGTTGATTTGTGTCATTCTAGCACATTTTTACCCTGCCCTTCCTTTAAGGAGGTCAAGGTGAAACTCATGTCTCTCCCCTCCTCCCCAAAAGCCTGTGAGGTACAAATGAACCCTTGAAGTTGCCTAAGAATGAATCAGACCCTTGGTCCATCATAATCAGTATCGTCTACCCAGACTGACAGTGGCTGTCAGGAACTCAAGCAAAGGTCTTTCACATCACCTACTGCCAGATCCTTTAAATGGAGACGCTGAGGATTGAACCTGGGACCACTCAGCCATAGTTCCTCCACAATTAGTAGATTAGACTCTGAGAGACTGACTCACCCTAAACTCACTGTAAGAGATTCATGGCTGAGTAGAACCAATATCCAATATCTAATAACTACAATCTATATAATATATCTATATATCTAATAGCGAAGGGGGGCCCCCCTGTGCGGATATCTAAATCCGAGCTAGGGGGCCCTGGGGGGGGGAGAGGTTTTCCTACACACAGGGGGCACTCCCACCAGGTGCAGAAAAATCCGAAAAGTTAAAAAAAACCCTTCAGGGACCATAGAATCCCCCAAAATACCTTTTGAAATGGCCTCAGCTCCAGGCGTCAACTGTGAGGAGATTAGAATGTTCGGGGGAGGGGGGAGGTTCCAACTGTTTCTGTCAGTCAAAGGCAGGGATTTTACTGGCAGCAGTCTAGGGTTGCCAAGTATCCCCCCAGCCACCAGCAGCGGATCCAGATCCAGGCTGGGAAACTCCTGGAGATTTGGGGGTGGAGCCTGGGGAGGACAGGGACCTCAGTGAGGTACAATGCCATAAACTCCCCCCTCCAAAGCATCCATTTTCTCCATGGAAAGTTATCTCTGTAGTCTGGAGATGAGCAGTAACTCCAGGGGATCCCCAGGTCCCATCTGGAGGCTGGCATCCCTAGGCAGCACCCTCTGTGTGACTTGATACCACCTGATTTGCATGACTTAATTAGGCCCAGCTGTTTTGCTACAGTTCATCAGCAGCCACCGTATGAAAGCCATTGTGGTGCAACAGTTCGAGCTTCAGACTGGGATCTGCGAGACCCAGGTTCAGATCCCCATCTTGCAGTGGAAGCTGACTGGGAGATTTTGGACCAGTCACATACTTTCAGCCTAACCAACCTCACAGGGTTGTTGTGCAGATAACAAAGAGGAAATAATAATGTAAGCTGCTTTAGTCCCCATTGTGGAGAAAGACTGTCATTTTCCTAGGCAGAGGCTGCAGGGGAGGGGGGTGGAGATAGAAAGCTGAAGACAGATAAAGGTAGGTTGGCTGTTGGGTGGGAAGGAAATAGGGTTGCCAACTCCAGGTTGGGAAATTCCCAGACATTTGAGAGGTGGAGCCTGGGGAGGGTGGGATTTGAGGTGGGAGGCAGAAAGAGAGAGAAAGAGTGATGAGGTGGGGAGGCAGAAAAACAAAGGGAATGATGACAGGTCAGAAAGAGAGAGGAAATAACATACATGGAGGAGAGCAAGAGAGTAAGAAAGGGGGGGCAGAAGGGAGAAAGAGTGTGAGAGAGGTAGGGGGAGAAGGGAGGAAGCAAAGGTGTGAGGAATGGGATAACTATCCTGCAAGTTTCTTGCAGGTCTCCACTTGTATAATCTATATAACAATAACAATATCCAATCACTAGTCCAATAAATAGGAACACGGATATTGTCTCCACATTCCTGTCGTTAATTTTTAACCATGATTTTATCAGTATCCACCTATCAGCAGTTCCTCACCATAAAGACTGCATTTCTATCTTTTGAACAGCTGACATAGCTGATGTTTCCTATCTTATAAAGTTGATTTTGTACTGTACTTCACATTTTGGAGGGCCTCCCTTGTCTTCTCTGGGAGTTTTTATAAACAAATTGTACAGCTGCCTGTGAACAAACTAAGTATTAATGGCCTTTTTGTTGTTTTGAACTTTAAAAAAAAAATTGCTAAATTTAAGAGGGAGAGGCACGTGTTCATAAAAAATATGTGAAATGCAGTACTCTGCCACTGAGATATAAAGCCAGACATGAAGAAGTGCAGCAAGGGAGCTGGTGTGTGGATATGTCTTAAATTGTTCTTACATGTGCATATTCAGCACATTCTATTTATTTATTTACTTATTTATTTGTAGCCAGGGCTCCCTTGGGGCTGGGGCGCACCGGAGAGACGCTCTGGGAGAGAGTCGGTGGGGGGGCGGGCACATAATCAAGCCCCGCCCCCCAGCTCGCTTTCCCCGGCCCGTCGCGGCCTCCTCGGCGCTTGTGAGTCTGCCCTGCCGCCTCGTCCCCCCTTCTTGGCCCGGCGTGCCGCCAGGCCAGGAAGCAGCCTCCAGGGCCCCCCCATCTCCCTCCCTGGCCCGCAGCTTGCCACCGGGCCAGGGAGAAGGCTCCAGCCCCCCCATCTCCCTCCCTGGCCGGCGGCTCGCGCCGGGCCAGGGAGAAGGCTCCGCCCCCCCGATCTCCCTCCCTGGCCCGCGGCTCGCGCCGGGCCAGTGAGAAGGCTGCAGGCCCCCCCATCTCCCTCCCTGGCCCGCGGCTCGCCGCCGGGCCAGTGAGAAGGCTCCGCCCCCCCATCTCCCTCCCTGGCCCGCGGCTCGCCGCCGGGCCAGGGAGAAGGCTCCGCCCCCCGGATCTCCCTCCCTGGCCTGCGGCTCGCACCAGGCCAGTGAGAAGGCTGCAGGCCCCCCCCATCTCCCTCCCTGGTCTGTCTGCCTACCTGCCTTCCTTTCTTCCTCTCTTCTCTCCCCCTACCTACCTACCTACCTACCTACCTTCCTCTTTCCTTCCTTCCTTCCTTCCTTCCTTCCTTCCTTCCTTCCTTCCTTCCTTCCTTCTCTCTCTGTCTCCCCCCACCTTCCTTCCTTCCTTCTTTCCTGTTCCTTTCCTTCCTTCCTTCTCCTTTCCTCCCTCCTTCTTCCTTCCTTCCTTCCTTTGCCATTAGATAGGCTTGCCAGCTCTGAGTTGGGAAATACCTTGGAGATTTTTGGGGTGGAGCCTGAGCGTGGGTATTGCCTTCTGACACACTTCCAGTGATGTCAGGGGTGTGTGACCTTCTGACACTTCCGGTGACGTCAGGGGGTGTGGCATATGCAAATAAGTTATGCTAATGAGCTCCTGCACCTCTTTTTTTACGAAAGGACCCCTGTTTGTAGCATTTTAGCCACTTTTCTCTCCTCCAAGGATTTAAGGTGGATCACAGGGTTTAATAAAAACAATAAAACCTTAAGCAACATCCTTGCAATACAGAAACCAACTAAGACTCTCTATAAGAGTTTGACCATAACTAATCCATTAAAATGCCAAAGCATAAAAAAAAGCTATTTGAAAGCATCTGAAAAGTAACAGATTGGTACTTTTCCTGTCAGATTCAGGAAGGTCATTCCCACAAAGTAGGGGCTGCTTAAGAAAATGCTCTGGCATGGGCCCTTCACCTACCTGGAAGAGGGCACTCTCTTTCAACAGGCTCTGATGCAGGCCTATTGATGGTACTATCTTGTAGACAGCTAATACCTGCCTGGGGTCATGGGGTTGCCAAACTCCAGGTGGGGCCTGGAGATCTCCTGGTATTACAACTGATCTCCAGACTACATAGATCAGTTCCCCTGGAAAAAATAGCTGCTTTGGAGGGGGGGGGCTCCATGGTACTGGACCCTGCTGATATCCCTTGCCTCCTCAGACCCCGCCCTCCCCAGGCTCCACCCCAAAAATCTCCAGGTATTTCCCAACCCAGAGCTGGCAATCCTAGGTGGCCAAGGCAGATGGCAATGGAACATGGGAAGGGTTCCAGGAGGCAGTGAAAGGGAACAGTGACTGCCACAGTTTTCCTACACTGTTTCCTTTAAAACTAAGTAAGTATACACAGACAATATGTCTAAAATGGCACTGCAGCGAGAATAGTGGCAGCGGCAGTGATACCTAAAAATCTCACACAGAAACAGCAAGCTATGAACAATTTCTGGAACAAAAATGGGGGGCAGGACCCATAGAACTACAGACCAGAGCCAAGGGCTGTAACCCTTCTGTTCCTGAAACTCCAAATCTGAATTCATACCATATATAGTACCAACCCAAATTCTACAGAGGCTGCAGTCCTATGTACTGTTCAGTGGGAGTAAGTCTCACTGGACTCTCTGAAGCTTACTTCTGAATACCCATACATACAACAAGACCAGAATGTTTCTTGCTCCTAAATCTCTGTTCCTTAACATACTGTGTGAGGAAAAGTTCCAGAACTGAATGGCCAAAATGCCTTGCATCCACAACACAAACAAAAATATCAGCATTACTGAAATGCCATTCCTGTGGAAATATGACTGAATGATAGCAACTGCATTCCTTACTTTGGAAGGCTGAGGGTTGTGTCTTCTAACTCCAGAGGCAGTGCCACTCCTTATAGGTTCTGCCTTGGAATAAGGCTTCCAAGAGAACTCATCCTGGTAGGTATTTCTTCCAGTCGGTTCATTCACTTGGAGGGGAATGACATGTCCTGTCCCCGCTCGGGCACTATGTGAAACAATTGAGATTATAATGAAATGCAGTAGCAGTGGCCATCTTTGAACCAGTTTCACTGCAGATCTCGCGTAACCTATTCTGTTCATTTTAAGTAAAGTCAGTGCAAATACACTATCATTTTTAAAATTTCCTCAAGTGTAGTGCTCCTCAGCACTTTGGCAGCTACCAGAATGTTCTGGTGCTCAGTTTTTGCTCCCCCAAAGTAAAGAGCCAGGCCCGGCTTTCTTATGCTTCCTTGCAACGAGAGGTTCCTCAGAAGAGAATAGGTGACACATTGTCTCTTTATGTCTTCATGGAGCACCCTTCCAGAAGCAGCTGCCTCCATCATAGGAAGATGCTTGGGTCTGAACCTCTCCGCATTTTGTGACTGGCCCCAGTCCCCATGGCAGCCATTTAGTGGTAGCATCCACTATCTATTTTCAAAATTCCAATACTACCCACAGGCTCAACAAGTTGGGGTGGGGGTGGGGGGTTGTTCATCTGAATAGCCTGGAAAGTCACATCAGGAGAGAGAGCTGATTATGATATCACCCTTGTAAGTCATAATGCTGCTATACAAGAAGCCCAAAGACCATGTATGATACATGTCCCACAACACAGATTTCTTCCCAAATTTACTCTGAGGGAAAGTTGTTGCAGGATCACAGAAAGTTCTACACATTCTCAGTTTTCTGGAATGCCTTTACATGAATGGAGACAGCAGCAGGCAGGAAAACTTCCTTCAGTCAAGCCACAGGGAAAGGATGAGAACGAACAAACACAGAAAAGGAGGAGACTGAAAGGAAGCACGTACTGAAAGAGGGATGTCTGAGGCAGAGTCTGCCAAGCAGCTTGAAGGACTCAGGGTGCTGTGCTGAAAGTAGGGCTGCCAAGTCAGCCCGGGGGGCAGGGGATCCCCCGCTACAGGGGTTCCCGATCCACCGGCCAGCATTCGGCCGGCGGGGGGAACTCCACCCCTGAAATCGTCCTGTCAGGACGACGTCCCCATCGTAATGACGTCACTCGGAAGTGACGTCATCACGTTGGGGACGTTGCCGGGATGACGCTCTAGCAATCGCCCCAAAACTCTATGATACCATAGAGTTTTGGGGCGACTGCCAGAGCATTGCCCTGGCAACGCCCCCAATGTGATGATGTCACTTCTGGTGACATCGTCATGGCGCGCAGGGAAGCTCCCGGTGCCAGGAGGACTCCCCCCCGCCGGTAAGTTTTTAGGACTTGGCAACCCTAGCTGAAAGACTCAATTAAACAATTCTTGTGGTGTTCCCCAGACTACCCTATCCCATTGGCCCCCCATCCTTTTTGAGCCTGAGGGCACCTTTGGAACTCTGACAGAGGTTGGTGGGCACAACGACAAAATAGCTGCTGCAGGAGGCAGAGCCAGCTACAGAAAGACAGAGGCTGAGGACAGACTGCAGATCTGCCCCGGGACAGACGCGGGGCCAAAAGCCCCGCGGGAAAAGCAGCCCGGTGCGGCCCGTTCGCACTGGCTGCGCTGTCCCGGGGAGGAGGCGGGGAGGAGGCGCGCGGGCGCGGGTCTGTTCAGACTTCCGCCCCCGCTTCCGGCACGCTGCCGACACATCCACACTGCCAGGAAGCGGCAGGGATGCGCGGCTGGAGAGCCGGAGACCTGTTGAAAGTGGTCTCCGGCTGAAGTGGACGGACGGCGCCTTGCGGACGGGTGAGTCCGCGCTGACGACAGGGGGCAGATGCGGCAATCTGAACGCCCCCTCTGCCTCCGCTTTAGAAGCGGAGGCAGAGCGGGGCAGATTACCAGTCTGTCCTCGGCCAGAGAGTGATAACTCCAGAAGTAACTCTTCAACATTTCAGGCAGACGTTCTGCTTAACAGGATGTCTTTTAGAATGAACGTATTGTTTTAAAATATTTGCTTGCATATACAGTTGTGATAGTGGCTGCAGCCAATCTCTAGTAGCCATTTAGAAGCCCTGCTAAGCAAAGGCCCCACAGGTCCCACCTATTCTCTAAAAACACTTGGTGGGCTTGGAAAGGTGTTGGTGGGTGCCAAGGTACCCATAGGGGCACCATGTTGAGGACTCCTGCCCTACCCTATAAACCAGTTTATGTTCTCAGAGTATCAGCAGTACTGATTGCTAATTCTTCATCAAGGACCAAACCATAATTGAGCGATGTGGAAGGTCAGACAAATGGCAGCTTTTGCCTACCTGAGAACCTCCCACACTCATAAACATAATGGTGACTTCCACACTGGATTTCTGGCCTGGTTTTGATGTTAATGGGAAACTGTCCCCCCCCCCTCCTTCTCTGCTTCCACATAGCATTATGGGGCTTTTGTCCATCTTCTACCTTTTCCCTCTCTTTGCTGTGTTCTGTCCAAAACCTGCTTTGCTATGACCTTTCAGGAAAGCTCACACCAAAGCTAGCATAGCTGCCGTGTGGAAGGGAAAGTCCTGGTCTTTTCTGGTCCTGCCTACATGGGGCCATTTCCCATGCTCCCAGTCTCCTGCAGCAGCTGTTCCTTGACCCTGCACCACTCCAAGGGGGTTCTTTTTTTAAAAAATGCAGAAATTAATACATTGCTACCCTAGAGTAAATTGTCAGTTACCAGATTTAAAAAAAAAAATCCCTCTGGTATTGGGGGGGGGGTAGGGGGGATAAAATTATTGTTATGGAGGGGTCTGGGACAGGAAAAATGCAGGAAAACCCACCACTTGGAAGCCTTTTTGCGGCTGTACTTGATCAGCAGCCACTGCAGCAAATTAGAAAAAAACCCTCTAATAGCCATGGTATGGAGTTGTTTTCTGTTGCCCCAGAAGGTCAGACCAGAACCAACGTGTTGAGATTAAATCAGAAGAGTTTCGACTAAACAATAGGAAGAACTTCCTGACAGAGCAGTTCCTCGGTGGAACAGGCTTCCTCGGGAGGTGGTGGATTTTCTCTATTTGGAGGTTTTCAAACAGAGGCTAGATGGCCATCTGACAGCAATGCTGATTCTGTGAACTTAGGCAGATCATGAGAGGGAGGGCAGGAAGGGCTGCATCAGTGCTTAGTTCTTGTGGCCCTTTCTTACACGCCCAGGGAAATGTTGATCGCCACTTTGGGGTCAGGAAGCAATTTTTCTCCAGGCCAGTTTAGCTGGAGATCCTGGAGGTTTTTTGTCATCTTCTGGGCATGGAACGGCGGTTACTTGGGGTGGGTGGGAGGTAGTTGTGAATTTCCTGCATTGTGCAGGGGTTTGGACTAGATGACCCTGGAGGTCCCTTCCAACTCTATGATCCTATGATCCATTGCCATATGGGAGTCCCCAGTGTCACAAGCCAGCCACAGCGAGTTCAGCACTGCAAAGGAATTCAAATATCTGCTGTTGCAGAAGGCTTAATGTCAGTTTGGTGTAGACTTCAAGGAGAAATGTCTTATGAAAACAAATTAAGAAGCAGAGCACTAATTAGAGATGGCCAATTACTGGAGGTGGGAGGGAAGGCAGCTTGGTATAGCTTGATTGCATCAGAACTCAGAAGCTCAGAAGGGTCAGTACTTGGAAGACCAGCGAGGAAGGATGTGCAGAGGAAGGCAATGGCAAGCCACCTCTGCTTCTCACTTGCCTTGAAAGCCCCTTGCTGGCGTTGCCATAAATCATTGTGACTTGATGGCACACTGGTCCTTGAGCCATCTGCAGTGGCATATTACCTGGACAAAAACTGCTGCAGACATCTGCTTTAATGACTGTGTGGCAGGGAGATGTTTACAAGATGTGGCCTATCTGCCTAATGTCCCACTGACACAGGAAAATCTTTCCAGACAAAGAATTGCCCTGGGATGTAGTGCTTAGAGTGTTGAACTAGGATCTGGGTTTGGATCCCCACTCTACCATGGAAGTGTGCTTGGTGAAATTGAGCCAATCACACTCTTCCAGCCTAACTTACCTGACAGGGATGTTGTGAGGAAAAACTGGAGGAGAGGAGAACAGTGTAAGCTGCTTTGGGTCCCTTTTAGGGAGAAAGGTGGGGTATATATGAAGAAGATGATGATGATGAATTAGCAGTCTCAAGCAGAATGTATTACTTAAGAGAATATGATCTCTACTTGCAGTGGGTTACATGGGCTCCAAGCTGAATTGTTTAATGCTTCACTGCCGTATGACAATATAATTTCCACAGTTGAGTATTAATCTTTGCAAGCAACTGACAGGGCAACTGTTAGAGATAGATACCAGGACTGGTTTTCTGGTAGATCTATGGGGATATGTAGGCAAACAGAAGAGTCTCCATATTGTTCTCCGTCTGAACAGGCTTTAATGTTATCCCACAATAAAACCAAATCAAACACTCTAAAACCGCAGTTGTGCTTCATACGACTAGGGTATTGGGAAAGGGGTGTCATGATTTAAGATGCCAGTACATGAAATATAATTTATTTATTCAGGTTGCCTTACCAGTCTGCATTGAGTTCTGTTGCTGGATTAAAGACAAAATCGTGTTTCGTTGTCGACTCATAAGGATCCCACTTTATTTTACCTACTAAAAACAGTAGCTGTAAGTGCTATGAATTCTAAATACTTCCCAGCATTGCCCCTTTCACTGAGGAATGAGAAAAATGATAGTTGAGCCATCCCCCCCAATTATACAAAGTTACTAAAAGTTAATTATAGTCCCTTACAGCCTCGCAGTTTCAGAGATCATCTTGTTCTGCATTCTGTCCTCTCTTCCTCTCCAAACCAGTCAACTGTCACATATAGAACTTCTATACAGCAACATTCAGGATCTGTGCTGATCGTTTAAAAGGGCAGTGCTCAAACAACTCCCCTACTCTTTAGGAAAGAGCAAAAGCCCTTTAATCTGAAACGTGTTTTCAACCATCAGGGATTATACTACAACAATTCCTGTGACTGAGTTCCAATGAATTGCGAGAATGCTGAAAAGACCACCTCATCCATACTAAAAAATCCCAAAACACCAGAACTGAATCTTGCCAATCAACCAGATTTTAAAGTTCTTAATTTTGATAGTCATGCTCATAAACAGTATGTAGACAATAGAACCAGTATGACAGACTTGTGGCACCTTAAAGACTGTGTCATAAACTCTTATAAACATACTCCACTTTGTCAGATGCATTAATTTTTGTGTGCCACAAGACTCTTTGTCCCATTAGCTGCTACAGGCTACTGCAGAGAATTAATTAACAGCTGCCATATAGAAAGAATACTTAGATTTTTTTTTAAAAAAAGAATCCTTAATTTGTACCAGCATAACATGGCTAACCTTTATTTTTCTGTATCTTCTTCACAAGAGATGTGTAAGCAGGAAAAACAGAAGCCTCAGATTAGTGTTATAGCCTTCGATAGGCAGAAATCCAATAGATGCAACTTTTCCAGGTCTTGAAATACAGGGGAAAGTGCATTTCTTCCAGACACGCAGCTGCCAAAGACACCAGAAATCTGCCCCCAAAAGGCAACAACCCTAAAGTGTTCCTTTGCTGGAAGATTTAGCCTTTGCAGCAGCAAATGGATACTTCATTGAGTTACGCTGGCCATGTAAAGAACATCATACGTCCTGCTTTCAGACCAATATATTGGGTTTTCTGAGAACCCCGGCACTTGATCCGACACCTGAGTTAGGCTGGTACCAGAGGCGGCCTCACCCTCCCGTCAAACACCCGGGGATTTAGAGTTCTGATAACCTGCAGTTCTAAATACAACCATAAAATGGCCTCAGACACTTTAAATGTGTGTGCGTGTGTGGAGAGACGGAGAAGTGCATACAAGAGTCTTGAAAGGGGGAGAGTAGAAAGAGGTGGCTTTTGGAGAGAGCTCCAACCTAGGTCTAGTTTCTGCCCAGCCTCGAAGGGGGAAAATGCTGTTATTAATTAACCTTCCCAATCTCTTCCATTGATTTTCTAGAACAGTTGGCAACACTGAATCTGACCGAAAAACAGCAGCTTTTTCTAATTTTTGTTTGTGTGCGAGTCCACATTATTGTAAACGAAACCATTATTGCTGAACTCCCCAGTTATGTTTAGCGTAAATCTCCCGTCCTGTTCTGCTCTCGTTTCATCCCTCGCCAATTCAGCAACCAGCTCTCTCCCCCCCCCCCCTCGCCCGGGGGAAGTTGCCAAGCTTTCTGGCAAAGGCCAGCAGCTTCACGACGGCCAGGGCGCATGCTTCCTTCCATTGGGCTTGCGCCCGAAGGCCGTTCTCGCTCGGGCAGGGCGGCTTGTTCCCTCGGCGCGCAAAAGTTCCTCACCACCAGGCGGCGGTGCCGCTCGAGCCGATCTGGGTCTCCAAGGAAGGACGAGGGGAAGTGGAGCTGCAGCGGTCCCCTTGATGGGGGGTAGGAGCTTGCCCTCCGACGGCTCCATCCAGCCCGGCGGCTGCAGTGGCTCCTCAGACCCGGACAGAAGTCGCTCTCCCACTCGCGCGGCTGCACCTCCGGGAGGAAGAGTGAGGGAGTAAAAGCGGACAGGAGGCAGCGTTGCTGGGAAGTGAGAGACGTAGTGGGCACTGCTGCCTATCTTGCCTGCCTGCCTGCCTGGTTGCCCCGGTGTCAGGCTTGTATTATGACCCAGCCGGTTAGTGTGGATTTCACGGCGGAGGGTGGCTTTGCTTTGGAGGAGTGACCAGAGCAAAAAGGGGCCGTCGTTAGCCGTACCTTCTGCCATTTCAGATCCAGAGGAGTCAGCCATGTTAGTCTGTTGCTGCAAAAATAGTAAAAAGCCCAGTAGCACCTTTAATGCTAACAAACGTCATTGTAGCATAAGCTTTCGAGAAACACAGCTCTCTTCCCCGGATGCATCTGACGAGGAGAGCTGTTTTTCTCGAAAGCTCATACTACAATGAAGTTTGTTAGTCTTAAAGTAGCTACTGGGCTTTTTACTAAGGATCCAGGAGAAGCCATCTTTAACCCCAAACTGCAACATAGGGCACGTTTCAAAACAATGTTGAAAACTGGGATTTGGTGGTATTTATTGCTTTTCTTTTCTAGATGGGACTCATAAGTGGCTTAAAAATTTAATTTAAATAAAACCGGGTGGGATCCACTATACTTCAGATCCTGAGCATGTCCTGGATCCACCAGCCTGGCTTGTTTGGGTGTTACAGGCTGCAAGTCAGAAGCTATGAGCCCCTTTGGCTTGTACCTTTGGCCATGCACAGGTCAGATATTTGCAGGAGAGGATGAATGGAAGCTCAGCCCAGATCTCATATAGCTGGTGCTGGAATGTCCCCAACCCTCCATCCATCTTGGGCTAAAGAGATAGGACTCAATGTACTGGATTTGGCTTACCCCCCTCTTTGAGAGGCAGTAAGGCCCATCAACTAAAGGAGTGTGGACTTGGACACAGATTCTGACTCTACCACGGACTCATGTGTGGCCTTGTATTATTACCCCAAATTGATGTAAAAAGTTGTGGAGGTATTACAGGTACCACATGGGCCACTTTTTAAAAGGATCTTAAGTGACCTATGAATGGGCAAGATCTGCTTGAAAATGTGGTGCATCTCACAGTTGTACTCATCGGGCTTTTCTAGGGCAGGGTTGGCGAGATGTCAGCCCCATTTGGGGGGCATGGAGGAGACAGGCATTGCCATGGCTGCAAGGGAGCTAGAATTATATAGTGATAAGAGACACATACGGAATGTATTTAAGTCCCCAAATGTGGCAGAAAATTCAAAACATATTCTTGCATTGAGTATTGGCTGATTGTTGGAATGTAGCTCTGGCAGATGCTTTGAAATTCTATCTCCATTTCCTTTTAATTGCAACATCCCAAAAGACTAAAAGAAAGCTGGCTCTCATGTTTGACCTCACCATACCCCTTCACTGCATCGTAATCACATTAGCATGCAAAAGAATTACTGTGTGGCTTTTTTCATTCATTTTGGCAAACAAGTTGTTTTGCCTTTGCCAAGCTGCTCCTTCTTGATGGACAGTTCTCATAGTGGGAGATAAGGCAATTCAGGCTGGTGCTAGTCACTGCTATAGGAGGAGCATGTTCCTTCCTCATAGTTCCCAATCCAGTATTGACATCTCTTTATTACAAGGGCACTTGAAGAGGATATGTTTCCTTTCCTCCCAACTTCTGGACAATCTACCTTTTTCCATTCAGTAGTTTTGCTTGAGATGCCTCATTGACTAGGATGCATTTCAATAATCTCAGTTGCAAATTATCCTGTATAGCACAGCCGCAAATTTGAAATGACAAATGACAAAGGAGATTTGGATTTTTGTTTAGGTGAAGTAAATTTTGTCTGTTTACCTCCGAAAGCATTTGTGTTGCTTTGTTCCAGGGATATGCCAATAGCAGCCTTACAAGCACACAGTTGTGTCTGAATCTTTTACTCTAGAACAGGGGTGGCCAACCTGTGGCTCGGGAGCCACATGCGGCTCTTTCACACATATTGTGCAGCTCCTGGCAGGGCGGCTGGGGAAGCAAAGGGGAGGCATGCTTTTTCTCTCTTTCTCCCTTCCTTCCTTCCCTCCTCCCTCCCATCTATTTGCTTTCCTAGTTTCTCTCTCTCTCTTTTTTATAACTGGTTTTCCTCGTTTGTTTTTATTTTTGGCAGTCCCGTTTAACGTTAATAAAAAGCAAATTTGCATATTTTTAAAAATAAAAACGTGTGTGTGATATTTGTTCCTGTCTTGCGGCTCTCAGACATCTCTATGTGGCTCTTATGTTTATTCTATGTGGCTCTTACATTAAGCAAGGTTGGCCACCCCTGCTCTAGAACTCTTGAAAAATGGTCAAATATTAGACTTTAATTGGTAATGATTGGTTGTTTTTAAAGAACAAGTGGCATCTAAGGACACAGAAATGAAAGTATGCTACAAGAATGCTATGACACATGGCATGCCAAGAATTTAGGTATTATTCCAATTGAGCTGATTTCACTTCTGTTAATATCCATGAGCATTTTGATTTTGCCTCTCTAATCCAGAATACTAAAATCAAACTGTAGTCATGTAGCCTGTAGTTGTGGAAGTTAACTTTCCAGATGATGCTAAACATATCCTGGGCTGCAGTCTCTGTTTGACAGTTTCATGAGGGGGAGGGAGAACATGTGTTCTTTTATGTCCAACAGGACTTGTTGGGAGTTGCTCTCTGTTAAGCAGAAATATTATTTAGTTTTAAAGAAATCACAAAAGGAGTTCCAGCAGCATTGTGAGGTATGGGGAATCTTTCTTTGTGGCTGTGTCTCAGTGTTGTAGTCATTTATCATTTGAACCAATACACGTATTAATGGCAGAACTCAATTTCAGTCCACACAATATTTGCTACCCTAAACTGAAAGTGTTCTTTAATGCTTTTTTTTTAAAGGACTCTTGCAGCAGAAAGCCAACATTTTGAATCTCTACATTTCCGTTTTTACAGAACTTCCTATTTTTATCAAGTCTCAGCATTTTTATCAAGCCTCAGCATGTTTAGATTTTGGCTCCCCGGGGAGGGCAGAAAGGGAGAAATTTTACTTAAGAACATAAGAATAGCCCTGCTGGATCAGACCAGTAGTCCATCTAGTCCAGCATCCTGTCTCACACAGTGGTCAGCCAGTTCCTGGAGGGCCAACAACAGGACACAGAGGCCAAGGCCTTCCTGTGATGTTGCCTTCTGGCTCTGGGATTCAGAGATTTAGTGCCTCTGAAAGTGGAGGTTCTCCCTCAGTCACCATGGCTAGTAGCCATCTAATCTATCTAATTTATCTAATCCCCCTTTAAAGCTGTCTATTCCTGTAGCCATCACTACATCCTCTGGCAGTGAACTGCATTTTAATCACTCTGTGTAAAGAAGTATTTCCTTTTGTCTGTCTTGAATCTACTGCCCATGAGCTTCCTTGGATGCCCTCAAGTTCTGTATACTTTTTCTCACCGTAGCCCCTGTAAACTTCTTCATTAAACCTTGGCGGAGTACAGCTGCTGCATTCCGTAGCCATTTCCCCCTCTTTGTATCTGTTCTCTCTCTTACCGCATCCTCCATGGTACTTTGTAGTAATGGAATATAGTAGTGGAGTGTCTCATTCTGGGCAGTCAGTCAGACAGACTATTATTGGATTAATCCTTTGGAAGAGGTGACTCACAGACAGTTCTTGCAGTATTTCACTGCACCATGGTAAAACATGTTTTCATAGGGACATAATGTATCAGCCTGTTTCCTAGCGAACAAGTTGTACACTGTACTTTGTTACAGAACAGATCCCGTTGGTTAGTACATTTGTCCTGCATAGCAATACGACAATGTCAGGGCCCCTCCTCTCCACATTAGTGAGTGCAACAATCTGTGCATTCATCATGATGTGGATAGAACTTAATCTGTTACATAAATTTAGTTTTTGGTGTCACAGTTTGCCAAAACAGGATGTAATTATCCAACACCACACACACACACTGTATTTGCAGTTTGATGTGTCAGCAAGAGAGCTCTCAAGAGAACCGGGAAATTGATGCCTCAGTATCAGAGACTCTTCACCCACCTTCTATCTTCTGCACAGCATCAGGCTTTACTGTAAATAGAATTATTTTTGTACCTGCACCCCAGTGGGAACTTTGGATGGGTTTGGCTTAAGAACATGATAGCCCTACTGGATCAGACCAGTGGTCTGTCTAGTCCAGCATGCCATCTCACACAGTGGCCAACCAGTGCCTCTGAAGAGCGGGCTGACCTTTTTTTTGAACTGAAGAAATGGTAGTGTAAGGGGTGGGGTGGGGATGTCTTCTCTGATAGCACAGGAACTGGCTTACTTTGATCTCCGCCCCCAAGTAACAGCTGACTTATGGTGACCCTCATGGGCGTCAACTACGGGGGGGGGCTCGAGGGCTGAGCCTCCCCCGGGAAATTTTGGCGCGCGAGGCAGAGCGGGAGCCGGGGGCTCGCAAGGGTGACGCACTGCCCCCCGGCTGCAGGCAGCAGCAGCAGCAATCCGAGGTGAGCGGGGAGAAAGAGGGGGGCGGGGAGTGCGGCGGGCGGCCGGGCGGGCGGCCACGGCCCAGGGGAGGGAAGTGGCGGCAGCGGCTCCCTGGGGCGGGGAGGGAGAGCGGCGGGGACATGGTCCCGAGCGTGCGTGCGCGCACAGGAGAGCCCCCCCCCCCGGGATTTAAAAAGTCTACGCCCCTGGTGACCCTTGATGGGAGTTTTCAAGGTGAGAGATGATCAGAGGTGGTCTGCCACTGCCTGCCTCCACTTTGTGGCCCTGGCATTCTTTGGTGGTCTCCCACTGACCAGAGCGCCGCCCTTGCTTAGCTTCCAAGATTTGTCTAGTTCAGGCTAGCAACAGGCTACCCAGGTCAGGGCACCGGATAACTATATAACTAATTTCGAATGGAGGCCATGGATCTCTAACAGAATATCTCCACATGCCTGCAGGGTGGCCTTGTTATTCTGTTGCAGGAAAGCCAAAAACGAGTCTTGCAGCTCCATGAAAGAACAGTTTGTGTGCCTCGCCATAAGAGATAACTATTCTGCCTCCAGCACACTGGTTTGGAGTTTTCAACATTACTACTTTTTGCGCAGGAAACAAGTTTTACCAGGTAAGTTTCAGCTCCCCCTTCAGTCAAAATCAAAATCTGATGGTGCTCAAGCCTAATGACCCCTCCCTCTTAGCACTTTACCTCCCCTCCCTCCATTACTGCACGGAACTGAACCTCCTGTGCCTTGTAACGGCCACTGCAAGCTAGCTTCCTCCTGCTGTCCTATTATCTTCACAGTCTTAACCTCATTCAAGCTAGATTTGCACTCAGTTGTTCTAAGAAAGCCCTGCTTTTTAAAAAAACTTAATTTTGGAGATAACATGTTTTAGAGACATCACACACTCTGCTTCTTGGATCCAAGAGATAGTTTATGCATGCCTGTGGCACATCTAGTGAGATTTTACACACACACACACGGCTTTGAACTGCAGTGCCTTTGGCTCACTCCATCCAAACCATATCATAAACCAACAGCATGGAGAGCTGTCGTATAAACACGCTTCCTGAGGCCTGTGGAGACCCTTGGGCAGAACTTCGTATGGTTGTTGGCTGCTGCTGTTTTGAAAGCTATTCAGCTTCTGTTGTCTGAACAGACGGTTGACTCTTGCTTGTAGTGTAACAGCTGGCTATATACTGAACACTTCCCTAGTAGTTCCTGCATTATGAACTGCATCAACTGTTTAAGAATGAATCGTGGGACTTCTGGGGGGAAATGGTGACCTGAATAGGAGCGTTCTTAAAGGCTCCAGACTCCTCTTGTTGTACGGTGCACTGCATCAAGAGAGGAGAACTTATCTTTCTGTCCTCACCCATGGGAGAGACCCAACTGACAGGTGAATCCAAGGGGGGGCCTGATTTATCAAGCCCCAGTGGGTTCTGATACCACCAAGGACAACGGAACAAGGTAGGCTTTCCGCCTTTTAAGGTCGGCCCTTCCTTGCCTTTTTTAAATAATAATCTTGGGGGAGGGAAAATGAATTGTGTTTCTCATCACCTAGCAATTTAGTACATACTGCTTGTGGCTACCTACACCACTGTCAATCCATGTAAGGCAAAAAAAGAAGCCATCTCTGTAGAGTCTCCCTTTATTAAAATGTTTTACAAAGTATATATTACAAGGCACTGAATAGGCTGTTGTGTTTATATAAAGTGACTTTGTCAAGTATATTCAAATACATTTACATACTTAAAACATTCTAAATGCACTCACTCAATAGGATCATGGGGGGAAATGAACACAATTGTTGCTGCATTCATTCATTCCACTCATGCATTCCTCTTTCCAGACAATGCAAGGCCAAAAGGTAGTTTTCAAAAACTTCTGTGCAGTAATAAGCTTCATACAGTTGTACCAAACCATCTCCTTGAGATGTACAAGGCTAGTATTTCCATGCTGTCATTTAGTTATACCAAAAAAAGGTGTTTGTATGGGGGAAAGGTTAGAATACTCTCTATAGAAACCTCTATTTCTGTCCGTCATGTTACCTGTTCCAGTTTGGAAGATGCAAGTACACTATGGAGTTTTAGCGTGGAATCTCTTAGGACATCTGGAGTTAAAATTCTTTAGACTCAAAGATCATTAATCTCAGAGTCCTACACTGCACTTATGTGCTCCTAATTATGTTATTATCACTTCTCTTTGGACATTCATTCCCAGATGCACGGCACTCCTACCTGTGCAGGGTGCTCCCATCACCCCAATGAGAGTGACAGAGCCTTTTCAAATACAGTGATGTGCATGTTAGGGGCAATTTAGTACTTCTAAAAATCCATACTATGTGTATTGTAGATACTACCACCAAGCAGTTAGGAAAAAAGGAGGCAAAGTGCCCAAGTACTACATACAACTCAAAGGGAAAAAACCCAGGGATTTTCTAAGGCAGGGACGCTGCCACCATGGCTGTATCCTGTCCACAATGCCACATCTCACACCATGAGTAATAAGGCTGAGTTAGACAAGTTACACACTGCTCTGTTCGCTTTCACCACTGCTTCCAAAACACGGTACCATTAACCACATAATAACAAGAGTGGGCAATTAGATAAGATTGTGGTGGCACTGTCCACCCTGTATAGGACATGATGGCATCGTGTTGTGATGTGGTCAAGGTTACCAACAGGAGAACATAAAGCCAACTTTGATTTTTTAAAACTTCCTCTTTCACCACCCCAAACTGAGCTCCTGACATATAATTTTTTTGACACTGATAAAGGAATGAAAAGAGGACTTGCTAGAAAAATAGTAAAGGCTATTTTTGTTACCATGAGATTTTTTTTTTTTTAAAAAAAAGAAGTGGTACATTTTAAGCGCTACCATGGTTAAGGTTGAAAAACAAGATCAGTACAAACTAGATGGTGGTACTGGGTTGAATAAGGCATATTTTTGCAGAGGCATGATTTGCAGAATCAAGAGTTCAATGGCTTATTTATTGATCATGACTTCACAGAGAATGCGGGGTGGGGGGAGGCAGAACACCAGACTGGGCATCTGCTGCCAGGAACTGTGATCTCTTCATAGACAACCAACCTAATTTTTCCCCCTTGGGGAAAGGAAGCACAGAACACTGATTTTTACAGGGGAGGGGAAGAAACACAGAAAACATTTAGTCAAAGCCCAGATCAGACTCTCATCCTATTCCAAATTCCAGTTCAAAAGATCTTTCCAGGACTGGGAACAGCTACAAACCTGGGCAGCAAACCAGCTTTGGAAGTACTCAGGCCCAAACAGTCAGTTCTTCCAAGCCACTGGTGCCCACTGTTTAAAAGAGTGCAGTAAGTTTAGCTTGTAATAATTATTAGAACGGACTTCTTTAACATAAAGGACCTCAAATTGGTTTTAAAGCCAGTTATCAAGCACAGTAATAATCATTCTACCAATGATAAAATCAACTGGTTGCTGCTCACCATTTCAAGGATCTCTTTAAAACTTGGAAATTGGTATTTTAACCACTGTAATAAGTTCTTTGGATCTATATGCAAGTGGAGCAGCTTATCTCAAGAAAGCTCTACCATGTACAAATAGCTTTTAAGGCTGAGAGTGAACTCTGAAGGTGCCATTTCAAGAATCAGAGGAGACTTCTCCTCAAGCAAAGAAAATGGCTGGAATGCAAAAGCCTTCTGTTTTAGGCAAATTTTCCTTTTGGTAACTCCTTGTGTTCCTTCAATAAGGATGGTTCCACCACTGTGTATCCCTTCTTCATCCAATGCATCTTTTCCACTTATGCAGACCTGACTACTGTGTTCAATCAGTCTTCAGGCTCCTGCATTGCTGAAATTGTCCAGACTGTGAAAGGTGACCCCATGAAAGATGACTGCGGTGTCAAGCTGCTGTTGAACACATCATCTACTGAAGCTACAAGAAAACATGATGAATAAACTTAACACAGGTTTCAGCAAATCCTAAGGCAAACAGGGGTGGACAACAGCTATGGAAAAGGCCCCCACTCCCTGACCTGCCCCCACTCCTCAACAGAGAGGAGAGGGAAGGAAGCAGCAGCTCCCAGCCACTTCACATGGGGCGACAGCTGCCTTCTCATGTCTGTCTTGCATGAGCAGAGGGGGGTCACCAGCTTGCTGAGCTGGCAGCAGCAACTCCCAGCTGTCCCCTGTGACTGCCACTATGCCTGCAGAGGGTTGCCCCACGATCAGGGTGGCATGGGGGGGAGCACCTGTCCAGGTCTTTGGCCCACTGGGACTGTTCCAAGTGGCCTTAAATGGTCAACCCACCCCTAGCAGGGAAGTGATGTATGCAACATTTGGAAATGAGCAAATACTGCTCTGGAGGAGGGGGAAGGCACAAATATATTCCATGATCTGTTTAGAAATGAAAACAGTTCCTTGGGAGATTAAATGTGTAACTTGGCAACAAATCTTGAAAGTATGCAGATACAAGGAACGCTGAAAAACACACTCGCCCTTGAACAGAGACCGGAATGATCTGGTAAAGGAGACCTACGGAGAAAAAAGCTGTGGTTTCCTGAAAGTGGGGCAGGGGACAAAGATGGTATTATCCAAAGAAGCAAAAAGGGAAAGCAGCAATAGCTAGAAGGTAGGGTTTGTAAACTTATGCTGGGGCCACAAATTCAGGAGTGATGGCAGCAAGGATCAAGAGCAAGTTGAATGATGGATGCAAAGAAAGATGGTGAAATAAAAAAGAAAGTCATCAATGATTAAGTGACTTCCTGAATCCCAAAAATGCAAGAGGAAACAGCATTACATCTGAAAGCACACAAGTTAAATCATGAACACATGAAACTGTCTGATACTGAATCAGACTGTTGGTCCATCAAGGTCAGTATTGTCTACTCAGACTGTCAGTGGCTCTCTAGCGTCTCAGGCTGAGGTTTTTCATACCACCTGCTGCCTGGTCCTTTTCAACTGGAGATGCTGGGGATATAGGGACCTTCTACATGCCAAGCAGATGCTCTGCCTCTGAGCCACAGCCCCTCCCTATCCTTTAAGTCTTACTGTTTGCAGTTTTCTGTCCTCCTTATTTTTCCTTTTATCAAACATTCTACAAAACTTAAGCCATGCTTGTCACAGATAAAACATCAACTTACTTCTGGAGGTAACACTGAACTTTCTGTCTGAAAAGCTGTTTGAACGTAGATTAGGTTCACTCATTTTATCCAGAAACTTCGTTATCATTTCCTTCTTCTCTGTATTGGTACTTGACAAGTTAAGAACTTTGCCTTTCACTGAGATGGTGTTTTTGCTGATCCCAAACCAATAAAAGAAATCAAATAAGGCATCAGATTTAAACTCGTAGGAAAAGCTCAAGTTCTCTCCATTAACCAGATGGGTTCCTGAAGGAAAGAATTTCTTTACAGCATCTTGAAAATCAAACTGTAAAAAAAGAGAGGAATTAAGATATGTTTATAATGTTGTTTATGAACAGAGAGCTTCCACTTCATCTAGTTATAAGGTAAAGGTTTCCCTTGCTCGAAAGCCAGTCGAATCCAACTCTAGGGGGGCGGTGCTCATCTCAGTTTCCAAGCCGAAGAGCCAGTGCTGTCCGAAGACTTTTTCCGTGGTCATGTGGTTGGCATCACTAAATGCCGAGGTGCACAGAACACTATTACTTTCCCACTGAAGCGGTACCTATTTATCTACTTGCAATTTCTTGCTTTCAAACTGCTAGGCTGGCAGGAGCTGGGGCCAGAGACGGGAGCTCACTCCATCATGCGGCACTCAGGTCTGCAGCTCAGCATCTTAACCTCTGAGCCACCACTGCCTCTCATCTAGTTATAAAGTACAGTCAAGATTTAGGCCTCAGACTACTTATCAGTACCACAGACTTATAGATTGAGAGACTAATACCATATTAGTCTGTGCAACACCAAAGAAAAACACTAGCAGATGGTCTGCCTGCCTTAATTAACCTGAGAGTTTCGTTGATGGTTTCAATAGTATTTGAACTGCAATTCTAACTAGTAAAGACTTTATTATCTGAACAATCTGCCAATCAATGTATTCAGCTTATATGACCAGAGGTCTCAAGCATAATTAGACAAAGTACAAGTATAAATCCAACAAGTATAATTCATTGAAATTTCTAAAACTAATACTATTATCTGAACAAAAAGCTACTTAAAGCTGGAGAAACATCATTTGGTTGCCCCTTCAAAACCCCAGTCAAAGCAAAAAAAGACAGCCTACATTTTAGACTATATCATATTTTAAGGAATGAAAAAATGGCTTAAAATCTACACTCTAGGATGGCATTGCGCAGTATTAAAACTACTAGAGCCCCAGGTTTCAGAATTACAAAAAATGCACAGGAAAACATGTCTAACCTCTAATGTTTTACCTGAAATTAATCTAAAAGCCAGTGTTTGATGCTACTTTTGCTGCTAATCCCAGAATACCCAATGCATTGCTCAAAACTACAATCGTGCAGGCAGCAGGCAGAAGCTAGATTTACTATATCTGCAACTACGTGTAAGAAAACTATTGTTTTACCACCATACAATTATAGTCATTGCTTTTCTATTGGAGGCCAGCGTTATATAAAGTTGGTCAGCCTCAGGTAAAAGCAAGATTTCCAAAGAGCAAAAGTACGATCTGCAATTTAGTATCTCATACGTTCACTTTTCGACTTTATTTTGGAATTTATAGTGGTACAGATATTACAAGAGGACCACTTTGCAAGTTTAGCCCTGAAGTCATTGCCCTTTGCCAAGTTACTCAGATAACAATGATATGAAATGATGAACTTCTCCAAGCTAACAACCCCTGCCTGACTCACCTTAAGTTTGTAACTTTCTCCAAACACAGAGGATATAATGTTGTTCATGCCATTCTCTATCTGTCTTCTCATTTTAGGGTGCCGAGTGTTCACAAGCAAAGCATATGTTTTTTCTAGTAATGAAAGGGAAATTTTTACTACTTTTTAAAAAAATAATGCAGACAGTTACGAGCATCGTAAGGTTTCAGATACTATACTCAAATCTAAGCAAATAACAGTTTGGTGAAGATGACTTTTTTGCTGCTTCCATCAGTCTTCATAATTTTTATAGAGGCTTGGGAATTATTTTAATCCAAACTGATACAGATGAGACAAGGTGAGCTGTTACTGTATATATAAACTGGATTGTTGACCTTATGATGTTAAAGAAAGTTGGGATTCTCATGAAATATACAAATATGCTTTTTAAGCAGTGGATGTCAACATTTCCAAACCCAGGATATACTTTTAGCCACTGGGTAGGGGACCTACAAAGCTTCAAGCCTATGACATCATTCTTGACAGGAACAGGAAGAAGCAGAATTATGACATAACTGGTGTCCAGACCAGAGCCATGAGCAGCAGACCAACTGAGCCAGGGACAGAAAACACAAGCTGAGCACCAGGTGGTATACCATAGTGAAGAACAACCAAAGGGTCAGAACTGTGAAGACTTAACACTGAGGGGATGAGATGAACACAGAGATGTGGAGGTGGGAACTGCTTGAGCTTTGCTTGGGAGGGGGCAAAAACAATGAAAAGCTTATTTCGGATAAGCATACTGTGCTGCAACCATATGTGGACAACTGAGTGGTGTGGGTGGCCAAGCCAGGTTGCAGAAGAGAAGGCTTAGGAGAGATTTTTGTGGGAAAGGGATCTGGACAATAAGCTTTCCAGAGGACTCACTGTCAGGGATGGTGACTTGAGGGGTGTCTACAAACTTGCCAGTTCTAAAAATTCTCTCCACTGGCTAGCTGCTCAGCCACTGAGCATGTAAGGAGAGGAAGGAGAATGGTGTCCTTGCTCTCATGCATGTGTACTTGGAGCAGGTCCTTCCTATAAGGTAGCAAAGATAGACTGTTGCTCTATAAGGTTTCTCAACCCAGCAGGTAGGCGCCATAACCCACCTGAGAACTCCAGCGAGCTGTAAGAGAACGTAACAGCATCCAGAATCTGAGTTTTGTTTCATTCCTGGACAATATTCATTGATTGACCTATCTTCTTTGAATTTGTCTAATCCACTTTTAAAGTCATCTAAGGTAGTGGCTATGACTACAACCTATAACACTAAGTTCACATATACTATATGGAAATAGCACTTTTGTTTGATTTTAATCTCCTCGACTTCATTGTGTGCCTGGGAGTTGCAGTATGAGAGGGGGGAAATTTCTCTACCCTCTTCCTTCACACCACTTGTAATTTTTCTAAATTTGCCTTTCACCACCTCTGTGCACTGCACTAATACTTCATCTCTTTCCTGGCCAATGACCACTAGTTCATCTCCATCGGTGCACAAATAAAGCTGGATTTCTTTTTTTGCCTCAATGCACATATCTTTTAAGTTTGCTTACATAGTAACCATTTGCCATGCTTTGCAGTCACCATTTGGACAGCACCTTTTGGAGCTCTTCACATACAGTATATTCCGCCTCTAGTCTCAGTCTAACAGCATGCTTTGGAACCTACGGCTCTCGGATGTATATCAGCAGCTTTTAGGTTTTCAAGACGTGAAGTCAACCCCACTATTACCCTTGTCCTCAAGAAGTCACTGCAGTGCCAGATTATTGCTGTCATAACAAACTAAAAGGCAAATTAACACTAATGATTCCATTTTGTTGCTATTTACATTTTTTAAACCTCACATATTCCAGTTTTATGGTCTAGTAACATAGTAAGCCTAGCAGATCTTTCAAGTCCTCAAAGAGGCCAAGCTAATTATGGCCAGATTTTCAAATTAAGTCACAGCTGTGAGGAAAACACATTTTAGTCCAGCTAATTATTATCAGGAAATTATCAGCAACCCAAAATAGTTAAACTGCCGTGCAAACAAAGTTTGAGTTCAGGGGCGCCTTTAAGACCAACAAGGTTTTATTCAAGCTGTAAGCTTTCGTGTGCACGCACACTTCTTCAGATGAAATGAAATGGAAGTTAACAGCCCATACATATAGGTAGAGGGTGAGCAGTAAATTAACATACAGCGTAATGAAGACGTTTAACAGATTCAAGGACCAAGCAGGAATAACAAGCTTAGTTTATATGGTCACCATTTGTTTGGGTTAATTCTGGGGGAAACATAGTGAGGAAATAAATATGCCAAAATTGGAGATTGATGAGCATATGTATCCTTAATTATGGAATGCTGAGAGTAATTAACTGAGACCCTGCCATTATGCTGCATCCGTCTCCTCTCAAGCATGGAGGCAACCTTACAGCATCTTCTTCTGTGAAGTGGGGTGATTGGCTGTGTAGAGTATTGCCCCTGTTCCCAGACCACAGAAATACATTCCAAATCACATTACATTCTACTATTCATTACATTACAATCTACTATTCTAACATACTAATCCAAATAAGAAATAAAGAGGATGTTTGATCCTTCTGGGGGATTTGTGAGAATACAGATACAAGAACTGAATGAGGTTAGCTTAAGTAATGAGATAAGAAATCAATATCCCTGTTAAGTCCTGGGGACTCCATTGTTCTGAGTGTTGTGATAACTTGCAACTCAGCAATTTCCCTTTCAAGTCTGTTCCTGAAGTTCCTTGGCAATAAAACAGCTACTTTGAGGTCACCCACTGAATGCCCTGGAAGGTCAAAGGGTTCTCCAACAGGTTCTCAGTCTTGTGATTCTTGTCCACTTATCTTTTGGCGTAGGGTTTGACCTATGTGTAAATGTAATTATGTCTCCTTCGGAGGGATGTTTCACAAACCAGTACAAAAAGAGACCATTTTACATGCAGTATTACAGACTCAAAATTGCCACTTTTCAGAAACACCACACCAACGCGCGGTATTAATTTTAAAGGGCATAAATGTTCTGAATTCAACGATGCCAGTTTATACCAAGGATCTATTTAGTGTTTAAGCTAAACAATCCCAATATACAGGGCTCCGTTGGGGCCGGGGTGCCACTCCGGGAGAGAGGAGGCCGGGGGGCAGGCGCATAACAAAGCCCCACCCCCCAGCTCACTTTTCCGGCTTGCGCTTTGGCGCGGAGCCGAAAGAAAGCCTCCCCCCTGCTCACTCTTCCCGGGCCGCGGCAGGCCGCCGCCGGCCCAGGGAGAAGCCTCCGTCCCTCCCCCCCGGCTCTCCCTTCCCGGGCCACGGGGAGGGAGGGAGGGAAAAGCTGGGCCTGAGTGGCGTTAAGCCACTCAGGCCCAAGCAAGAGTGAGGGGGGGGGAACGCTGGCTGAGTGGCTGACAGCCACTAGGCCTGAAGGGGGGGGGGGGAGAAGCACCTAGTCTGTCTCTCTGTCTTCCTTCCTTTCTTTCTTGTCTCTCTCTCTCCCCTCCACCTACCTACCTTCCTGTTCCTTCTTTCCTTTCTTTCTTTCTTGTCTCCCCCCCCCACCTACCTACCTGTTCCTTCCTTCCTTCCTTTCTCGTCACTCTCTCCCCCACCTACCTACCTACCTTCCTGTTCCTTCCTTTCTTTCTCGTCTCTCTCCCCCTACCTACCTACCTACTTTCCTGTTCCATTTTTTCTTCCCTTCTTTCTTGTCTCTCTCCCCCCCACCTACCTACCTGTTCCTTTCTTTCTTCTCCCTTCCTTCCTTCCTCCCTCCCTTTCTTTCTCTTTCTTTCTTTCTTTCTTCTCTCCCCCCCACCTACCTACCAACCTTCCTTCCTGTTCCTTTCCTTCCTGTTACTTACTTTCCTTCCTTCCTCCCTTCTCCCTCCCTCCCTCCTCCTTCCTTCCTTCCTTCTTTTGCCATCAGATAGGCTTGCCAGCTCTGAGTTGGGAAATACCTTGGGAGATTTTGGGGTGGAGCCTGAGCAGTGGATATTGCCTTCTGACACACTTCCGGTGCCTTCAGGGGTGTGTGGCCTTCTGACACTTCCGGTGATGTCAGGGTGTGTGGCATATGCAAATAAGCTATGCTAATGAGCTCCTGCACCTCTTTTTTTTACAAAAGGACCCCTGCCAATATATTCATTTTTAAAAAGAAGTTTATTCACACATACCTTTTGAAGAATTATATTTTGTTCGGACATTAACGAAGAATACCAGTGGACGGCCCAGTATAGTCTCTCGATAGTTTTTGTAGTCATAGTGGGTGTTGAGCTCCACATGCCTATTCAAGAGAATAAGCATTTTGATTGTAAGTGTGTAGTAGTATTCACAGTTCCCTTTAATGAAAAGCTAGGTAATCTTGCAAAGTAAACCACAAAAAAGCCCAGAAATATACAAGTCAGCAGGTTAACTCAACTTTTATAAATATTTCAAAATTACAACTATTAATAACCATAGTGTTCATTTGCAGTGTTGCCAATGCTTTTAAAAAGAAAGGAAAAAGAAAACAAAATCCCCTTGTGGCAAGTCAGCACTTCAGGTCATGGCAGACAAGGTACTCTGTTAATGGGCTATTTTTAAAACTTTCAGAGTGCATTTCACTTTCTAAAGGTGAACCCTGTTTTTTGTCTTACGGTAGGACTAAAATGCCTGGAGCTGTAGGCATTTAGTTCTCGATTGACAAAACTGTACTGACCACTACTGCTTGCTTCTGCAGTCTCTATGATAGTTGAGCATGTATATCTATAGAAGGAACACACTATTACAAACACTCTTCGGATCCCCTCTAGAATGGAAATGGGTTAAAAGGTTGCCCTGAGGTTCTTATTATTTTAGAGAGAGACTTTTCAAAACAGGAGGCTCCATCTTTTGTACTACAGTGCAAGCCAAAAATCAAAGTTTTCTTCCATGAAGGAAAGAGAAGACTGGCTGAGAAGGCAATTGCCATCACAAAAGGCAATCTGGTAGGAAAGTTCCAGCTGGGCTCACATTCTTTATGGGTGACCTTTAGCCAACAGCCTCAAAGTTCTGTCAGACTTCTAAAAGAAAATTGTAAGTGGAACTACCCTGTGGCCTCAATACAAGGCTACAAGTTTAAGAAAAAGTTTACAACCTAGACTTGGTATTACTTTATTTTGTTTGGCCTTCAAATGGCATTTAGGTCAATGGTTTAAAGTGCATATGAAATAGGACTACTTTTGTCCTGAAAACAGAGAGTCCAATTTTTTTGTTTGAAGCAGCTAGTCTGCATCATTAGGCAGGGAATTGCCTTGCCACATCTCCTGTTTTGAAAGCCCTCCTTTTCAGCTTAGCAATTTGTTAAAAACAAAAACAGTACCATAAAATTATGAGTATTACATGTGGTTAAGGATGTGTCACCTTTTCCCTTTCTCTATCCATGTGTTCCAACACAACTTCTTTGGCAATGCTGGAATTTGAACGTCACCCAGACCACTTCTTCTGGAGTAGTTCCATAAGTTTTTGTACTTCTTTCACTCCTTTTATTCCTTTCTTTTAATTCCCTTAGAAGCTCACTGATTCATAAATCTAGAGCAGTGGGAAATGCTTATTCCTTATTGGGGGGGGGGGGTAGTTCCAGAGAAGTAAAAAGGACAACAAAGCTGATTTTGCTTCTAGCCAAGCAGTTTGGTTAAACTAGTTTGAGGGTTAGGTTAGCCAATCTTAGACCACTTTCGCCCCAGGACATGATAAAACACATTTAGGCCTCTTACACTCTGCTGCACTACATGCAGTCATTAATTAAAAGATATCCAGAGTCCTCTTATTTAGATATTATGGCTAAGAGATCCAAAGACTTGTGCAACTAGTTCCCCTGTGCTCCTGAGAAACAGTGGCTCTCTGTGCATGATTGGACATCTCTCTTTTGACAAAAAGGCCCCCTTCTTAAGTTAGCTGGACAGCCTGGGAGACCCTGCTTTCTGCCCCAGATGGATAACACGAAGAGGCCTCCCAGGATGTTTCTGGGCTTCTTCCACGCAATTCAAAGCCTCTCACATTACCCAAAGAGCACAAAGGTAGCCATGCTGCAATGGATGTGTTACAGTGGATGATGCAGTACAGAAGTGCCCCTTGGGAATTTCACATGTAATTTGAAATATGGTACTGTGATTTGCTCTTGAAAAGCCAAAAAAAAGCTCACAGCACTAACTACGTTTTTAATTCCTGCCTATAAAAACATAAATCAGTAATTAGCCAAATATTACAATCATTTAAAAAAACCTCATGAAATATTACAAGCACGCAAAGCTCTGCAGCCATTTTTAAAAAATGACTTGGTTTCAAACGTTTCAAGAACTGTTTAATAAGAAACATGTACAGTTTGTCACAAAGTTACTATTGTTAGCATTTCATCCCGTGCCTTTGTTCAAGCAAATATAAAAGGCTGAGAAGGCACTAAAGTTGCATGAACTGCAAAAAATTGCTTGGCTTACCATAATTAGATCAGTTAAACACCAGTGTGCAAAGCCCATTACAGCTACTTCTACAAACACATTATAACATTTGTTAAGACAAGGTTGTTTTTCTGCCAGACCAATTTCACACTATGTGAGCTTCTAATCTTGCACATGCTCTACCATTTAGGAGAGCATATTCCACTTAATGGCTGACACCCTACCCGCCCTTCCAGCTATTATTGCTACTACAGTTTTAAAATTGTAATCGTTAATGTACTACAGAGGCAAACAGAAGCACAGAACAGTGAGATTTTTTTTCTACCAAAGCTAATGTGGCTTCTTGGGCACAGGGAAGGATACAAGACAGACACAGGAAACGTGGAATGGGTGGGACAGCAAACACATACGCTCACATGAGTCACTGTTCTGGCTAACCTCTGTCAAGCTATTTTGTTCTCTGAAAAAGAGATTGACTTGCAGTCTGCAAGATACAAATTAGCCCATGTTAGAACTGTGTATAGTTTCTTCAATTGGGGTTGGTTGGTTGGCCAATGAACACAATGCTGGGAAACCCAAACTACTTCCTGCTTTTGGCACAGTAATGAGAAATGGAACATGCTGGGCAGGTGAGGAGCTGCTGCTCCCAAGTGTGAAATCGACGAAAATGCTCCAGAGGAAACTTGGAGGGGGAAACTCCGGAGAGAATGAGAGGCAAGTGGCCTGTGCGGAACCAGTCTTAGAAAGGCAAGGTGCTAAATTTTGCATTCAGACCTGAAAATGTTATAACTAGTAACTACCACGAAGGTATTTCTCCCTTGTGTGTTTTATTTTTAACAGATTTCTTTCTTCCAGTGCTTGAATTTCAAGGGAAAAGGTAAGACTACCCCTATGAAATCCACATATGCTTTAGATTTTGTGAACCATAACTTGCTGCAACTTTTGCTGAAATAATCAAGCATGTATGTTTAGTCCACCCCTCTGGAGTTAAGAGTCTGTTGCAATGCATCATCCTTTCCCCGTTCATTCTAGTGCACTAATGTAATGGTATTTACACCTGCAAAGATCAATACCATGAGGACTGTAGCAAGGCCCTGGGGATAGATCAGTGTATGGGGGTGGGGGGATCATTCAGCATCATATGGAGTTATGTACATGCTAGCCTAAGAATGCTTTCCTGGGCGTAAGCCAGGACTTAAGTAGACTTCAACAGGATTTGAAGCAGGCCTGTTAAGGATTGCACTGACAGTCTCTTTGTACCAATCAGGCTGCAAGGTTGCAGTTGAGCAATGGGTGAGGGAAGAAATGGGAGGAAATGAATGGTCTGCTCAGTTGCATATACATCAATGTACTAAAAAGCTTGGTATCTTCCAGAAAAGCTAGACAGATGGAACTACAAGAAGTAGTGGAAAACTCCAAATTTGGTTTATTAATTCAGAGGCGAAAAGAAAAGATGCCCTTCACCCATTTTAATACACCACTCTCTCCAAGGAATCTAGGGTGTTTAAAGCTTCTTGCATAATTTATATTAACTAAATCTGAATTTCCCCTGAACAACAGACATAGCCAGACTGCGAGTAACTGTTCAGTGTGAAGTTGGGAGTCTGCAATACCATCAGATGCAAAGGTGCTTCCTCCTCAAATTCCAAACATGTGGAATGTGTCCTTTTATACAGTGATCAGCCAAAACCCGCAGCAATGATCTTTTAAAGAACGCTTCAGATCAGAAACCAAATTTAATTGCTCAGTTAAATTATTTGTACTCCCAACCTGCTCTAGATAAGGTTATTGGGCACTGCCTCACACCTTGCTCTAGGCCTGTAAGCAGCACCTGTCCACAGTGGCACACTCCTCAGAAGATTTTCTCTGCCTTTCCTACTAAATCTTGCAGCAAGAAAAACATTGTGCAATTAGTCTGTTAGTTCCAGCAGTGAAAGAGTCCCATCCCCACAATTATCTTTGCAAAGAGGCCAAGCCTTATTTTACCGAACAAGAGAAAGCAACATCCAGAGGGCAAATAGGCTGTTTGAAACAAAGATGGCACACCCACACCACTCATCATATAAACAAAGTCTAAACAGCACTGAGATGACACATCAGATTGTGTATGCATAAGAGGGGACTGTTTTCAGGGCTTTTCTCTGAGGAATGAGGAAAGCAATGCTACACGGAAAATAAACACTTTGGTATGTGGGCACAACAGCCCCATAGTCCATCTCTTCTAACCTCAGATAAACCAGAACTGGCTGTAGTTCTACTACAACCCGACTCCTCTGCCAATTAGATAAGAGAAAAAAACACAGGAGTTTCTTAATTGTCACTAAAAGAATTAGAATGATTGACTATTAAGAGTATCACACATTGACCAAAGTTACAGTCCTATGCACATTTCTTGGGACTAGGCAACACTGAGCACTATGGGACTTATTTCTCAGTAAACAGACAAATGATGGAGTTCAGTGAGAGCTAGAGTATCTCAACTATGGACCTGGCCTTAAGCACACTTCTCTCTCTCCATATCAGCTCGCTTTTGATCACTCATCTATAAAATGGAAATGCTAATGCTGGCCTAGTTTGTAGCATTGGACTAACAAGGGTGTGTGTGAAATGCTTTGAACATTGTAAATCACCATTTAAATGCTTATTACTACTATTTATCATATCTTGTGTTCAAGCTGTCATTAAACCCCAACTCATAGAGAGCCATGTTTACAGGAAGGTAGCCAAGCTGCCAAAAGGGGGTTTTAGGGTAGCTACCTTGATGCAATTAAAAAGTTGAAGTTGAACAGTTGAACAGAAAATGCAGTAACCTGACCTGACCTGACCTGGATAGCCCAGGCAAGCCCAATCTCATCAGATCTCTGAAGCTAAACAGAGCCAACCCTGGTAAGTACTTGGATGGGAGACCTCCAAGGAATACCAGAGCCAGGACACAGAGGCAGGCGATAGCAAGCCTCTTCTATGAAATGTCCAAGCCCCACTAGGGGTCACCAAAAGTCAACCAAAACAAAAGGAAAATAAAATGCAATAACCCAAAAGGACAACAATCTTACACTAGCTGTGATTGGTTTTTAAGTGTTTTCCCCTCACTTAGTATCACCTAATTGCATTTTGTTATTTTGCACTTCCAAATATCTGAGGGTATGGGGAGGGGGGGTGTGACAAACTCCCAACTCTTTAAGGTGATCTCTTCAATATACTTCAGCAATTCTTCCATGGGATCACCACCACAGCAGTTTGCAGTTCCGCAAGGACACACCATTTAAAGGAGTGTCAAATCCGGAGGTATGGGCTGGGGTGTCATCAATATGCGGATGACACCCAGCTTTATCTGTTGCTGGGTGGCCAGTCCGGCTCTACCCCAGATGACCTGGAATGGGCGTTGCAGGAGGTTGCGGGCTGGCTGAGACTGAGTCGACTGAAATTGAATCCTTCGAAGACGGAGGTCCTGTGCCTGAGTCGGACCGGGTCGGGGTTGGGGCATCCACTTCCATCCTTCGGTGGGGCACCTTTGGTGCCAGCTCCGAGGGTCAGGAGTTTGGGTGTGCTACTGGACTCCGCCTTGACAATGGAGGCCCAGGTGGCAGCCACTGCCAAAGCAGCCTTTTTCCATCTACGGCTGATTAGGCAGCTGGCTCCCTTCCTCGAACGCGAAGACCTGGCCACAGTGATCCACGCTATGGTCACCTCACGTCTTGACCACTGTAACGCTCTCTACTTAGGGCTGCCCTTATCCCAGATCCGGAGGCTGCAGCTGGTGCAGAATGCTGCGGCCAGGCTGTTGATGGGTCTCTCTTTGCGGGACCATGTCAGGCCTGTGCTGCAGTTGCTGCACTGGCTGCCTATAGCATACCGGATCAGGTTTAAGGTGCTGGTGTTAACCTTTAAAGCTCTTTATGGTCAGGGGCCAGCCTACTTGAGGGACCGCCTTTCCCCATATCAGCCCCAGAGGTCACTGAGGTCAGGCACTCAAAATCGCCTGACTTGCCCCGGTCCGAAAGACGCCCACTTGACTTGTACCAGGGCCAGGGCTTTCTCGGTGGCGGCTCCTTACTGGTGGAACGAGCTCCTGAATAACATCAGGGCCCTGCGGGACTTATTACAGTTCCGCAGGGCCTGTAAGACGGAGCTATTCCGCCAGGCTTTCAAATAGGAGCCGCCATCGGATGGAGAGCTGACTTTACCATCGCCCTGGTCCTGTTGGTGCTCCCCTGCAGCCTAGTCACTGGGAAACTCTGAAGTCGCCATCTGTCGTAATTTGTAAAATTGTAATTTGTATTTTAATGTTTTAGCGGTTTTATGTTGTAAACCTTTATGGTAAATTATATATGTTAGCCGCCTTGAGCCGGTCCGCTGGCAAGGCGGGATATAAATGAAATAAATAAATGCATGCATGCATGCATGCTTTGGTCAAACATGGCCTGCATCTTTGCCCAGACATTCCAGACTGGAAGATCACTCATGGCACATTTACAGATATAAATACTGCCTTGCTAGACCACCACAGCAAGGGCTGTTTCAGTCCAGCGAGTCATTGCCATCCACAACCAGCCAGATGACCCCAAAAAGCTTTTATGTATTTTTCAAAAAAGACCATAAATGAATGAATTGGGCCATTCCCTGTGGCTTCCCATCCTGCACCTGATAATCAGAGATGCATTGGCCCTGAACATGAAAGTTACACTGAGATAGGATAGCTATAGAAATATGTTTGAAGGATTCACACAATTTGTTGAAGCGTGTTGTCAAATTTTTGAAAAGCTTGAAGGGGCTCTTTTTCACAAAGCAGCTCCCACCGCAAGCCACCGTTTTGCTGGACCTAACACAGGGGAATAGGCAGGAAACCATTTCAACACCGGTCTTCCAAGAAGAGCTTTGTAGAACTCTCACCTGCAAGGGACACATCATCTTTTGCACCAGCTAACTCTTCACCCTTAAGTAACCTCAGCCAGCCTCCATGTCTCTGGAAGGGGGAAGATCACTTTGCACATTCACATGCTTTGTTTTTACTTTACTTCATTTACATCCCACCTTTTCCTCTATGGGGACCCAAAGCCACATATGTTCTCCTCTCCTCCATTTTCTAGAGCCAATTCTTACAGGGCAATCCTAAGGATACTTTTCTGGGAAGGAATAGACCAGAGTTAGTAGGTCAGGTTAGATCCACTTAATACAGCTATCTTAGAATATCGGCCTTGGGAAGAAGAAAGAAGGGAAAAAACACAACAAAAGCCGCCTTAATCTTCACCAAGGGGCAGCCTGAACTGTGTAGTTCTGTGCAGCCTGAACTTCTGTAGTTAACACAGGATTCAGCTATTCTTGGGAAAAGCCACTGAGCATCCTACTAACTTGTCAAGGGGCAACAAATGGCTCACTCATTTCACACCGCTGCCTCAAAACAGCCAATAAAGCTTTCACAAGATAGTTGCCAGCTACAAGGAGATAGCCTAGCTTCCGGCCGAAGTATCTGGGACGTGGGCAATTAGACCAATTTCCACCTGTATTTTCCTGAGAGGAGAACTCCAGTGGCTTTTCCCAGCAGCGCAACAGACAGAAACTCAGCAGGTGCTGCTTGCCCGGTGATGGCGCGCGCGGGGGGTGCACCTGCCTTGAAAACCAAAAAGGAGGGCGGCGACCTGTCCAGCATTCACCCCACCACACACGCGCGCGAGAAGCATTTTCAGAAGGGTAGGTCTCCCTCCTCCTGCTGTGGAACCCTAAAAAGGTTACCTCTTGAAGTAGCCGGTGAGGCGGCAAAGGCGCTGCCCGTCCACGTAAAGGGAGCCGTCGCTGATTACTGTGAAGCCCCCTCCGGGACGACGGCTGGACGGGCTCAGCACGGCCATCGTGTCTCCCAGCAGCTGGAAGGAGTTCGGTTGCAGGAGCAGCAGCTGCCGCAGCGGCAAAAGGGCCAATTCGCAGTTGCATGTCCGCAGGCTCTGCAGCTCCCCCGACGAGACCGAGGTCAAGCTGGGCCGGGCCGACCCTCCCGTGTTGGAATCGGTGCCGCTCCAGACGGCCATGGCGCTTGCAGTGAGCACGGAGGGGCCGCGACGCCGTTGTGTTCCCGAACTGGCCGGCCGGGCGAGAGACGAGAGGCGCTCCAAACCGCAGCTCCGCCTCCAAGCCGCGAGACGACTCTGAGCAAAAGAGGAGGAAGCCCGCCAGGCTTTTATAGGGCGGAGAAGCGCGCCGAACTTTCCGGAGCGCGCCAAGCTCTGCAACTTTTGGCCGCGGACAGTCTCGAGCCGACTCCGCCCTTTGTAAGGGAGGGGGGCGCTAACTCCCTTCCTTCCTTCCTTCTCCCTGGCGCTGTCGAGTCATTTTTTTAAAATGGGGGAACGGGCAGCAACAGAGTTCTGGAACCTCTTCGACAAAATTATTTTTAAAATGTTTAAAAGCCCGTGCATCTTCAGTATACAGATTGAAAACTTCATTTCCCTCTCGGTTCCTTCCGGCCCCTCTTTGTTTTTTAAGCCCTGGGAATGAACGTTTATGGAAGTTAACCTACGGTTGCCAAGTCTGGTTTGGGAAATACCTGGAGACTTTGGGGGTGGAGCCAGGAGAGGGTGCGGTTTGGGGAGGGGAGGGGTCTCAGCATAGTACAATGCCATAGAGTCTACCCTTCAAAGCAGCCATTTTCTCCAGGGGAGCTTATCTCTGTCAGCTGGAGATCATTTGTAAAAGCGGGAGATCCCCAGGCCCCACCTGGAGGCTGGCAACCCTTCCTTAACCTCAACCTCATTTATGGACCTTAATCTTACCCCAAGCATGCACATCATAGACAACACAGAAATATTACCTCATAAAAGAAATGTTCAGTTCACACTTTTAGTTGCCAGTCATGTGGTAAGCAATCCTCCCTCTAAACTGTGGAATCTTGTGAGCAAAAATTAGACTTTGTGAGCTACTGGCATTAAAGTTGTGAGTGAGTGATTTGGCTACTGCATAAAATTAGTTTGCTCTGGAGCCATCTATCCTGAGCTAAGACAAAAATGTGTGAGCTGGAGGCTAAAAAAACTGGGAGCTAGCTCACACTAACTCAGCTTACAGGACACACTGGTGGTAAGTGCTGCGATGTCAAGGCCTTTATAAGTATGTGTGAATCTTGATTACTGCAGAGTGAATCTGGAAGAGTACTCCAGTGGAGAATTCAGTGGAAGACGCTCAAGTGGTTAAGATGCTGAACTGCAGACCAGTAGTTCAGTAGTGCCAGACCCGAGTACTGCATGACAGAGTGATCTCCCGTCTCTGGCCCCAGCTCCTGCCAGCCTAGCAGTTCGAAAGCAAGAAACTGCAAGTAGATAAAATAGGTACCGCTTCAGTGGGAAGGTAAACAGCGTTCTGTGCGTCTCGGCGTCTAGTCATGCTGGCCACATGACCACGGAAACGTCTTTGGACATTGCTGGCTCTTTGGCTTGAAAACGGAGATGAGCACCGCATCCCTCGAATCAGATTTGACTGGCTTCTGAGCAAGGGAAACCTTTACCTATGTGAACGTGAGCATTTGGCCTGTGGGAATTGCCCAGGGCCCCACACTGAAAGTAGCACTTTGACTGACAGTAGAGGTAGAAAATGGTGGTGGAAGATACAGCAAAGTCAAAATACAAAATGTATGCGGCTATGGTCACACTGCAAGGTTTTTGTGATTTGTTCCCGTGATAAATTTGATCGGGAATATTTTTTCTGGGTTGGGATGATCACACATCCCTCCCCGAACTGCAAGCATTGCGTAGCAATGCTCTGGGTACCATCTAGATAGCTGCACTGCCGCTTAGGCAGCACAGTGCGATTTTTTTTTAAAAATTGCTTTGCGCATGTGCACATGCACACATCCGGATCACTGCCCCCACCTGGACTCGCCATACTCCCATGTTTTTACAGCGCCCCCCCCCCCCGAACAGTGAACAAAAGGAACCGGCGATGTACAACCAAGTGCTGGAGTCTACATGTGTGCTTGAACATTTTAACATTGAATTTATTCAGTGAAGGATTGCTCATGCGCTCAAAGGCGGAAGCTGGGGGGGGGGGATGGGACCTAATCGCAATCATTGCGAGAAATGGCTGTCCAGATCAGTGAAATCGCAGATTTAAATTGCAAATACCAGGAAAGTATGTGATTTTCCCAGTGTCAGAAAACTCACTAGGCAGCTGGGAGGATTGCACGAGTGAGCCCCCTTCGGCACAGTAGGCGGATGTGGCCGTCTGATCAGCAATTTTAAACGCGAGAGGGAACAGTGACGAAACTCGATCAAAATGACCATGTGACCACAGCCCCTGTGTTTGAGGGGTGTGCATTTTGAAAAATGGGGCACTTCATTCTTGTTTAGAATGTACTGAGTGGAAATAAAGGGGGGGGGGGCATCCTGAACTTTTGCCCAGGACCTCAGAATCCCTAGACTGCCCCAGATCAGTGATATTGCATGTTAGTAAATGGGTGGGTCATGAGTTATATCACCTTAGATACAACTCACCGGTTTTAAATCTGTTTTAAACTCTTTATGGAAGCGTGAGGATTTGAACTCTGATCTCTCCGCTCCTAACACTGTAACCACCCTGTCCTTGCCCCTTCCTTCCTATCCAGATTGCTGCTGGCTGGGATCCGTATGCCTCAGTTGTGCTTTTAGCACCAGACCATTCACTGGACTCCTTGTAAGTCGCTGCTTGGCGCTGCAGTCATAAAACGCTGCCTACCAGCCCCAGTTCCTGTGTGTGCTTACTTGGAAGCGGGCCCCACCAAACTCAGTGGGACTTGTCCCAGGCCATAGGCATGCACAGAATTGGAATGGAAGGTGTTAAGTTATGCCTTTAGTTGGAAATTAATCCGGTTGGAATGAACTGAACTTGCTTGGGTGGCTGGCAGGCATTTCTACTTCCTTCTGCTGACTCTTTGGCTCAATACTCAGACTGGGAGGAAGCAGAGGGGGCATCCTGTACCATAGCTGCTGACAGGCCTGGAGAAAAATGTCCTCTCTCTTTAGCAAGAATCTTAATGTGTGCAAACTTTTCATGTCATGGAGGCAAATAGCATCACCTGGTAAATAAAACACCATTAATCCTCTGTTGCCTTGACCTGGATGGCCCAGGCTAGTCTGATCTCATCAATTCTCAGAAACTAAGCAGGGTTGGCCCTGGTTAGTACTTGGATGGGAGACCACCAAGGAAGACCAGGGTTGCTATGCCGAGGCAGCCAATGGCAAACCACCTCTGAACATCTCTTGCCTTGAAAACCCTACTGGGTTGCCGTAAATGGACTGTGATTTAACAGCACCGTAGACACACAAGTCTCTGTTAAGGGGGCAGGACTTCCCCCCCTCCAGATAGTCGGCAACTCTATTATCTACTGTTTGCATAGTTATGCTTTACCTAGGTTCTCAGATTGCACAATCCTGACATCACTGGTGGCGTCTTACAAGCCGTGATGGGGGCAAGGAGGGATGGGACTCAAGAGTTGCTGGGATGAATCAGAACAGATGCCATGAATATAGAAGAAGAAGAGACTGGATTTATACCCCGCCTTTCACTACTCAAAGGAGTCTCAGAGCAGCTTACAAACTCCTTTCCCTTCCCCTCCCCACAAGAGACACCCTGTGAGGTAGGTGGGGCTGAGGGAGCTCTGACAGAAACTGGCCTTTTTCAAGAACAGCTGTGCCAGAACTATGGGTTGCTCAAGGTCATCCAGCAGATGCAAGTGGAGGAGTGGGGAATCAAACCTAGTTCTCCCAGATTAGAGTCTGCGCACTTAACCACTACACCAAACTGGCTCCTGAATCTGGCACAGGGATGGATACATGGATGTTGCTGGGGAAAATGATAGGTGAGGCAGCCAATCAGCATGAGCTACTTGGTCCAAGTGATTCCAAACCACAACTGTGCCTGGGACTCATTCCCACTGTATAGTAGACAATCCCATTGAATGGGTTTGGGGTTTTTTTTGCCAGGTGCTCCTTTTACCCATTTTCTGTGCACTATATCCTTCTTTGCTGTTATGTGTGTTGTAATATGTATGATGGATTTCAGTACTAGGACCACTGGAGGATTACTAGTGCTCATGTTGTGCCTCCTTTCTTTGTTCCTAGTTGGATTTTATGCTCTGCAGGTCACATGATCCTGGGAGTAAACTTTCTTGGGGTCAGAAATGGCTGCTTGTGGGAGGGGAATGGGGAGTAGATCAACAATCCTTCTGTGGACCTTGCACAGGCCTTATGCTGAATCTGGCCCTCTCTGTAGACACAAAATGTGACTGTAATGTTGGAGTGCACTATTCCAGAGGAAATGACCATGTCATCTCAGCTTCAATTTGATCACCCAATACTGTGCCAGACACACTACTGGAAGTTTACTTGCAGTGCAGACATGGCCAAAGTAACAGGGATCACTCAGAAGCCAGCTGTCAGTCCAAAAATGAAGCAGATAGACTTTGTGGTGATAGCTTCTCGGTTTAATGGTGGGGGAGTAATTTTGTGTTTACTTTTAACATTGCTCTTTCAACTTGAACACAATTATGTAAGAGGGGGTCCAATTAGATATAACTGAGCAATTCTATTGGATTCATTTTTGTTTGGTGTAGTGGTTAAGAGTGGTGGACTCTAATCTGGAGAACTGGTTTTGATTCCCCACTTCACCACATGCAGCTGCTGTGTGACCTTGGGTCAGTCAAAGTTCTTTGAGAACTGTTCTCTCAAGAGCAGTTCTCTCAGAGCTCTCTCAGCCCCACCTACCTCACATAAGGTGTCTGTTGTGGGGAGGGGAAGGGAAGGAGATTGTAAACCGCTCTGAGATTCTGAGTGAAGAGCGGGGTATAAATCCAATCAAGTGCAGAAAAGTGCAACTAGAATGATAAAAGGGTTGGAACACTTTCCCTATGAAGAAAGGTTGAAGTGCTTGGAGCTCTTTAGCAAGGAGAAATAACAGCTGAGAGGTGACATGATCGATGTTTATAAGATCATGCATGGGATAGAACAGGTAGAGAAACAGGTACTTTTCTCCCTTTCTCACAATACAAGAACTCGTGGGCACTCCATGAAATTGCTGAGCAATTGGGGTAGAACAGATAAAAGGAAGAACTTCTTCACCCAAAGGGTGATTAACACATGGAATTCACTAGCACAGGAGGTGGTGGAGGCTACCAGCATGGACAGCTTCAAGAGGGAATTGGATAAACATATGGAGCAGAGGTCCATCAGTGGCTATTAGCCACGAAGTATAGATAGGAACTCTCAGTCTGGGGCACGTGATGTTCTGTATTCTTGGTGCAACAGTGGGAGGGCTTCTAGTGTCTTGGTGGAGGACACCTGGTGTTTTTGGCCACTGAGGGCACCTGGTGTTTTTGGCCACTGTGTGACGGACTGGATGGGCCACTGGTCTGATCCAACATTGGCTTCTCTTATGTTCTTATGTTATGTTCTTAACTCCTCCTCCTTCTTGAAAACAATGGGGAAGCAAAAATATTCAACAAAAAATTTTGGTTTGCAAGGTCTGTGCTTTACACACAGAGAGAAATAACAGTAAATGTGGCGCATCCTGAAATGTTCATTTATGGGCATCAGAGAAGAAAGATTTCTATATTATTTTAAGACAGATATTCTGTTACCAGATGGAAACATTTGTAACACACTGGTTGAGTCCTGGGGAGAAAGGCAGATTAGAAATTCTATAAAATGAATAAATATACTGAGTCTTACAAAACAAGCTATTGAGTTTGCAGAGTCATTTTGATTCTTAATCTGAATTTTTACTATGAAACTTTCTGGGTGTCAAACATTAGTTGTGACCTAGGTGTCCGAGCCATTTTCAGACTTCAGTCATTACAATTTGTAGACATCCAGATATGAACACTCCTCTTACTTGACTCTCATTTACCCATTTGGCCCTTCTAGCATCCAATCGGATGTTTTGCTTGGCAATGTGAAATTTGTACACTCATCCCCTCTACTAATTTTAATTACATGGTGCTTTTCCAGCAGGACTGATCTCATTGATCTGTCTGTGTTCCATCTATGAATTCACAAAATATGACCAAGCTGTGATAATGAAATGGAAGGGGGTACCAGAGATAATGCAATCCAAATGCATTGGAGAAATCCTAGATCAATTATACAGATTTGTTCAGTTCAAACTAGATAGATCTGTATGTATATTTGAAATGCAAGAAAGAACATAGAAAATGCCCTACAGCAGAGGTCCCCAACCTTTTTGACCATCTTTGGAATTCTGATAAATTCTATGCACGTGTTTAGAATTCTGATAAAACTATGGTGGGCACCACCACAAAATGGCTGCTGCAAGAGGCAGAGCCATCCACAAAATGTCTGCCACAGCTTACCTTCAATCACCCAGAGGAGATCCTCGTCCTGTGGTCGCAGCTGCTGCCAAAGCCACATTTTTAAAAATCTGCATAACCAATCAAATATCCAGTGGCCAATCAGAAGCCTTGCTTGATGAAAGTCTAACCAGAGCTCAGTGACTTTGTTTTCCTTGGTGGGCACCAGGAAAGGTGTTGGTGGGTGCCATGGACACCATGTTGGGGATCCCTGCCCTACAGGATCACACCAGAGTCCATTTAGTTCAGTGTCAAGTTGGAGATAGGGGCGTAGACTTTTCAATTTCCTGGAGGGAGGCGGGGGCTCTTGCGTGTGTGCATGTACTGGGATGATGTCCCCACCACTGCCACTGCCGCAAGAGCCTCCCCCCCCCCGCCTGGCTCCCCCGCACCTCTCTGTACCTCTCCCCCCGCACTCTCTCTGACGTCACCCGGAAGTGATGTCATCACACTGAGCACATTGCCAGGGCGACAGTCTGGCAATCGCCCTGAAACTCTATGGCAGTGGGCAGGCACTCCGTTTTGCTGGGGGGGGCTCAGTCCCCCCTGGGAAATTTCAGCGGTGGACCGCGTCCCCGCACCCCCCGTAGTTGACACCTATGGTTGGAGACAGCAGCCAGCCAGTTGCCGTGAAGCAGGGGTGGCCAAACTGCAGCTCAGGAGCCACATGCAGCTCTTGCACACATATTGTTTGGCTCCTGGCAGGGCAGCTGGAGAAGCGAAGAGGAGGCATACCTCCCCAATCAGTCTTCCCTTCCCAAGCCAGTGTTCCCCACCTTTTCTTTCTTTTTCTCTCTTTCTCTCCTCCCACCCCATCTAAAATTAAATGTATTCAATAAAAATAAATGTGTTCTCCAAGCCCTGCTCCACTGCCCCACCGGCTGGCTGGCTGGCTTGGACCAGAGAAGGTATTTGTCTTTTTAAATCCCTTCTCCAGGCCAAGCTGGCTGGTATGGGAGGGGGGGTGTTGGAGAACATATTTAAAATTGCTTTCTTTCCACCTCTCTCTCTTTCTTTTCCTCTCCCTCCCTCCCCCCCTTATTTGCTTTCTTTCCACCTTTCTTTCTCCCTCCCCCCCTCCCTCTCCCTCCCCATCTATTTGCTTTGTTTCTGTTTCTCTCTCTCCTTTCCACCTCTTTCATTCTTTCCATCTTTCTCTTTCTTCTTTCTGTCCTCCCTCCCCATCTATTTGCTTTTTTTTTGGTGTAGTGGTTAGGAGTGTGGGCTCTAATCTGGGAGAAACAGGTTTGATTCCCCACTCCTCCACTTGCAGCTGCTGGATGACCCTGAGCAAGCCACAGTTCTGTCAGAGCTGTTCTTGAAAAAGCAGTTCTTGAAAGAGCTCTCTCAGTCCCACCTACCTCACAGGGTGTCTGTTGTGGGGAGGGGAAGGGAAAAGGAGTTTGTAAGCAGCTCTGAGTCTCCAAACGAAGAGCAGGGTATAAATCCAATCTCCTCTTCTTCTTTCTCTTTCTCTCTCTTTCTTCCTTCCTGCCCTCCCTCCCCCATCTATTTGCTTTCTTTGTTTCTCTCTCTCTCCCCCCTCCCTCCTTCCCCATATGCTTTCTTTCCACCTTTCTTTCTTTTTCTCTTTTTCTCCCTTTCTTTCTTCCTTCCCTTCTTTCTCTTCCTTCCTCCCCCCTCCCCCATCTATTTGCTTTTTTTGTTTCTTTCTTTCCATGTCTTTCATTCTTTCTTTCCACCCTCCCTCTCTCTCTCTCTCTCTCTCTCTCTGTCTCTTAGAGAAATATATATTAGCAAACAAATAAGTGTAATTGGACAAATAAATATCATTATCAATACTTGTTTTTACCTGTTTTGTTTTATTTTTGGCAGTCTCATTTAATGTTAATAAAAAAGTAAATGTGCATATATTTCAATTAAAATGTGCGTGTAATATTTGTTCATGTCTTGTGGCTCTTAAACACCTGACATTTATTCTATGTGGCTCTTATGTTAAGCAAGTTTGGCCACCCCTGTAGGCCTGGAGGGTCACCAAATGGGATGGAATAGGCACTCTTTTTTTTTTTTTAATATATATTTTATTAAGGTTTTTTACAGCACCATGTAGTAATATCTTACATTATTATCACCAATACACAATTAGAGCCATTCATTCAGTCCAACCAATTATATAATTTGGACCAAATTTCCGTTGTGTCTTTTTTGGCATGTGCATTCAAAAGAAAACCTAATTTGTCCATTTCCGCCCAGCTTGTTAATAAGCTAATTAGTTCTTCTTGTTTCGGGAGCGTCGCTAATTTCCATACTTTAGCCCGTAATATGCGGGCTGCAGTCATTATATAAGTCATTAATCTCTGATTCTCTTTAGGCAGTCCATCTGGTATCATATTCAGCAAAAAGACTGTAGGGTCTAAAGGCAGTTCTATTTCCAGAATTTCTCGAATCATATTTTTGACCATTTCCCAATATTCTCTAACCCTTTTACATGACCACCACAAATGGAAAAATGTACCAACAGTGCTTCCACAACTCCAACATTTGTCCGATACATTTTTATAACACTTATTCAACTTATCTGGCGACCAGTGCCAGCGAAAAAACATCTTATATATGTTCTCTTTATAATTAGTGACTTTTAGAAATTTAACATTAAATTTCGAATAGGCACTCTTTACCAGTTGACTTTGCTCATATAGAATGTAATCTTGCATGGAATTTTATGTGCCCAAGAATACTTCCAGATTTATCACTATGGCTCAAGTGGTTAAGACGCTGAACTGCAGATTGGAAGGTTGGTAGTTCAGCAGTTCGAGACCTGAGTGCTGCATGACAGAGTGAGCTCCTTTCTCTGGTCCCCAGCTCCTGCCAACTTAGCAGTTTGAAAGCAAGAAATTGCAAGTAGATAAATAGGTACCGCTTCAGTGGGAAGGTAACAGCATTCCGTGTGCCTTGGCATATAGTCATGCTGGCCACAGGACCACGGAAATGTCTTTGGACAGCACTGGCTCTTCGGCTTGGAAACGGAGATGAGCGCTGCATCCCTAGAGTCATATTCGACTAGCTTTTGAGCAAGGGAAAGCTTTACCTTTACCTTTACAGATAAACCAGCCACAATCTGGCACAGGTCTACCAGTGCTTAAGGACATTAATTTTAATAGCATGCATTCTACCCATCTATTCAGCAAAGTGTGAAGCCTTCTTCATAGATCTTCCTCTAATGGAAGAGCCATTGAAATTGGAGAAAGTTTCATTAAGGTGGAGGAAACTCTGCTGAGTGGAGAGGTAGGTTACAGCCTATTGTGCTTAAGTGCCTACAGTTCTGTGCCTGATTGTGGCTCTCAAGGATCTGGTTCATGTGTGATCATTTGATAAAAGGTATACAAAACAGGGCATGTGGAATGGTATAGTATAGCCTGATCTGGTCAGATCTCAGAAACTAAGCAGGGTTGGTACTTGGATGGGAGACCCCCAAGGAAGACTTTGCAGACGAAGGCAATGGCAAACCACCTCTGAATATCTCTTGCCTTGAAACCCCTATGGGGTCACCATAAGGCAGTTGTGACTTGACAGCACTTTACACACAAAACACCCCCCCCCCAAGGTTAAACATACTGCAAAAGACTAATTCTATGTAAATATCAAACTAAAGCCATTTTTTATGCTTCTGTAAACACTACAGCCATAATTCAGCACAGAGTTAGGTACACCTAAGCCTGCTTGATGTCATAAGCCTAAAGTGACATGTTTTGGACAAAAAAAATTTCTGGTGAGTGATTTAGCACTACAAACTGAAATGGAGTTATACTTTTCTAAGCCCATTAACTTGGTGAGTGATTTAGCACTACAAACTGAAACGGAGTTATACTTTTCTAAGCTCATTGCTTGCACTGTAAGAGATCAACAAGATCTTCCCCACATGGAAATTTTTACAGGGTTGTGGCTGCTATAAGCGTATGTTATGTAAACTTGACTGGAGACTGCTCATTCAGTGAAGACTCATCAGGCAGATCTTAGATTGGGGTTTATGGCAGATGTTCTGCATGGAAGAGGATCTTCTTTAGCAGAAACAGGTAATTGATTGTTTACATTGTATTTATGTACTGGGTTCAATGCATGGAAAGCCCGGACTACGACATAGTGATCAGCATAGATTTACTGAGTACACAACAAGCATGCCATACTGGCCAAGATGGCCAACTATATACAACTCCTAGGACACACCCAAAAGTCCTTTTGGTGGGTTTGAATTTCCCACCAGAGTTCTTATTGGAGGGCTATTGGTGGTCTAGGATCCTTAACCCCTATTGTCTCTCAGAGTCAAGCTCTGACTGTATGCTGCTGGCACCCCATGGCAGTCAGCGGACGTGACACATTGAATGTTGCTCAATCGTAAGAGATTAGTAGAAAAATTCTCCAGCTCACATTACACCCCAAACTCGTATTTGCAAAAAAAGGAGGTAAAAAATAGTTGCAAGCGGGGAATATGTGGGTTTAAGTCATTTTTTCCCCTTCATCCCAAAGGAATTAGTTACCATGGAGCCTAACTTATTTTTCTTCCAGAGTGATTCACTAGCAGAGTTTGCAACATCCTAAGGAATTCAGATCAGAAATATTTTGCAAACTAGCATTTGAGAGTGGACCAATATACTTCCAGTAATAATGATTTACAAGGCTCCCATAAACAAACTCAACTGGATTCTGAGGCTTCTTTCCATCTGAAACAAATATTTTAAAGCAAAGTTACAAAGGATTAAGGGTGCAGTCCTAAGTGCCTTAAAGAAAGCAGATCTACATATGCAGCGAAATGAGGTGGAAGAGTACCACAGGGAAGAAAAGTCAGTTTTTTGAATGCTTACTCAGAAAAAAAATCTGTGTGTATAGAAAACAGGGGAGGAAAGTTCTAGCCCAGTCTTTTGCTTGATGTGTTAGTTTTCTACTTGAATAGAGTCTGCTTTTCAAAGTGGCACTATTTGTTCAACCATCTTAGGACCTAAACATCTCATTCTTAGCTCATTCTACTGCAACTGTAAACCACCTCAAAGAGATTTTTGTACTGGTAGTAGAATTCTGGTGTGTACCAATGTCAGACCATAAGTAGAGATGCTGTTTTTGAAATCTTCCTACATGTGGTAAACAACAAAAAAATTAGAAAGTTTACCATGCACAGAAAGATTTTTGCACAAGAAAAGATTCCAAAAATACGATCTCCTGCCTGCATAGTACAGTCTACGATTCTGCTTCCTCAGTTAGTTCTTCATAATGGGTGGATCAGCTTTTAAGATTTATTAAACACAGTAAGACTGAAAGATCAAATACTAAACCCCAGACATTAATGCATAGCTGATACCAGCATGGCACAGGAAAAGCTACTTGGTATTCTATCCTCCCCGACACAGAAAATATATTTTAAAACACCCAATTCCAAGGGGTTAAGAGCATGGCATCTGCACTGGAGTCCTTATGACATCACCCACATTCACCAGTCACGGAGTGGCATGCTGACAATGCCCCAAGTCAGTCATATATGGTAGCAGCCAGCCAATGCACAGCATATTTCAGGGCGAGGAAGGCTGTGGTACACCAAGGAGGAGCTCTGTAACTACCACCCTCCTGGGTGATCCACAGATGGTGATTTGAGACCCCTCTTGCAAGTGCAGTTTTGATAGGCCAGCACACAGGAAAGGAGGCATGGCCTCTGCTGACATCTCACCAGGCACTTCCACAGCTCATTCAGTTTCATAAAACTGATATATTTTGAAAGTCAAATGGTCATTCATTAACCATAATTATTAGAGTTGCCAGGTCTCTCCTGGCAGCTGGCAGGGGACAGAGGGTAGGCTTACCATAGTGTTGCCATCTCCCTGGTCGGGGGCTCCAATCTGCTGCCAGCCAGCTGGCCAGCAGGGGAAGCCTCAGCCTGAATATTCTCCTTCCTTGTCAGTGTCCCAGATGTGATGACATCACCTGGTAGTGACATCATCACGTTGCCAGCATCAGGGGGGCCCTCTAGTTTTTGGGCACACACTATTATTTTGAGGGGGGGAAGAGTTTTGCCCAAAAACTAGAATGTCACCAGCAATATCAGCAATATGATGATGTCACTTTCAGGTGACATCATCACACTGTGTGTGGCAGAATATCCCGACAGGAGCCCCCCACTGGATTAGAGGTAGGACCTGGCAATCCTAGTTTATCAGGAGCAGGAAGTCTCGCCCAATATTTCAGCAACATGCCTATGTGACGTTGACATGACCCAAAAGTAACGTAGGCATGTTGAGGACATCGGGGCAATGCTCTGGTTTTGGGGCTTCTACTACAGAGTTTTTGTCCAAAAACCAGTTCATTACCCCAACATTCCAGTGTGTCTACATCACTTCCAGGTCACATTGAAGTCACACAGGAACATCTCTAAAACACTGAGTGTTCCTTCCTTTTTTTGCCGTAAGTCCCCCCCCCCCCTGCACTGGCCACTTGCTGGGTGGAGAGGTGGGATCTGGAAGTGACCCCTGCCCCCACATAAGGGGCATGACATCCTTAGTAATTATAGTACTAATTTAATATTAGTGTCACTCTAAATTCAACCAGATGAGTATAAACCAAGCTAATACTCTGAAGAAGAGAAGAAGAAGAGATTGGATTTATGCCCCGCCCTTCCCTCGGAGTCTCAGAGCGGTTTACAATCTCCATTCCCTTCCCCTCCCCTCCCCTCCCCACCACAGACACTCTGTGAGGCAGGTGGGGCTGAGAGAGCTCTGATAGAAACTGCTTTTTCAGGAACAGCTCTGACGGAACTATGGCTTGCCCATGGTCATCCAGCAGCTACATTTGGAGGAGTGTAGAATCAAACCCAGTTCTCCCAGATTAGAGTCTGCACACAACCACTGCACCAAACTGGCTCTCTTTTGAGACTGTAGAATGTCCTGAATTATATATTGTTACACACTCCTGACTTCCCTGAGTGATGAGAAGTCAGAGCAATGGCAGTAGGGTTGCCAGTAGGCCTGGAGGGGGGAAATGTGGTGTTTTTTCAATAGAGGCTGAATACGTGGAAATGGGCAGCTCAAACTTTTCATGGCATGGAGTTAAATAACATCACCTGGGGAATAGCATTCTTTTAAACCTTTGTTAAAGGAATAGGACTCCCCCCCCCCCACAGTTGGTAACTCTAAACAAGAGCAAATTTAGATTCCTTTGGAAGAGAAAGCACTGGAGACTGATGGCCATCTGACTGTAATGCTGATTCTGTGAACTCAGGCAGATCACAAGAAGGGAGGCTAGGAAAGGTTGCAACAGTGATTAGTTCCTGTGGCCCTTTCTTACACACCCAGGGAAATGCTGATTGCCACTTTGGGGTTAGGAAGCAGTTTTTGTCCAGGCCGGTTTGGCCAGGGATCCTGGAGGGTCCCTCCCTCTGCTGGACATAGAGCAGGGGTCACTGGGAGTGTGGGGGGTGTTTGTGATTTTCCCGCATTGTGCAGGGGGTTGGATTAGATGACCCTGGAGATCCCTTTCAACTCTATGATTCTATGGCTCTATGATTTTATGACACAGTTTCTTTATAAACCGGCTTTTGTGAGCCAGAGCCCAATTTTGTCAGATACATGGTTAAATCCTCTGCTTGCATTGCCATTTTCTCTTTTTTAATGGAAATAATTAAATAAAACTCCAAGCCTTCTGGTGAGCAATGTGGAAGACTTGGGGGCAGGGGCCAGCAGTATGCACAGGAGCTGAGTCAGTGGCCCCTTCCTTTGTGGGGGCACAGGAGGACAAACTGTCCCAGTTACCTCCTTCTGGGCAGCTCTGCTATTCCTTGATGAAAATATGGCAATGGACCAAAACTTGGGTTAGGGTCATCTGTGGCCTGTCCTTTGAGGCAGAATTAAATGCTTGTTTCCCCCCCAGAAATTTAGACATGTATGAGACTTAACTAAATCACCACTTGAAGAAAATGTCAAGCCAGCAATACCTTGCAAAACAGGAATAAAACCCCAGTGACTCATCTGTTATTCTTGCCTTTCATTCTTTGGGGGGAGGGAATGTGAATTTTGCTTTCAGGCGAAACTGGGTCAATGCAAGCATGAAGATACTATTTTCCTACAGATGCCACTAGAACTTCATTGGCCAAACCTCTGCCCCCCACAAGCTTAAATTACCCACTGAGCTAACCTTTGATGCTGACCTGGCCCTGCATTTTCCTTACAGGTCCTTATATTCAGACAACCGTGTCACACTTTAGTATGAGGAGACTAATGGCTCAAGTTCAGATTACCATTTCTTCCATGTTTATTTTGAACAACTGTTTTTTCCTTTGCCAGTATTGCTACTTGGGGGGCAAAAAGCTGTACATTTTTTCAAAGGGGGGTTCAAGCAACTCAGTGGTGGCTTTTTCCAGCTAGAAAACAACAGAAGATGAAAGTCCTCTTCCCCACAACAAGGTGATGCTGAAGTGGGGTGGAGAAGCTGGGGGGGGGAAGAGGCAAGCTTCCGTGCCTGCCTTGGGCTTTCCCAGCCCCCGCCTAATACGCTAATGAGCTGTGCTGTCGGGGTGTGTGGCCTAATATGCTAATAGGGTTGCCAGCCTCCAGGTGGGGCCTGGGGATCTCCCGCTTTTACAACTGATCTCCAGCTGACAGAGATCAGCTCCCCTGGAGAAAATGGCTGCTTTGGAGAGTGGACTCCATGGCATTGTACCATGCTGAGGCCCCTCCTCTCCCCAAACCCCGCCCTCTCCTGGCTCCACCCCCAAAGTCCCCAGGTATTTTCCAATCTGGACTTGGCAACCCTATATGCTAATGAGTTTCTGCTGTTGGGTGTAGCCTATTATGCTAATGAGTTCATGCTGTGCTTTTTCTACAAAAAAAGCCCTGTTTGAAACTAAAATGTAGCTGAACTTCTAAGAGGAGCTACTTAAGGGGGGGAGGGAAGAGCACCTTTTCTTCTGGTGTTCAGATTAAAGGCTAGAAGGTCAGTGTTCCCATTTGTTGTTCAGAGAGTGGACCCTGAGCCTGGTTGCAGTCTCAGGCAGGAAGGCAGGAAAAGCAGAGTCTCTGCTTCTCTCCGGAACAACAGAAAGAAGGAACTGAGCTCAAAACAAGGCAAAGGTTGGCCCAAGTCTCCAAAAAGGAACTGGCACTTGGATGATGGGGAATCAAGAGCTGCACCTTTTCCCAGGCAGGAAATGCTCACTTGGTATTTCCAGACCTGACATCTCTTTTCAGGAGTGCCCATGGCTGTGATACGAGGAACCTGAGGGTGGCTTTAACTACTTCACTAAGCTTGCTGCTTTGTTTTCCTAGTTGGTTTCCTGTGCCTTTAAAATTCAGCAGCTACAACCACCACGACCTAGGGTTGCCAGCTAGTTGGGAAATACCTGGAGATTTTGGGGGTGGAGCCTGAGGAGGGTGGGGTTTGGGGAGGGAAGGGACTTCAATGGGGCATAATGCCATAGAGTCCACCTTCCAGAGCCATTTTCTCCAGATGAACTGATCTCTGTCACCTGAAGATCAGTTGTAATCCCAGGAGATCTCCAGCCACCACCTGGAGGTTGGCAGCCTTACTACCACCCCATGCAGTGGGGGGGAGAAACTGCCCCTGTTAAATTTCTGCCAGCTGTGCAGCTTTCAAAGACTCTGGATTCTTGTCAGCAGAAAAGCTGGCAACGCTATTAGTAGCTTGCCTGTGGCCCTCTGTTGCTTCTAGTCCACAGTGGTGCTTTTACTAAAAAAAACCCCAAACCTACCAAGAGTGTTACCCCCCCCAACAGAAACAGTGCTTTAAGAAACAAATGCCCTCAGTGGCTGTTGCTAGGCAACTATAATAGTATTGCCAGCCTTCCAAGCTTGGTTTCTGTCAGTAAAAGGCAGGGGGAGATGCCCTTCCCCAGGATGTTTTGGTGGCTGTTTTAGCAGAGGACTCATTGGGACCAGGACCAGCACCAAATGAATTGCTACCACTCGATTTCCAGGAGTCTTGCTGGCCTGGCTGTTAGCTACTGTTTAATGGTAGCCACCCCCCAAAAGCCAATGTGTTATAGAGCTTAAAGTTTCAGAGTAGGACCAGAGACTTGGGTTCGAATGCGTAGTTAGCCATGGAAGCTTGCTGGATGATCATGGGCCAGTCACACACATTCAGCCTAATTTACCTCAGAGATTTGATATAAGGATAAAATGGCAGAGAAGAGAATGGTGTAAGCAGCTTCAGGTCCCCATTGTGGAAAAAGCTGGGGTATAAATGAAATAAATAAATAATTCATATAGCTGAAGATGGGGACAGATAAAAGTTGGGTTGGTGGGTGGGAAGGAGAGAAGGAGGCAGGAAATAGTGAAGAGACGGGGTTTCACTCCAGTTCACAAAGAAGTGTTTTGTATTTTATAACTGTTCAGAATGTTGAGTGAAACGGGGGGGGGGGGGGGGGTCCTGCCACAGTGTTTTACAGCTCTTTTGGCTTTGTGTTTTCCTTGTGTATCTTACAAAGTAAATCTGACAGCCATATGGTATGGTTCACATTTTAATTGGGGACAAAGGGTAGAAATGCTATTATATTGGGAGCCATTAGTAATAACAGTGCCATCTGCTGGTTGAAATTGTGCTGGCAACACAAGTGAATGATAATAAATACACGGAACCAAACACATTTAAAAGGAGAATCGGTTCCTGAAGGGCAATATTTATCATTTATTTATTTGTTTGTTTGTTTGTTTGTTTGTTTATTTCAATTTCTAGGCCGCCCTCCCCACACAGTAGGCTCAGTATATCCAGCTCCCCTACCATCTCACAAAATCCCACTAACATTAAGTCCAAAATTCACTAAAAATTGTTAGGCTCTGTTGCTGTTTCTATTTTACAGGTGAATTTAGGACTATCCTCTTTTGCCTTTCAGTTTCTGATGTATAAAACTTAAACACAGTACTATATTTATATTCTGATACCAACTACCAATGATTTTTAAAAGCTTATATGTACATCTATTTTATTTATTTATTTTAAAAAACATGTTCAAAGTTTATACCCTGCCATCAAAGGCCATCTAAGTGAAAATTACTTTGGCTGCATTCAGAGATCATGTTAAGCCTTAGACTGAATTGACGTGCACGCCAACTCCCAGCTCAGTTTCCATCCTCAGGCCAATTACTTGCTCCACAGCCTAGCCACTCCCTTCTCATGCAAAGAATCCCAGCTATAAACTAATTACCTGAGATATACAAATGCAGATACGAGGGTTATCCAGAGTTAGGTTCTCCCTCCATCCACAGGGTTCTAGCCATAGTTTAATCAAGGTTTACAATCCCAAGTTGTGGAGGGATATGGAGAAATAATTCCAGTTAACCCATGTGCTTGCATTCATACGTGTCAGGTAACTGGAGTTTGTAACTGCATGAAAAGGAAGGGGAGAAGGAGTGAGGAATGTACACACGAGTCTGGCAATAAACCAGGTTTGAGCACATGTTGGTTTCATGCAGAGTTTAACATCGTGACTGACTGAGTTACCTAAGTGTAACCATTGCCATGGAGTTTAGTGTGAAGGAGGTCAAAATATTCCCCTTGGGGCCTTAGAGTCTTGAAAAGGCCATGCAGTTTTTTGATTTTCAGGCCACCATCTCCCAGTTGTTTTAAACTGTTTTTCTCCTCCTGCTGGAGATAGGCCTGATTAGGCAGCAAGGAAGAGGGTTGTTTTTTTTAAAGTGTATTTGTGTCATTTGTAGTCTGCTTTTTATTGCTGAGGCTGAAGGCAGATTACATATTTAAAAACAAAGCAATGGGAATTAGGTGGCCAAGGCCAGGTCTCTTGTTCTGGTGGGAGACTTTCTGCGTGCATTCTATGTTCCTAATGTGGCAGAGGGGAAATGGCAGGAAATCAGAATTATTCGGATGCTGTGACATCACTTCCACCATGAGTAAGGATACCAGCCGTCCCAATATCTTGACTCTTTGCCCTCTGGCACCTGAGATGCTGATGGGAGGAAAACGTTGTGTGTGTGTATTGCACACCGGCATTGTGTCAGCATGCTTACATTACTTCTTGTAAAAACTAGGAATGACATATGGTACTCCAGCATACTACAAATTCCCTGTGTTAAAACCATAGAGTTTTGATAAGTGCTAGTGTATCCACAGATGTCACTTCCAGTTTTTACCAAAAGTGACATAAGCAGGGGTCTGTTGGGGCCGGAGCGAGGGGGAGCGAAGCTCCGCCAGCTCAGGAGTGGCCACTAGGGCAGCCATGGGCTGAATCAGATTGCTGCCGAATTGCCGCTGAAATTCGGTGGCAACTTTAAAAGCCACTGGAGGAAAGCGGGTTTGAGGGAGAGGCTCCAAACTTGCAGGGTAGCTGCTGGAACCTCTCCCCCAAATGCCCACCACGTTTCAAGAAGATTGGACCAGGGGGTCCAATTCTATGGGCCCCCAAACAGGTTGCCCCCATTCCCTCCATTGTTCTCTATGGTAGAAAAAAAGGTAACATTTTTTCCCACCATAGAGAACAATGGAGGGGATGGGACAACCTGTTTGGGGGCCCATAGAATTGGATCCCGTGGTCCAATCTTCTTGAAACTTGGTGGGTATTTCGAGGAGAGGCCCCAGCAGCTACCCTGCAAGTTTGGAACCTCTCCTTCAAATCCCCTTTCCTCCAGCCCCTCATATACCCTATGAGTTTTTGCCATTGATTTCAATGGCCCATAGGGTATAATGGGGCTGAAACTGACATTCCCTTTCTGACACATTTCTGGTGATGTCAAGGGATGTGGCATATGCTAATGAGTTATGCTAATGAGCTCCTGCAGCTCTTTTTCTACGAAAGGACCCCTGGACATAAGCATGTTGGTGGCAGTGTGCTTGACCCTGCCCCCAATTTCTCCTGTCGGTTGCCAGCCATAGCCTAGGAACCCTAGCCATAAAACCTGGAAGTGATACCATCATGTTGGGGCAACACAGAATTCCACTGTATGGTAAAAGCATGGAGTTTCAGGAAATCCCACAGTGTCAACTTAGTGTGATGATGTGGCATTAGAGTGATGGTGACTAATGTGTCCCCACCCCCCAGAATCTCCCACCAGGCAACCCTAAACTGGAAAAGGATAACTTATATCACAGTGCAATCAAAACTGGATTACAAAGTTAAAGAATACACTAGAAAAACTGTATCACACATAATGCATACAATATTGCAGTATTAAAAAACTGAAGAACAATGCAACAAATCCTTATAATATATATACAATGAGCCATGCAATCAAAAGTTGGGTTGCCAAACTCCAGGTGGGACCTGGAGATTTCCTGGAATTTCGACTGTTCTCCAGACAACAGAGATCCAGCTAGTCTAGGCCAGGGGTGGCCAAACTTGCTTAACATAAGAGCCACATAGAATAAACGTCAGATATTTGAGAGCCATATGACATGAACAAATATTAAACATGTTTTAATTTAAAAATATGCACATTTGCTTTTTATTAACATCAAGTGAGACTGCCAAAAATAAAAACAAAAGGAGTAAAAATAGATATTGATAATGACATTTATTTGTCCAATGATATTTGTAGGTGGGGGGGGGCTTTGAGGATACATTTAAAGTTAAAGTTGCTTTCCCTCTCTGCTCCCCGCTGCCTCAAGCCTATCCAGGGAGGGGAACACTGGCTGGGGAAGGGAAGACCAATCGGGGAGGCATGCCTCCCCTTTGCTTCCCTAGCTGCCCTGGCAGGAGCCACACTATATGTGTGAAAGAGCCGCAGTTTGGCCACCCCTGGTCTAGGCTATTCGAGTCAGGGTAAGGTATTTCTAGAAAGGACAAAAGGGATATAGGCCCCACAGGGTGTAAAAAAACAACAACTAGTCCTGACTCCTCTAGTGATAACAAGCTAAGTATCTGAGCAAAGGCAAAAAGCTCCAAAACATGTACTTAACTCCCTTGAGCAATTACTGGTCATAAATCTCCTAAAGGGCTCAAGTGGTGCTGTGATGAATGTTGTATTTGTCTTCAGTACTGAGATGTGGTTACAGTCTGGTTGACATGGGCTATTATACCAGTACCAGTGTTTTATGTTAAAAACTATGGATTTTAAAGTATCTGTGTGACTGCTGTAGAGAGAAGCTACAAGTGACCTTTACGATAGTAAATGAGAGTGGGCTCCATTGTTATATTTCAGTTTCAAAAAGAGGGCCAAAGATTGTTCCTGTAACTCAGGTGCCTCACAGTTTATCTTTCAGGTACACTGACCAAAGGTGTCTCTCTTGTTTTGCTGTGGCTCAGGGGATGTGAAAATTGAAAGAAAGAAACAACTAAGATGAATCCAGGCCTATAAATGTGAGATTACCTGCTATGATCTAGTGGGAGAACTAATACCTGCCTCCAGGGGTCATTTTGTAGAAAAAGAGGTGCAGGAGCTCATTAGCATAACTTATTTGCATATGCTACACCACCTGACATCACTGGAAGAATGTCAGAAGGCAAGAAAGAAAGAAGAGAGAGAGAGTGTTGTGTATCAGGACTGCGGTCGCCAGGGACTCTCGTAGTGGCGACCGCCACATGGTCATCGCACATGGCCAGAATCTACCTGAGCTTTGGCCAGGTAGAACAATAGCCGGTCGGATCCTAAACAACCGCCAATCAGGAGCCTAGGTTTCCCCCAGGGGACCTATGAAATGTAAGCACTATCTTAAGTTACTATCAGGACATTGGGGTGATTATGTCCAACCGGCATAAAAGAGGGCTCGGAGCCCGGGGTTTCTCATGTTCCACTTGACACGCAATAAACCATTATGCTGATTTCACTGTTACTGGCCTCCCGACTCCAATACTTTCCACTGGTGACGAGGATGGGATCCCGATGAACAACTCTCCAGCCGAACCGAGCAGCCCCACACCAAGCACCGATCCGCCGGCTCCAGGCACCGCTGAGCTCCAGCGCTCCAAGGCCCCGCTGCAAGCCCACGAGGACACCGCTCACCATGCCATTCCTGCTCCGGTAATTATGGCTGACGTTCCAGGACCAATTCCCCCTTTCGACAAGTCTCGCCCAGAGACCTGGGAGGCATGGATCAAGTAGCTGGGCTGCGCCTTCATCGTCCGGGGCATCACCGATGAAGACATGAAGCAAGCCTGGCTCTTGAGCGCTTGTGGGGTGGACGCGATGTGGGTCACCCAGAGCCTGCTCGCCCCACAAGATCCTCTCGAGGCACCTTACAACGTCCTAACCAAGGTTCTCAGGGATTACTTCGCCCCCAAACCATCCAAAATGGCCCTGTGCCTGGACTTCATCCAGCACCAACAGCAACCCAGAGAATCGGCTGCAACATTCCTGGCCGACCTCCGCCGCATGGTGGTGGGCTGTGAGTTCCGCCAAGTGGACGACTATGTGGAGACAGCGTTCATGGGGGGAGTACAAGAAGCCAAGTTACAGTGCCAGCTGATAGCGTTTCCTGAGCCAACCCTGGAGAAGATGCTACAAACAGCCATGGCTTTCAAGGCAACTTTAAAGGACAAGCCGGCCACCAAGGTCCATTGCACCGTTACCTCCGGGTTTGAATCTTCTGAGGATGAGGATGTCCACCGGCTCCAGCAGCACTCGCAGAAGGGTGAGTCTAGCTCCTCCCGGGCCTGCTCCCGGCACCCAGCATCTGCTGCTGTTCTTCCTTCTTCTTCCAAAAACAGGCCGCCCCCAACGTGTGCTAGCTGCAGGGACCCCCACAAGCAATGTTCCTGCTGTTTCCAGGACGCTGTCTGCCAATCCTGTGATAAAATGTGGCACATTGCCAAGGCCTGTCGCACCCAGACCAGCCGCCGCTCAACTGCCACAAACTACGAGACAGTGGATAGCCTCACGATGGCAGTACAGGTATTGAACCTACCCCAGCCCCTCCCCGGAGCATATATGGTGGACCTACAGATCGAGAATACACCCTGTTCCATGGAGTTGGACTCTGGGTCGGCGTACTCAATAGTCTCCGCGGCCATCTTTAAATGGCTCTGCCCATGGGGGGGGGGGACCCTGGCTACGCCGGCCGATGGGTCTAGTGCTCCAGGATTTCCAAAGGAACCCGGTCACAATTAAGGGGCTGGCCAAGGTCAGGGTACAGTACCACAAATTCGACATGCCCCTTGACCTCCTCGTGGTGGAATGAGACCTCATCAGTCTCCTGGGGTGCGCCTGTTTCAAACCCCTCGGGGGGGGTCACAGTGGTGTACCGCGTGGGGCCGCAGGCTACGCTTCGGTCTGCATGGAATTCCCGGCCGTTTTTGACAGCACACTTGGCTCCTACCGGGGGGGCCCTGTCTCCCTGGACTTAGATCCCACGGTCTGCCCCATCTGCGTGGCGGCCCATTGGCCTCCCCTGGCCATATGGCTGAAAGTAAAGGCTGAGCTGGACAAGCTCGTGGCGCAAGGTGTGCTCAAGCCAGTCTCCCACACTAGGTGGGAGTCTCCAATAGTAACTCCCTTGAAAGTGAAGGGGGAGGTCCGCATTTGTGCAGACTACAAATGCACTTTGAACTTGGCCTTGCAAGACCACGCGTACCCGGTGCCCATGGTCAGCCATGTTTTGGCCTCCCTTGCTGGGGCCAAGGTATTCGGGAAGCTGGACCTGGCACAGGCCTAGCAGCAGCTCCCCATGGACGATGCCACAGCCGAGGCACAGACGATCGTCACACACAAGGGAGCGTTCAAGGTAAAGCGGCTCCATTTTGGGGTCAGCGTTGTTCCTGGGTTGTTCCAAGAGCTAATGGACTCTGTTTTAAAAGGCATTCAAGGTGTGAAGCTGTTCTTTGACGACGTCCTGATCGCAGCCCCAGACGTTGCCACCTTCAAGACGAGGCTGCGGGCTGTCCTCCAGCGATTCCAGGACGCCAGCCTAAAGGTGCGCAAGAACAAATTTACCTTGGCCATCCCATCTGTGACATTCCTGGGCTTCGCCCAGGGCATCCACCCTACCCCAGAGAAGGTAGCGGCCATCACGGAGGCGCCCACACCCACGGCGAAGGCAGAACTACAGGCCTTCCTGGGACTCCTGAACTTTTACCACGCCTTCCTCCCCCACAAGGCAGCGGTTGCTGAACCCCTACATAGGTTGCTGGACAAGGGGGCCAAATGGGTTTGGGGGCTGCAACAAACGACAGCGTTCCAAGCAGTGAAAGACTTGTTAGTTTCTAACACTGTCCTGGCCCACTTTGATGAGTCCTTGCCGGTCATTCTGGTGTGTGACACATCTCCTTACGGGGGGGGGGGTCCTGGGCCATCGGCTTTCCAACGAGCGGGAGGCACTGGTGGCGTACTATTCCAGAACATTGTCATTGGCAGAGTGAAACTATGCCCAGATCGACAAAGAAGCTCTGGCCATCATTGCAGGGGTGAAAAAATTTCATGACTACCTTTACGGTAGAGTATTTACAGTGGCCACAGACCACAAACCGCTCCTGGGACTCCTTGCTCCCCACCACCAGATCCCACACATGCTGTCCCCACGGGTCCTGTGGTGGTCGATTTTCCTTGCAGGTTACCAGTACGAGCTGGTGCACCGCACCAGAAAGGCCATGGGCCAGGCCGATGCCCTTAGCCACCTCCCGCTGCCTTCCTGCGACCCGGACCCTGCTTCCACTTTCCACGTTGTGCTTGTCGAGGACCTCCCAGACCGGCCTGTCCAGGTATCCAACGTGGCCCGTCGCACGGCGAGACTGAGTCCTCTCCCAGGTCTCGGACTGGGTGGGAAGGGGGTGGCCTGACCATCTGGGTCCTGATTTTGCCGCTTTCACAGTAAGGCGGCACGAACTGTCCACCCACAAGGGGTGCTTACTATGGGGCACAAGGGTGGTAAGCCCAGGGCCACTCCACTCAAAGGTCCTAGCAGCCCTCCACAAGTCCCATCCCAGAATTGTCCAGATGAAAGCCCTGGCTCGCAGCTATGTGTGGTGGCCAGGCATGGACAAGGAAATTGAGGACCGGGTGCACCGGTGCAGCAAATGCCAAGAGTTGCGCCCCGATCCTCCTCACGCCCCTGTCCAGCCCTGGGAGTCAATCAACAAGCCCTGGTCTCGACTCCACCTGGACTTTGCAGGGCCGGTCCAGGGCCAGTTGTTTTTTTATCATTGTAGACAGCTACAGGAAGTGGCTGGAGGTGGTCCCGGTGCGGGCTACCTCAACTGAAGCGGCTGTCCGAGCTCTGTGGCACATCTTCACCACCCATGGGTTGCCCGACACCCTCGTTACAGACAACGGGACAGCCTTCATGTCTGGGGAGTTCCAGCGTTTCGTGGACTCTTTCTGTATCCGGCACATCTGCTCGGTGCCCTTCCATCCCGCAACCAACGGACAGGCGGAATGGATGGTAAGGACAACCAAGGATGCCCTTAAGCGGATGGAACAAGGGGATTGGGAGCTCCAGCTGATTAAGTTCCTATTCGGCCAACAGAACACCCCACACACTGGGACGGGACGCCAACCAGCGGAGCTACTGATGGGTCAATGCCTCGGCTCCCTGCTGGATCGCCTCCATCCGGACTGCACCATCAGCAGCAACGCCAAGTACAAGTCCCGGCCAGCGGCACGAGGTTTATCCCCCAAGGATCCCGTCTACTCATGGAACTATGCCAGAGGTCCGGCGTGGGTCCCTGCAAGGATCATCCGCACAACCGGGCCACTCTCCTACGAGGTCTTCACAGACGACGGAGCGGTGTGGCAGCGCTATATTGACCAGCTCTGGCGGCGTCTCCCAAGCAACACACCCAACATTCCCGAGACTACAGCTCCCGCCGAGCCGGTCCTAACCCCGCTCCAGGAATCCGACCCAGATGCGAAGCCTGCGGAACCCCTACCTCTAGACCGTCCCAGTGAGTCCACGCTGCTGAGCCACTACCAGACATTCCCACAAGCAGCCCCAGGCAGCCACCGGCGACCCCACTCCCTGAGCCAAGCAGCACCCCGTGGCCGGCAACTCCCCAGAGCTCAGGACACGAGTGTCGCCGGCCGGAGTACTTGAAGGACTATGTTTGCAGGGGGGAACTAGACTATGGGGGGAGGGGTGTTGTGTATCAGGACCGCGGTCGCCAGAGACTCTCGTAATGGTGACCACCACGTGGTCATCGCACATGGCCAGAATCTACCTGAGCTTCATCCAGGTAGAACAATAGCTGGTCAGATCCTAAACAACCACCAATCAGGAGCCTAGGTTTCCCCCAGAGGACCTATGAAATGTAATCACTATCTTAAGGTCTTATCAGGACATTGGGGCGATTATCTCTGACCGGCATAAAAAAGGGCTCAGAGCCCGGGGTTTCTCATGTTCCACTTGACACACAATAAACCATTATGCTGATTTCACTGTTATTGGCCTCCGGACTCCAATACTTTCCAGAGAGAGAGAGAGAGCTGGCAGAGAGGGGACTGCTACTAATCCAAGCCTCAGAAATTCCACTATTCTGGGAGAATAGCTTCAGTGGTGGCTGAAGCCTTCAGAAGGCTGGTCGGAGGAACAAGGACCTTTCCAGGGGGTGGGGTCATTTTGCTGCAGCCATGACACAAGCAGGCATTCCCCCGTTGGGGGGGAGCTGGCACCAACTCCTGGAGCTGCGCTCCCCCGAGCTCCTGGTCGAAATGACCCCTGCCTGCCTCCAGTCTAATGACAAAATCAGAGTCTTGCTCTAGAAATATAGCTTTAGCTAGCAAAATAGAGACAAATTATAGACAGGTAGCCACAACTGGTACTTTGGAAAAATGTCAAGTAAAAACCATCCCATTAAGTGAACTGTCTGTGACTGAAAATATAAAGAGGAGACAAATATTTAGGGTTATAAGTGACAATCCAGTTGAGCAGATTATTTGATAATATGAAAGTGGCTTTTGGTCCTTTCTAACATTTAAAATTATGTATATTGCCCTGTATACTTAATCTGGAAGAAATTATGCTGTCCAAAAGCACACTCATAGTATTGACAAGTGATCTTAACAGGAGACACATAATTCTTCTTATCATATGCAAACCAGCCACCTCGACCTCTTTCTTGGTAAACTATGGGGCAGTCCTAGAGGTTCACAGATTCACATTCTGTGAGAATATTCTACAGGAAGTTAGAGATTTATATTCTGTAGATTGCGCTGATCTCGTCTCAGATCCAGATTCTCACCTGATCCACAGCAGAGAGCAGATCAACCAGATCTACTGAATGTGTCTTGTGATTCTTATTCCACAGCTCTACTTGTTACAGGAAGAACAGCAGAATTAGTTGGCATCTATATGCTCTCCAGGTTTCAGAATAATGACTTTTGTTGTTGTTTAGCTTGCTTATTGTTTAGTCTCATGTCATCAAAATTAAAATGTCTTGTCTCAAATACAGTAAATGGGGACACAAAAAGTAAAAATCCAGCAGCTGTATGATATCTTTTTTTATTAAGAACAGCCAAATTGTCTGAAAGGATAAGGCAGTGGTGTAGTGCTTAGAGTGTCACATGAGGATCTGGGAGCCCCAGGTCGTCCTGTTGAGCCGCCCTGAGCCTGCCTTTTGGTGGGGAGGGCGGGATATAAATCCCAAGAAATAAATAAATGAATGAATGAATCGCCACTCTGCCATGGAAGCTTGCTGGGTGACCTTTGGCCAGTCACACACTGTCAGACTAACCTACTTCACAGGGTTGTTGTCAGCATAACATTGTGTAGAGGAGAAAAATGTGAACAGCTTTGGGTCCCCGTGGGGAGAAAGGTGGAATATGAAATAGATAAACTTTGAAGAATGTTCCATGCAAAAAGCACATGAGCCTAGATTTTAAGCAAGAATGAAATAAAAGACCAGCCTTAATTTATGAGGGGGCCTGTGAAACTATGAATGCCTTAAAAACAAACTACAAATTGTTCACAAAAGATTATGCCAAAGTTACCCTCTAGATGGCACTTTATTACCTCTGGTAAAAGAAATACTGGAAGTAGAAATAGAACAGTTTGAGTCCAGTGGAATGATTTGTAGTGCAATCCTATGCAGTTCACACTAGTCTGAATTAACTGAAGCCAATGGGCTTACAAAGGAGTAACTCTGTATAGGATTGCACTGTAAATCCCCTCGTAAGGCAGACATTCGTAGCTTTCCTATACCTTAGGCTGCAATCCTATGCCTTCTTGTTTCAGAATAATCCCGATTGCCTTCAATGGGATTTCTGATGCATAGCACTGAACTGACTGAAACAGTAAGTGAGGGAGAAAATGTATGACAGCAAATAATCCAGCACTAGCAGTGCTTCATGAAGTAATCATACTAGCAATCCATCTGGTTTTCCATTTGCACCTGGAGCTGACATCAATCTTACCATGACATCACTTGAAACTTTTGCACCAACAGGCAATGGGTAGTGGGGAAACATTTCAACGGGAGTGACTTTTATTTTTAATAGAATTATAGCTGCAGAAAGACCATTGTAGATAAAGATGGGGTATAAAAGAAGAAAAGTAAAATAAATAAATGTAAGAATCCTGAGTACGCTCAGCAGTCGTGGGAAAAGAGCACAGGCCCTCTTATGGATTAAAAACTGACAGTAGAAAAGAGTAGGAGTCCAGTAGCACCTTAAAGACTAACAACATGAGCTTTCATGAGTCACTGCTTCAGATACAGCTAGAATGCGAGTCCATCAGTCCTCATAATGGAAAGTGGAGTGATCTCAGAAGCCAAATGACATTAGCAGGCAATTGACAATAGCAGATGTGACTGGATCTCCCCTGCCACCCAGCTCCACCCATGCTCCCAACTGACCAGCATCACTGAGGAAGGGCATATGGGTGGTGCACAGTAGTGGCACTCATGGTGACAATGGCAAGCAGCAATCCCAGTTGCATACACTGGCCAGTGCGAGCAGGGAAAGGGCAAGCACGCAGGGAAGGTAACTGGACATGGGCGATGGGGGGCTTGCAAGTGGGAGAAGGATGCACAGGTAGGTGGGGGCATGCAAGTGTAGGGGTGGAAAGGAAGGAAGGCGGGCACCTTCTGCCCAGAACCCCTCAAAACCTGGAACCAGCCCGGGGGGGGGGGCGGGGAACAGTGCTATATAATTTGTTCATAAATGATGTGGATAATAACGTATAATATATAATTTGCTCAAAACTGATGTGCAGTATAGTAGTCAGGTTTGCAGCTGAAATAAAATTACTCAGGATGGTGAAAACCAAGGATGGCTGTGGAGAGCTCCAGGAGGATCTCCATAAATTGGGTGAGTGGGCAACAATGTGGCAAATGAAGTTTAATGTAGATAAGCGTGAGGTGATGCAAACTGAAACGAATAAAATCTCAAATTGAAGTACCTTAGTGGGGTCTGAACTTGCTGAGATTGAGAGAGAAAGAGACTTTGGGATTGTAGCGGATAGCCTAATGGAAGTGTCAACCCAGTGTGCCATAGGAGTCAAAGAGGCAAACTCTGCGCTGGGGATTATTAGGAAAGAGACTGAAAACAAAGAGGCCAATATTATCATGCCCCTGTACTAGGGTTGCCAGGTCCCTTTCACCCACCGGGAGGACATTCCGGGAGTGGGAAGTGACGTTGCCCCCCTCCCTCCCGAAACAATGACAATGCATGCGATGTTCCTGCATCACCTGGAAGTTACATAGGCACGTAGGGATGCCAGATTTTGGGCAAAACTCCATGGTAAAATTGGCATCAAACCACAGAGTTTTGCCCAAAATCCAGAGTGTCACCCCCTAATGTTGCTGACATCACTTCCAGGTGACACAGTCACATCCGTCGTGTGCAACATCACTGTTTGGGGGAGGGGGGTTTCCCCTCCTGCTGGCCAGCTGGTTGGTGGTAAGCAGAAGCCTGCAAAATTGGAGGATCCCCCACCCCCACCAGGGAAATGGCAACATTACACTGTAGAGATATATGTGTGGCTTCATTTGGAATACTGTGCATAGTTTTGGTCACTCTATCTCCGAAAGGATATTGCATATGTAGGCCTGTAGCTACAATGGGGCATTTTGGGGTCTGGCCCCCTAATTTCCTGCCATGGCCCCACAACTTCCATCTAGCCCCCCGCTGACGTTACCCTTTTCCCAAGCATGGCTTGCTTCCCCACCTGACATCAGTGCCCCCTGACTTATTTAAAGACCCCCTAAATTACAAAATCTTGGCTACCGGCCTGTTGCAGAGTTGGAAAAAGTACAGAAGAGGGCAATCAAGAATGATTAAGGGTTTGAAAGAGCATCTTTCCTATTAGGAAAGACTGAAGGATAGTTTATTTTAGGAATAAGTATAGTTGCATAGCAAGGAAGAGATGAGTACCACCCTAATTACATCCTGGAAAGAAGAGAAGAAAGAGGTGAAGAAGGAAACAATCTGAGAATTGCATTCTGGGGACAAACAAGGAAATGACATTTAGTAGAATGAAGAAGGGAAATCTGATTAGCTTTCCATATGCTGCCCCCTGTAGGAGCTTCTTCTCTTCTTGTACTCCAGATATTACATATTCCCAGGGGTCCTTTTGTAGAAAAAGAGCTGCAGGAACTCATTAGCATAACTCATTAGCATGTGCCACGTGGGAAAAAATGTTACCTTTTTTTCTACCATAGAAAACAATGGAGGGAATGGGGGCAACCTGTTTGGGAGCCCGTAAAATTGGATCCCCTGGTCCAATCTTCTTGAAACTTGGTGGGTATTTGGGGGAGAGGTCCCAGCAGCTACCCTGCAAGTTTGGAGCCTCTCCCTCAAACCCCCTCCCCTCCAGTCGCTTTTAAAATTGCTGCCGAATTTCGGCGGCAATTCGGCAGCAGGCTGAATCAGATCAGAGAATCTGATTCAGCCCATGGCTGCCCTAGTGGCCACTGCTGAGCTGGTGGAGCTTTGCTTCGCCTCGCTCCGGCCCCAACATATTCCTACATGGAATCTCTTCTGAATCTGTCATTGTTCCATACACTGGTCATATTTCAGAAGGCAAATATTAAGCAAAATAGTGGAGGGGGAAAATGGGACACAATGTGCCATTCAGGAGAAATTTTGCATATAATTTTTTGGAACCAGTAGTTTGTGAAATGCTTCATAACTTAGGGGGGTGTGAGGATATAGCTTTGCATTCTTTTTCTGTTTAAGGAATCATTACTAATTTCACAAGGCAACTAAATACGTCAGAAACCGTTAATGATCTGTCTGAATTCACTCCTCTTCTGACATCCAGCCAGGGGAAGGAAGTTCCTTTTCATGGATGGCCAAACTGTAACTGGCTGGGTTCCCAGACAACATACAGCTTTCTTACACAAAAAATTGCCTTAATCTTTCCAGAAGCTAGTGCATTCAAAAATTAGAAGAAACAGATGAAGATATGTTGAACTCTTTCATTTCCATTCAATCTCTACCTTTGGGTCACTATAAAAATGTCTCATGGTGGATAACAAATGAAATCAATCTATTAAATGACTCATCGTCACCAATTGCACCATCATGTAGCTTGTCGTTGTTCTCTGGAAGCTTTCTCTGATTCTGAAACAGGAAGGCAGTTTTTAGTATGTACAGTGGGTATGGGATTGCTTCCCACAATGGTGCCAACCACGGCTGAGATTACTCCACTGAAAGGAGCAGAGAAGCACCACATGAACTGCCTATTTTGAAGACCAGCACATATAAACTTCTTTCTGTGTAGGTGCTATGGGGCTAACTCAGGAACAAAACTTGCAAGACAAAGTGATTTTTAAAATAAAAATGTCTTTAACTCAGCCTTTCCACCATACAGAGCAATGCACCAAAACTGACATAGTGAGCACAGGACTATAGCAGTGAACAGGAAATGCAACAGAGAGTCTTTGAAACAGCTGGTTTTTTGTCTTGCAACACTTTGTGGGAAGTGTAAGTTCCGTTTCTCAAATCCACCAAGGTGCAGGATACTTCTCATCCACTTCCCTTTCAAAAGCTTTCAGTTCCAACAAACTGGACAATGCAGCAACCAGACTGCAATCTGCAGCTTGGAAGATATAGCCCTGATACAAGGTGAAAAGAGCCCAGAAAATCTTATCAGGCTTCCCAGCAACTAACTTCTTCCTTTGCTGCTGAGCTCCACACATCAGCTCTACCCCTCCTGGGATAAACCCATTAGTTCTTGGAAGCTATTCATGCTTAATGTATTTAAAACATTTCTATACCACCTTTCCTCCCAATTCAGGATTCCCAAGAAGGCTGTGAACATTAAATCAGAACATGACAACATTTTAGACATTATAAAAAGCACTTAAAATACAAATACATATGAAAAAGGTTTGAAACAAATAAAACACTATATAAACACGTTAAAAATAGGCAAACAGGAAGGAGGGCTGGAGTGAACACCAGACAAAACAAAAAAGTCTTCACCCACAAGAAGAACAAGGAGTATTCAGATCGTACTGCTTGGAGGTTGCCAGCCATTAGTGTTCCCTCTAAGCTGACTGAGTGTGAGCTAGCTCTCAGTTTTTTAGCCTCTGGCTTGCACATTTTTGTCTTAGCTCAGGAAGGATGGCTCCAGAGCCAACTAATCTATGCAGTAGCCAAATCGCTTGCTCGCAACTTTAATGCCGGTAGCGCACAAAGTAGAATTTTTGCTTTCAAGACTCCACAGCTTAAAGGGAGCATTGCCAGCCATCCCTGATATTAAGGGACAGCTCTGATGTAAATGCCCTGACCTGGATGGCCGTGGTCTCATCCAGTCTCAGTGCTGGATAGTATTTGGATGGGAGGCTACCAAGGAACACCAGGGTTGCTACATAGAGGCAGACAATGGCAAACTGTCTCTAAACAACTCACTACAAAAACCCTGTGAGGTTGCCATAAATTGTGTGCAACTTGACAGCAATTTCCACCACCACCTCATGTACAAGGGTGTTTCCTGTGAGGGCATTACAGCGTGAAAAGTTGCCTTCTTTTTTCTTAAAAAAAAAAACCATCTCCCTAATCCGTCACATTACAGACAGTGTGGCTCCAATGTGACCAGGCAGACTTTCTGTGCTCACAGAAGGCAATCTGAGCTGAATGCATCACTTACACGAGATGATCAATGTTTATACATCCGGTTAGGCTAGCCGGGCAGAAGGCTGGAAAGAAATTATTCATGTTACCCCATTCACTGGGGTCCTGTAATTTTTTTTTTTAATGTAAGCTTCCTGCACTGAATGGGATACAAAATGTCACCAATGAGCTGCCACTCCAAAAGGTTAGCTGCTGACATATTGACAGACATGAAAGGCAGTCAGAAAACACTTTATAAGGAAGATGGACCCTGCTCTGGAGATGTGCATCCACAGGACAGATGTTTATTTTCCTTTATGGGCAAAAGTCCCTTGTGCTGTTCTGTGGCTTTCTTTGCTAACATCGTCAAGGTTTCAACAAAGCAACTTACAATGCAGATGGGAACTAGGGTTGCCAACTGCCTGGAGGAAAACAATGCCCTGTCCCTTTAATCAGGGCTTAATGGGATGTTATTTATCTCCATACCATGAAAAGCTTCATCTGCCCACTTCCCTGCATTAAACTTCTATTAAAAGGACAGGACATTTTCTCCAAGTCTGTGGGCACCCCTAATCAGGGTGGCTACTCAGAGCAAAACAAAGGAAATGCCTGCTGTGTATGTATAAGCCTGTGCATGCTTGCTAGATTGCATTAAAATGTTTGACATGGATATTACAGTATTTAATTTATTAAGGTGAGCTAAACTGTTAATTAACCCTTAACACATTTTGATATTTCTTGTATGGGGAGGGGCCATGGCTCAGTGGTAGAGCATCTGTTTGGCATGTAGAAGGTGACAGGTTTGATCCTGGCAACTCCAGCCAAAGGATCTGGTAGTAGGAGGTGCAGAAGACCTCTCCCCAGGACCCTGGAGAGCCACTGCCAGTCTAAGTAGACAGGACTGACTGGTCCATATCAATGGTCTGATTTACTATAAAGCAGCTTCATATGTTCGTAAACAGCATAATCTTTGCCAGCTAAATGGCACAGGGTTTCAGTGCCCTGTCCAGCAGCCAACTCACACGACCTGCATAAGCTGTAGATTTTGGCTTTTCTGGAAGCAGAAACTGGCTTACCCTGGCATAAGACTGTAGGGTGTATTTTAAAAATGCAGAGTACACTGTGTGTTTATACTGAATGTTGCAGTCCTATAAAGACTGTAGGCTATGGGGATGAAAGCAATGTGTGGGATGGGGTGAAAGCCTGCTTATCTGACTGTTGGTTTCTCTGACCGTTGATTTCTGATGTTATCTCTTTGAGACAGTGCAGGAACAGTTGTTTGCTGGATCTAGGAGCTGGAAGATCCCAGTCCCCTCTTATTCCATCACCAGCCCTGCCGAAGACAATGGAGGTACCCACAATCCCCTGCAAAGAGGAAACCACAGTGCAATCCAAATTGCGATGAGCTACACAAAGGCTGTGGTTACAAAGTCATTTTGATCGGGTTTCACCACTGTTCTCTATCGCATTTTAAAGTGCTGATCAGATCTGTCTCCCATATCGAAGCCGACTCACCCCTGCAATTCTCCCAATTTCCTAGAAATTTTTCCAACACCAGGAAAATGAAGTACTTCCCAGATATTTGCATTGTGAATCCGCAATTTTGCCAACCTGGACAGCCATCCCTCGCTATGAATGCAATCAGGTCATCTGAACGTCCTTCTTGCACTGAATCCCCTACTCCCAGCTTTCGCCATTGTGTGCATGAGCAATCCATTGAATATATTCAATGCATGAACATTCAAGCACACATATATAAACTCCAGCGCTCGGTTGTACGTCGGTGGTTCATTTTGTTCGCTGTTTGGGGGAAAAAACACTGCAAAAACAAGGGAGTACAGCATATCCAAGTGGAGTGGTGATTTGGCCATGTGCATACGAACATGCACAAAGAAAAAAACATTTAAACTTGCGCCAGACCACCACTTGGGCAGCACGGCTATCTGAATGGTGCCTGGAGCCTCATTGCGTGATGCAAGCAGTTCAGGGAGGGATGTGCGATCATACCAATCCACAAAAAAAAAATCCCCAATCAATATCCCCAGCAGGAACAAATCACAATAAGCTTGCTGTGTGACCACAACCAAACAGAGAACAAATGCACAGTAAGAAACACTCATGGTGCATATAGTTCCAGGTCATTCATGTAAGTGAACAATCCACCCAACACTGCAAAAAACAGCTTTCAAAAGCCAGCTTGAGCAGGGGGTGGAGAGAATAGGTTGAAGAGCTCACATGTGTTGACCACCTGCTTCTTTTCCAAACCATTCTTCTTCTGCATGTTCAATACTACCATTTTCTCTAAAGTCTCCACATTTCTTTCCCCCCAAAAGAGAAGCTATTAGAAGAATTTCTTCCTGCCTATTTGTTTAAAAAATGGAAGTAACTGCATTTGCACAAATGCTCAAGAACGTATAACTACATGAACTTATAACATATAACTACAATTAACCAAATAAAGGGGCAATGGCATACATAGACATACATCTGCTAAAAGCTAAAAAATAAAAGTAACAAGTACAACCCACTGGTCACCTGGAGCTGCCTTATAGTGAGTGGCCACTGCTCTATTGCCTCCTCTGATGGGCAGTGATGGGCAGATCTGTCCCTCTCTGGGCCATCAAGGAGGGGCCTTTCACATTGCTTCCTACCTGATCCTTTCAACTGGTGATACCTGGGATGCTTTAGCACTGAACTGCACCATTGTGTAGCAAGAAGGTTATTTTGGTAGATCAAGGAAAGCCACTGTGGGCACTAGCCCCACCTGATCCTGCCTTGGTAGCTTGATCACCATAATCTAATGAAGGAGAAGTGTTCATTTTGTGTGTGTCTGGAGAAAAGCCTGTTTCCTTCATTACAGAAAAGAACAGCTATTCCTCCCCCCCCCCCTTAGTGCTTGTGAGGACAGGACATGCATCCTTCAGAGATTTTATTTTTAGCTCAGACAATGTTCTTTACATGGCGGATCATCATTGTGGGGGCATGACTGTGTGGGAGACTTGTACTCATGTGAATAGACACAGAACTTTCACACATAATATTTTTTTAAAACTGTTAAAATTCTTTACTTTGGAATGGATTTCCAGTACAAGTGAGAAAGATTTCTCCATACCGCCATTCAGGAAATTCTGCAGTGCAGAACTGCTTAAATATGCCTTTGACACCATTTAAATGCTGATAACCAGGTGGCCTAGCCTTGTTTTCTTCAGCATTCTGTTGGGTACCTGGGGGGGTGGTTCCCTCCTGTTTTATTGTCTGTGTGGCATTTTAATCTGGATGATTAAGTTGATATTAGTGCATAAATTAATTTGAGTCCAGCCTTCAGAGGAAAGTGAGATATGAATATCACACACACACAAACACAGTTATAGATATATTTAGATATTTGTATCCCACTTTTCTCCCCAATAAGGGACTCAAAGCATTTTCAAACATCATTCTTCTCTCCTTCATTTTGTCCTCACAACAACAACCATGTGAGATAATTCAGGCTGAGAGAGAGAGTGACTGGCCCAAGGTCACCCTGCAGTCTTCCTAGTGGAATGGCAGTTGGAACCTGGCTCTCCCAGATCCTACCCTGCCACTCTAACCACTACACCTCACTGGCTCTCATTTAGTTAAGTAAATAGATCAGTTTATTTTAAAGATTCTCCCTAAACACCACAACACCTTTATGAGTGTTGCTGTACAGCCACTGGAAAGGTGTAAGAGTCCAGTAACACCTTAAAGACTAACAAAATTTGTGGTAGGGTATGAGCTTTCATGAGTCACTGCTCACTTCTTCAGCATGACAGATCTGTCCCCTATGGGCGTTGCCTGCTGGTATTACATCAACCAGGAGAGGGAGCCATTGGTGAACAAAACCTGGAAGTGATGCCAGGACTCTCTGGGAATTGCTGTAAACTCTATGGTAAAACCTGGAGATTCCTAGTGCAGGATGATGGCACTTCTGGGTTTTCCAGGATGTGATGTCATACCATAACCAGAGGCTGCCCCCCATGTCCCCACCCTCTTGGTCTCCTGGTAGTTGCCATGCTGGGCCTGGAAATCCTATCTTATACTCTGTGAGTTGAATCCTTCAAAATAAAAGCACACAGTGCTAACCGAGATAAGTCTCCCTGCTTTTCCTTTCTCTAGTACACTTCTTGTGATCCCCTCAAAAGTGGTTGGGGAGCCAAGAGGATGCAGTAAGTAGGGGATTCAGGCAAGATTTCCCCTCTTCCTGTTCTGCCTGAGAACAGCTTCCTCCACAGCCCAGGGCAATTTTTTTAAGCAGCTCCCCACATCCTGTGGTATTGTGCCCAAGACTTTATCACAGTCATAAGAGGCTGTTGCCAAAAAGGGAAAGAGAGGAAGCTCTGTCTCAAGGAGCACTGTGTGCTCACAGTCCAAAGGATCCAACCCAGTGACTCCATAATCTGTAGCTGCTCTTACCCTGTCTCCCCATCTTCTGTATACTGTATCTGTTCAGTTTTTTCCCCATAGAATAAAGTAACATACGTCTGAATGTATTCTTATTTTTGTATATTAAATGTTGTGTGTGTATGTGTATATATATATATATATCTGTATTTGTAAACCTTTAAATATTTGTAACTTTTAAATAATTTTAGTAACTTCTGCATTTCATGCCTGTTTCTACATGCCTTCTCTTTATGCGTTTTCTCAAGTAAGGCAAATAATTATAACTCTTTTATGTACAATGTTACCTGTGGATTTTAATAACAATTCTCACTTTTAATTTTGTTTTTCTTAAAAGGAATTCCAACAATGTACGATAAGTCATAAGTTCATTTATTTAAAACATTCATATGCTGCCTCTTCCAATACCTACTCAAGGTGGCTCATAAAGCAAAACTTTAAATCAGAATAACCCAAAGCCATTAACACTTCCAACCATGAAAAACCCAGAAGTATAAAATAGCCATGGCAGCCGCAGCCACAAGTCACATTGGGAACAGGGAGGAGCATCATCCACAAGTGCAATTCTTGTGTTCCCGCCGCCTTCCCCCACTCTTCCCTTTTACTCTCCAAAAGCACAGGCATGATGGCAACCAATCCTCAGACTCCACCACAAAATCTCCAGGAATTTAGCCAGGCCTGGCCCCAATGATTTCTCCTTAGCCAGGCCTGGCCCCAATGAGTTCTCCCTCAAAGGTCAAAATAGAGCTTGAAAGGCCCTGCTCCCTTCCTCTGCCTTTTTCTTCACAGAAACTGAAGCCTGGCAACAGCCACTGAGGGAATCTGTTGCTTAAAGCCGCAGGTGCTTCTTTTATCATTTTCAGATTTTTTAAGCTGCCCAGTGTATTTTTTTTTAGATTTCACATATCTATGCAAACCTAGCGCCCTTTTCAAGTTTGTTGAAAGATCTGTCTTGCTTGTTCACGGCTCCAGTCATCACATTTAAGAATCCAAAGATATCCTGACTTTGCTATTAGAATATACTTCCTTTCTAACAGCATCAAGAATCTTCTTTGATGTGCAGGTATCAAAGTATATGGACTGTAGCATTTTGGATGAAAATGAGAGCAACAGAAAGGACTACACAAACTTGAACAAAAGTGTAGAGCGATGGATTTTATTTACAGAGTATCAGAATAAGTTTCATAAAAACACAGGGCCATACGCTTTATTTTCTCCAATCTGCTGTCTTCTGTTTTCTTTTCCTTCTGAAATATTGAATTATTAAAGTAGTAAAAGAGGGTTAACTACCACATTTCGAAAGGCTAGATTGGAGTCCAGTAGCACCTTAGAAACTGACAAGATTTTTGGGATAGAAGCTTTCAAGAGTCAAAGCTCCCTTTGTCAGCTTTTACTTTTGGAAGCTTATACCCCAAAAATGTGGTTGGTCTCAAAGGTGCCACTAGACTCGACACTAGCTATTCTGCTGCAGACCAGCACAACTATTCTCTGAAACCACATTTTTTGTTTTGTATTTTGTATTTTTCATGTGTGTGTGTGTAGTGTGTATGCACTTGGAAGTCATGGCAACCTCTGGTGACTAACCCCTACTGGGGGCCTGGAGGATATTCATAGAGGTTGCTGAATAAAGCCTGCATCCTCCTCCCAGCATTCCAAGGAGGTCTCCCATACAGGTACTTGCCAGAGTCAACCCTGCATAGCTTCCAAGATCTGACGAGATCAGGCTTGCCTGGGCTATCCCGGTCAGAGCACTGAAACCACCATTTGAAAGAGTTCACTAGTGACAGAGTAAACAGTAAATGATCTTGCATGAGTAGTTGTGTATTCAGAATTAACAGTGCAATCCCAAGCAAAGTTACACACTTCTAAGCCTTTAATGGATTTGAAGGGAGTAACTCCGTTTAGGATTGCACTACGAGTTACATACCATTCATAAATTGTATTCATTCATAACATCACGGATCACCATCATCACTGTGAACCACTTGACTGCATCTATTTTTTGCTTTAAATTGTTCTGCTTGAAGAATGATGTGTAGCTCTAAAGCTTGCATCCAGCCTTTTGAACGTTGTTTGATCCAGTAAAAGCTATTGTCTTTTATTTGTGTTTTAAGCTGCAGACCTTAGTGACAATAAAGATACAACAGTAAACTAAAGTTCAGTAACTGTAAATTATTTTATTTAAAATACCATGCTCTCTCTGCCAGGAAAAAAAAACATACACAAATATATTTTATTCTTATTTGTATTTAAGTAATATCAGGGCTATTTTTGGGCAGGAACCGAGTTCCGGCTTGCTCCTGAGTTGGCCACACCCAGCAGGAACTCATTAGCATAATAGGCCACACATTAGGATTGGCTACAGTAGGGATATGTGGCCTAACATTCAAATTAATTCCTGCTACAAAAAAAGCCCCAGGTTTTGACAACAAACAAGGTAAACAGAATAAGAAGCAAAATGTGGGTGTGGCTGGATTACCACTCTTCTGGTAACATGGGGGTGTGGCCTAATATGCTGTGATAATAATAAACTGTGCTGTCAGTGGTGTGGCCTAAGATGCTAATAAGTTTATGCTGTTGGGTGTGGCCTATTATGCTAACAAGTTCCTGCTGGGCTTTTTTTGTAGAATATTAGTAATATGATAGAGATAACCAGGGTGTAAGTAAATGCATACATTTCCATTAACTGCACAACCTGAAGTAGGGTTAACACCCTTGTAAGTCTATTGAAATCAGTGGGCTTAGAATGGTGTACCTCTCCTTAGAATTGCATTGAATCTCTCTGCTACTAGCAAGATGGGAGTCTGAGTCCCACTGAATGTCAAAGAAATTGCAAATTCATAATGAACACAATTACTTTGCTTTCGCACCCTGTTTAAAAATCTGATGACAATGAAAAATTTCCCTTATACCTAACAATTCAGTGACCCAAACAAAGCAAGTTGCCATTTAAAGAGAGAGGACCTATAATTTACTGGGACATATTACTCTTCTCCCAAAGACACGTGAAGTGCTTGCCATAAATAATTCTCTTGCAGAGAAAAAGCAGTGTTAAATCAAAACTACAAAGCCCTAAAGAGCATTAGATTTATGGCAATCTAAAAGGAGCTTTGCAGGTTCATTTCAAACATCTGCTTCTGGAAATCGATTGGCTGAGCACCCTGATCTCTTCCACCTCCAACTCTTCCAAGCCTTTTCTGCAGATATTTAAGGAATAAGCAGCAACGGGGAGATGGTACTGGTCACCGTTTTTATATACATCTCAAAGTCACTTCCAAAAAAGAGGACGAGGTAATAGTTGAGGACTCCAGCCACAGACATAAGGAAAAGGAACAATATGACGCGTTTTCCAAAAATGTAACCAGGCGTGCTGAGAGACAGAAAAGAAAGAGCAAAGAAATGCATAAGAATATATCGATTCACGGGAAGAGTGTTAATCCCCTCTATCTGTCATCAAGGTCAAGTTAAATAGAGCTCAGATGTTCGGATTAATGGGGTCAAATTCTGCACTGATATACATCTCCACAACACAATTAATTCCATGCGAGCAGTGCAGGTGTAAATCAGCACAGGAAATTTGGTGCTTCTCGCAAAATTTATGCATCAATAATCAAGAACATTCCATTTAAAATATACATATATCTTACCACAGCTATTAAAAATGATGGGCCCTGATTAGATCAGAAGCAAAATTCAATAGGCTTGCAGTTTTAATCTCGGGGGCTAAACAGTAGAAGCTGACCACCAACCCTCAGCGCCAGCTTAAAGGTTTCTCCATCCCAGAGAAGCCAAAGACTGTTGAGTTGGATGAAAGAGGGCCAGTCCCCATTTTGCAATCCCCATTTTGCAAAATCCATGTTGTGAACACATGGAGCGTCAGCAGATGCAGTTATGGAGTTCTGTGCTGGGAACTAATTCTCCGGTGTGTGGGGGGCCGAATTCAGACTAAGCCCCATGCTGGTAGAACTTTGAGATATGCTGATGTAGTGCTCAACTAGTGCTGTAATGGTGTAAACCTGGTGACAGTGTGCCTCTGCTGGAATAGGGGTGAGAAATGGGCAGCACCTGGGGGAAATGATGGGGGAAGTACAGAGCTTAGTTAGTATATTAAGCCTCCTTCAAGCCCTTATTCCACCTCCAGGAAATACTATGATGGTCAAAAAGCTGGCCAGTGAAAACTCTCCATGACAATTTAACTGTCTCCCTCTACCTCTCACCATGCCCACCCTCCTATGGCACAGTTCAAGATGCCAACTTAAATTTACAGCAAAATTACAGCTCATCTAAATACTGTATAAACCCTGGCCTGGACCTGCATGTCTCACTTGACTGGGCAGGCAGTATGGGATACATCTCTCTGGCCTTGTTTATTTATTTAAATATTTATAACCTACTTTTTGCCCCAGGGAGGATCCAAAGTGGCTTGCAAAATCTCTCCTCCATTTTCTCTTCACGACAACCCTGAGAGGTAGGTTGGGCCGAGTGTGTGTGATTGGCCCCAGGTCACCCCCAGCAACCTTTCATGGCAGAGTTGGGAATTTGGTTCCCCCAGATCCTGGTCTGATACTGGACCACTACACCATGCTGCCTCACATTCTGCACAATTGCTCTCTCTGCTGCTGCCACTTTACAAATAGCAACTCTTTATTGGCTCAACAAACCTTCCTCCCTACTAGTTCCTAGTCATCGTATCTCCCACACAAGGTAAGGATGCACAGTGCAGACAGGGAGATATGCTGGCAAAACATCACTATGATGTCATGCTGGTGTAATCCCATAATGCAAGGGGGGGAAACAAGGACTACACTCTCATTTCTGTATGACTATCAGGCACTCCAACCGTGGATACTGTTTGCCCAGCACCTCCTTTTCACTTGGGGCAGGGGCAGATTGGTCATTAAAGACACTGGGGAAAGTCCTGGGGGGTGTCAGTAGTCTGGGAGCTGCCCCCTTGCCAGGGTGACCCCAGCCCCAAGTGTGCAGAAGCCCTCTTCCTGTGCAAGATGAAAGGCAGCTGCCACAAGCCATTGGATGGAGCACTGCATGGAGTGGGGAAGAAGGTACGTGGCCCAGTCCAGTCCCATGGAGAGTAGGGAAAGAGGGGTACAGCTTGGCCTAGTCCTGCATGGTAAAGGAACCACCTGGCCAAGCTATGCGTATCACAGGGAAGAAGGCTGAGACTCATGCAGCAAAGGAGATGCTTGCTTGGCCAATCCCGGAGTGATGAAGAAGGTGTTTGGCCCAGCTGAATGCCATGTTGTGTGGGAAAGGAGATACCCAGCCAGGCCCCACAGGGAAGGAGGCACATGGCTCTGCCAAGCCCTACATGGCCTGGCTGAACCCTGCATGGCCCAGGAAAGGAGGTACGTGGCATGCCTGAAGCACACATAGTGGAGCTGTCCAGCTGAGCTGTGTGAAATGGGGGCCTGGTGGGGCAGGCTCTTTCTGCCTCTCCTCTTCCTTTTTTTTTGGGGGGGGGGCTCTTTTCCAGAGCCATTTTGCCCTCTCAGTCTACCCCTGCCTTAGTCCAAACAGAAGCTGCAGGCGGAGTTCCAGTGCAACTCTGAATAAATGACAGAGAACCACTGGCCCAATGGCTACGTTGTCTCACTGAACAGGTGAGCCCCGCCATGCTGAAATCCTCAAGGTGGAGGGAGGAAGTGTAGACACTGGGAGAGAACTATGTACAGTGTGTTTCCCTTGCTTTTCACTACTACTGCAGGACATTCATTGATTTTATTTATAGACTTAATTTATACTCCACTTTTTCCTCCAGTGGGAACCCAAAGTAGCTTGCAACACTCTTCGATTCTCCGTTTTATCCACAAAACAACCTTGTGAGGAAGGTTGGGCTAAGAGTGTGTTACTGGCCCGAGGTCACCCAGCAAATTTCCATGTCAGAGTGGGGATTCAAACCAGGGTCTCCCAGATCCTAGTTCAACACACTAACCACTATACCATGCTGGGTTTCATTGCTCATTACAGTCCCTATGTCACCTTTGGCTCTTTGCATGCAATTCTCCAATAGGAGTAGATGGCAGGATAGACACCCATTCATAGTGCAGTGCCAGCCATCAGCTGAGTTTATAATATGACTAACAGCTGCAGTAACCAGTGTACACCCAACTGCTCCTGCTCTATGCATGTAATGCTCTTTCTCTATCCTGGTTCCTGCAAAATTGAAAGGTTATCTGACAGTAGTTTGACCACCATAGTTGCTCCTGTTAGGGGCATGCAGTGATGGGGATACCTTTGAATTTAATTGTCAGTTAATGCAGCTTTCCAATGCACAGAATCCTTGCTTAACCCAAAGAGCTGGCCAGCTCATTCATCTGACTTGCTTTCAAAACACTGTCCCTGATACTGTTCAATAAATGTATAGATTGTTTTCACACCTGGATCTCTGTTTGATTGGGGATTGGTTGATAGAGACTGATTCCCTAGTGCTCATTATTAACTTCATCTGTTTTCAGCACAGGACTCACACTGGGAAGGGAACTAGAAGGCCAAATGCTGTCATCACAGATGTTCTCTATCAAGAAGGGAGCTGCAGGATCCTTAGATTACACAATCCCCCTGATCACGGTGGGTTGTGGCAGATTGATGCCATGGAGGTGTGTGTTAGTTGGTTGCTTTTGTATATGGCTGGATTTGGGGTGTCATATCCTCCTCTATGATTGGCAGATGTAGGCATTGTTGCTATGGGCCCCAGTGTGATTGGAATGCTCATGGCTCTTTGGAACCAGGACTTTTTTGGGGAAAAATATTTTCCATGTCAAGAGAGCATAGAATAATGAATAGTGACATAGCACCACACTAGCGCCAGAGATATGTTGGTGTCCAGGGCATAGGATAGTACTGCCTGAATCCTGAGGGTATGTGGCTAAAACATATCTCCAACGCTCACTGTTAAGAATGTTTACAACCACGTGCAGCCTCAGTAGTGTTCAGTTTTTGAGAATGGGAATCACTGTAGAAAGCAAAGCTAGAAGGCCTAGACCATGGTCCACTGATGTGTTAAATGTAAAAGGCAAGACCATATACTCAAGATCCCATAACATATGAGGTAGAGCTAAGCTGTGCTAAGCAATTCCACATATACCCTCTTGCTTAAAAAAACAAATAATCAAAACAAAACTTTTAGAAATTTTACAGAACCAACATCTGGGGCCAGAAGTATCACATAATCAGAAGAGGTGGAAGTTTTCATTCTATGGAGGAAAAGCCAATAGAAAAATCCATGAGAAATGTTATTTTCTCATTTTTTCATATCACAGAATCCAAAGGGATTTATCATTGCCTTCATGTATCTCTCTCCAGGTGTTCCTCTATATGAAGGGGAAACAATACAGCAAAATTGGCCCAATAAACTGAGTGAGAGAATCTAGAACATGGCATAATTATGGTGGGGACAAAGAAATGTAAAAATGGGTGGCCACCTGATAACTTAAAATGTTTTGAGAAGATATAAGCTGAGAACTTACCTCTGTGTCCTTTCTCCCAAATAGCCAACAAAATACTTCTGCCTCACAAACAAGTACATCAACCCAGCGAAGGCAGCAGGAGCTAAAGAGAAGGGAAACTAACATCTTTTAGCTTTCAAAAAAACTTTATCCAGTTTCCAACCTGTTTTAAATAATATGAATCAGAGCCAAAGATCTAAAGGAATGAAGGTTAAGAGAAACCATTTAATTTCTTGTAATATCAGAAAACTGGTCAATCTAATTAATTTTGCTGAAGTAAGACACATTCCTGCAATGTTCTTCTTTGTTGATGCAGAGAAGGTATTTGATAGAATTGAGTGGTCATTCTTGGATGCAGCTTTGATGTCCTTTGGCCTGGATGATGCATTTTGCAGATGGGTCAAAATACTATATAAAGCTCCAAGAGCCAGAATTGTGATTGGTGGTAGGAAGAGAATTCTTCCATTTGGGAAGAGAAGTGAGACAGGGTTGTCCGCTCTCACTGCTGTTGTTTAATATAGCAATCAAAATCTTGGCAATAGCAGTGCATCAAATTCTAAGAAAATACCACAAACTTGTTATTATAGGCTGACAATATTGTTTTTACTTTACAGGATCCTAAGAATTCAGTGCAGAGTTTAAATAATATAATAATGTAATTTGGGGGCAATCTCTGGGTATAAAATTAATAACACTAAGTCAGTGCTGATGGGAGTGGGACTAACAAAAGTAGATTAAGGCTGCAATCATACAATTAGACCCAACATAGGCGAACATGCTGGGCGGATTTAAAGGGTGCAATCAGACAGCAACATTTGGGAAGCATCCTGCAGCCATCAGCAACCTGTTCTGCTCCACTGCAGAAGCAGAGTTAAAAGACACTGGGGAAAATCTGATAGTAAATGTGTTGTGACAGGCCACGGATGGACTTTCCCCTGTCTGATTACTCCAACGCATTCCCCTGCAGTCAGGATGGTCTGATCAGGCCATTCCAACTCTGTGCTGTTGTCCCCCCCTTCTCAGTATGCACATCACTGCAAACTCCATAGGGAGCCCTCAGTACAGAAGTGCGATTTATCAATTCCTCAGTTAAGCACATGGGAAACAAACAGTGAGGGGGATTACTCATCCGCAGTTGTGTCTGATCACAGGCTGTGCCCACAGCTTCAAAAGGAGGTGTGATCTCACAACTGTGGGTCAAATTGCTCTGGAGGAAACAGCTTCACTTCCCCCTCACTTTATCTGGCATGTGTGACTGCACCCTAAGAGTAGGATAACTGATATCATTGATATAAGGGTCAGTAGGGATAGATGGATCCTATGAACTCTATGGAATGTCTTAACTGTGTATTATGACTTTTTTTTTTTTTTTAGCAAGCACTGTGTTTAATTTAATCTGTTAATCTGTTCTATTTGTGATCTTCATTTGTATTAATGTAACTTCATGATCACTGTAATAAAGACTTTTTCCAGTCGGAGAAAAGGAGCTTCCGGTCGGAGAAAATGGAGATTTGACACACCCTGTAAAAGCTCAGGGTGAACGGCGTTTCTTTCTGACAACTCGGGGGCTTTTAGCACCCGATGCAACCCTCCTCAGGCAGGGGAGTATCCAGCAAGCAACAAGACTCAAGAGAGAGTGAGATTGGTGGCAATAAATCTCGGAGGAGACTTGTTGTCACTTTGATCTCCTTTCCGAAGCGAGCTTTGCAAGACCAGTATCCTGTTTCTAACGGTGAGCAGCTAGATTCTTTATAGAAGCTCAAGCCAACAGCCACACACGTCATTTTGTGAATGAAATATGAGTGTTAACCAAGAGTTCTTTAAAATCTTCTGATAACTGAATGTATTTGTATCCAAAACTTTTTAGCTTTAATATATGTCCACCACAAATGATGGTGATCACATTTCAAATGGTTTGAAATATTTTTGTATGTTTTAGCTAATTTTTCTGGGGACATATACCGTCGGTACATTATTTTATAAAAGTTATAAAAGTATATTAATATTTATAAAAGTATATGAATAGACAACTGAAACCAGAGGATTTTTGTTGGGACTAATGGACAGTCAGTTAGAAAAAACACATGAAACAATACATGGAACTTTGTTTTTGTATATGACAATGGTGGCAAGATTATTATTATATGCTCAGAAATTGAAATCTCCAATATTGCCTACAATGGAAGAATGGCTAGTGAAGATGGTGGAACTTATGGAGATGGCTAAGCTGACTTCTCTGATCAGGGAAAAGACATTATCTACACTTATGGTTAACTGGAAACCACTTATAGACTTTTTACATGAAACGGGAAAAAATGAAATGATGACTTATGGTTTTGAAGATCAAGAGGATAAAAACTAGATAACAGATCAAGGATAGGTTTTAGTATGGTAGTGATAAAGAGGGTGATAAGAGTAAATTAAGTTGTGCCAGTCATAGATGAAAATCAAAAGATATTCCCTTACTTTTCTCATATCTCTCATGTTTCTTTTATTATATTTTTTTTGTTTTCTGGTTTTTTTCTTTTTATGCATGTTGCTTAAAAATTTAATTTAAAAAATGAAAAAAACCAAAGCTACAATTCCCAAGGTTCTTTAGGAAAATCAATTTAATGGAGGTTGAACATAACACTCTCTATTCAGGGGAAAGTGCACTGGAGTCAAAATTAGAATATAGGAACACAGAAGGCTAGTCATATGCTGCACATTTTACCTAATTTCATTTTTTAAAAGTCTCTGGCATATTTCCTTCTTGTAATGGTCAGTTCCAGGTATACCAGTTTATTTTTAATCGTAGATGAAGTCCCAGTTTACAAATGCAGTTAGTGATGGTTGCCGTGTGGGGATTACTTCAACTAGCAATTAGCTCCCCATGCAGCAAAGCAGTTTTTATTGTGCAACTGCAAACCTCTCCAGATACTAAAACAAAAGCAAATGCATCCAGATATGTCTAAAAAAGACACAGTCTTTTAGCAGAAATCTATCTACACAGAACATGGATCCCTAAGAACAAATTCAGAATAACAGTGTGAAGCACACTTTAAAAAAATCTTTTTCTTGGTGTGCTGATAACCAAACATTATGATGGTGCCAGCGATACGGTGATGTCACTTCTGGTGTGACCCATGAATGATGTCACCGCATAGGCATGACACTCTAGCATGCACCCAAAACTTTATGGCTTAGCCATAGAGGTTTTGAGAGAATGTTAGAGTGTTACCTGGCATGATGATGCCACTTCCAGGTCATGCTGAAAGTGATGTTATGGCAACAGCATGATGCCAATCTCTCCCTCCCCCACCGCATTTCCCCAACCATCCCCCCCCCCCATGCTGCCCAGCTCTGTGGCAGCAGGTAATGCAGGGGGTGGGTAGGAATCTCCTGCCTCCCTACTGGAGAGAGTGAAGTTTGGGGAGGAAAGAGAGCTCAGCGGAGATATAATGACACTTTCGGAAACCAGTTCACAAGACATACGTTGTTCTCATACTCCTCTTAAAAGCAGCCTTTTGTGGGCGACCAAACGTTTATGAACTCCAGCATTTAGTGTCCATAACCTAGGTTTTTCTGTAAAGTTTATATTGGCCAACCTATGGCTACAATTGCATTTTATCTTCAGGAAAAAAAATCACCACAAGTCATGTCTGGAAAATACATGGAAGGACAGTGAGGAGGGGCTTCCAATGATGTCACCAGCATTCCATGGTAATTTATTTATTTATTTAGATTTATATCCTGCCTAGTCAGCTATACTGTAAACTGACTAAATAAATCCTGGCAATTCCCTGCTAGTCAGTAGGAGAAGTACTCTTACTTCTGAGTAACCATGTTTAAGAATGGACTGTAAGAGGGGGGAAGAATTCTTGAAGGAATACTCTTCTGTGGACTATATTTGGGCATTATAGAGGGGAAAGAGAGTGCAAATTGTTGGAACAGACAATGACTGGTGTACAAAGAAGAAGAGAAGGACTGATTTTGCACAGGCCACTTGCCTCTCATTCTCTCCGGAGTTTCCCCTCCAAGTTTTCTCTGGTGCATTTTTGTCAATTTCACACTTGGAGCCGCAGCTCCTAATCTGCCCCACATGTTCCATTTCTCATTACCGGCTGCTCCAGGGCTGCCACGAGGCTTCCTGCTGCTGCCCCCTCCCATTCCCCTCCTAGCCCCTCCCTCTTCCCCTCCCCGTTTTTGCATTATTTCATCATAATGCAGTAACAGAAATCACGTGTCACGCTGGGGCATCCTATGCACCGGGTAATTAAACTGTTTGCAAGCACACACACGGAATCTCCATTTTCCCAATTGCAGTCTTTCGGCAATGATGGAGGGTCTTTGGAGGAGAGCGCTTGCTACTTTGAGCTCACTTATGGAGTTGGTGCTGCTGGTTCTAAATTCCACCAGCAATCTCCTGAAATAATATTTTAACAGATCCAGAAGGAGAGGAGGGCATCTCCGTGCTTTTTCCCTCCTCATCTTCAGGGGGCAGCAATTTAATCACTCTGCCAACAGAAGTATACTGGATTTCAGTCTCACTTGAACCCCACTTTGAGAGTCTTACACTCATGTGCCTTGGCAAGTTTCCAAAAGAGACCTATTTCACACAGTTACCATGAAGAGGAGATACTGTTGGCCATCCACAGGAGCAGATTAGATGAGTCATCTCAATAGATAGATTTGTTTTAGAAAACTATTCCGCTGTGAAACCTTTGATCAGGACTTTCATTATAATCCATTTTTAGTTGCCAGTTTTCCCCAGGCAGTGTGACTGGCAAGCAGAAATTCAGGAGGTAAGCCCCCCTCATATGTAGATTCACTGCAGGGAAAGACTTCACCTGTTGAATTTGTGCGTAGGAAACGGCTAAAAGGAACATTGGCAATCCAAAATCTATTTCACTCTGTAACAAAAACCATTCATGCTCATGCTGCATCTCTTTTCATCTCCTGCACTTTTGAAGAGAACCCTGCTCGGGCCCATTGCTCAGGATCAAAGCAGGCATCTTTCAAAAGGGAAACGCAGTCTTGCTGTTTGCCCTGAACATCAGAAAGGCAATGCAAAGGCCAGGGAGAGTAAGCTGAATACATTACCTTGGCTACAAAGCAAACCAGCACACCAAAGCACCGCAAGAAAGGTAGGGTAGGCGTCTCTGCAGTTTTGGCTAGGAAAGGAAAAGATTCTTTGGTAAAGGGACACCACCATAATGAGAATTTTAAAATAATATATCAATATAATTCAAACATATTTTTTAACAACTCGAATACATGAGAGCAGGATTTTAATGCAGCATCAGAAAGGTACCTATCTCAAACGACGCTGGCATAAAAATACCCCCCCCCCCCCGTTGCAACTGTTAAAGGCAATTGTTTGGATCCTTTAGTTGTGCAAGCAAGATGGCAGATCTCTGCTGCCATGCTTTCACCTCCCCCCCCCCCCCAAGGTGTCCTGTGAGTACCAAAAGACAATGCTGGCCATTGCAGGGGGGGGGGGCACAGAAGCAAAATCCACCCCAACATTGTATCTTCTGAGTGGTGCAGTGTTTAGAGTGTGTGCTGGGTTAGGATCTGGGATGCCCAGGTTCGAATTCCCCACTCTATCATGGAAGCTTGCTGGGTGACTTTGAGCCAGTCACTCCCTCTTAGGCCCAATTTACACCTCCCCTCTGAAGTAGTTTGACTGCTGTCTTTTCCCAAGCTCATTTCACGCTGGTTTCAAATTTCACTCCAAGGGGTCTGAAGAGTACTAAGCAACAGCATTTGTTTAAAACAGTATAATGCTAGCTTGACCACAGCAGGACAATTAACGAATGTAAACAGTAATTTATAAACTAGAACAAGTATGGTTTGAAACTAGAAACAGGTATAGACAGGTTTTTTTAAAAAAAACTAGAATGATTCTAGCGGGAAAGTCAGATGTAAATTTGACCTTAGTCTAACTGACCTCATGGGGTTGTTTTGAGGATAAAATGGAAGAGAGGACCATAGAGAAAGGCAGGGTATAAACGAAGTAAATTATAAGTGGGGGGTGAGTGAAACTGCCCTCTGTCACCAGTACAGCATGTTCCATCAGCACAGCAGAATGGAGGCGCTAGATATATCCTATTTATAATTTCTGGATTTAAATATTACTTATTCAAGCCAATTTGAACTAAGGCTCCCCAAGACCTCTGTTGCAAGTGCCAAAAAAAGCCCTTGAACATGGGATCAAGAAAGGGGTAAATTAAAGCTGTCCTAATAAATGAGTCTTACAGAGAAATCCCAGGCATGTTCACTCAGGACTTTTCTGCATTCTTTTGTTGTGTTGTTGGGTCTGGCCCCATGCTGCTTTGGTTTATCCCCAGTTTCTGCATGTATTTTTTTGCATCTTTAGTTTTTGCTTCTTCTTCTTCTTTTTGTTTTTCTCCCCAGTTTTTAAAAATTTCTTGTGAGACCATGATTTTTTTTCTAGAAGCCAGTTTTGAGTTGGCTTTTTCCTCACACATCATGTTTCTCTTGGTTTTCTTTGTCCCACCCACTCCGACCCACCTCCAGTCCACTTTGATGGTGATTGGACTGTTGTCATCATCAAATCACTCCCTCTTCTCCCCCTACCCTGAAGATGAGTAGTTTTATTTTTTATTTTTAAAAAAAACCCACTACAATGTTGATATACTGATATAGTGTTGGAATGGTAGTTTAAGCAGGTGGCCTGAATTCCCAGTTTTTATCTTTTTTAAAAGTAAGTCTCTAGCCTCTTCCCTTGTAGAGACAGAAGGAAAAAGGACCCTGGCCCATATGATATATTAGCTAAAGCCATCATGTCTGAGACTACAGTATACCCTTCCCTCATCACCAAATCAACCCCAGTAGATTGTTCACTCATGGTCAATGCTCCCTCTAAGCTGTGGAGTCTTGTGAGCAAAAATTCTACTTTGTGAGCTACTGGCATTAAAGTTGTGAGCAAGCGATTTGGCTACTGCATAAATTAGTTTGCTCTGAAGCCATCCTCCCTGAGCAAAGACGAAAATGTGTGAGCTCACACTAACTCAGCTTAGAAGGAGCACTGCTCATGATACAGAAGTTTATATTTCTGTGATGGGAACAGCGGCAGCTCAAGTTATCTTATTTCCTGAATTGGTAGCCAGCTGTGCATTTCCTGTTGGGTTTCTTGAACTCTCACAAGATTACTTCCTCTCATGGGAGTCTGGCCACCATTTTAGTAGCCCTGCAACAGATAACCAGAAATGGTGACCAAATCCTCACAAGAAGGAGGAATCTCATGATAGTTAAGAGAACTGGCATCTACAGTTTGCCATGCTGCTTTTAAAGGGAGCCAGGGGTAGACTGGTTGTCTCATTATATAGTCATGCCTAAATGGGAAGGTGCAGTGGTGTCTATTTGTTGTAATAGCATTTATATCCCACCTTCCTCCAGAACAGAATTAAAGAGAGTGTCCACATAGTACCAAGATCTCTCACCCAAGTACTGTTCAGAGTTAAACCCAGACCTACTTAGATTTGCAAGATGCCTTTACCGTTTGCCTTCCAACCATGCTCTGTTTGACTGGCTTGAAGCATCTCTTTAGCAAAGGCAATTTTTGTGTATGGATCAAATACACTCCCACTAGATGCACTCTTCTTTACACTAACATGTGGGAAAACTCACTTGGCAATGGAGACACGTTCAAAGGCAGACGGCCCAGCTCGCTGAAGACTTTTCCCCGTGTGGTTCTTGCTTTCATGTTCTACCTTGCTTGCAAAAAAGGCTGTCAGATTTAAAAACAAACAAACACACAGTTTATACCAACAGGACGAGGAAGATGCTCGGAAGGAGTGCAACAGTCGTACAAATTCAGCTTTCAGTGGAATGTGTCTCTTTTATTGGTGCACCACAGTACAGAAGCAGTCTGATATTTATCTATGGCAGGAGAAACAGGGCTGGCTGCACAGCTTCCTTTCTTTGGTTTATGACTCCAGTTTCAATCCATCAGTCCTGTTAATGACTTTGTTAAACAGATTAAGGGTGCACCCACACAGAGATGATTCCCCATTGTGCATTCATTGCCACTGAGAACACAGATGCATTTGCAGCGGCAATGGAGCATCCACATGGGGGGAAAGAATTTTCTGTGCTTTCCTCGGTATCCTGAGAAAAGCACACCATTATGCCCCTTTGCTCTCAACAAGGGCATCTTTCACATTGCCTTAAAAATCCACTTGCGTTACCCCACGCTAGCATGTTTTTTTCCTTGTGTTCAGACAACTTCATAAACATCCCACTGCTGTCTCATATCTTCCCCATTCCCCCCCCATTCCTAATAAAACTGGTTTCTCGTGCACCCCCACCCCCAAAAAGGCAAAATGTATTTGCAACAAAGCTTCTGCTCGTAATCTGAACTAAATTTTTCGCATTGGTGAGTTCTGGCACAACCCACCCACCCACCCACCCAGAAAGAGGTTGGTGGATTTGGGTGGGGTTTTTAAAAATTTTGCATCCCAGCGGATAAATGTTTCAATGAAAGGTACCTACATTGAAACAAGCAATCATTCACATCGGGGACACTTTCCTCTGTGTGCATGTGTCCACGTCTGGTCTCTTCTCTCTGCCTCATTTTCTCTTCCTCTACAGCCTGAAAAAGCCAGGATCATGTCCTCTTTTATACTCTCTTGCAAGATCCATCAGATTGTCTCTTGATGTTTCGCACCTTTCTCCCCAGTAGGGAAAACCCTTCTTTTTGCTACATTCTTTTAATGTTTTCAGTTTAAAAATGGCTAGGCCAAGTGACTGAGCAAATAAATTATCTTTTCTGCTTCAGAGTTGCTGTTTGAGAGCCTCCCATGATTGCCACAAGAGTAAATGTACTGAAGCCAATAGGGCTACTCTTGTGTAAATCTGCGTGTAAGAATTTTGCACTCTCCCCCATTCCAAGGAAGAGAGGCAGAGTGAATGAGGCTGCTGAAATGCTTCAGCATATGTGCAAAAACCCCCAAAATGCAACCCCCCCCAAAAAAAGAACAAAGGAAACACATGAGGGGAAGTCTGAACCAACAGTGCAATCATCAGAAGTGGCACAACACACGTGAACACTTGAAAGGTGGCTACAGTCTAAAAAACCCAAGCTTTTTGCCAGCTTAAAAATAAATAAATAAATAAAACCAAGTAGCTGCTATAGTGCCATAGTGTTATACTGTTAACCCTAACTACTACTGCTGGATACCCTGGGATTTTCCCTCCAGTCCCCCCCCCCCCCCGGCTGAGTGGAGAAGTTCACATCCTGAGCAGAATATAACTGCCGTAATCTTGAAATGGGTAATGGGCAGTGCCCTGAGCTGGCTCCAGATTGCTGCTGAGTGGGGCTTCTGGTGTGAATGAGTGGTACCTCATGTGCACAGCTTAGAGGGAACACTGCCTGGGATACTGTCTGGACCAGGTTTTGATTGCTACTTACACAATGCATATAACTGCTACTCACACAATGCATATAAAGCCAAAAATTCTGTTTGTTTAAAAAAAAGAGAAGTAGTTTTAAAGTGGAGTTTTGGAGGGAGAAAAGGGAAGAGAGGAGGTGCATCACAACCGCTTCCTCACTTGTCAGTTCTCTCTTATTTTTTTTCTCCCTGCAGTTTTTTCTACACATCTTACTAGGTCAAAAAGTATAGAAATATGCAGTATAAAGTGTGGGTAGGGGAAGGTGCATAAAGTGGAAATTAGGGTAGAGAAATGGCAGAGATAGTGATGAAATGACTAACCACTGCTTCCCCTTTCCCATGCAAAATCTCCCCCCCACCAAGAATTTGCTGTTCTTTAAATTGGCATTGGGGTTCCATTACAGTTGCACAACTCAGTCAGAGTTAACTCCCCGCCCCCCGAAGCAATGGGGTTGCCAACTCTGGGTTGGGAAATGCCTGGAGATTTGGGGTAGAGTCTGGGGAGGGGAGAGAGCTCAACAGGATTTAATGCCATAGAGCCCACCCACCCACCCCCCATTTTTTCTAGGGAAACTGATCTCTGCAGCCTGGAGATCAGCAGTAATTCTAGGAAATTTCCCAGATCCAATCCAATCCAATAAAGTCTGTTAGTTTTAAAGGTGCTACTGGGCTTTTTACTGTCTGGAGGTTCGTAACCCTAAGAAGTGGTTCATCTTTGAAGGATGAACACAACCCCTTGCAAGCAATGGGGAAACACCCTCCCTGTCTTTTTCATACAAACAGGGGTGAAAACATTCCCCCCCCTTGTAGCAAATCTGCTGACTCCCGCTCACATTCTGTTAATTTAGAGATTAGAGGACCAAAGAGCTACCAGTCAATTTATTCATAACTTGTTGCAGACGTAGCACTGTGAGCGTCCTCCTTCTAACCTTCCTTTGCCCTTTTAGCCATAGGCATATAGCGATGCCAGCCTCCAAGCGTGGCCTGGGGATCTCCCAGCACTGCAGCTCATTCCCAGACGACAGAGATCTGTTCCCCTGGAGAACATGGATGCTTGGAAGGGTGGACTCTATGGCCGTGTACCCCAGTGAGGTCCCTGTCTTTCCCAGGCTTCACCTCCAAATCCCCAGAAGTTTCCCAACCTGGAGCTGGCAACCCTATCCCTTGCCCCCCTTTGGTGGCCAAGAGGGACCTGGCAACCAATGCTCCCTCTAAGCTGTGGAGTCTTGTGAGTAAAAATTCTACTTTGTGAGCTGCTGGCATCAAAGTTGTGAGCAAGCGACTTGGCTACTGCATAAATCAATGTGCTCTGGGGCCATCCTTCCTGAGCTAAGATAAAAATGTGTGAGCCAGAGGCTAAAAAACTGTGAGCTAGCTCACACTAACTCAGCTTAGAGGGAACACTGCTGGCAACCCTGTCATGCAGTTGTATGCAAGGATCTGTGGACTGGGCTAAGGGGATATGACAGGGGGAGAAGGGTTTAAGCTCATTGTTTCCTGAATAGTCTCTTTCTCTCTCTCTCACTGTTTTATTTCCACCCTTGTGTGGCTCAGCACACTGCTTGATCATCTAGGAATCCGCAGCTAGATCAGCTCCTGCATATTCAACTATTTGGGCTTCTCTGAGTAGAGGAGCCCCTTTGCAGCCAGTAGCTAGCTGTAGGCAAGCTTTTCCCACTCTAGTTCTCAGTAACTCCATTCCACTGAACTCCAGGCATCCAGACGACAGGCGTAACCACAACTAGAAAATTCAAACTCGTGCAGCCTACAAAGGGGGGAAAGGATTCTGAGAGAAACTCTGACACAAGATTGCTGCAACTTCACATGTACCCACAAGCATGAAAACAAGGTTGATTTGGTAGCCCTACAGTCAACACATGCAAATTTATTGAGAAGAAGAAGAGATTGGATTTATATCCCGCCTTTCACTCACTTGGAGTCTCAGAACGGCTTACAAACTCCTTTTCCCTTCCCCTCCCCACAACAGACACCCTGTGAGGTAGGTGGGGCTGAGAGAGCTCTTTCCCAAGCTGTCCTTGAGGGAACAGCTGGTACAGAGCTATGGCTTGCCCAAGGTCATCCAGCAGGTGCAAGTGGAGGAGTGGGGAATCAAACCCGGTTCTCCCAGATTAGAGTCTTCACACTTAACGACTATGCGAAACTGGCTCTCCCAGTTATTCCTCACCCTACTTCCAAATGTGCCATTTTCTCTTACCGTTCTGGATGACACTTAAGAGAGTAACAATGACCAGGAGGACAAAGCTCCCCACCACTCCTTGGTCCATGTTGGCAGCAGGCTGGATACGATGTTCTCTGCTCAGCTTTTTTTTAGCTGCTCAGCGACACAAACCACAGGAAGAGGAAGTGATCTTCTTCCTTATCTTGTACCATTGAACATTCCTGATACCTTCACTGCTAGACTATTATGAGAGCAATGCAATATTCTGATGTGCTTTCAGTCAACTGAACGGATCGGCTGCACATATCTGTCATCTGGGGAGAGGCTGTGTTCATATTTGTCTTTAGTGTATTCATTAAAAGTATTCAGCAGACCCATATCTACAGAGCTCGACTTGGGGGTGGAAAGTGCTGTCAAGTCACAGCCCACTTATGGCCACTCTGTGGGGCTTTCAAAGTTGCCTGCCTCTGCATCACAACCCTGGACTTCCTTCATGGTCTCCCTTCTAAATACTGACCAGGGCTGACCCTGCTTAGCTTCTGAGATCTGATGAAAGTGGGTTAGCCTGGGCCATCCTGGTCAGGGCTGGGCAAGGGTTAGGGGCAGGCAATCCAGGTGACTGCTTGGAATGCCAAGCTTGGGAGGCACTGGAACTTTGGGTACCTGCCAAGGGCCATCCATACACTCATCACATGCAGAATATACACCAACACAGTACACAGCTGGATAATAATCCTACATTCAGGGTTACCTTCCTTTTGCATCTACCAAACCCATGTTGGAACAGAAATTCCACACTACATTGCATGCCACTTTCAGACATACGTACAGCTGGCATGAATCTGAATTAGTGTTACCGAGCGCTCAGATAAGATCTGTAGGAGTCGCCTTGTGTCCTCAGAACAAGACGCTGCAGGGACTGATGGGAAAATAAAACAACAGAAAAAACAAATGGCAGGCAGTTCGATGATTTAGGGTACTTAAACCCTGTCTTGAGTCACTAAAGTGTTTGCAGATATTGTTTGGAAAATGTGGCTGCCTGCTCTGCATATCAGATGAAAGAAGTGAGTTGTACTCTGTGCATACTGCCAAGGGTCCTTGCCCAGGCCAGAATTACTCAGCTCATAGCACCACATGCCTGTGACTAGTAAGCGCAGGGAGCTTGCAGGTTCCACCAGGATATCACTTACCATCTGCAGATCTTTCTTTATCTATACATAGCTGGGTCTTGTGCTGTCATTGCAGTAATTCACCTGCGGGGAGGGGCTGTAGTGCAGTGGCTGAGCATCTGCTTTGCATGCAGAAAGTCAAAACGTGAATCCCTGACATCTGCAGCTGAAAGAACTAAGTAGTAGCTGATGTGAAAGATCTCTCCCTGAAACCCTGGAGAGCCACTGCCAGTCTGAGTAGACAATACTGACCTTGATGGACCAATGGTCTAATTCAGTATAAGGCACTGTTCCACCTCTATAATATCCTGGGTCCAGACACATTGAGTGAAATCAGCTCATAGAGTTTATTAGCAGGAAACACTAACTGAAGTGCAGGACCCAAGGGCCTGCTTATATGCAGGTACAAACCACATCCCTGGTCACACCCGATCCCCGTGATAGGGTTATTTACAAGGCACCTCTGACCATAGGTCCCCTTTAGGATCCTGTGGAGCTGACTGGCCCCAAATTATGATCCGCATGGGCTATTGTCTACCAATGCGAAGCTCCGGTAGTTTGCCCGACCACATGTGTGATCTCCGACCACATGCGCGGTTGCCATTAGTACACAACACCCTCATCCCGTATGGACAGGATAATAGCATTGTAAATGAATGCTATTGTGCCACAATAGTGCACCATCCAGTGGTATGTGAATCTGGTTCTGGCATTGGAAACAAAACACAACCAGGGGATTGTTAGCTTCCCAAAGGCCTAAGTTTTATCGCAGGACTTTCAAAGCCTTCTGCAACCAGCCTGCTTAATACTGTCCTGGGAGTTCTGCAAATGAATACCCAAGCAAGTTTTTTGTTTGTTTCATTGAAAACGCAAATGTGCAGGGCCAAATTTTGCATTGTGATTGTGCTGCAGGAGGAGAGACAATTTAAGCTCCCACCCAGTCATTTCCTCAAACTGAAAAATAGTTCCATGGAAATGCTATCTGATGAAGGGAGCTTTGAGCCTTGAAAGCTTATTTTATACCCCGCCTCCCAAATCTTGATCATCTCTAAGGTGCTACTGAACTCAAATCTAGGTCCCCATACATCTACTGATCCTAGGGTTGCCAAGTCTGGGTTGGGAAATACCTGGGGACTTTGGGGGTGGAGCCAGGAGAGGGCAGGGTTTGGGGAGGGGAGGGGAGGGGCCTCAGCATAGTACAATGCCGTAGAATCTACCCTTCAAAGCAGCCATTTTCTCCAGGGGAGCTTATCTATGTCAGCTGGAGATCAGTTGTAAAAGCGGGAAATCCCCAGGCCCCACCTGGGGGCTGGCAACCCTAACTGATCCAGGCCTGTCCCAGTGGGTATCACTTAGCAGAACAGCTTGCTGTTTCTTGCAGGGTTCAACTCTTCAACAAACCATGCCAAGAGCACTCCTAACTGCACGACTCTGACTGTGAATTTCAACTGGAACATTGTGTTTATTTTTTAACAAGCCAGGAGTTCTGCTTAAGCCTTCCTGTGACACTTACTGTACTTATGCAAAAGGAAGGTGACCCTGAATGTAGGATTACCCCCACAAACAAGTTATGCAAAAAAAATTACTGGACATAATTGTGACTTGTATGCGAATGTAAGATCCCCTCTTCTTTTCTGAATGACATACTTAGAAAAAAAAACTAGTCTTGCATCGGTATACATTCTATGTGCATATTGTTTAAAATCCCCAAACCATTCTGATATGGTTGAGAGACCATTTAGATCGGATCATTTTATGAGCATATGAACATTTTTCTGAGGCCACAGATCTGGGGTTAGTAAGGTTGCCAGCCTCCAGGTGGTGGATGGAGAGCTCCTGCTATTAGAACTGATTTCTAGGGGACAGAGATCAGTTCACCTGAAGAAAATTGCCACTTTGGAAGGTGGACTGAACGGTATTATACCCCACTGAAGTCCCTCCGCCATCCAACTCTGCCCTCCTCAGGTTACACCCACAAAATCTCCACACATTTCTCAACCTGGAACTGGCAACTCTAAGGGTTAGTCCTCACAAGGTTTATTCTGCTGGAAAAGCAGCTGCCATCTCCTCCAGCAAGTGTCAAAGAGGACAGACCCCAGTCTGCCAACACAGTACACAGCTGGATAATAACAGAGCCACAAGGTGCCAGTAAGACAGTTTTCCCTTGTTTATTTGTATGCATTACTGCTTTACTTTACGGATCAAAAAAATCTTTCAAGCCATGCCGCTTGAAGCAACCCATTCGTGCAGTTCCCTCCACTGAGGATACTTTCTCTGCAATTTTATTTTAAAATTGTGTTATGAAACGTTTGAAGGTTTTTTTGCTGGAAAAACTTCCTTGGCGGAGCTCCCCAGCCACGGACCAGCATGTGGACTGGCCTCCCATCTCCCTCCCACACACTCTGGCTGCCATCCTCCATCCATCCTGCCGTCGGCTGCAGGAGCAGCAGCACTCAGGGTGCTGGATGCGAGCACGAGCCGGGGGGGGGAGTCGCAGTTCCTTCAGGGCTTCTTCTCCAGTGGTGGTGGCGGCGGCGGCAGCTGAGGAGGAGTGGTAGCAATGGCAGCCCAGTCTCCCTGCTCCGCACGCTGAATTGGAGCCCCGAAGAAAAAGTTCCCCCCATAATAAATAAATGTGAGCATGAGTGTATTATACAAAGAAAACAATGGTGCAGTCTTCCCTTGCTGCATCACTATTTCGTTATTTCAATATAATGAAATAAGGGGTTTGTCTTTAGAAAGGGGGGGGGGGAGACAGTCTAGCCTCAGGAGGAATACACTCAGAGAGCGGGGTGAAAGAGTGGGGTCCCTGGCCTGCCAGCCCGCCACCACTCCTCCGCAGGTTTCTGGAGGGAAGCGCCCCCCACCTGCTCTGCAGGGGCTGCGGCCAGGGCACCCCAGACACAGGGCAGTGGTCATCCATGAGCTCGGGGGCTCTTGGGCCAATGGCACCCGGCTCCTGCTACCAAAAAGCCCAGCAAATCCTCCTCGCCAACGCAGTCCCTGTGGTGGGTTCTTGTCTCACTGCCTCATCATTTTGATATAACGTTAGGAGGGCTTATTTCAAAAACATTTTTGAAGAAACGCCCACCACGGGGCGGGCCAGATGGAAGGCGGGCGAGTGGGCGTGTTTTCGTCTCAACTTCTCTACCGGAGCAAACAGGAAAATCCTCTAAAAACAGGATCTTCTTGCTCTGGGGAAGCTCCGGAGCAGTGCCACAATACTCCTGATCAAACTGTGAGCCCGGAGCAACTGGTGGAAAATCGACCAGAAGCTCCTGAGCAAGCATCAGGGCAAACCCAGGGCAAACGCTAGTGTGAAATCGCCCAGGGTGTCTGTTGTGGGGAGAGGAAGGGAGGGAGAGTGTAAGCCACTTTGAGACTCTGAGTGAAGGGTGGGGTCAAAAATCCAATCCTCCTCCTTCTCCTCTTCCAAAGTGACCATTTTCTCTAGGTGAACTGGTCTCTTTTGCCTGGAGATCTCCCACTATTACAACTACCAACCTGGAGGTTGGCAACCCTCCCTGTTAAGGGAGGAGGGCCAATTAAAATTGCTAGTAGGAACATTTGCAGGGAATAGTTGGCAGGCAGGAGAAGAGCCAGGGGTCATTTCGAGCAGGAGCTCAGGGGAGCTCAGCTCCAGGAGTTGGTGCCAGTCCCTCCCCCTTGCAGGGGAATGCCTGCTTGTGTCATGGCTGCAGCAAAATGACCCCATCCCCTGGAAAGGTCCTTGTTCCTCCAACCAGCCTTCTGAAGGCTTCAGCCACCACTGAAGCTATCTTCCCAGAATAGTGGTATTTCTGAGGCTTGGATTAGTAACTGTCCCCTCTCTGCCAGCTTGCTTGCTTCCGACATACTTCCGGTGATGTCAGGTGGTTTAGCATATGCAAATAAGTTATGCTAATGAGTTATGCTAATGAGCTCCTGCACCTCTTTTTCTACAAAATGACCCCTGAGAAGAGCTAAGCCCCTTCTTCCACCCCAGTTCTCCTTTGCAAGGGCCCCTTCACTTTCATTTTTCTTACACGGAAACTACGGGGTTCAGTATGCTGTGTCTTCCTCGTGCTGTGTCATTGGCCTTGCAGATAAAACTGGATTCCAGTGCACTGAATGCAGAGTTGCCAACTCGGGGTTCAGAAATATCTGGAGATTTGAGGGGGAAGCCTGGGTTAGTGGGGTTTAGGGAGGGGATGGACCTCAGTAGGGTATGATTCCATGCAGTCTACCAAAGCAGCCATTTTCTTCAGGAGTGGTGGAATAAAAGTTTTATATAAATAAATAAATAAGCCGTTTATGTAGTCTGGAGCTCATTAGTAATTCCAGGAGATCTCCACCCCCCACATGGGGATTGGCAACCCTAATTGAAAGTGTTATCAAACTCACACATATTCTCAGTGTTCACAAATACTGTACAAGATTCTAAACGATGCTTTCACATGTGAATATGGTCTCAGTTCACCACTGCTGAAAGGAATTTAACAATAATCACTCTCAATAATCAGAGAACTGTGGAAGAGAAACTGGATTCCATTATTCTGAGGAGGCTCCCAGCTACAAAGAAAGAAGAACCCCAAGTATGAGTAATCTCAAACCAGGGATGATGTAACCTAAAAAGAGGTTGCCTAAAAAGAAGTTAATGAAATAAGTCCCCTGCCAAAGTATGTGTTGTGGTGACAGTCATACCCCTAAATACCAGCCATGTTTCTCAGAAGAAAAACCCAACGTTGCAACAGTTTTATCTTGCAATTTAGCAGAGACCAAGAGATTAGGTTAGACATTCACGTATAAACCATAGAGGAACTACAGTCACATTTAGCATGCTATATTTGTGTTACACTTGGTTACGGAAAAAGGGAAATTACAATGCAATCCCAAACGGAGTTACATTTGTCTTCGCCTATTGGCTTTGATGGATTTAGAAGGCGGCAACTTTGTTAAACATTGCACGGCCAGTCTCTTCCAGATCCATACACATAAGAGCCAAGTAACATACAAAACAATACCGTACCTTTTCAGGAAGAAAGGTGGAGAATAAATTAAGTCAGCGAATAAACAAATAATGTGATTTGGACTGGGAAAATCTGGATTCTCCTTTCCACATGGGGGCCATCCTGCCTTTGCTGTGATGTGTCCCAAAACATCGCCCATGAAAGGTCACTAGAAAGATGGGGGAAACCCAGTGGGTTCATGGAAGCACCATGATAACTGTAGGGAAGCTGGTGATAGTGGTCTTGTTGTGAATCCTCCCTTCCCACTCCTGCTTTTATGCCTTAAAAACCCTGCAGGGAAATCCATTCATAGGCGTCAACTACTGGGGGGCTCGAGGGCTCGAGCCACCCCCGAAATTTCCGGGGGGGGGGCTCAGCCACCCCCAGCAAAACGGAGCACCCACCGGGCCCTTCTTTGGACTACCCGCCGGCCGGCAGGCTAACACTGCTGCCTCCCCCCCCCCCCCCGGCCTGGCCACTCCTGCCTCCGTCTGTCCAGGGGCCAGCTGGGCAAATGCCCAGCATGCTGGTGTCACCCGGAAGTGATGCCATCATGCTGGGCACGTTGCCGGGGCAACGCTCTGGCAATCGCCCTGAAACTCATAGAGTTTCTGGCGTCACTTCCGGGTGACGCCAGCACGCTGGGCATTTGCCCAGCTGGCCCCTGGACAGATGGAGGCAGGAGTGGCCAGGCCCGGGGGGGGAGAGACAGCGGGGACATGGCCGGGGGGAGAGGCGGCGGGGACATGGTCCCGGCATGCGCATGCACGAGCCCCCCCCCCCCCGGGCATTTTAAAACTCGACGCCCCTGAATCCATTCACAGATTTCTCACTATCATGTCAAGTTTGTTCTTGCTGGAAGCACTTTTCACCTTGGTTCTTCTGAGATATTAATTGCATTACATAAATTCAATTTATATAATTTGTAATTTTTGTAATTTTTCATGGTGTGGGTATTTTGTTTGACAACCTGTCCTGTGATCTCTCTATCTTTGCACCACCTGGAGTTTGGCAACCACAGGCTAGCCCCAGAGAAATTATTTCTTTCATTGAAAAGCACCACCACATTCTGGGGATGCTGATTCTCAGCAGGAAAACAGCATAGCAGGGAAACAATAAACAGCCTCATGTACCCCAATAGCAGTCTCTCCGTTTATATCCCAGCCCTACCAACTCCATTCCTCTTGCAAACATTATGGGGGCAGAGCACTGTTGAAAAAAGAAAGGGCGAATGATAGTTGAGCATTTTTAAACATCCAGGTATGTAGGTCGCAGAGGGGGTACCAGGGACATGTGGGAGACCAGGCCACAGCCTTGCCCTTCCCTAAACTCCACCCTCCTCAGGCTCCACCTCCCAAATCTCTAGGTCTTTCTCAACGTCAGATCCGATGGGATCCAAGGTGGTTTATATAATTCTTGTCCTGTTTAACCGTTGGCATTATCTTGGAAATAATTTGATTGGAAAGTCGGGTACAAATATATCAAACGAAGCAAGCAGAAATCCTTGCTCAATTAATACCTAATACAAGTATGAAATCTTAAGGAAACAAAACCGTTGTGGCATTTTTCAAACGAACAGTTGTGCTATGGAATAAATGTCTGCAGATGAGAGCCACTTCTTCATCAAATGCACGAAACGGGTTCTCACTTGGCACCCCCCACTCCACCCCGCCTGTTTACAGCTTTCAGTCTAAATGAATCCGCCTAAAGGTTGGATACCTGATGCATCTGATGTAGAGAGCTGAGATTTATGGACATTTGAGCTGGAATAAAGTTTTGTTTTTTGTTTGCTTTTAAGGCGTCATGGGACTCCTGCTTTATTGCGTGTGTACAGGGAGCTCTTGTATTTATTGCTTTGGAGCCCAGTGTTTATACATTGTTTCGCTGCGGGTATGGACTGTAAACAGGTGGACTCTCTCTTCTTTTCCCGGTAACGCCCCCAGCGCCTTCGATATAGGGTCAGGATAGGGGATCTAACTGAATCTGGTTGCTGAGAGCAGCCTTCGTCATGTGGTTCTCTCCCCTCCCCCCCCCCCCCCCCCCCGATTTGCCATTCTGCTGGCTTGCAACCCCCCCACCTTCCGTTTGAGAGGCGTTCGAACAGGTAGCCTGAAATCATTCCCGGAAGAAACCTTTCCGTCAGAACTCTGTAGTCAGTGCAGTCTCTGTGGCGCAATCGGTTAGCGCGTTCGGCTGTTAACCGAAAGGTTGGTGGTTCGAGCCCACCCAGGGACGCTTAAGAATTTTTATATCCCCCCCCCCCTTTCTACCTCCCCCGTGCTCAGATTACTGGCATAGGCACAAGCAGCTCAGATTTAAATCAAGACAATACGTCCAGAGGGTTTGTTTTGTTTTTTACTTAAAAACTTATATTTGGTACAGGAAGAGTTAATGCTAGGAAGAAAAGTGATCCTAGAATAGAAATTTCTGTATTGCCCTAGACGCCTCCGGGCAGCCAGTGAAATTTAAAAATACTACCGATGGACAGATAGACAGATGGGCAACTTGAGGCGCTATTTCTCTCCCACGCTTGTTGAATGAGAAAGTCTCCTTCCTACGTCATTATGTAAAAACCGATGAAGTGTTCTCTGCATAGGATGCAAAAATGACTTTTAATAACGTTTTCTAGTATGCAGTTCTAAGCTGCAAAGTGCAATCTAGTACGCAGAACATCTGCCCATCAAATCAACGCTCAAGGATAGAGGCAATTTCAAAGCTTAGTCTAAGGTTGAAGCAGAGGGCATATTGGGCAAGCTGAGTTTCCGTAGTGTAGTGGTTATCACATTCGCCTAACACGCGAAAGGTCCCCGGTTCGAAACCGGGCGGAAACAATACAGGACATGTTTTTTTCAGTTATGCAGATAAAGGTTTGATTGTAGATTATTCCCTGCTTACTTCAGGGACTACAGTGTAGTCTGCAGCCTGAACATGCTGGCGACACCGTGGACGTTTGCTTCTGGTGTTTTCAACATTTGCGCCCTTCAGTCTAGCCACCAAGCTGACTTTTAAAAAAAAAACCTATTGTTGCGTTTCAATCAGGACAACAAAAAGGAATTGGATAAGTCTTGTATTTTAGGAAGGTTGTTTGGAACGGCATTTGATTCAATACTTAATTCCATGGCATGCCAGCAAAATCCACTTTGAATTCACAGAACAGCTCTCGAAACATGAGATTTCTTATGCATACAGGGACATGAATGGACCATTTCCTTCCACTCTGAGAAAGAAGCCCACCCCATAAGGGGAAAAGGCTTCAGTGAGTAATATTCATGTAATGGTAAAGAGACTTCAGACTTACTGCCCCTTTTCCTTTTGTATTCATTATAATAATGCACTGGTTTTAAGCACAGGGCTCCACCATGAACAAAATCTAGTATTTATATAGCACCATCAGCCGCTGAAAAGTTAAGGTTGTACTTTTTGTATCAGTAAAGTTTGCCTTGTGTGGAGAAGACAGCAATATGTAATTCTTTTACAGTGAAACGCTCCTCTATTTCAGAATTCACTTGAAATGTTAATGTAGTCAGGTTTCTTAGAGGAAAAGGGCTGTAATTTCCCTGAAGAATTTCCATTGGTGGCGTAATTGGACATACCAAACCACTTGGTAAAGGAGGGAGGAAGAGAATCCTTCCTGTAAATTGAGCCACAAGTTATCAGAATAAAACTCACAATATCTGATTTGATTAGCCAACCGAGCAGTTTGAAAGCAAGAAATTGCAAATAAATAGGTACCACTGCGGTGGGAAGGTAACAGCTTTCCATGTGCCTTGGTGTTTAGTTATGCCGGCCACATATCCACGGAAAAAGTCTTTGGACAGCGCTGGCTCTTCTGCTTGGAAACAGATGAGCACTGCTCCCTAGTCAGATTCGACTGGCTTTTGAGCAAGGAAAACCTTTACCTTTTACTTTTATCTGATTTGGTACTTCACATCCTTTGCTGTTACCTTTGAATCACAATTGATTTATGACAAGCCGCTAGAGTTTTCAAGGCAAAAGACCATCAAAAGTGGTTTGCCATTGTTTGGCTCTAGTGCAGAACCCTGGTATTGCTTGATGGTCACCCATCCAAATACTAGCAGAAGGAGGAGATTGGATTTCTATCCCGCCCTTCACTCGAGTCTCAGAGCGGCTTACAGACTCCTTTCTCTTCCCCTCCCCACAACAGACACCCTGTGAGGTAGGTGGGGCTGAGAGAGCTCTATTCCCAAACTGTCCTTGAGAGAACAGCTGGTACAGAGCTATGGCTTGCCCAAGGTCATTCAGCCAGGTGCAAGTGGAGAAGTGGGGAATCAAACCTGGTTCTCCCAGATTAGAGTCCGCGCAGTTAACCACTACACCAAACTGGCTGACCTTGCTTAGTTTTTGAGATTTCATGAGATTTGCCTAGCCTGGGCTATCCACGGCAGGACTAATCTCCCATCAACAGCCAGGAAATAATTCCAGAACAGTTACACATCAGGTAGTTAAAAAAAAAATCTGATTGCTTACCTGAAAATAGCATGCCAGGTGGAACTGCCTAATTCACAAATCTATTTTTTGTGTGTGTGGTGGAGGTGGTGGCAATAGACTAATCTGTGTGAACATGGTTTGACAGATCAAACACAGCCACCCTTGTGGGTCTGGTGATGTATCATAATGCTTCAAAATAACACATATAGGCCCTTGCATAAGAAGAGACTGTAAGTGAAGCCGGCGGATGGGGTGGAACGGAGACTGGTTACTTCCTAAAGCAGCGGCTGTAAATGAGGAAGCTACATTGCACCGTAAGATCCTTCTCTCACAGATCTTGAAAACTTTCTTGTTCTTAAGACTGCAACTGAAGGCAAAAATTATTTAACATGCCTTAAAACTTGTGAGCCGCTGGAATCACTGATTTAGTGTAACTGCCTCAGGAGTGGGGGGCAGCTTCCTTTCCAGCACTGCTCAGCCCTGACCTCATTATTTATCTTGGGCTATAATAAAGGACTAACCTTCAACCCAAACAAGCAGGCAGTTCTCCTACAGTAAACCACATTTCCATAATTACTGGTTTGAATAAAACTCACACCCCAGCAAGGCAATACCAGGAACAGGACCTGAGCCTCCAGATGACCTCCCTCCTCAAAAAACATAACCCATCAAGTGATAAAAAGGACAGGTATTAAAGAGCAATTTACAGCGCAATCCTAAGGAGGGCTCCACCCTTCTAAGTGCCTTGCCATCGATGGGCTTAGAAGAATATAGGTCTTAGGATGGCCCGGCTTACTCTGAGATGAGTCTGGTAATTTGGGTTCTATTTAGTTAGTTCTGTTGTCTATTACTTCTTCGAGTCTTAGAAGTATTATAAATGTAGCAGTATTGTCTTCTCATAAACAGTGGAGAATCATCACTGCTAGAGAATGGGGGGGGGCATGTCTTTTACCAGGATCAAGCATCCATCCACTCAAAAGACTTTGTTGACAGCCAAATCTCTTGTCTGTTCTGAGTCTATAGTAATCAAAGGTGTACTACAGGTGTACTACCAGAGCCAATTTGGTGTAGTGGTTAAGTGCGCGGACTCTAATCTGGGACAACCGGGTTTGATTCCCCACTCCTCCACCCGCACCTGCTGGATGACCTTGGGCAAGCCATAGTTCTGGCACAGCTGTTCTTGAAAAAGAGCCGTTTCTGTCAGAGCTCTCTCAATCCCACCTACCTTGCAGGGTGTCTGTTGTGGGGAGGGGGAGGGGAAAGGAGTTTAAGCCGCTCTGAGACTCCCTTGGTTAGTGAAGGGCGGGGTCTAAATCCAATTTCCTCCTCCTCTTCCTCCGGAGGTTCCCTTTTTAACTGTCATGAAGAGCAGCCATACAGATACCTTTTTCTATGAGTCGAACACTTTTTAAAAGGTCACTCGCGGCAATCATGAATGGCATGGCAATTCATTCCAATACATTAATTATAAATGGCATCAAATATACCTGCCTGTTCTTCAGCCAATACATTTAATCAGATGACCCCAAATTCTCGTTTTGAGGGTGGGAGGGGGTAGTTTCATTCAGTAGCCACACTTTCCCTTTACCCTCTACCAAGTTATTCCTCAATGCCATTTTACCTAAGATGTATTTCCTTCGCAAAACTTCCAGTGTAGAAATAAAATGTGTATCTCATTATGCATGAATACACAAACCCCTATTTTGTTGCAATTACATTCCAATTGATTTTTCCTTAGGAAGCCTGTTCTTCAACATATTCAATCGTTCTACCCTTAATTATGCTTTCCAGCCATTTCTTCAGAGAGAAATTAGGCTGCCAGGTTACTCCCTTCCCCCCCAGTCTTTTAATATTCTTTTTAAAAAGTGTTACATTAACCTCCTGCCGACTTTCTGGAAACATGCTTTCTTTCCTGGATAGCTAACTGTTTTGAGAGCTCAGCTGCTGAAGATTTAAGTTCTTTAAAGCGCCATCCTAAGAAAGTTTAGTCAATGGGGCTGCTCCCAGTAAATTATTCTTTCGAAGGCACTTGGCTGAGTGTCATTCAGCCCTCGTGCCTTTTTTATCAATCTATCGTTATATTTATTTAAATCAACATGGCCCACCTTCTTCCTCATGAGGCCATAAAACATCTTGGAACACCACCCTTCCCTATAATTAGACAACAAAAAGATAATTTAGTACAAATCTAGAACTGGTCTAAGATCTTTGTAAGTTCATCAAATAGAAGTCACAGAAGTGTAAATAGTTAAATTTTCATCTTTTTCGGCTCACATGTTTTGAAGGATTAAAAAACTCCACTTTATTAAGAATAAAACATCTCACAAGCTTTCAGCGTTTAAATATTCAAGTAGAACCACAGGCAAATTAATTATGCTTTGCTTCAAAGCCAATTAATAGGAAATTCTGAAATTGTTATAACACAATTCACAAAATTAACAGACTTTCATCAAAACGATGTATAACTTCATCACTATCTATTACTGAATTCAGCTCTGAACTGGGTAATTCTTCGAGAATATCTTGTTTTGTGGGACTCTCAAAGTTAAATTTATTCAGGGGTGATTTGTTCGCCAGGATATCTGGAGGACCCCCACGCAAACCTTCCTTTTCAGGAACGTAGTAATTGTGATACTGTGTATTCTCAGCTTTCTCACTAGACACTAGAGATTCTGTCCTGCAACCATCCATTTCTAGATATTTACATTCTTCTTCTGCTGGAAGCTCTGGAGAAGCAAGAGTCGTAGCAGGAGAAAGCAGCTCAGACAGAATGTCATCACTGCTGCTCTGGGACATAGTGGTGCCTGCAGAGCTTACAGATTTGCCATCTTCAACTTCAATGTGGTGCTGCAGCTCCCTTAACAAGTTCTGCAGGGAATCGTTTTCCTCCTGGGATCCAAGCTGTGACTGCTCCTTCATGCTTTTCTTCGGAGAACTTCTGTTTCGCACCTGGGTGTTCACCTGCTTCTCTAGCAAAGCAAGCTTCTTATTTTTACACAGTTTACGAAACTGGATACGCAACTGATGTGCTGTATAGGAGTTTGACTCCTCGCCATTCTCAACTGCTGTCAAGTTTTTATTTCCACTGTGAGTTTGTTTGGGCTGAACCTGTTTATCCAACCAAGAAGTAACTGAGATCTGGCTTACAGTTCCTTCACTTTGAAAGGTTTGTTTCTCTACAGGGTGGCTTGCAACAAGGGAACTGGCGGTGGGTAATGAAGGAAATGCTCTCTTTTCTAACTTCTTGAGCTTTCTCTCCGAATGCTTTGGTAAGAAGCCACTGAAGTGGGATGGCCCCTTAATTAGTAGATTTGCTCTGATTTCTTTCTGCAGAGGCTTTTGAGAACTCTCTGTTCTATTATTAGCTGAGACACTTTTAGGCATAAAAGGATTTTGTCCATGAAGACCCTTCATCCAACTTGTTCTAAATGGTTTTCCCCTGTTCTGACTGGGTAACTGCGAGGAATGCTTTGGAGCAGCAATCTGGGACTTGGCTGTCATTTCTCTTGTATGCTGCAGAGCATTAGGTGTTTCCTGAACACTAGACAGTGATGCTGTTCTGCTGATATTGCTCTGTAGGCTTTCTGGGCCCAAGCCGCTGCTCTCTTGAACAGGATTTGCGTTATTCTGAGCTAATGTTGTTTGTACCGGTAAGGTTTTTGGTGAGTCATTATTATTGCTTGGAGAAAGTGCTGGTATAACAAATGTACTTGCATCGTTTGGTCGTCCTCCATGCAACACTGCAACCCCACCTGGATCCTGCTGCTGCAACATTTCAGCTACCAGGCAGGTCTCTGTTACACTGATGTCTTCCAGTGGTTTACTGTTGGAGTCAGGTGTAATATCTACAAGAGTCAATGTTATCCCATCATCATCTGCCAGGTTTTCAAACCCCCAAAGCAGATTACTTTTGTCATTGCCAACTATGTTTTGTGTGTCACTGGAATGAGCACTCGAAAGGTCCTCTCCAGGGCAAAGTAAAGGAGTGTTATCTGTAGCCTCCTCATCTAGTTGTTTCCCTGGAGAGTTTGTCTGTGCTTTCTGAAGAGGAACTTCCCTAGCTCCACCTTTCCGCAAATGCAAATCCAGTTCCTTTGTCACTTGTAGTGGCTTTCTTTCCCAGATGACAATGTGAACTTCAGAAGGAGGCACTCCAAATCTTTCACGTTTACTGCAGTAAGAACCCTTTAAGTCGTCACACTCAAGCCATATTCCTGAAAAAAAATAAAGAGGAAAAGTTTGGAAACTCAGGATACAAAATTTCCTATCTCACATCTGTAGGGATCTTTTAATTACAAAGGCCGTGAACTTTCAACACTTCCTACTGTGGGAAAGTATTGTGGAAGCTAGCCTTGCAAGCATATTCACAAGTGAGTCAAAAATTCTTCTTTACATATGGAAGGGGGGAGGGGGGGAGGGCTGAGCTGAAAGAAGAACTCAGCTCTCGGTGGAATGTTCTCCCTCAACTATAAGAACCCTGGCCTACAAAAAGGACTTAGTGCAGGGGTGTCGAACTCATTTGTTATGAGGGCCGGCTCAGACATAAATGAGACCTTGTTGGGCCGGGCCATGTGTGTCATAAAATGTAATGCCAGGTAGCAGAGATATAAACTTTATAAAGAACACAGACAAAATCACTTGAAGATTTTTTAAAACTTTAAATAAAACATGCTTAAAACACTAGCAATCTTGTAATATTTTGTCTATTTTACAGTCTCTGATAACTGTCACCTTCGCTCTGAATTACTGCATCAAAATGTCTGTGCTGTAGCAATCTTGAGTATGCTGTTCAGGTGTGTATCTGTAAGCTGCAAACCTACTTTTGATTTATTGACATTTATAACAGAAATCTCATGTTCCTAGCCTAGGACCCAGGGGAAAACATGAAATGGCTGGGCATTGCAACCTTTTGTACATAAGCTGCTTCATGTGCTGGCCAAGAACATGAGAAGGCATTCTAACACAGACTGAGGGCCATGTGATTGTCTATAAAATTATACTCTTCCCCAGAGAAATAACTACAACTTTCTACAGAGGGGATGAACTTGATCTGGACACACACTTTCAGCCTAATCCACCTCACTGTCTTGTTGTTATTCCTCCTCTAAAATAGTTCACATTGCTTTCTTACTGAGAAAGACTGGGTTATGAGGGCATGAATACAGTGAAAAGGGGGAAGGAACCCAGATGCACCCAGGAGAGCCCTGGCATAAAGAGCCCAACAAAGCACACACACACACACACACACACTGTAGCAAGGCACACAAAAACTCATACCTTGAACAAAACTTTGTTGGTCTTAAAAGTGCTCTTTGCATTTCTCTCGTGTGACTGAGGCAGCCTAGCAAAGCAAGCTCTCCTTCATTCCCTCCCTCCCACCCTCCAGGGAGGAACCTCAGCCACTGGAAGGGAAGAAAGGTTGCCTTTTGTCTCCTGCAGCCTGGCCAGGAAGTGAGCTCTGGCTGCTCCCTCTCTCCCCCCAGGGGGAGGAGACTCAACCAGTTCTTTACTAGACTCTCTCAAACGCATAGGAGAACCTTGCCTATCAATCTCTCCTGTGCGACTGAGACAGGCTGGTAAAGCAAGCTGTAACATGGCAGAAGCAGCAGAACTGCAAATGGAAATAGGAAACAGCCAGGGCCTTGCAGGCCTGATTGGGGCCCTCCAAGGGCCTGATCCAGCCCGCGGGCCACGTTTGACACCCCTGACTTAGTGAGACCTGCCCTACCTGAGATGTGGTATACTGGAGAGATTTTTTAAACTGTTGACTCTATTACACTGTATCATAGTCTGTGATTTAAAAGCAAACCAGGTTAAAGAAGAAGAGAAGAGATTGGATTTATACCCCGCCCTTCACTCGTCCTTTCCCTTCCCCTCCCCACAACAGACACCCTGTGAGGTAGGTGGGGCTGAGAGAGCTCTTTCACAAGCTGTCCTTGAGAGAACAGCTGGTACAGAGCTATGGCTTGCCCAAGGTCATCCAGCCAGGTGCAAGTGGAGGAGTGGGGAATCAAACCTGGTTCTCCCAGATTAGAGTCCGCACACTTAACCACTACACCAAACTGGCTCTCTTTGATTGGACCCTGCTTGGCAGGAGGAAGGCACGGGAGAGCATTTTAGAAATAACGAAATACATGTCTACTGTTAGCATTTATTCAGCCACTACAGAATTTGATTCTATGCAACAACAGATGTCAAAAGCTCAGCCCATTTTCTCTTATAAACTAGTGGTGCTTACTTCCTCCAAGGAGAGTGGCCTTAAGGAAAAAGCTTTGCTGTCACAAAGACAGTCACTGCTGGGCAGACAGCAGGCCTGAAAGAACAACTGCGACCCTCGAAACAGATCTGGCTCTGTATGTGAATTCAAGTTTATGCTAAGCTTGCTTCATGAGACTGCACTCCCAAATACAAAACAACACAGAGGCCCTGCTTTTTTGAGAGTGAATGTATTAAAACCCTCCTCTAGAGTGGCACCCCATGAGGTTGCACAGATGGGGTGATACAAGAACACCCACCTGAGAGCAGGAACTTACAACGGCCAGCCCCTTTGATGCCATTGTTGTAGGAGGCTCTCTGACCCCCTTTGGGACAGGAGGGGCAAGGAAATGAACATATGCATTGCGGAACTAGAGTAAATAATTACGTACAATAAAACCATGCTCAAGATTAGACTACTGCAACACTCTCTACATGGGGCTGCCCTTGTCTCAGATCCAGAGGCTGCAGCTAGTGCAGAATGCCGCAGCCAGGCTGTTGATGGGTCTCCCTATGCAGGACCACAGCCTGTGCTGAGAACACTGCACTGGCTGCTAACAGCGTACTGGATCTGGTTCAAGATGCTGGTCTTGATCTTTAAAGCCCTATATGGTCTGGGGACCGCCTTTCTCCGTATGTGCCCCAGCGAGCACTGAGGTCAGGGTCACAACACCGCCTAACTCTCCCTGGTCTGAAGGAAGCCGGGTTGGCCATCACTAGAGCCAGGGCCTTTTCAGTGGCGGCTCCACACTGGTGGAATGATCTCCCGGAGGACATCAGGGCCCTGAGGGACCTTATGCAGTTCTGCAGGGCCTGTAAAATGGAGCTCTTCCACCAGGCCTTCAATTAGGAGCCGCCGCTGATGAACGCGCCATAGGAACATCTCCTGGCCTATGAGACTCCGCTGGATGTTGCCTTTACCATCGGATTCCATTCTGAATGTCGCCATCATCTGCATTGTTTTATCTGTAATCTGATTTTGTTTTTAAATACTGTATTTACTGTTCTTATTGCATTTTAATATTGTAAGCCGCCTTGAGCCAGCTTGTCTGGCAAGGCAGGATATAAATGGAACTAATAAATAAATAAATAAATAAATAAATAAATAAGAGAAGGGTGTGTGGACTCTCAGTTGCCCATAATACAATAATATTAGCAAGTCCTATGGGTTCTTATTCTCTTACTGTGGGAAAGTCTGGGAGCTGGTGGCAAGTATTAATATGTGTATAAAAAGGGCAAGATGTGAACAAAATGCACTGAATTACCATCTGAGTTAAAGATCCATGCCACAAAGTGCTTTAACTCTTGCAGATACTGAAGCACAGCTGTTATCCGATACGAATCCTCTTCAAACTGAAATGAATAGGTCATCAGGTCATTATGAGGCAAGCCTTCAACAAAATGCATCATAAGTACTGAGGGGACCCTGCCAAGAAAAACACAACAAATGGCAGTTTTAGAATCAAATTATTTACATTATGAAAGCAGATGAGCAACTTCGTGTACCACTGCTCATAAATACTTTATAAAAAAGAAATCATTCTCTCTCCCCAGACAGCATTTCACATGCATGGTGTGGGGACAGACAGGCAGTGAGTGAGTGAGTGAGTGAGTGAGTGAGTGTGTGTGTGTGTGTGTGTGTGTGTGTGTGTGTGTGTGTGTGTGTGAGAGAGAGAGAGAGAGAGAGAGAGAGGGGAGGGGGAGAGGGGGAGAGAGATTCAGTAAACTGGGGGGGGGGGGAGCTCAAACCACCAGTTATAACCAGTAATTGTAATTGCTGATTATTTGCCAATCCTTGATACAGTTTTGCTCACTTCAGAATTTAAACAGGAGTCATGCTTACTTTTCCAGAACCATTTTTCTTCTCTGAGTTCTGTGATTACAGTTATTGCAAGGAGCAACATGAACAGCATTCAGTGGGTGCCATTCTGGGATTATATTTGTAAACGTTGTTAAGGTCTTCTGACACCTGAAATAAGAAAACAAAGAGTTAATCCACAGCTGTAGAAATATTTCTTGTAAAGCAAAATATCAACAGTAACTTGGGATGGCCAGAAGAGCCACTAGATTGAACAGTTCAAATTTAGAACTGATTTGCTATCTGATGTGATTCGATAGACCAAAATCAGTTGCAAATTCCTTCTGAGGCTGCCTATAATCTATAATCCTTGGCTTTATCCCTTTTAGGAATGGTCACAAAATGCAGCAGTGTTCTTCCACTCACCACCTACATTCACTTCAGCTGCTCTGGAAATCAGGATATTAAGTTATAGAGGATTACAGTAGGGTTACCAACCACCAACTAAAACCCAATATTCTCCCAGAATTACAACTGATACCCAGACTACAGAGCTAAGGTCCCCTGGAGGAAAAGCAGCTCTGGAAAGTGAGCTTTCTGGGAGAAATTAAGTCCTAGAGTGACATCACATTACCACTGAGCTCCTTCCCTAAACTCCATCCTCCCAGGCATCACTGCCAAATCTCCAGGAATTTCCCAAACTAGAATTGGCAACCATCGATTACAATGAGACAATGTACATGAAATGCTTCAGAAATGGTACAGAATGTCTAGCCTAACTTACGCCTTGTTAGAACAACAGACCTTTGCCCCCCTCCTTAGGGAACTGGTCAGATTCCTGTACGTGATGCTTTTTAACTTTTAATATTAATAATTTAATAAATACTAAATATTAATATTACAATACATACAGAGTATCCCTGACTTTGACAGCCCAGGCTAATCCAATCTTGTCAGATCTTAGAAGCTAAGCACGGCTGCCCCCAGGCAGTATTTTGATGGGAGACCACCAAGGAATACCAGGGTTGTGATGTAGAGGCAGGCAATGGCAAAACGCCTCTTGCCTTGAAAACCGTACGGGGTTGCCATAAATTGACTGTGACTTGATGGCAAAAAAAGGGAAGTTCTAGAAATGCTAATTGTTTGAATTATAGTGTATTAGAGCACTTCAATGAAGAACCTGAGTTCCCTGAGGACTCAGCAGCCCTGGAAAAAGGCAGGAACAAAAACTCTTTTGTACTATGAATCTGATCCGCAAGGTGGTTTAGCTACTTCCACTCACCTTGGGATCTTTGCAAATAATGGACAGCATGAGGACAGCTGCTTCAAAAATACCCAGTCAGTAGACAAAAAGCCCCCCCCCCCAATCTACATACTCTTGCAGGGGTGAATGGCATGTGTAGCTTTTACATGCTTGAAATTCCTTGTACAGCTGATAACTTGGCTCAATATGCAAGGCTTGCTTCTCCAGCTGAAACAGAAGCATCAAAAGGTACCCAGGGCTGTGTGCTTGCTTCTCTCATGCACTCACACATCCACAGGGTCAGTCTTATCTAGCACAAGTGGAGTGGCACTTATGGCTTTCTCCCTTTCCTCTGCAGTGCTCCTAAATCATGCCACAGTTCGTGGACCCCCCTGGGAAAGAGAACAAAGGCAAAATGGAGGTCTGCAGTGGAGGAGGGACTTGGCAAAAACTGCCTTCCACTTATGTGCTGGTGGAAGTCTCTTGCAATCTAGGTGCGCTGGCTCTTTAGACTGACAAATGGCTATCAACAGAAGGTTCAAGAGAGGAAAGAGCACGCTCCAAGGCTTGAGGAAAGCCAAGGAATAAAATCATGCAGAATGGGGTGTGGCCAAAAGCTTATTTTATGTTCAGTGACCTTACTGTTTTAGAGATTCTTATATTTCGTAGTGTTTTTATTATGCAGCATTTTACTTTAGACTGCATGCTATTATAACCCATCAACATGACAAAATCCTGATAGACAATATTGAAAGATCAGCATTTCTTGGAGCTAGCTCCTACGGCAAACACAGAACTCCATGCTAAGCTCTGAATGCTCTCCAAGCTAACTGAAGACACTGAACATCCTCATCAATCCTGTATGTACTCAGTTCACCAAAGGAAATAAAATCCACATTGCCATGAATATTAACATTTCATCAATTGTACTAATGAAGGAGGGGGAAACAAATCTTCTGCAAAAACTCACCTGTCATTGACTTGGTGGCCACACTGTAAACATTCAAACTTCCATGAAAATGAATGAAGAAAGAGTTTCTCTATTTGAGGATCATTCTGTAAAAGTAGTGGGAATGCAAACACTGGGCTTTCCTCCTTACCTATAAAGAGAAAAATACAGCAATACAAGCATCCTACGTAAGATAATATTATACAGTGTCACTCTGTCAAAGTCAACCCCAAAACCAAGTGTTATTGACTGCTGCACTACAAGGTAGAGTTTATAAATGATGAACTGACGGCAGGATTATTCAAAGCATCATGCTCTTGATATATGGTAGACAGAGGGGGAGCATGTGCTCTTTGAGTAATCAATTGCAAAAAAAAACCCAGCTAAAAATGCTCAATGCATTAGATTACTGTAACAAGAATCTTAACTGGAGCTAAAAACAAAAAGTGCTTTCCAGCTAATGGACACACCAAAGAGGAACAGCAGGTGAGTGCTGCACTGTTTTCGCACATAACTCTGAGGAATGATTCTCTCTGGACTCATAAATGTTTTTAAAAGAACTAGAGAAAAAGAAAATGTACCAGAGACTGAAAAAAGGAGATTGAAAAAAGGTGGACTAGTGTACTATCACATATTTGGAAATGCAATTATATAGCACCTGAATGTACAATCTAACCAGCAGAGAGATCTGGTAATGCTACTGATCATAACTGGATAGAGGCCCCCACCCTCTATTCCAGAGCCCCTCAAAGCCCCTCTTCCTGGAACTCTCCACCAAGCCCCCTGTGACTATATCCATGGCTGAGGAAGGCAGCTCAATCACCAGCTCTATATTGCTTTTCTTACTCTGTCCAAAGTCACCTGCCTGCCCCATCTCCCCCCCATCCCCTGGTAAGATATTTCCTCCTGTCAATCAGAGTCTCCTGCCACACCCCAAGAGTCACAGACTCAAACTCTACTATGCAGTGAATGAACTTTTCATCCAAGTAGAAAGTGCCTCACCAAGTCTCGGCCGCTCTGCCTACGCTTCAAAAGTGGAGGCAGAGCGGCCGTTCAGATGGCCGCGTCTGCCCCGAGGAGGCGGCCCGGACGCATTGCGTCCAGCGCCGTGCTCCTCCCACAGCAGCCAAGCACCACTTCAAAGTGGTGCTCGGCTGCTGCGACGCGCGTTCCACCCGCCGGAGCAGGTGTGAACGTGCACCGGGAGGGGGAGCCGCGCGGTGTCCGCACGCCACCGTAGGAAGCCGCCCGCAGTCTGAACGCTGCGGGCAGCTTCCTTCCGGCGGTGTGCGAATGCCGCGCCGCGGGGGAAATTCCTCCTGCCTTAGTCTGCCGCGCCAGGGAGGCGCGGCAGACTACCAGTCTGTCTTCAGCCTAAAAGTTCCCTTTCATAAGGTAGGATTTAATAGAATCTTTGGCTTCAAAGCATTCTTGAACTCCATCAGAAGTATGAACAGGAGTAAGGTGAGGGAGCCCAACTCATCTTGAACCACAAAACTTCTACCCCATGGGTGAAACAAAAAAATTAGGTAACCAGTCTTTGCTTTATGAGCATCCAGAATGGGGATGAAAGCAATGAACAAACCCTTGACATTTTTCTTGTTTGCATTAAGAGGGTGACAGAAGAAAAGGTTCCAGCCCAGAAAGTGACAGGGCTCCCGTAAATATTGTTTTCATCACAGTATGGAGATGAGAGTGGTGCAGACCATTCACTGGTTGAGAGGACTTTGATTAACTAAAGCAATAATCAAACATGAATGACTTGCCATTCATCTTGTATCTTGATAGATACCGACTCCCCTAGACACATTCAACAACATTCAGGGGTCTTTTCACAAACATAGTGAGAACAAAGAGGAAGAGAGTTATTGCTGAAGGTTTGGAGGAGAGTTTTTTTGGGGGTTTGCAACACGAACAAAAATGCACAGTTGACAGTACCATCCTAAGCAGAGTTACACCCTCCTAAGCCCACTGATTTCAGCTGACCTTAGAATAATGTGAGTCCTTAGCATGGCTCCATCAGTTGTCTAATTTCAATGTAATTAAACAGAAGTAGAAAGTTGCTGGTCTTGGTTCAGTACACAGTCTGAACTGAAGAGGCCGTAAGATTCCCAGGCACATTCCTTGACTATTAAGAAGAGCCCTGCTGGATCAGACCATTAGTCCATCTAGTCCAGCATCCTGTCTCACATAATGGCCAACAACAGGCCATAGGGATCAAGGCCTTCCCCTGATGTTGCCTCCTGTATCTGGGATTCAGAGGTTTATTGCCTCTGAATGTGGAGGTTCTTCCTCAATCACCATGGCTAGTAGCCATTGATAGACCTATCCTCCATGAATCTAATCCCCTGTCTTTCCCCTTACCCCAGGGGTAGGAGATCTCCCACCATAGCAGGAGAACTGGCGACCCTACTGGCAACAGTTTATAAAGCCCAAAATTAAGACTGACTACCCCTAAAGTTACTTACCCAATGTACACTTAAGTTGAGGCTGAAGTTGTTCAAAAACTGTATTTCTGATTTCGTTAAGGTGCGATTCAGCTCTTGAGAGAACATCTCCAGGAGCCTCTGAAATGAGTTCACCTGTGTGAAGCAATTCTGATCAATCAACACAAGGCTCTCCAAGACTTGCCTTTTTCTAACTTGTACCATTAATCACCGTACACTACTTAACAAATGAAATTCTATCACTCATTTTGCAGTGTACAGTCAAGCGAACAAGCATATTGCAGATAAGTCTGCTGCTTAACCAAATTATGTCAACCACCTTCAAATCACCTAACCAAAGCTTAGCTGCATAAGCCACTCAATTAGCTAGTGCCTTTGGCCACAGCCAATCCTGAGGTCTTGTTCCCCTACAGTGATTTTCAAACTGTACTCTGGAGAATCCTGGGGTTCCCCAATAAGATTGGCAAGACCAGAGAAATGTCCCTCAAAAACAGCATGCCATCTCTACTCATCTTTTCTTGCAACATTCAGCCAGAGGGAAGTGCTGAGTATATTTTAGGGTGCACTTTCTCTGGGACAACAGCAATGTCTGGCTAATGCGCCGCCTGAACTATGCACATGTTTTGGAACGTTCTCCCAGATCCAACCTAATGTGCTGAGAGTACTTTGGCAAATGTCTAGGGGTTCCTTAACAGACAAACTGATGCAGAAAATGTTCCCTGAAAGCACAACTCTTGAAAACCCATGGCTTTTGTGCATCAAACTCCATGCAAGTAAATGAACTCGTTCAGTGATATTGCTGCACTGCACAGGTGGGGGAGGCTACTTTAGCCTTCATATAGCTGCTGCTTACATACCAACCATGGGTAAAGTAATGTCATCAGAAGCTAAGGAGCTATTGACCATGAAGCACTTGTTTGGGTACAAGGAGCTTATGAAGGTGGAAATAAGGGCTTCAGTGAAAAACTGTTAACTAGCGAGCAATAGAGGTGTTCTGTTTTGTTTTTTGCAAAGGCTGTTTTACAATCCTAAACTGACAGCTGATCAGATTGATAGCTTGCAAAATTGATAGCTGAACTGTGTTCTAGCCTTGAAATGACAGCATATATACCCAAACACACAAATTCGTTGTTGAGGGAGGGGGAGAGATGGGAAGAGAATGAGAATGCAGAGCCTGGATCAACAGTATTACAAATACTATAAATTATTTGTATTTTAAAGGCTCAGTTTTCTGTGCATCTCAATGAATTCATGTGAACACAATACTTTATATAGCAAAAGAAAAAAAAATACCTGTGTCTGGGTTTCCTCTTTGGCAATTATTCACAAATGCAGTTGCTTGGTTATACGTTGCAAGCAATCTATGGATTATTGATGAATTTTCTGAGACAGATCCTGTCAACATTATTTTCAGTGTTTCTAAATGCACTAGTATTGACAGAATGCAATCTAACCAGCAGAGAGCATGCACATTCCTCCACTGAAGCCACCTGGGCTCTGACAGGAATGTCTTGTCTTGATGCAGAATTTTAGACACCGATGTATAAGGTTCAGAATTTGATAACACCTGTTTCTGCACAGCTAATGTATCTGGTGAACCTTCTTGTGCTTCCATTTTCTGCTGTGCAGATTCTGTTGCATTATTAAAATTAGGCTGAGTGGCTGATGAAAAATCAGGTGGTTTCGAATGAGTTCCAAACAGAGTCTCTCCATTATACCTGGGAGCAAGATCAGGTTTTGAGGAGGATTTAGGAGGAGTGGTTACCAAACTTGTTTCAAAGAACTTTCTTTTCCTGCAAGTGCCCTGAGATGAATAACCTTTTGGATCAGTAGGAACTATAATGTTACTTAGCGATCCAAATCCCAGAGGGTAGATGCACTGCAAGAAAAAGAGAGGGACTTAACTAAATGCAAGATATTAGAACATCAATTTGATAAATTAATGATATATATACATGGATATATGTGAATTACAAAAAAAGAAATGAATAACTATATATAGAATTCACAGCTATAAGAATTAAGCATCCAATTAAAAACAAAAAACCCTATAGGTTTTTTAAATGATCTCAGAGGTATTTTTTTAAACACTGAAAGTCAGGAAATAAATTCTGAAACTAGTAAGTCACACCATACATTGATTATCTGATATCCAACCCCTCTAAAGACTCCTCCACAGACTCATCCTCCCAAGCCCATATTTTCTCATTTCTAGGATTCTGGGGGAAATGCCTCTGAGGCACTGACATGCCAGAAAATGGCTTCCCCTTCTCTTTTGGGGCTTTACAGGCCTCTTTTCATTCACATGACACAAAGGCTGTAGCAGACAGGAGCCCAACACCAGTGCTTACACATTCACAAACACATGAGAAACTTATTTAATGTAAACATTTATGCCCTACACTTTCAACCATTCAACTACACTTGGTTCCCAAGGCAGTATATGGTAAAATTATTATCAATCAACAGCTAATAACAGAATGTAATTTTTATAACCATCACCATTGTAAACTGCACAAAGTATCTCAAAACTAGATTTTGCCATTTGTCAATATCCCAAACAGAGGAAGAGAGCAGTGGCTAAGTAGTGTGCTTGTGTGAACAGATGGTTTATCTGCAAGTCTGGAAGTGAAACCCTGTGCCTGTGCCTCTGTAAACAGAAGCAGACTCAGAGAGCAGGTGTGCAAGTCAGTCCAGCAGAAAGGAGCTGTCAAAGAATTATTTAACATAAGGATCTATGTTCTCAGATTTGGTATTAATATGCCCACATGTAAAATATTCAGTCGAGAACCTTCACATAGAATTGTGGAGCTTACGGATTAAGAGGCACAGGATTCATCTCCAATGTGTCAGATGAAACTGCACATTCTTCAAGACAGCTGTTTGAACATTTAGATTTAATGTGATTTTCTGAGTTTAACAGAACCTGGACACTTATGTCAAAGAACAGAGAGCTACCCCATTGTAAGACACTATGGGAACCATTTTGTAAGAAATCACAAATGCTCAGATTGATGTATTAATTCAAAACCCAACTCAGAGGGCAATCCTAAGTGGGTCTACTCAGAAGTATGGAAACCATTTAGTAAGAAATGACTAACAGACTGAGGCTGAGGACAGACTGGAAGTCTGGCCTGCTCTGCCTCCGCTTTAAAAGCGGAGGCAGAATGGCAGTCCAGACTGCCACATCTGCCCGGAGAAGGCGGCCCGGACACAACGCGTCCGGCGCTGCGCTCCTCCCGCAGCAGCCGGGCACCACTTCAAAGTGGTGTCCCAGCTGCTGTGCATGCATTCCACCCGCTTCCAGCGGGTGTGAATGCATACCGGGGTGGGGGAGCCGCGCGGCGTTCCGCCGCCGCGCGGCAGGGGCAATTCCCCCCGCCGTGTTCTGCCGCGCTGCGGAAGCGTGGCAGAACACCAATCTGTCCTCGGCCTGAGATGTTAAGACAAAGTCCAACTATGAGAACAATCCTAAATGGGTCTACTCAGAAGTAAGTCCAATTTTATTTACTGGGACGTACTCCCAGGAAAGTGCTCCTAGGATCTTGACCTCAGCAACCTAAGCCATACCAACATACCTGAGGATTTTCACAGAGGAGAACAGACTCCTGAAAACTGATGCGATATGTTCGTAAAACTTGCATCAGACCTTTCTTTTGGCAAAGGGGGCAGAGTCCATCTGGGATTATTTCAGCAGATTTTGAGTCCTAAAATGATGTAAAATATACATTAAATGTGTTATTGTGGAGAGGCCAAACAAAACATTGCAAAATGACTTTCATATCACATAAGTCATTTATGCATCTCAGAGTTAAACTAAGCATAAGAACAAAACAAATAAACTACAGAGGAGAGATATTTGAGCAAACGATATAGTAGTTTGGTTTTTATGTTGACTTGAGTGTTCATTTAATTTCCACTAAAAAAACCAAGCTTTACTATCATCCTGAACAGTAAATATACCCAGCATTAGATAATACACCTCCATAAACAGTAAATCTTTCGCCATTTTAATAGATTTCCGTGGAAAAATAATTTTACAATTTTTTAAAAATAAAGGCCAAATAATAAAAGTACAGATAGAAAGAAAAAATCTCCCAACATTGAGGAGGGGAAAAAAGAACTTTGCACAATGTGAAAGAGAACTGAACTGACTTTTCCCAAATACCCCACCATGTGGAGTGCAGCTGCCCCTATACCAGCCACTTGCAAACCATTTCCAATCTTCTGGTAATCCATCATTCTGAGGCACTGGCTAAATTATCATGTCACTTGTAACATTTTCAAGTCTTAAGGATTTTTTTCCATACAGCCTGAAAAATAAGAAGTGAACAGAAAAAGTTATATAAGCATTCCAATCAATCACAATTTTTAGAAAGCACATTCATGAAGAATGGGGTGGGAGGGGAGGAGGAGGAAGCGGATGGTATTTGAGTCAAGACAAGGAAGTGTACACAACAGCAAGAGGGACAGGTGCAACAGCCATAATCACCACCACCACAAGGATATATAGTAATGAACTGGAATTTCGTATTTGCTAACAAGAGACTAGATTCTAGTCCCAGCAGATCCGGAATATTTTTTAACATAGCCACCAGCAAGGTACTTCTGGCAGAAGCAAGAGAAGGTGACACAATTGCTGTACAATGGCAGCCCAGCAGCAGCAGCCTTGTCTAGGGTGAGACACAAAAACATAATACAATATGGGGCAGATCTCAACCAAAGGTCAGTGTCCAATATGGATGCATCTAGGTTAGTCAGTAGACCTTGCCTCTGACACATGCCCAACTGTATCATACATAACTATCTGATTTTGATACAATGATACTAAATCTTCTAACTATCGTGAAGCCAGGAGTTCTGGGTGGGGCGTACGCATAACTTTATACAAAATGCCAGGCTAACACAATGAAGAAGAAGAAGAGATTGGATTTATACCCCACCCTTCACTCACTTGGAGTCTCAGAGTGGCTTACAAACTCCTTTTCCCTTCCCCTCCACACAACAGACACCCTGTGAGGTAGGTGGGGCTGAGAGAACTCTTTCCCAAGCTGTCCTTGAGAGAATAGCTAGTACAGAGCTATGGCTTGCCCAAGGTCATCCAGCAGGTGCAAGAGGAGTGGGGAATCAAACCCGGTTCTCCCAGATTAGAGTCCGCGCACTTAACCACTACACCAAACTGGTTCTCCACCAAATTAACAGAAAGTACTTTGTTACCTGGCTAGTATCTAGTGTGGAGGTCCAAATTTTGGCTATTTTTCTCTGTAGTCTATTAAACCTGGGCACCCATTTCTATGTGGAAGCAGCATCGTCAGGGAAGATCTGGTGGCTTATAGGGCTCTTCAGAGCTTGCTAAAATTCTTCCAAAAACTCCCCAAACATGCCATAGTATTTCAGTCTCTTTTGCATAAGCATCAGAGGACAAGAACATTCAAATTTAAAGCAGATAATAATCAAATGCCCCAAAGAGACACAACATGGTCCAAGATCTCATGATCATTCCTCCACTGCTCCAAAGGAGAGAGAGAAATTTCAATACTAGGTCTTCAATAGCGCAATTCGATGGAGTTACTTCAGTCTAAACCCACTGAAATTGACAGGTTTTGGAGAGGGTAACTCTGAACTGCCCTTTTAACTGATCTTGGAGAACACTATAGGAGGCAATATTTTTGCTGGGTATAGATGATCAAAAATTTTGCTTATTAAATCCATGATATTGGATATGCTTACAGCCTTATAGAATTACTGAAAACTTAGCGGCATTGGTAGCCTACCTCTTATCAGGACACATACTGAAATCTTCTCCTTGAACTCTGAACCACTGCCAAAAGCATATATCACTACAAGCTGGCCTTGAGGTTAAAGGAACTGAAACTTGCTTGCCACTTCCTGAAAAGACTTTTCAAACTTGACCAGCTTACTTGGAAGTAAACCCCACCCAATTCAATGGGTTTTAGTCCTAAGCAAGTGTGTACAGGACTGCAGCTTTATTTTTAACAATTAACTTTTATGGACAATTTCACATAGTAACTAAGTAACATTTAAAGAAATATTACCATTTTCCTATCCGATGTGGTGGTCCTTCATCAGACCTAAGCTTACAGAACAAGAGAGACCCCAAATACCCTCTCAGATGCTGGTGAAGAGCAGATGCTGCCTCTCCAACCTGGTGTTCAAGCTCAATGATAGACTTATAATTAGCCCAAGACTGAGAACATCACTAACCAGAGGAGGTGAAAAACCTTCTTCCCTTCCCTGTCCCATCCCAAGATTACAAGGCCTCACAGTCACTGCATCAGGCTGGTCTGAATCAATCTTCCATCAGTTTGCCCCCATATGACCAAAAAGAAACAAGAGTAGGTACTGACACGGCAAAAAGTTTCCCCATTTTTATGTACAACTGTGTTATATTTCAAATATCCCTTTATTAAAATCAGTGGTGAAGTCCTAACATGTGTGTGCGGACATTTTACAACCATGATACTGCACCCGTTTTCAATCAAGTTATGGGACACCAGGCTAAAGATGGTCCATCCTAAGGCAGTAATTTCAATGAAGTACCACCACTGGTTAGAGACAAGAGCATAGCTATTTCTTAAAATACAGTGTCTCTTATACACATTTGACTTCAGCCCAAGCTGTGGAAACAAGAGTTTAGACAGCATTCTAATAAACTGACGTCTAATGTCCTTGGTTTCTTGAACTCTTAGCATAGAAGTAATTTTTAAAACATGAAACAACATAAATACTTTGCCATGAAGACCCTACATTCAAGCTCAGATTCAGTACACACCATTTAAACATCAATAAAGAAACTGGATTAACAATTGTGCAGTTTTGACAAGAAATGGACAGAAGGATTTTCAGACATCAGTATAATACAGTATAGAGTAACCTTCTTTTTAAAAGACTTTGGTATCTTAGACTAACAAATGTATCACAGCATAAGCTTCTTTGGACCAGAGACCGCTTCTGTATAGGCATAGTCAAGTAAAAATAAATATGTTTTCTAGGGGGAAAATACCCATAATTCAGGTGCAGTTATGGATTCCATTGTTTATCGGATTTTCAGAACTACTTGCGTGACATATTGCTAAGGAATTTGTACCTTGTTCTGGCAGCAAAACAAACTATAGCATTAGGTATCTATAATTCCCATGTGTAATGCAGAAATTAATTAACACCTGTTTATACTTATCAAGTTCTTGCCTAGAACAAATTTAGTATAGTGGCACCTTTAAGACCAACAAATGTTTATTCAAGGTATGAGCTTCCGTGTGCAAGGCACAAAGTGGATTCTAAATTTGTTCTACTGCTTCAGACCAACACGACTGACCATCTGGAAGTTCTTGCCTAGTAATAAGAGTTATGCTTTATTTTAAATAAAATAATTAACTCAGAGAAATTCTGCTTTCTTCGCTGGTAAAAGATCAGATGTCTGACCTATAATATTTCATTGTGCTGCAAGAGACAAATCTCTCTCAGAGTCTGTCTTAAAAAGACCCAACTGGAGATTTTGAAGCTGTGCTTGGCTAATGAGAAAAATTCTCCTGGAGCTGAACAGTTCAGATACCTTAACTGGGGGCAAATTAGATATATCCTTTAAAATCTTGTATAAGTATGAAGAATTATCTGTTTAAATATGAATAATCTTACCCACAATTAATATAGTATAATGTTGTAATGATAATATACCACTGAACAGTTTAGTGTTTTTAATCACTATCCACATTTCCACCAAATAGCAGTCTTCTCTTCACTACCAAATTTGTTTTTATTTTCAGCTTTTATTTTTCCCTCCCAGACGGCAAAAACTAAGATACATGTGCTTCAGACAGCAACTGTGGGCAGTTCTCATTGGGTATATTTTCAGTTTTGCTTGTAGAAAATTAATACTTTTAAATTTCATAAATATGCCAAATAGTACAATTTCACATTCTAAACTATAAATAAGGCCCTTTATGTTGTTCAAGTACTTAAATTAGTTTGACAAGGAAGTACTTGCATCTATTTCAATAACCCCCTAAATTTCCTTCCCCCCCAATACTTAAAAAAAACTATATTTTCCCAATGATTAACTTAAAAAATGCTGGGAATTGTACATCTTAAGTGTTTAAATAAAAATAAAATTATCATATGGCATTGTGTGTGGAATAGCCAGGAGATCCGGAAGGATTGTTTGGCTACCTGAAGCTGTAGCTTGTTTTTTGCACCACTAGGTGGCGATCTATTCTTATTTTTAGACTGAGAGTGCTGTGACTTGCCCAAGGACACCCTACTGGCTTTAAGTGGGGAAGAGGGGAATCGAACCTGGTTCTCCAGATTAGAGTCCGCTGCTCTTAACCATTACACCAAACTGGCTCTCATCATAAGTGTATAAAGAACTCATTTAAAATACGCCTTTTAAGTCACAAGCTTGCTGACATGTCAATCAATACTTACATTTCAGCCAAGGATGCTCAATCCTTAAAACTCATCACATGGTTAGTGATTTTGAACAAATTCATTATATCCAAAAACTGGGAGTACATTTTGATGGGGTGTTTTTAATGTGCTGAATTAAAATTCAATGGGTGCCAGCTCACAAGTCTTAGGCATTTTGTTCTATTCATAGATTCGGGGGGGGGGGGGGGGGGAGAGATCATCGTAATATATTATTCATGTGCTCCCTAAACTGTGATTGCTTCCAGGTGCAAGACAAAGACATAATGTCTCATACCAGCAAAAAAGATCTTTCAAAAAACTGCAGACAAGTATAATTTAATGTTTATTTAGTGATGAACATGCAGGAGAGACACAGAGGCCCATAGTTACATCACATAATCATGGAGGCACGTTGTGTTCATTCAGTGTGCTCATTCAGAGATATGCACAAGCATGTGTCCTTTACTGGACTGGGAAGTACATTAATGTATTGTACGGGTTACAGAAAGTCTTGAAAGAAGCTCTGGTAGGTAGTATCTGTGCAATGGCAATCAGAAGTTTCCACATATTACGGCTGAAGAAGAAACTTTATCACCTTTTGATGCATGATGGAAAATATACATAATCTTGACAATTTGCTTTCATATCTGATGGGTTTGCTGTAAGTAACAAAACAGCATGCCTATGAGTATGCTGTTTTGTTACTTTCAGCAAACTCATCAGATATGAAACCAAACTGTCAAGGTTATGTATATTTTCCATCATGCATCAAAAGGTGATAAAAGTTTCTTCTTCAACCAATATGCTCCAGAGGATGGCAGAAGACCAGGAGGTCCTGGTGTGATGTGGTCCATGGGGTTGCAAAGAGTCAGACTTGACTGTGCAACTGAACAACAAAAAAAAAAATGAGTATGCTCCTTTACCAAGCCTCAGCCTGCTCCCTTTGTATGTGCAGAACATGAAGTTGACCAGGGGGTGTATTTGTGAACAATGCACATTATAATTTGTGCCACCATTATGACCACAGAACACTTGGAATTTCAGTTTCTTGTTAAATGTTTTGAAGGCAAAGATGTGGAGCATCACAATGCAGGCATCTAAACACACAAACAATAATGCTGACAGAAACCAGAGTCATGGTTTTTACAAAAGCCTGGAGATGGCTTAAGTGCAGCCATCAACAGAAAAGTTATCACTATGCATGTGATCATCTGGCTAAAAGCATGCGAAGACAGGCCCAATCTGAACAGAAGTCAAAATGCACAAAAATTAATTTAGATACTAACAAGTAACAATACTGTTAAATAGTCAATATTTCCTTACTCAGGTGACAGTGGCAGAACAGTAAGCAAGACATTATTAGTGAGGTCACTGTTTCCCATTAGGAAGAGAGTATACAGAGTATGTTAAGTGACGCTGTCTTCTGGGATGCATTTCATTAGGTGCAATATTCCTTGTATCAATCAAATCAGATTCTGGCCGAGTAGAATTACTCACCCAATAAGAAAACAATAATAAAGTGACTTTCATGCGCATCTGACACTGCTACTCCAAAAGAAAGTTATATCCTTCTAAGCCCAATGACATCAATGGATGTAGAATGGTATCTCTATTTAGGACTGCATGGTAAAATGCACATGCCAGTATTGGCCTATAGCAAATGAAAGGTTATGGATGTGACAAGAGAAATTACTGTTTCAGCACTTGGATGTAGGTCAGGGGTGGGCAATTGTTTTGACTCGGGGGCCGCTTTGTGGGAGCGGAGGTTAGCGGAGGGCCGCACCTTTTAAAATGATTGCATTCATTAGTTAAATTTGCATTTCAGAAAAGGTATAAATTGTATCATAGAAATCAATCAATATAAATTAAATAAAATAGTGGTAGTTTTATTCAATTTATTTATTGTGCTAATTTCATATCATCTATAGCTGCAAGCACATTTAATTTTAGAATCCGTTTAATGAGACAAATGTACCCTATCACACTTTTCTACAATTTTTTGGAAATCAGGAGTGAGATGGCTTGTTGAGATTCTCATCATAGCCTGCAAGTTAATGTCTGTCAAATATCTGTTAATGTCTATATTTACTCTTGTTGATCTTCATGCAAGAAAAACTTTGCTCACAAATATATGTAGACCCAAATACAGAGAACATTTTCCCAGCAAATTTCTTCATACATGGAAACTTTTCAGCAGACAAAGATTTGTAAAAGTCAACTAATGTCACAGCATTAAACATTTATTTCACAGTGTGATCTGACAGCATGTCAATAAGTTCAAGCTGCAGCTCCTCAGGTGCTGACAGTGGCCAAGTGTCTTGGCGGGCCGCAAAAAACTCTGTGGCGGGCCGCATGTGGCCCCCGGGCCGCCATTTGCCCACCCCTGATGTAGGTCATAGAGTGGCCAGAGGATAAAAAGTGCAGTGATTTATGGGGGGCGGGGGGGGGGGCTTGGGGAAATTAAGAATTAAAAAGGGCTGTGCTTTTTTTCATGTCTTTTCAACTCAAGCAACACTGGCAAGATGCACAGTGCCCAAGTGTTATGAGCCAGCACTCAACAGATTTATATTAATCCAAGACACATGAAAACAATGACAGCAAAAATTATTGGGAGTCTAATTTTGCTCAAAAACTAGATTTTTGCACCATGATTAATCATACTGCATTTTGATAACAAGGAGCTCAGAAGGGGAACCAGAACAGGGTGCTGTTTGATAAAAAATACAAGACCAGAAACTTACATCTAAGTAAACATGCACAGAACTGCACTTTTAAAATTTATGTTAACTAAACTCAATTAGGTAAAGGTTTCCTTTGCTCGAAAGCCAGTTGAATGTGACTCTAGGAATGTGGTGCTCATCTCCATTTCCAAGCTGAAGAGTCAGCGCTGTCCAAAGACATTTCCTTGATCATGTGGCCGGCATGGTTAGATGCTGAGGCGCACGGAACATAGTTACCTTCCCACCGAAGCAGTACCTATTTATCTACTTACAATTTCTTGCTTTCGAACTGCTAGGTTGGCAGGAGCTGGGACCAGAGACGGGAGCTCACTCCATCATGCAGCACTCAGGCCTCGAACTGCTGACCTAACAACCTTCTGGTCTGTAGTTCAGCGTCTTAACCACCTGAGCCACTGCAGCCCCTAAACTGAATTACTACCATCTAATTCCCTACTCGTGACCACTAACAGAACAAAAAGGTATGCCACCAGTTTAGGATCCTGAATACTTGAAGAATGGGAAAATCCATTTGCTTTACATTCTTTAATCCAGGGTTGGAGCGATAAGAGAGCCAGTGTTGTTTAGTGGTTAGTGTTAAACTAGGACTCTGGGAGACCCTGTTTTGAATTCTCTTTCTGCTGCTGAAAATTGTTAGGTGATCCTAAGCCAAAAACACACTCTCAGTCTAACCTACCTCACAGGGTTGTTATGAGGACAAAATGAATCAGAGAATGATCCTTTTGTGGATCAAAAACTGGCTAATTAAAAGGAAACAGAGAGTGAGTATAAATGGGAAATTTTCTCAGTGGAGGGAAGTAAGCAGTGGGGTACCACAGGGATCAGTACTCGGTCTGATGCTTTTTAATTTGTTTATTAATGATTTGGAGTTGGGAGTAAGCAGTGAAGTGGCTAAATTTGCAGATGACATGAAGTTGTTCAAGGTGGTGAGAACCAGGGAGGATTGTGAGGCACTCCAAAGGGATTTGTTGAGGATGGGCGAGTGGGCATCAGTGTGGCAAACGGGGTTTAATGTGGCCAAGTGCAAAGTGATGCACATTGGAGCCAAAAATCCTAACTATAACTACATGTTGATGGGGTCCGAACTGGCGGAGACTGACCAAGAGAGAGATCTTGGAGTCGTAGTAGATAACTCAATGAATATGTCGAGACAGTGTGCGACTGCAATGAAAAAGGCCAATGCTATGCTGGGGGTTATTGGGAAGGGAACAGATAACAAATCAGCCAGTATCATAATGCCCCTGTATAAATCGATGGTGCAACCTCATTTGGAGTACTGTGTACAGTTCTGGTCGCCACACCTCAAGAAAGATATTACAGCATTGGAAAAAGTGCAGAAAAGGGCAACTAAAATGATAAAAGGGTTGGAACACTTTTCCTATGAAGAAAGGTTGAAGCGCTTGGGGCTCTTTAGCTTGGAGAAACGACGGCTGAGGGGTGATATGATCAAGGTTCATAAGATTATGCATGGGATAGAGCAGGCAGAGAAAGAAGTCCTTTTCTCCCTTTCTCACAATACAAGAACTCGTGGGCACTCCATGAAATTGCTGAGCAGTCAGGTTAGAACAGATAAAAGGAAGTACTTCTTCACTCGAAGAATGACTAACACATGGAATTCACTGCCACAGGAGGTGGTAGCGGCTACAAGCATGGACGGCTTCCAAGAGGGAATTAGATAAACATATGGAGCAGAAGTCCATCAGTGGCTATTAACCACAAAGTATAGATAGGAACTCTCAGTCTGGGGCAAGTAATGCTCTGTAATCTTGGTGTTTGGGGGGGGACAACAGTGGGAGGGCTTCCTGCCCCCACTGCTGGACCTTCTGAGGGCCCCTGGTGTTTTTGGCCGCTGTGTGACAGAGTGTTGGCGTGGATGGGCCATTGGCCTGATCCAACATTGGTTTTTCTTATGTTTTTATGATGTAAGCCACTTTGATTCCGCACTGGGGAGAAAGCAGTGTATACATGAAGTAAATAAATAAATTCTGCTAATGGCAGGGCCTTTACGTCAGTAGAATACAGTTCATCTACTGGAGCAAGGCTCCTCACATTAGAAGAAGGCTCCATCATTGCCAGAATTTAACCCTTGTATAAGAGGAAAGAACATTAACAGATACCCACACACACATGCCACAGACAACGTACATCAACTAGAATCCTCAGCGAAGGTTCTACACAAGTGAGGAGCAGTTACTAAAAGTGAAGACTTCCCTGTACTGGCAACCATACTTTCTGATTAAGTTAGATTTTGTATAGATGAGACATCCCCTTTCACCATAGTGGCTTCTGGGTTTTAATTACTGCTATTTATTCTTGTTTTAATTGGTATTTTATTTTGGAAGCCAATAAGCTATATAGTTTGTGTAAAATAAACAGTACAACCCTCGCAGCCAAAGGGACAAGTTAAAGCCGCCATCTTTGAGAAGAAAACCTATAAGAATGTACACTTAATGAAAGCTGTGAAATCCTGAGGCTGAAATGTCTCCTACGTCTTTCTAACTACATCTTTTTAACTACCAGGTATAGGTTTCCTTATGGCTGTGCTGCAGTGGGCAGAAAAGAAGAACCGGGTACAGTTCTGTTGTTCATCTGTTACAAGAGATCTTAAATACACAAAATTAAACCCTACAGAGTTCAAGGAGGTCTGATCCCAGGGAACAGAGTTTAGGATTGCAACTTTATAGAAGTCCTCTGAGTAGCTAGACCCACTGTCAACCTTGAATCTGATCTCAGGATATCAACACAATGATTTAAGAACGCGGAGCAAAACCCCCAATTCTGCAGACTTCCATGGGAGCAGATTTACACTCAGTGAAATTCCTACCCAGAAGGTATTTCCATGCTCGTGTAAATAATGAACCAGTCATTTACGCACGGGGAAGAACTGCACGCAGGTAGAATAATCGCACATGGCCAATGACGGATTTCAGGGAAATACTCAACATGTGGGCTGAAGCCAGTCAAAGAAGTCTTGAGGAAACAAGCCCCATGTGCAGTGAGTAACACAATGTTACCCATGCTGACATGAGGTTCAGCAAAACTGAATACGGCAATATGTACAGCGGCCCACAGACCTAAAAACTATACCGATAGTCTTTGCTTGGCCGTGCTGAGGAAAACACACCGTTCTCACACGCCGGAATAATACCGGCAGGGGTGACTACCGGGGTGACTACCGGGGTGACCCTCCCCCCCCGGACTGTTACGGTTTCTACTCACCCGCAGACCGCCCGTGAGCCACGAGGGATGGATCGGTGCCAGGTCGGGCCGCTACAAGCCTCCACCGCCGGTTCCTCAGGCTACGTCTTCTGCACGTCCGAGCAGGCCGAGGCCTTGCGCAGCTTCCGGCGCGTCCCTTTTCAACTGTTCCCGGCCGAATGCGGCCTGGGCTCCTCCTCCTCCTGGCTGAGGCGGGGTTGTGGGAGTGCCAGGAGGGGAAACGGCAGCCGGGTGGGGTCGTTGCTGGTGGTTTGCGTTTGCGTTTCTCGAAGCGAGGGAGAAGGGGGGGGGGGGGGGAGAGAACTAGGCCGGCCGGCCCCTCAGGCCTGAGCGAGGCGCTGAGGAGAAGGGAGCGGAAAGGAGGACGGTCTTCTGCCGCGTAAGAAGCAGAAACGCTCAAACGTGTGGTAGAAAACGACTAAGGCCCTTTCGCGCAAACGCTCTCCTGCCCGAGACCGAAAATGCGCATGCCGTTATCAAGCGCAGGAAGTTTGAAATGCGTATTTAAAAGGCTGAAGAAGCGCTTTTGTTGACTGGTAGGGAAGAGGTTGATCGTGCTGAGTTTCTTGCTTAACTGCTGAGAGAGAGAAATGGGGGTGAGGAGACTGAAATCTGTACAATACTGACAAGTAGTTTCCTATCAAACTTATTTTACTGATTTACTTCTTAAAAATGTATCGCGTATAACTTAGTTAACATGAGGTTCTACTGTTTGGCATATGTATTCTTCTTATATTATCTAAACTCTGCCGTTCTCGCTGAGACGCAGCAGATTTACAGAATATAAAGCAGTGCAATGAACAAAAGTCAGCTCATGGACAATGCAGTAGAACTAGGATTAACGAATTAGAGATTGTGAACCGTACTACAGACAATTCAGAATGTGAATTGCAAGGTATAACAATAATGCAGTGGGCTGCAATCCCATTCCATTATAAAGGTGTCTTCCTGGACTGCTCCCTTTTTAAAAAAAATACTCCCTTGATAACCCCCTGTTTTTGCATATTCTGTGGAATGATAGAAGAATGGGAGCCTTCCTGATCTCAGGCCCACCATTCCATTTTTATGGAATTTAAGACTAAAATGTCATGGTTTTCTATAAGAAAAATTGTGAATATACCCAATACTTGAGAATTGCCAACTGCTGCACCATATGCTACCTGAGCACTGTATCTTAATTTTTGTTATGCGAGAGAAAGGGAGGAAAGGTTGAAAGTAGAAAACAAATTATGTGGTAAACAAAGAATAAGTGTAGTATCTGGACAGTGTAGTATCTGGTCTTATCGGTTGGTAGTCTTACAGAATAGAGAGGACTACCAGCATATTTGGTTATCAAGTTAAGGTTTATAGTGACGAAAACACTGATCTCATTGAATACATTGCAGCATATTAATTGTTGCCAAAATTAGTTACATTTAAACAAAAAGTATCCCTGAAAATCATGTTGTCTCTGTCTGTATTACATACTATCATTATATAATGTAGTTTATTTTGTTTGCATTATTTATAGTCTGCCTTTCTCATTGGGACTCAAGGTGGATTACACAGAGTGAGTCAGTACAATCAACATGATATAATGTAAGAAACTTCATACTATACATTTTGAGTAGAACCTTGCTTTAAAAACCATGTCACTAATTCAAAAAGGAAAACAAATTCATAAGTTGTTTTCACTTCTTGCAAAAATTTCCCATTTCCCCCCAGGTCTGCATACCTCTGTTCTGAGATGTTTCCTCCGTCCTCATTTGCTGATTCTCCACCCGCCTTTCTTATTCACTTTATAATCTTAAGGATGTTTCATTCCAGGATTTCACAGTGGGTTAAATTATTCATTCAATATGCAAAGTGTTGGTCAAACTTGTTTATGTAATCATAAGCAAATGTTTTCAGGTAATTTAAATAGAGTTTACTTTAGACAGTGGATGGGTTGAACAGGCCATTGAAGTGTGACTATTCAGACATCACTGAGGAAATTTTTCTTGGGCGAGTTGGAGGATGGACAAATCCTTTTTAAAAACATGGTTGCATCCAGAATTTATGGATATAAAAATGCAACAAAAATCCTGATGTCCTATTTTTAATCCATCGATCACATTTCCATACCAGCTTTTTCCTAAGAAACTCAGGGTGGCATGCAGTGGTTCATACTTCCTCTGTTTTATCTTTGCAACAATGCATTGAGTCATACTCCCTCAGCCTCACCCACCTTATAGGATAGTTGTAAAGGCAGGGGTCATTTCATAAAAAAAGAGGTGCAGAAGCTTATTAGCATAACTCATTTGCATATGCCACACCCCCTGACATCACTGGAAGTGTGTCAGAAGGCAACACCCACCGCTCAGGCTCCACCCCAAAAATACCCAGGTATTTCCCAACTCAGAGCTGGCGAGCCAGCTTTACAGTTTGACTAAAGACACTTTAGGTTTCCTTTGCTCTTGCAGGGAAGCTACCCTACAACAAGCATGAAAATACAGATCAAGTTAGTATGCTTTTGCTTTTTCCCACAGCGCATCACCATATGTGCCCGCTCCTGGGCTTGTTACTCCCGGAACGGCATTCCTGCGCGTTCCTGCTCAAAATGACCCCGGTGTAACGGTAAAACAGAGGAGGAGAGAGCTGTGTTTGAGAGCCAGTTTGGTGTAATGGTTAAGTGTGCGGGCTCTAATCTGGGAGAACTGGGTTTGATTCCCCACTCCTCCACTTGCAGCTGCTGGATGACCTTGGGCAAGCCATAGTTCTGTCAGAGCTGTTCGTGAAAGAGCAGTTCTTGAAAGAGCTCTCTCAGCCCCACCTACCTCACAGGGTATCTGTTGTGGGTAGGGGAAAGGAAAGGAGTTTGTAAGCCGCTCTGAGACTCCGAGTGAAGGGCGGAGTATAAATCCAATCTCTTCTCTCTTCTTCTTTCCTCCCTGAGTTACACAGAGAAAAGGTGTGATAAAAATGTGATAGATGTGTGATAAAGACAAATTTTGGTAGAAGTGTAAACAACCCCACTTACTAAATATAACTATACTGTTATAATGATGCATTATATTAATGAAAACAAATATACATCCTTTTCGTACTCTCTCTACTTTGTGAAAAAAGTTGCACTTTGCCTTGTTTCACTCTCTGGATACATGAGAGGGAAAACCCTCAAATTTTAGATCAGTAAGTACAAAGTCTCTCACTAACTGCTTATTACCTCATTTGGTGCTGCCTTTAGAAAGATCTTTCCCACCAGTGGACTAAATGGGGTCCACTTTGCTCCCCCTTGATCAAGCTTTTCAGCTGTTCCTCTGTTCTTTGCAGGGAAGGAGGCTATGCACCATTCTCCTGTAATCTGATTGGGGCCTGCTGTTTTGTTTTGTCCTTGATGGGGTCCTTGTTCAGAGCATAGTGCCACTGCTGTATCTGCTTCCATGTGCCTTTAAACAAATAGTGAAAAGCTCACCTGGGTTGGCTGTATCTCATCAGCTGTAGTTTGTACATCCCTGGGCCAAGACATAATGAAGCTATTCCTCCTGTTTTAAGGAGGCAGCCATTAATCACCTGGGGTGGGGGGGGGGAGCTAGCAATTGTTAAACTTGTTGCTCAGTCCACATGCTTGCCTTTCTTGGGCCCCAGTGGTTCATGGTAGAACAGCTCCAGGTATTCTTGCAATAGTACTGATGGATTTTCTAGGCCCATTTGAGTCTGACTTTCAGTCCAATGTTTGCTATGCCAGTGACATGGCAATTGCAGTAAAGCATAAATTGATTGAAAGGATTGAGGAAATACTGACTAGGGAGTAAAATGGCAACTCATTCCAAGTCCAGGAAAAACAGGATGCTTCTGTTTCCATCTCAATAACTATCTTGCCAGCTGTGAACTGAATCTCTCTCTACCTTAATAGCACCCAACTTACAAACAGCCATAAACTTAAGTACCTTGGCATTATCCCGGACAGGACCTTGAGCGATAAACACCATCTTGGCCAATGTAGCAGCAAAAATATGTGAAACAGCATCCTCCAAATATTATGTGGTACAACTTGGGGTGCATCTGCTACAACACTTAATGCTTAGCTTTGGGGTTGGTGTATAGTACTGCGGAATATAGTACTTCAGTGTGGCTCAAAAGCCCCACGTCCACAAACTTGATGTCCAACTCAATACAACAATGAGAACCATCAGCAGATGTATTAAACCCACTCTGACCTATTGGCTACCTATGTTGTGCCAGATCACTCCTGCATCTCCAAAGACAAAATGCATTTCTTCATAAATATAGAAGATCATAAAAAACAGAGAACTGCCCATTCACAAAGACATGGCTGACACAGGCCTATCCAGACTAAGATCCTGACCCCCAGCAAGAAGATCTGCACAAATCCTGCAATCACAAAGTTTTGATCTAAGAAATGAATGGTTATGAACATGGATGCAGTCAGTTCCACTTGATATCCATAACCTGGTAAACACCAATGAGAGGTCTGTGGGATTTGACATGTCATGTAAAGCATAGAAGACAGCTAATAGAGTACAAACAGGCTTTGGCAGATGTGCAGACCTGTTGTTTAAATAGGGCAAAATAGCAGGACCTGAATGTGACTGTGGTGCAGCCTGCCAAACTATTTTTCATCTGTCACAGGGAGATGTGATGGAGCTCTTTGAACTTTCCCCACCTGCAACTGAGTGGATTGAAAATTTAGATAGTCGTATTTAGTGGGATTGTCTGTATACCCATTGTAGGAAATTGGTTACGTATTTTATATCATTATATGCTTCCTGCGTGTAAATCTGCCGTATGATAAATAATTTCAGTCCAATTTTGAAGAGGGAAGAAGAAGAGATTGGATTTATACCTCACCCTTCACTACCTGAAGGAGTCTCAGAGTGCCTTACAATCTCCTTTCCCTTCCCCTCTTCACAGCAGACACCCTATGAGGTAGGTGGGGCTGGGAAAGCTCTCTCAAGAGTTGCCCTTGAGAGAGGAGCTCTGAAAGAACATATGACTGATCCAAGGTCACACCAGCAGCTGCATGTGGTGGAGTGAGGAATCAAATCCAGTTCTCCCAGATGAGAGTCTGCGCTCTTAACCACTACACCGAACTGGCTCTCTGAACGGAAGCTGTCTGTTTTGCTCTGGTTGACAAACCTTTGCTGGAGTACAGCTCTGATTCTCCTGGGACTCTTGGTCGCAATTTGCTGCCATCAGCCATTTGTACCTATTTAGAGAGCCTATCCAGGTTTAGAGAGAAGGCAGTCGGGGGGTGGGGGGATGTGGTTTTTAAAAGAGAACTTTTCCAACAGGAAAATCAGGAAGTTTGGGGAATACCAGGAAGAAACTCCCACAAAATATTTTCTCTTTTGGAATAAGTGAAACCCTTTTGAAGACAATAACTCAAAATACAGAGTACATATACTCACACGCACGCGTCCGCGCGCACACACAGACAGAGTAATCTATATTATTAGAGTCCTATACATACTGTAAATATACACATTTTCAAAGATGATGTGTGTTTAAATGTGACCTTTTTACAGTTAATAGGCTGTAATATCTCATTATACCTGCAAAAAAATCTAATACCTGCTCTAATCAATAGAGTCACCAACTCCTGGTTGGGAAATTCCTGGAGACTTGGAGGTGGAGCCTGGGGAGGGACCTCAGCAGGGTATGTTGCCATAGATGCCACCTTCCAAAGCCACCCTTTTTTCCAGGGGAACTGATTTTTGTAATCTGGAGATAATTGTGATCCAGGAGATCTCCAGGCCCCACCTGGGGGCTGGCAACCCTACTAATTAAGCCTACTACATTTTGTATTGCACATCTGCAACACACCTCCTACCTCCAGACTATTTATTTATTTATTTATTTATACATCATATTTATACCCCACCCTCCCTGCAGACTAGAGTGAAAGGACTCAGGGAATCTCCATTCCTACTTTTATCCATCGAAAGGAGCTTTGATTCTTGAAAGTTTATATCCCAAAAATCTTGCTGGTCTCTGAAGTGCTCCTGGACTCTGATCTAGCTTTTCTACTGCAGACCAGCATGGCTGCCCTCTGCAACTATGCTGTAATACGTACGTTAATAATGCACTACTGTAATTGCTTCCAGTGTTACAAACTTATTGCCAGACTTGTTGTAACTGTATCAGATTGTTTCTGTCCAAATAACATACCTTTTCGTTCCTTCCAAAATTTAGGTTTTCTGTTTTCACTTTTATTTTTTCTTCTCAGATGTCAAAAACTAAGATATGTGTTGAAGTAGCTTTGGGTGAAGCAGTTCTCAACTCTCAGCTATTTGGTATATTTGCAATTTTGCTTCTAGAAAACAAATACATTTATACTTTAAAATTTCATAGACGTATCATGGTACAGTTTTATATTTCATTCTAACTTTTATAGATAGTGCATTTTATGTTGTTAACACAGTAAGTTTGGTAAGAAAATAAATATTGCATATATTTCCATTTCCCCCCAGAATGCCCCCCAGATACACACACAAGCCAGGGCACCCCCCCCCCCAATGTTTTTAAAGGCTTCAAACATTTTTTAAAACATACATATCTTTCCAGATTGTGAATTGGGGTTGCCTTGCTGTAGTGCTTCTGCTTCTCCCCAGAGACTCAGTTTGAGAAAGTGGTAGTGAGTGACTCCGTTTCACTTTGTGGTATTTGTGATACAGGGTACAAAAGGGGTTCATTTTGCACGGCTAAAGAGTGCAGTTCTAACCATTTATATGCTTCTAAGTCCATTGAAGTTCATTCTCCTTAGTATTGCTCTGTAAATATGTATGTGAAAACGATGGTGAGATTGTCCAGGAATATGTCATTAGTACAGTATGTTTATGACACTCATCTCTATTTCTCATTTTTCTCTGCTCCAGAAGTGGTGGCTGTCTAGAAGTGATGCCTGCACTCTGTAGTCTGGAGAATCAGTAAACTGAAACTCAACCCAGACATTGTCAATGTCCCATTGGTAGTTGATGCTGCTATCCATGGAAATGGTATTCAGTATGTCTTGGATGTGGTTTCAGTCCTTGAGATTAAGGTTTGCAATATGAGAGTCTTATTCATTTATTTAAAATATTTTTTTTGTATATTCATCTGAAGCTATCCAGGAGCGTCCTTTGATTATCGGTGTCCAGGTGATTCTTGCAGTTCAAAGTGCCTCTAACCATCTTTAGTTGATGTGCCAGCTGTGGACACAGCTTTAAATGTGGTTGTTTTGGTAGCTATCTGTACCTTAACAATGTCCAGGTTAGACTATTATGATGAACTTTAGATTGGGCTGCCTATAAAAGTACTTTAACATTTCAATTGTTGGGAGCTGATGTATGAATACATTTTGTCAATGCTAAAACATTTTCACTGCCTTCCAGATTATTTCCCAGGCCAATTCAAAATGGAAGGAGTCCTGAATGGTCTGAAACAGGGGTATATAAAAGATAGCTTTTTCTTGCATGAAGCTGCCGATTTGGTAAGATCATCTGAAGCCCTCTTCTAGACAGTGCCTCTACCAGAAGTCTGGTGTGTTTCCATTTAGGCCAGAACTGCTTCTGTGGTGAGCTCCCCCAAAGGCGCACCAGGTGCTTTCACTTTTTCATTTAACACCAGGTAAATTATCCTATTTGTCAAGAACTTTGATGGATGGTCATTTAGGGTGTATTTCCCGTGAGGACTGTGGAAGCAGGAGTCAGTTGGGTGGAGGTGTGTGGGGATGGATGGCCCCATATACCCTGTCACTGCATTGCTCACAGCAATTACTGCCCCAACCTCTTTGTCACATTGGCACAGAAGCACCGACACAATGAGAATCTTGCTGCCCTCATTTTGAACGCTTGGATTTGCTATAGGCTGAGCATCTGCACAGATGCTTGCCTATAGCCACTCTGCTCTTTTCCCTGTGAGCCAGAGCAAAAGTGGGGTTTTTTGCTCCGGCTTAAACAGGAAAGCCCCAGAATCCACACATGTTGCTCAGAATGAGCACAGCGTTGTGTGAAAGCAAAAAATTAAATTATTATTTTTTAAATCCTGCAATTGGGGAGGGATCATGGAGCAAAAGCTCCATGTGGAAGGCACCAAAGGTAATCTTTTGACCACATCCTTTGCAAAACTGGCTGCTTTTGATATTGCTTTTTTGGGATTGGGTTCTGATAATCTAATGGGTACTTTGCATGTTTTATGTGTGATGCCCACTGGCATAACTGGCAGAATGGCTAGATGGTTTTGCAGCTGTGTCTGGCTAAAACGTGATCTTTCATCAACCTCGTAGCGGGGATGGGGGTGGCATGATCCTCCATGAGTCCTTCAGTTTTCTCAGATTCTCAGTGTAAGCAGTGGCCAACATTCATTCTCTTTATATTGTGTTAGGTGTCAGGGACAGAGTACCTCTTTGGTAGGTGCCCTGACTGGGCTGGCAGAGTTGATGTTGGGCCTGGTGTTTGAAACACCTAGATCTATTTTTCTAGATCCCAATCTGCCACTTTAGCCACTACACAACATTAGCTCTCAATTCAAAGCTTGCTGGGTGACACTGGGCCAGTCACACACACTCAACGTAACCTACCTCACAGGATTGCTGTGTGGATAAAATGGAGGAGAGGAAACTGATATAAGCTTCTTTGGGTCCTCACTGAGGACCCAACAGTGCCCAGAAAGAGATGGTTAGCCAGTGCAGATCTTTCAGCACAGGGGTTAAATGATTAATAGATTATTAAAGAGTTCAGTGTTGTTGTTTAATTATACACTGCTTTTCTCCCAGTGGGGACCCAAAGCAGTGTACGATATTGTTCTCCCTTCATCCATTTTACCCGCACAACAGCAACCCTGTGAAATAAGTTAGCCTGCGAGGAAGCTACTGGCTCACAGTGTGGGGTTGCAAGTTCCTGGGTTATCATCTGTAATAATCTTCTCAAGAGTGAGCATCTTGGGGGGGGGAAATTCTGATTAAGGGTCCAACTTCATATGTAAAGTGCTGTACGAATTGTGGTAAATCTTGAGGGGGACCCACTTTATGTTGGTTTACCATTCCCAAGTAGATACATTAGTGAATTGGTTTAACGAGCACTTGAATAGTTGCTCTACAAATGTAGTGGCCATTCCAATGACATTGATTCTTGCCCTCCTTATTGTTAACAGTCAAGGAGGGTGCCCTGAAGCACTGCTAGGTTTGTTCCTCCCCACCTTTCTCTTTTCTGTTGCACCTCAGCCTGCAGTCTTTTTGGTACTGGAAGACTGTGTCCGCTCCATGCATTCCAAAAGGCATTCAGGCAAAATGGCACAGGCCCTTGGGCATAAGAAAAGCTGGGGGTTTTTTTTCCTCTCCCCCAGTTACTGGGAGCCAGTGGGATCTGCCCATCCCCCTTGGACAAATCTGAGCTCATCCCATCCATTCTAATGTGGTCAACTCAAGGCATTGGATTTGTGTCACATTTTGAGATAGCTTTAAGCTATTGACATCTGCACAGCAAAGAGGAGGCATAGGGAGAAGGTGGAAGAAGGTGGGGGGAATGGACAAAGAGCAGGAGGAAGGCAGAGTAAGGGAGGGAAATAGACAAGGAGCAGAGGGCAAGTTTGGAGGAGGAAGGGAGCGGCTGGTCCTGGAAGGACTGTGTGTCCCACTGTGGGAGTTTGAAGGGGAAGGTACAGGAGGGCACAACCTGGAAAGTACCAGAATAGAGGGGTTGGATGAATGAAATTGTGCCCCCTCTGTATTAAAGACTAGACTACATATATTTGAACCAGTGCACTGGCTTTTTGTGCACCATGGATTTACTGTGCCTCTTCTCCAAGCAAAGAATGCCAGGAACCTGAATTTCCGTATGCAGCCAGTCCCATGAGTATTCTAATTGGGCTGACTCAAGTTAAGATGTCTCTTGGTAGCTCTAATTTTACCCAGGACTGAGAATCTGGAAGATGTAGCTATAGAGGCAGATGTGGTCATTATTTGGTTAGCATTTTAGCGTTGAGATTTAGAACTAAGAAATTATCAGCGTGGTATTCTTAAGAGGAGTAATGAGTCTGAAAGGTTTATTTTATGCATATTTGTACAGTAATAGCTGGCACATGTGACTGTACAAAAAGAAATTAGGTATATTAATTGTATGGCTTTTAATATCACATATCTTAATACACTTATCTTAATAAAGTAAAAAGGTAAGATTGATTAAACAACATATTTTAAAAGTACTGCTTTTCAAGAATATAAGAATATAGTAAGCATACTTTTTTAAAGAAGCATCTCCCCTTACTTTCACATATTGGTCTCTCACTATGCTGATTTTAGTTACATAACATTCTAAGAAAGTTTCTGTTCCTGCAAGCATCCTAGTGATTATAAACCTGTGTATCTAGGAGTGGAACACGGAAACGGAAAGCAAAGCTGTTGAAAGTGGCAGTTGGAGTATGTTACTACAATTTATTAACTGCTGTCTATAACTGCTCCTCTGAGTGAGCTACTGTCGTGAGATGAAGAGAAGCACAGGAGATTGCCATGGCTTCTTCCGTGACAAGAAATCTCGCATGGTATATCGTGTGCGTCCTTATTTCAAACACTAATCTATATATTGAAAAAGAAATGAAAATCTTAAATATATCATCTGCAGCACAGCAATTGGCAAAGGGTCAGCCTCAGAATGTTGGCTAACAGTGCAGCTACTTAGTGGAAAGCAGTTTATTCTTTTTTGGTCGGGGGGAGAGAACTACCAGGAGGCAGACAGAAAGATGTCTAGGCTAGGCTAAAACTGTATTTGTTCCTAAAAATGTTAAGGCTGGGGGAAAACTAGGAAAAACTAGGCCCCCCCCCCGCCCCGCCCAGGGCTTTTTTGTGAGATTTGGGGGAATACTGGAAGAGAGAGCCTATATGTTTTTTATCCCATCTGGATAGACTAAAATGTTTTAAGACAGGATTTTACTCACTGAAATTGTATAGCATTGAAAATTTTAATGTAATTAGATTTTAGTGCATTAGATAATGGTAATTACTATGTATACTATATAGTAGTACGTAGTATACTTTCGAGGATATGTTCATTGTTTAAAAGTGAATTAATTTTGATAGCTATAATATGCTGTAAAATGTTTGATAAATTATTAAATATTTGTGTTTTCAGTGCTACATAGTTTAACTTGATGTGCAAATATGCTAGTAGTCCTGCCTGTTGTGACTATAAGGGACTGTTCTAGTTCAAATAATACTTTCTTTTATATATTACGAAATTGGTTTTTTCATTTCAACTTTTCCTCTCTTTTAGATAGCCAAACATAAGATACATGTACTAGGGTAGCATAGCTTGTGGCAATTTTCAGCTGTCTCTGAAGTACTGGATATATTTGTAGTTTTGCTTGTAGAAAACTAAGGCATGTTATACTCTTAAATTCCATAAATGTGCCCATTAGTAAAATTTGATATGCTAAATTACAAATGTTGCATTTGGTGTTGTTTAAAGTGGGAAATTAAATTTAGGTTTGATAGGAAAATAAGTATTGAATATTTAAGTTTTTTCCAAAAAATTTCCTCAAAAAGATTCCATGGCTTCAGAATTTCTGGAAATAGTACATCTCTTTCTGTTCCTCTAGATCTTATGGTACCCTGCCCTGCTTCAGGCAGTTATTTTGTGCAAAGATGCTGGTAGACAGTAATAGATGATTAAATATTCTTTGAGTTAATATTTCAGCTTTTTTTCAACCTTGATATTTCTACATACAAGGTTTTTCAACCTCTTTAGTTACCTAGAAAGGTAATAGAGAACATCCTAAGAATTTATTTTAAATCTTCTCAGTTTACCCTACAGATGACCTTGACCTCACTAGAGAAGGGAAGAGAAGGAGAAGAAAAATGTCCAAACCAGCTTTTACAGGTAGCAGTTTTCTAGTGCATACCTTTATAGGAAGCAGCAGAAGTAGTTTAGGACAAAATGATTATCATTTGTTGTTGAAATAATGTGAGTGTTAATTTTATGTGGCTTAGGTGCCACTTGCTTATAGCCCATATGTAAGTATGAATTTGCTCTGTAGTTGTCATGCTTCTGCTTTATTTGTGAAGCAAAACAAGTGCTGGGAAGACCAGAATTTCCACTCAGGATCTGGACCCTTCATACCACCTCTTCGCTACATATCTGCCATCTGTTTATAGGACTTGGTAACTTTCATGCTGACATGTTGATATGGAGGGATTGTTAGTCTTGTTTAAGGATATTTCTGTTCCTAACCATCTTGATTCTGATCTGATAGTAAGAAGGAACCTCAATACTTGGTGCTGATTGGGTCTTGTCAGGCAGGTGGAGTTGTGTGGAGCAGTGTAAGCCCTAAGCTGCGAAGGGCTTTATATCTTAGTACCAGAACCTTGAACTGAACCCAACAGCAAATGGGTTGCAGTTGCTGAAGCACCAGTTGAATAGTGTCCCAACACCCAGCCTAAGGTTAAAGATGAGCAGCCATATTCTACATTAACTGAAACCTCTGTGTTGTCCTAAAAAAAAGCCCACAAAGAGTGCTCTGTAGCAGAGAAGTCTAGAGATTGCTGATACATGAATCAGGATACCGAGGTCAGAGCTGTCTAGGAGAGGTAAGAGCCTCTGTTCAAGCTAAAAAGAAGTAAGAACATTTAGCCACATTTGGGTTTACTAACAGTTCCAGAGGAGTGGATGTAGCAGTCCACAGCAGCAGAAATAAACTGGAGTTTCATGGCACTTTAACTGATTCCAGTTCTTACTTCATCAGATGGATATAGTGGGTCCTCATTAGGCAGACAGTAATATAGGAAGTGAAAATGGTTTGAACAGCAGGGTCAAAGCACCATGAATTGACCTTGCTGTCGCCTGTTTTCAAACCTCCAATAGCAATATGATGGCAGGCCATAACTGGAGAATCTTGATGTCCCGGTGCTTTTCTAAAAGTTGCATGCTGCACTTTTCTAGTATGCTGCTCTGAGGATCTTGTTCATCCTTTTTATTTTTTAATAAAGTATTTTAATCCCAAATTACTATTTAAATGCAATTGATAGTCAAATGACAGCACATAACACAGAACAAACTTCCCTGTATTTAATATGAAATTAATAAAATGCTGAATAATTTCACAATTTTCAGCAAATGACAATCTGTTTATTTCTTCCATATGATTTACAAGCACAATTTACAATAGCTATCTCAAAAGTATTGCTACAGTGATCCATAACATTTTCCTTATTACATGGAACGTTTGAATGTAGAAGTTATTGTAACAGCTGCTTGGCATATAGAAATGTAGCTAGTGAAGTTCTTTGTGCCATTATTTCCCTGAACTTGGAAAAGTTTTTGCTAATGAAGCATTAAAGGCGTATAAGCCTTACAAGGAAGAAAGCACTGCTGTTGTGTATGCAAAGCGCTTCCGGGTGAAAGTTTCAGATAAGCTCGATGGCTGTCTCTGGAGTCACAGATAAGGTGTGTGCACCTTCTCAGCAGACGAAACCATACACATGTAGCATGACTTAGTAGTCTGCTGTCAGTCTGAATTCAGAGTATGGTAGATAGAGCCTTATCCTATTATGTTGCTCAAGCGACCTAAATCCTTTAGTTTAGTTTAACTGGCCCTGTTTGAATAGGAAGCAGAAAAGTCACAAAATATGGTGCAATATGATACTTGAAGCAAGACTCTTGATCACTTTGCTCTGCTGCTACACGTGGGTTTCAGTGGATACTTTTCAGTGTTGGGGGGTGTGTGCCAATAAACACCTGCAAATTGTGTACCCATCCTAATTTGTGACTGTAAACTAGTATTGGAGTTGCTAGGCCTCCCATTTTTGCTGGAGTGAGATATTCCTGATGGCCTTTGTTCTTCATTTGCTGAGCTCACACATGTTCCATAGCTAGTTTTTCCTTTCTATGCGGTTTGTCTATGTCTTGTTTATTTAAATATTTCTGCCCCACTTTAACATGCATGAACACAGGAAACTTCATTATACTGAGTCAGACCAGGGTCAGTAGTGTCTATTCTGTCTGGCATCACCTGTCCAGGATCTCAGCAGAGGTCTATCTCATCCCCTGCTGCCTGTCTAGAGATGTGAAAGCCCAGAAAAGTTCGGGGGGGGGGGGAACAGTTTTTCCCCAGTTTTTTCCTGAAGCCTATTTTGTTTTTTTCCGAAAAATTGAAAAAAGAAAACAAAAGAAATTGATTATGGAACCTTTTTTTTTTAACATGAATAAAATATTTTAAGACAAGGTGTTCAAATATTTTCCAAATAATTTCTAAAAAATATATATGGTATCAGATTAATCTAATTTCTGTTTCAGTTCAGGCAAACCTTCAGTTTTTAGAGGTCCATAATAACTGTGATAATGACAAACACAACAGAGTAGCTGCAGAAGCAGAGATTGAATCTGATAATTACAGCTCAGAAAATGATTCTGATTAAATTTCATGCCCATTCGTTGAAACTTAGTCCCACACTTCCTTCTATACACTTCCCCCCTCTTCAATTCTTTTTATGAGAATGGGTTTTTTATTTTTATTTAATACTGTGGAGAGGAAGTATGAATAATGGTTACTTCTGGATTTTTAAAAATTGTTTTGTGGAGGGCTTTTTGTCTGTTCCACATAAACTAGTAAACAGTTAAGGAGATTGTTGCTCCATTTATTACAATTACAAATAAATATTATTTTAAAAGTAAATTCTGTTTGTAATAATTGTTTGGATACACTATATTTTTAATATGCTAGCTGTGATCATTTCATGCCAAGTAAAATTGTCCATTGTCATATTTTATGTTTCTAAAGTAACACAATGACTTTTAATCTGGAAAAGAAAAAAAAAGGGCTAATGTAGCTTTTTTTTTCCAATTTTTCTGAAAATTTCCATTTTTTTCCTGAAAAAAATTGGGAAAAACCAGGGTTTTTTCCCCCAAGCTTCAAAATTTCCAGAAATGTTACATCTCTATGCCTGACAGTTTTACTGGGACTTTCTTTCTGCCTGTAAAACACATGCTCTATTACTGAACTCTGGCTTCTCCCCACTTTCTCATAAAGCTCAAGGATGCTTAAAAACACCTTGGAACAAATTAATTAAAGCTACAGTAATGCTACACAAATACCATAACAAAAACATTTCACTATAAAATATCAGACATAATGGTAAACAACAGACATCCAGCAGAGAGACCCAAAAACTACTTTCCAGCAGCCAAAGCCCCCCAAAAGTTTTGTGAAAGAGCACTGACTTACAGGTCTGTCTGAAAGCCATCGAAGAAGGTTCTTGGCAGGCATTTCTATTAGCAGGCTGTTCAATGGGAGTAGAAGCAACTATCGGAAAAGCTTATATGTGAGCTGCAGAGGTCTGTGCCATCTGGTAAGAAGGAACAACTAGCAGGGATTACCACAAAGAGCACATGCTGATATCACTCTCACAGGTTTCAGTGAATCCAGATGATACAAGTCGTAGATGTGTGTGAGCCTAGTTTACAAACTCTGCGTTATTCTGAGCTATTGCTTATGTCCTCTGTCAGTGAACTGTACTTGGATTTAGGCCTGGAGATACTGATGACATAATTGCAGATCTGGCAGATCCTCCAGAATTGCTTTCCATTTCTGGCAAGCAGTTCTTTGACCATAATAACCATTGGCAGCTACTTGCCTGATCTTAAGAATCTTGCCTATGTTTTTCCATATCATTCCATTTTTGTCTTCCCATCTCCTTTTCCTAGTGTCTGGCCTAGTGTCTGCACATGAGTTGATTGATAGAAGATAAATCCAGGCTTGTGAGGTAAGGATGGCTGGTAGGTCCAGTAGCTCATAGCATTCAGCCCCCAACTGATGCACATGAACTTTCAAGACCCATAACAAGGAGTCATTCTGTGGTTCCTGTTGTGGATTCAAACAGAGCAATTACTGTTCATTCCTTTGTAATCTCAATTAATCTGTGGTTTTTTCTGTGGGATTGTTCATGAAGAATGTTCGGAGGTTGCATTCACACATTTCTTTTCCAGGTACTGCTTAAGAATGGCTCCACTGGCAAGCTGTATGTGGCTCAGCAGAATCCAGATTCAAGACCCTAGATAGTAGTTTCGGAATGTGAAAAAGGTTAGAAATTATTGGAGGCAAGTAGTTACTTGAAGTTCTCCTCAGATCATGAGTCAGGCTTCCTTAGGTACGTGCAGATGTTGGCTGGCAAGGCCCAACTTCTTTATTATGCTTTCTAATAATTGTATTGATTAGACCAGTAGGTAGAAGACTAACATGTCATTATAGTATATTTGACATACCTCATCCACGTGTCTCATTGCCAATGATGCCACATCTATGCTGAGCTCAGATATATTTTAGATAAGATCAGAGTATTCATGGCAGCAGTCATTATCTATGTTAACTTTCCACTTACAGAGGGAAAGAAAGCTAGCCTTAAAAACTCTGAACAGGATAGAATCAGATTGTTTTATCAATTCTATTTCAAAGTTGAGCCGCCTTCTGAAGACTTTAAAAATATTATGGTGTGCTGAAGTTAGTTGATAATGTTCTCCCACTGGTTTCTGGATGTTGTCTTTTTTCGTGGCTCTAGTCCACAAAAGCTGCTGCTACAATAAATCATTGTTCTAAGGTGTCACAAGACTCTTATTACTGCAATAGATTGACACATCTACACTATTGAGACTTGTCATTTCTGAGTAAACGTCCTAAAAACTGTGGTGTATACATACTAGAATGTAACCCTTCTTGTCTCCATGAACTTTAATTCAATAGCACAGGATTTCCTGTTGGTATGGAACCGTGTGTGAGGGGAATAGGTAAGTGAGATGTTCTGATGTCCCCATTGCATGGAATGGGAACTGACATGTGCCATGTGGTGGGTTTTGGGTTAAAGAAAGTTCCAGTCTCAAGCTAATTTAGAATAATCTGCACCTAGTGCTGAATGTTGGGATTATGAGATGGGATAGTAAAGAGTCGAATTTTAATGTTTATGTAAATGTAATGGACTACCTAGCACTACAAAAGGGAGAGAAAGCCAGGTGTATCATGAACATAAAGGCAAGAATTGTGCAAAAAGACAACACTTTTCAGAGAGGAAAAAGGCAATTTAGAGGCAACTAGGTGTTAGACACCGTTACTATTCTTTTATTAGTGCTCAGTCATAGACCAACAGGTCATAAGCAAAACAGAGAGAAAGAGAAAAAATACAGTAATATACAGGCAAACAAGGGGAGACACAAAGATGCAGAATTGTGAATAAAATATTTCCCTTAAAAAGTAACACCATTAGATGCCAGAGACCAAAATTTTGCAAATGTGAGAGTCACATTTGGGTCAGTGCCAGCTAACAGCTTAGCTACAACTTCCTGCTTTTCAACAGGGCTCCATTTTTGGATGTAAACTGTAATCCACTTGTCAGGTGCTGGACATCAGTAGTCTACTTTGTTTTTCATTTTAATCCTACATTTGCTGAATGAAGTGGTTGGGCTTTTTTTGCCATTGCTGCAGCCAACTCATGGCAGCTCCGTACGGTTTTTGCGGCTAGAATGTTCTGAGAAGGTTTGCCATTGCCTGCCTCTCTATAGCAACCCTGGTGTTCTTTGGTGGTGTCCCATACAAATACTAACCAAGGCTGACCCTACTTAGTTTCTGAGATCTGACGAGCTTCGGCTATCCGAGTCAGGGCAAGTGGTAGGATACAGGCCAATAATTTGAAGGTGTAGGTCTCTGGGCAGTCCTGCATGCACACTGCACATGTGCAAGCCAGCTACAGAAGATTCCAGAAGTTCTCACAGCACAAGGTGTTTCCCAGCTCTCGTCTAATATCTTTCTTTGCTTAGGTATTGCACGAGGAAGAAGGAATAGCTCTATATTCTCTCGGTTTTGTCTCCGCTGCTGTGAAAAGCAAATATGTTGGAGTTCTTTTGTTGCATTCTACTGTGTGACCCTTTAGTTGGATACGTTCCTCAAAAGGCCCTTTTTTTTTAAGAATGGTATGGATTGTGGATGCTTGTCACTCCCTCTGCTTTATTTATCTGGGCATGATGTCTAGAAATGCCTTGTGTACATGCATGTCACTTCTAAAGCATGACAGGTCAATGAAACTTAAAGCCGCATTATGGGGATAAGCTTCAGAAGCGGCACTCTCAACTGATGACCAGGGGAAAAAATTACCTCAGCAAGTCAGGTGCATTCAGTCTGTGTTATGGCAGTTCTGACCTCAGAGCCAAAGAAGACAGTACAGGTAGAAACTTATGGTTGCATGACCAGAACAAGAAGTTTCATATCTGTGTTGGTCCAGAACTCCAAGCTAAAAACAAAATGGGGAAAACCACTTACCAGGAGTGACTGTGATCACAGTGCGACAAAGATACTGTGACTGGGGGATAGGATTCTGATGCCAGTAGAGATTGTTATTCAGCCTGTAGCTCCCCATGCTGTGCCAAACATGGGCAAGTTTAGGATTGTGAGTCCATGCTGAGTAGTAAGGGTGGATCCTGCTGTAGGTACAAGACACCAACCCAACCTGGCCAAACATTCTGACAGGAATCGGAACAGAGTAAACGTGCATCCAGATCCATTAGAGGCTGACAGCCATCAGAAAAGAGCAAGATTTTACCAATGCAAGAGTCAGCCCCACTTGTGAGATAACACTGGCTCTGAACCAGAATGCAGTGAAATGCTGTTACCCGAGTCAGAGGTACCACAACATTTAGGTGACCCTTCAATAGGAGATCTTAACCTAGTATCCCCTAGTGAAAACTTAAAACTGTCCAGTAAACAATTACCTAGGTTAGAAAAATCCTTGGAATAGAATAAGCACTGATAGAATCTGATCTATTCTCTAGAGTTCCAAATGCTTAATCTTCAGGATCAGTAGCCTTTTCAGTTATGCAAGGACTTCTAGATGTCTCAGTGGGGGTCCATGGCTGAAACCTGCTTCAGTTCTGTACTCCGTGTGTAAAACTGAGGCTGCAGTCACACACATGAAATAATCCACTTTCAGTGCACTTTGCAGCTGGATTTTACTGTGTGAACTGGCAAAATCCTGTTAGAAAGTGGATTGAAAGTGGATTGTTTCATCTGTGTGACCATAGCCTGAGGCTATGGTATAAAAAGGCCAAATGACACCTTTTTAAAATTATGCACCCATCAACTAATTTGGTAGTTAAAGAAGCCCTACAGGAGAAGGAATACAGCACACTCAGCTGATGAAGAGGAAAGAAAATTGAATTCCATGAGAAAGTACTTTTCATCAGCACTGACATTTTAAGATAACTAATTGTTAAGCTATATGGCTAGCTATCAGTTTCTTTGAGAATGATCATTCCAGATTAGAAGAAAATTGTGTAAAAGAATTAGAAATGATGAAATTATCTGGACTTCCGGCAAGACTTGCGATAATGGCGGACGTGCTCCTCCGCAACTGCGGGGAGCACGATCCGTACCCGGCGGGAAGAAGGGGCTCTGGACTGGTGCCGAGCCCCCAGAGACCCCAGTGAGGGGGCTCTGCCTGGGGTGGCACGAAGGGGATCTCTCCCTACGGTGGCGATCGAGGGATCGAGATCCCTTTTCATCACCCCCATAGGTTCCCCCGCCGTGGGAGCTGTATGGCTGAAAGCGCAAATCTGTGAAGCAGCAGAGAGTGCGAAGCAATGAGGCTGGAACTGACAGTTACGCATGGAGAAAACGTGAGTCTGAAGTAAGAAAAGCAGAATACAGCAGGAAGACGGCGGGAGGAGTGAACCCCCCCCTCTCCGGGACTGGCGTACTTACCAGACTCTTCACGTGGCGTTACTGCATGAATAAAAGCCCATCCGCCTTGCTAGATGGCAGCATCGCTCACTTGGAGATATAAACTTTAAAAGGACATAAGTGCTGTTCGAAAATTTGCTCCTTTCGTTCATCTTATCTATCTATAAACAAAGAGCGCAGCCTCAACAATGGCGGGGAAACCGAAACCTTCCCCCAAACTAGGAAGTACAGCTCCGAGTGCAAAGGTTGATACCACAGAGATGAGTGCGGTGTTCTCCTCGTTATTGCGACCTCTAGTGGACCAAATGACAGCTCTCAACGTGAAGATGGACAAAATGCAGTTAGAACTAAAAGAGTCGAATAAAACCACAGAGAAGCTGCAGCGAGAACTTCTGGAAGTAAAAACTTCAGTAAAAAACCAAGACTCAAGACTACAAAAGGCAGAGAAGGAAAAGGCCTTCCACCATGATCAGCTTTTGAAATTACAAATGGAAAGATCGAATTTTTTCCTAAGACTTCAGAATGTGCCAGAAAACACAGGAGAAGACCTTAAAAATTTGCTAAGTGAAGCACTTGAACCAGTGACAGGCATGAAAGCAGCGGATATAAAAAGCGATATGGATATGGTTTACAGAACCTATCCAGATTATACTAAAAAGAAAAGCCTGCCTGGTGAAATTATGATAAGGTTCTCCAAAAAATCTACAAGAGACGTGGTGCTTAGGACCACAAACAAAGCAGCTCTGAAGATCCTGGGAGAAGAAGTAAAAGTGATGAAGAATATCCCATTTGAAATAAGGAAAAGAAGGAAAGCCTATGGAAAATTGACATCTTGGCTCCAGTCTGAGTCTATCATCTATCGCTGGAATACTCCAGAAGGACTATGCTTCAGCATCAAAGATAAGAAGTATAAGATTGACTCTGTTCAACAAGCGAAAAAATTTCTGGAAAAAAGCAAAGAAAAGAAAACTGGGAGAGACTCAGATGGTTCACTGGCCTCGCAAGAAAGCATGTATGGATTTGATAGCTCAAAGAGTGAAGAAGAAGTGTCTGACTCGGAAAAAGGAGCAGCAGCTCCAAAAGTAGATGAGACTGTTAAGACAAGAAGAGGACGAAAGAAGAAATAGTGATTAAACTGTTTTATTAAGCATTGCACCTATGTATTATAAATTGTTTAATTAACCGTATTTCTCTAGGTGGGCGTGCCTGCCAAATAGTTTTGATAATTTTTATAGTAGCAGTAACAAAATAATTGAAATTTATCCAAGGTTCTAAATGCTTCATAATTATATTATGTAATGTGGTAGTATTAAGCAAATGATAAAGTACTCTCTGTATAAGGTATATGTAGCTTAGATTGTAGCGTATTAGTTGTAGATATAGGAAAAATCAATAAAAATTTATAAAAAAAAAAGAAATGATGAAATTATTTGAACAATGAATAAATACAGCTATGCTGGTGTCATATTATACAGCTAGGCATCTGGCTGCAGCTGTTGCTTTAGGAAGGTCTGCATGCCTCATATCTACCTAAGCTATTGAATGAGACCAAAATCTAAAGCAGACCATCTCATTTGAGGTCTCTGAACGGTTTACTTGTCAAATAGATGAGGCATTAGAAGAATTAAGGTGGGGGAAAACTCTCACTGAAGGAGTCTTAAGTGTTATTTTGCCTCAGTTAAGAGCTCAGGTCAAAAAGTCAAAACCATACACTAAACCTTACATTTATGTTATGCACAAAATAGGCTTCAATGGTATAATGCTTTTCACATCAGAGTAGTAAATAGTTCCAAAGGTCCAATACAGATCTTGGTCACCTAAGAATACTGAGGGATGTTTAAAACAGAATTTTGAGTATATATGACTAATGTCCCAACTCCTCCTTTTCTAGACTAAAAAGTATCAAAGAAGGGTGGGAAGCCATGAAACAAGATCAATAGATTCTCTCCATAATTATAAGACGTTAACAGAGTTTGAGAAAGATTGGGACGGTGATGAAACCTTAATCCATGTTAAGTGTCCATCTCCATTGTAGTTAATGGAGGAAGTAAATACCTTACTGACAAAACGTATGGTGGAAATGGTACTCCACTTCAGGTCTCACAGTGGGTTGGGGTTTTTTCCTCATAGATTAAATGAGGAGAGGGAGAAGGTCCATATTGTATTTAGGGCTGGAGTAGTGAGCAATTCCATGAAAATGTAACAGTTCATACTGATAAAAAAATTCCTCTTTTTCAGGGAAAATGGCATTAGATATAAAATATACTTATTTCCAGATTTCAATAAATCCTAGGCACAAAAAATTCCAGTGTGCAAATGGCCTATGTCCAGTACATTATTCTCCCGTTCAGGAGAACCCAGCACAGAAGAATGAGCCACAGCTCTGGGGGATTTTTAAAACATACAGCTGTAGTGATAGCTTACCAGAGGATGAAAAAATGCAACATTTCAGATGATTAGCAAATTATTTGCTAATCATTTTAGGTGACTAGCATATTGCTGCTTCACAGGAAAGCCTCTCTCGTACAACTGTGGTGGCCCAGATCACCCAGGAATTGGGAAAAATCTGCTTCAGCAGTTTACAGAGTTCTGAAAGGTCTTATTTGTTTACAGAATTTATATCCTGCCTTTCTGCCGTCAGAAGGGCCACCACAGCAGCTAACAATTTAAAAGTCATGATAAAATCACATTTTAACCATTAAAATCACCCCCTTACATATAATTAAAACAAAAAGAGTTAAAATGCATACAAAGTATAAGAACAGCAATTAAAACATTGGTTAGGAAGGAGGGACCAGTGAGGGAATGCAAAACGAAACAAAACAGTCTTCACCCACTAGTGGAGGATGGCAGCAAAAGGGAATGCACGGATCTCCCTGGGAAATGAGTTCCAGAGTTTTGGTGCCATGACCAAGAACGCCTCTGTGGGGTTGCCACCTGTCTAAGAAGGCGGGAGGCACCCCAAAGCAGAGCCTCAAAGATGACAATAGTGGTTGGACAGGTTCGTATGGGATTAGGGGGTCCTTCAGTTCTGTTGGTCTCAAACTGTATAGGGCTTTGAAGGTCAAAACTAACACCTTGAATTGTGCCTGGAAACAAATCGGGAGCCAATGATGCTGGACCATGACTGGAGTGATTTGGTCCTTATGACCTATTCCAGTCAGCATCCTGGCTGCAGCATTTTGTACCAATTGAAGTTTCCCAACACTTTTCAAGGGCAGTCCCATGTAGAGCTTCTTGTAGTAATCTAATCTAGATGTAACCAAGGCACGTACTATAGTGGCTAGATCTTTTCTGCCCAGGAAAGTCTGCAGCTGGTAACCAGAGCTGGTAAAAGGAACTCCTGGCATCAGCTGCCACCTGCTCATCCAACAGTAGGCCTGGGTCCAAGAACACCCCAGACTACGGACCTGCTCTTTCAAGGGGTGGGCAACGCTGTCCAGAATGGGTACCAAATCCAGGGCCAGATCTTCTGCCTACCAATATTAGTTCTGTCTTATCATTATGAAGCTTCAGTTTAGTAGCCCACATGAATTCCAGAACTGCCTCCAGGTACTGGTTTAGGGTTTCTATAGCCTTTCTGGGGTCAGCTGGAAGTGTGAGATAATGCTGAGTGTCATCTGCATATTGGTGAAAACCCAGCCTAAATCTCCAGATAACCTCACCTAGCCATTTCATGTAGATGTTAAAAGAGCATAGGGGGCAAGATGGAACCTTGCAGAATCCCACAGGCCGAAGGCCAAGGCCTGGGGATGAGCAGCAGTTCTCCAGCACCACTTTCTGAAGCCTACCCTCCAGGTAGGATCAGAACCACCTCAGAACAGTGCTTCCCAATGCCAGTCCAGATAGGCTGTCCAGAAGGATACCGTGATCGATAGTATTGAAAGCTGCTCAGAGGTCATGGAGAATTAACAGTCACGTTCCCTCTGTCCATCTCCTGGGGCAAGTCATCCACTGGGGCAACCAAGGCTGTTTGAGTAACATAACCAGGCCTAAACCCAGACTGGAAGGGATCTAAACAGTTTGCTTCATCCAGGAAAGTTTGGAGTTGTCCAGCCAACACTTGTCCAATCGTCTTGCTCAAGAATAAAATGTTGAAGACTGGTTGATAATTATTGACATCTCCTGGGTCTGGGGTAGGCCTATTTAGAAGCAGACACACCACAGCCTGTGCTTCCAGCTGTTAATATAACCAAAAAGAAAACACAATAGTTAGATATTAGAGTTAGATAATACTAAAAACTGTGTTTTCCACGGTTGCCTGGCACATTCCATTAACAAGCCTGCCAGCTAGAGCTGCCTTAAGAGCAGGTAGCAGTGGAGTGGACTCTGAGGCCCAGCCATGGGTGTCACTGGCTTATGGGGGAGTGCCCATGCCCAGGATCCTTTGTTTTTTGCCCTCATGCTACTGATCGGTTGTGTGATGGGCAAGGATTTAAAGAATGTGTACTAGCCCTTTAATCCCCTTCTGCTACACAGCAGATCAGTAGCATGGGGTGTGGGTGGGAGGCACGTTCTGGCCAGTGCCTGAACACATGGGAGGCAGTTCCCTCCCATACCACTGACAGACTGGTTGCACGTAGGGTTTTAAAGGAACAGAACTCTGTGTGTCCCAGGCCTTTATATCACTGCATGGCTGTGCAGAAGGGAACTGTGCATTCTGGCCATGGGTACCACCAGTGTTCCCTGTAAGCCGAGCTAGTGTGAGTTAGCTCACAGTTTTTTAGTCTCCGGCTCACCCATTTTTGTCTTCGTTCAGGAAGGATGGCTCCAGAGCAAACTAATTTATGCAGTCATCGAACTGCTTGCCCACAGCTATAATGCCAGTAGCTCACAAAGTAGAATATTTGCTCACAAGACTCCACAGCTTAGAGGGCGTATTGGGTACCACCCATTCTACTGCCCAGTGAGTGGTGCTCATGACTAGGAAACCACCAGCACCCTTTGCCTGCTCCACTTCCACCTGCTCACACACTGTGGAGGACCAGGAACTAATTTTAAAGGGTTGTTTTTAAAAGCTTGTTTTTATGAATTTTAATCTTAAATTTGCCTACTGATATTTGATAGACATATTCTTGAGTACCGTGGGATGTACATCTGAGTAAGTGTGTTTAGGATTACAGTTTAAGAATGAATTCATATCATCAGACAGCAGATGGTCACTCTAGCAGGCATTCTGTTTTGACAGTGTTCTATGTCTCCGTAGAACATAAACATAGATTCTTAGAAATGCATTTTCAAACAGTATTAAAAGTTCCTGCCGGAGGTTGTGAAGTGTTCCAGGGTATAGTTGCACTTTTCTCAGTGTTGTGTGTGTGTCAAATGTGGGAAAGTGACACTTATCCAGGAGGCTAATGGCTTGAGGATACGCATTGAGAAGGTGTTCTGTATCTATAGGATAAAGAAGTGGAGAAGGGTATTAAAGTATAGAGTATTACAGGAATATTCAGTGGAGAGGTGGTTCCAATGCCATATCTGTATTGTAACAAAGTGTTAATTCTGAATAAGTCAGATTTGTGTTTGCCTCCTTTATTGTGCAAAAATATATGGTTTTAGTCTGGTATCATGACTAGGTAAGCTTTATCACTGGATTCTGACAGCCAGTGCTCAAATTATGTCCATGTGGCTGCTGAAATTTATTTTACAGCACAACACAGAGAATGTGATGTCTGAAAGCTGATCACATGGATTGCTCAAATTACTTGTGAGAGTCTATACCAGGGGTGACCAAACTTGCTCAACGTAAGAGCCACATAAAATAAACATCAGATGTTTGAAAGCCGCAAGACATGAAGAAATATTACATGTTTTTGTTTAAAGATATGCAAAGTTGCTTTTTTATTAACATTAAATGAGACTGCCAAAAATAAAAACAAAAGGGGTAAAAACAGATATTGACAATGATTTGTCCAGTGGTGGAAAGAAAGAATGAAAGAGGTGGAAAGAAAGAGAGAGCAACAAAGAAAGCAAATAGATGGGGAGGGAGGGGGAGAAAGTATGCCTCCCCTTTGCTTCCACAGCTGCCATGATGGGAGCCACACAATATGTGCGAAAGAGCTGCATGTGGCTCCCGAGCCACAATTTGGCCACCAATGGTCTATACCAATCTTATTGATTGCCAGGAATATTCTGGTTTAGAGAAATTTCCATAGAAGTATACTCTCTAAAACTTCATGCTTTAGATAGTCTGAAGTAATTTTTGTTGTGGGCATGTAGGTAGAAACTTTGTGGTGGGATTAAGAGTCTGCTCAGAGTCCATCATAAGTAAGTGGGGAAAAAAACACAAAGTGTTGTCTATATATGTTTTTAATATTACGAAATGACTGGTGCCTTTGCACTAACTGACCAGAGCAATGGACCATGGGAGGTTTACCTCTTACTGAGCAATTGAGTAGAATAGTATCTGCATAAGAACATAAGAGAAGCCATGTTAGATCAGGCCAATGGCCCATCCAGTCCAACACTCTGTGTCACATAGTGGCCAAAAACCAGGTGCCATTAGGAGGTCCACTAGTGGGGCCAGAACTCCAAGAGTCCTCCCACTGTTGCCCCCTGAGCACCAAGAATACAGAGCATCACTGCCCCATAGTGCTCCATCTGTACCTTGTGGTTAATAGCCACCGATGGACTTCTGTGCCATATATTTATCTAATCCCCTCTTGAAGCTGTCCATGCCTCTAGATGCATGCATTCTTGTGGCAAGGAATTCTAGATGCTAATTACTCTTTGGGTGAAGAAGTACTTCCTTTTATTTGTCCTAAACCTACTGCTCATTAATTTCATTGAGTGCCCGCGAGTTCTTGTATTATGAGAAAGGCTGTGCAGGAGGGAGCTGTAGATTCTGTACACTTCCTCTTATTTCTGTAAAGAGCAAGGGTATAAATCCGGTGGCCTATTTGTTTTTCAAATATTCCAGAACTTGGAATATCTGGAAAGAGACCAGCAGCCCTGTGATTACAATGCTACTATGGTAGCAAGCATATACAGAAATTTTTAATCTGTAAATATTGGCCTAAAATATATTTTAAAAGAAAAAAATTGATTGGGGAGTAGGGATGCCAGTCTTTAGGTGGGGTCTGGGGATCCCCTGGAATTGCAGCTCATACCCAAACTACAGAGATCAGTTCCCCTGGAGAAAATATATGCTTTGGAAGGTGAAGTCCATGGCATTTTACCCCACTGTGGTCTTTGTCCTCCCCAGGCTCCATTCCCAAATTTCCAGGAGTTCCCAACCTGGATCCAGCAACCCTATCCCCCCCCATCCCCTGCTGACAGCTAGGGGGTACCTGGCAACCCTATAATGTAGGGCCAACAATATATTGCCACCAGTTCATATTTTCATACTTGCGCAGCAATTGTGAGATTATAAAAAAATTGTAAAATCAGGAAAAATTTCATGTAAATTATATTATGCTTATAGTTTAGTTCATTGTGAATGCTTGCTGAGGGTTATTATTGCTAAGAGCAGTGTGTAAAAAGCATTGAAACCAAGAGGTGACAGCAACAGGGTGGATTTAATCTACAGAAGCCTTCCTTTATAAGATTTCCATGTACCTCAGTTTATTCATACAGAAAATGGGACTAACTGTTGTACTAAAATTCCTTACTTGCTGAGCAGTGGTGTTAAATGTGTTTAATTAGTGTTTGTTTCAGATCCATCAGTGACTTAAGTTCAGTTAGAGTAAATAAGTTATATTAAATAATTACTTATTATGTATACTTCCTTCAACAGCAGAGACTAGGTTAGTGCTGGTGTGGTTTTGGAGCCCTTTATAAAGGCTACGGGCATGCTTATTTGACGCTAGGAACCGCTGCGTAGTTAAGGCAGTGAACCTCCTTTAGCCTGTATTGAGAGTTCTATGATTGCCTATGAGCCCGCTCTCTTCATACACACCAATACAGCACTAGTTTCAGCCTCAGAGCTGTACATCCCGCCTCAGCCATCTCCTTTTCACTCAGTTTTATATTTGCGCGCCCTTTCAATCCCTAGTGACGTGTCTCCCGCCACGTCCAATCCATAGCCTTCTCTGGTAAGGACAATGGAAGGCGCTCTTCCAATCAGCAGAGCTCCTGGCTTGGCGGTAGCCAATCGGGAGAGGGCGGTGTTGAGAGTAATGTTACCAGCGCTGAGAGAGTGAGGAGGCTGCGTATCGATCCCGCTCACAGCCATTGCAGTGCATTGGACTACATACGAGATCCAGGCAGCTTTGGTGGCCGGTGTCGAGTGCGTTTTGTGGCGTGTGAGCGAAAGATTCTGAGTGTTGGGGAGTGTGACACGAGGTAAGTATTTCGGGAGGGTTGTCCGTTGGCTGCCCGAGCTGACTTATGAGACCAACCCTGAAAGCAAAGGTGGGGGGAGAGAGAGAACGGCATGGAATGGGGTGCGAAGGGGCAGGATTCGCCCCGCATAGGTACACAAAGGCTGGGTCCGGATCATACACTTTCCTCAGAGACTGGGAAGGAGAGACTTAGTGGTGGTGTTTGGGGTTTTTTTTTAAGGGGAAGGGAAAACCCCGGTGACTTCGGGGAAGTGGGCGAAGAGGGACCCTCCGATGCCGGGAAAGCCTCCCCCCCCCCCCCCCCCCATTGTGCTGAAATTATGTGCAACCCTGATCCGGATGGGTTCCGTAAATGGGAATAAAAAGGAGCGCTGTTTCGGTTCGGCCTGGCGAGACCTGGGTGTGTGTTGTTGGGGGGGGGGGGGTTTGAGCAGGGATCGGGCTGAGCGTGTTTAATAAGCTGCTTACATCTCGCCTCCTTTGCCATTGCAGAGAGAGGCGGACTTTTTACAGGCACGCCGCCGTGGCTGGGCTTGGGTGCCTTGGCTGAGGGGCACTGGCCGGGGAGGGTCTCGCCGCGGATTGGGGTGGGGTGGGGGGTGACGGTGTGGGGAGAGACGTCGCCAAGGCTGCTGAATCGGCGGGGAGTCTCAGGGCGTTGTTGGCCTCGGGGCGATAAATCACCTCGGGGAGCTGCGCTCGCTGTAACATGGCTGACTCAGAGCCGTGTGTAGAAGAGAGAGCGAGAAAACAAGGCGAGAAGAGACTGGCTGGAGCGCAGGCAGGGGGAGGCGCGGACGGACGGGCGGGCGGGCGGGGGCGCAGTTCAGGGGAACTTTTTTCAAGGCGCCTTTTCTGCCTGGGCTGCGGCGGCCGTTTAAAGGTCCAGCTTAGCGACTGGCCGGACGGGCGGCCGAGAGAGTGGAAAGAAAAAAAATGTGTGTAATTTTCTCTCTGTGAAGGGATTCTCCCCCCCCCTTTTTTTTTTGACGGGGGCCTTTAAGTGGAAACGAGACGCTTTTCACCTCCCCCCCCCCCCCCCCCGCGCCTTTCCTTTCCAGTTGCCTGTAATGGCTGAGTCTGTGCGCCAGAGTACAGAGCGCACCGACACACACACACACACACACAAAGGGAAGGCAGGAAGGAGCCATATTCTGTATGAGCAGCGGCCATTCCGAGAAGCGGTCTCGCTGCCTACTGAGCCCAATGCAAAAGGGGAGCGCTATTGCCATGGCTGTACCAGCAGCCTCGTCAGCCAGTGGGTTCGGAGTGCAGCGCACCCGCCGAAAAAGTGGCCTTTCCACCGCGGCGGAGCGGCCGCGGCGCGCATTTCAGGGGGACTTTCTTTCATCAGCAAGGCGTTCGCACAAAATGGAAGGAGAATTGCTGCTGCCGGTGGTGACCTTACACAGAATCCTGCGCCATTGTGATTTCTTCCCCGTCCGCCCCCCCCCCCCCCCCCCCAAGTCGTTCTTGGGAAAAATTGTATGAAATACACAGCGAGGCAGAGAAAGACTCCCAACTCTGTACGGCTCTGGCTGTAGATAGATTTACAGTCAGGAGCGCTCGTCCTTGTAGACTAAACGTTTCAGAACTGCCTTTGCAACAGAGAGGTCTCTTGCACCGACCTATTTTATAATAACCAGTAATCTCTTACTAGGCACATGGTACATTAAAAGAATTTAATTTTTTCTTAAGCAGCTAGAAAAGTGACTTAGGACATATTTTCCATTAGTACTTTGGACATAAGAGCTGTTTTGGTTTTTTAAAAGGATGAAAAATCACACTTCTTTGTGTCCCCCCCCTTAAGCAATTTTTTAAAATGCTGTTCAAACATACACACTATACTTAAAAGATATATTTTTAAAAATGAACAACTTGAGTTTTGAAAAACTCAAGTTCTATATTACATTGCAGTGTAAAAAAAATAAATAGTGGCTGGGACATTTTGAATGCTTCTGCAAATAAGATTTTTTTTAAGTGGAGTTATCTAAGACATGCTATAAAATGTAAAGCTTTAATTTCCCCCCTTCCATTATCAAGCCAGTCAAGCATCCTTACAACTCTGGGTGGCAGGCAGCCCCTCCCCTGACCCCTGCTGCACTGCAAACATGAGGCACTCTTAAGAGCTTCAAGGCTTGTTTACTTGACAGAAACTTTAGACCGGACATGTTTAGTCAGAGAGCAGAAATCTTTTTCTGTCCACGTGCCAAACGTGATAGGAATTCTGTGTTCTGTGGCAATACCAGCTAGAACTGTACACATTTCCTTATTCAAGTTGTGCAACCTTTAGTAGAGGAACAGTTTCTTAGACAGTCATGAATCCTCTCAAATTTCTAGCAGATAGAATCTTTGCACAAGTTTGACAATGCAGAATGCTTTTTAGGCCTTTTGAACTATTCAGTGGAGTATTTCCAATTTGAAGAACAGCTGCATTGGGGCTGATTTACATGGCCTTTTCTGTGGAGCTTTTTTCCTTCTGCAGCCAGTTCACATAACACCCCCTCCCCACCAGTTTGTTTTAAATTGGCACGTAGCAACTGGTTGTGTGAGCATGTTCATTGTGTACTCAGATTGTAAAATACCCTTCAGTGGTAATGTTCCCTGTTCCATCCCCTCCATGAGTATTTTGGAATATAGGCTTGCAACAGACATTTTCACAAGAGTTACAGCAAAAAGAAAGTTTGTTTTAATAACAGCTCTAAAAAGATTATACTGGTCAGCGTGCTTTATGTAGGAACTAAAAACTACCATTGCACCTTAGAAACTTACCTGTTGTGGTGTGAAGTAATGTCAAATGATGTAGTAGGTTCTTGTCCATATAAGTAAAAGCCGTAATAAACTAAACAGTTATAGCACTCCTTATGGTGGTATTTGCAGTTATGCACTCCAGTTTAGCAAAGGCCACTTGCTTCTCTGTTGTACTTGGTTCCATGCATAAGAATAGATATTACTACAGATCCAGTACCTGGGGGGGCGTGCACAGTGATCTTTGCTTTATTTGGTTGGTGTGTGCATTCCTCTAGCAGATGCTTGGTTTGTCAGCACTGACAGCACCAATTGCTGGGGGAGGCCACGAATCCATCCCCTTTCATTGCCAAATAGGTGATTGGTGCTGTTAAAGCTGACTGTGCCTACCATCTGTTCAGATTTATGCATGGAGATCTCTGTGAGCTGCTGCTATGCAGAATGTTTGTGTGTGTGTGTGTGTGTGTGTGCTGAAATTATAAACTAAGGAGAATGTGATTTTTGCAGCAGTTAAAGAAGGGGGAAAGATTGTCATGTTTTAACATCTTTCTTACTAGAAATTATACTGATTCCAGTCTAGTGTCTGTTTTGTGGAGGTCTCATGGAACTTTATAGGATTAAACATGCACAGGACTTGGCATTTGGAGAAAGATAAACTAATTCTTCAGGGGCTAGTCCCAGAATAATTTAACCCAAATCCCTGAATATGGATCTGCTGAGAAAAGTAGCCGCTTACCTAATTTACATTCAAATTCATTGCAAATGTTAATAACCTTGGGTGGATCCAAGGGTTCTATGCCCAGTAATGGTGGAAGGATCCACCAGTAGCAGAACATAATCTTTGGACCCAGTCCCTTGATAGCAAATTATCAGAAGCTAACTTTCCAATTTTGCCTTCTGGAGCAAGGCCCTCCACAATGGTTATCAAATAACTTGCTAAAGACCCATACCTCTAGGGATTTACAATCATTGGTATATTTGTGTTTGCTTAGATAGCTGTCCAAGAAAATAGAGCTTAGATTGTTGGTTTGAACTGTTTTTCTTGGTGTAGTACCATATGGTATAGAAACAAAAAAACTCAGATTAAATCCACAGCCTTTGCTTTCTTTCAGATATCATCAGTATGGGCAAAGGGGATCCTAAAAAGCCGAGAGGTAAAATGTCCTCATATGCCTACTTTGTGCAAACTTGCCGGGAAGAGCACAAGAAGAAACATCCAGATGCTTCTGTGAATTTTTCAGAGTTCTCAAAGAAGTGTTCAGAAAGGTGGAGGGTAAGCAGTTATGAGTGTGTTTTTAATACCAGTGTAGTAAATAGCCAAATAAGTGCAAATTTAAAAGCAGTGATTTGTTAGGACACAATATTTCATCACTGATAAGGTCTAAAATTCCACAGTGGAATTGAGTGTAATCTTGAATTGAGTATTCATATGGAATTGTTCTTACAGACAATGTCTGCTAAAGAGAAGGGAAAGTTTGAAGACATGGCAAAAGCTGACAAAGTTCGTTATGAAAGAGAAATGAAAACTTATATCCCACCTAAAGGAGAGTCAAAAAAGAAGTTCAAGGACCCAAATGCACCAAAGAGGCCTCCGTGAGTATTTTTTCTGGTTACCACATACTGCCCTATTGGGCAGCAAGTGAGTTATTTTGCTGCATCTTATTTGTATTAATGTGTTTTCTCTTGCAGGGTTCTCTGTAATATTAAAACTTTCTTACCTTTCTGCTAGCAAGCCAGTGGCTTTAATCTTTGTATTAATGTTTATGATGTTCTTTTCAGTTCAGCATTTTTCTTGTTCTGCTCTGAGTTTCGTCCAAAAATCAAAGGCGAACATCCTGGTCTTTCTATTGGGGATGTTGCAAAGAAACTTGGGGAGATGTGGAATAATACTGCTGGAGATGATAAGCAACCCTATGAAAAGAAGGCTGCTAAGCTGAAGGAGAAGTATGAAAAGGTAAACTGTAAATAAAATTTTGGCGTTCCAAGTATTTGTGTCATATTGGTAACTCAAGCAAAAGGAATGGAGCTACAGGTTTAGTTAATTAGTTTGCTGTCAGTTTCCTTCCACATACCATACCTTCTTTTGTTGTATTGTTTAAAGTTTTAGTGGTTTTTTAAAAAACAGAAGGAAAAGCCTTATTAATGAAATATACCTCCCAAGTAAGTGTTTTTGGAAGCCTGTGTATTGAAAACATCCCATGAAGTCCAATTAAATGTTAAAAAATGTCATAGTTAGTATTAGTCTTAGTGGTAACAGCAATTCTAGTTCTTGTCTTGTAGTTAGAAGTTTGGTGTATTGAGTTTCTGTAAAAGTCAAAAGGATATACTGACTGCAAGCTAAAGGTGGCACTGTCTCCTCTTTAATTGAAGTCTGTGAAACTTCTTTTAATAAGCATTTAGCTTAGATTCTTTTTCTGCATCGAGGTACTCTTATACTACCAATATATAAGTTTTGAATGATAATTGTCTAATTGGAGATGCATACATTTCTTTGGAGGGTGTGCGTGTGTATCCTTTACACTTGTATAGCGCATCTGGAAATTTATAAGTTAAGCACATGGGTTTAACAAGTCCTCTCATTCCTCTTTTTCCAAGGATATTGCTGCCTATCGGGCTAAAGGAAAGCCTGATGTAGCAAAAAAGATAGCTCCTAAGCCTGAGAAGAGCAAGAAAAAGAAGGAAGAGGAAGATGATGATGATGATGAAGATGACGACGAGGAGGAAGAGGATGAAGAAGAGGAGGAGGAGGAGGAGGAAGAAGAGGATGATGAATAAACCTCCTACAGCAGATTTTCTTGTCTATAAAAGCATATAACCCCCCTGTACACAACTCACTCCTTTTAAAGAAAAAAATGAAACATAAGGCTGTGTAAGATTTGTTTTTAAACTGTACAGTGTCTCTCTTTTCTTTCCTTTTCCTTTTTTTCTTTTTTCTTTTGTATAGTCAACACACTACCAAATGTGTCTCTAGGTAGCTCTGTCCTTTTAGTGGTATCTCAATGGCCACTAACCTTGCCTAGTACAGTATGGGGGTTGTAAATTGGCATGGAAGTTTAAAGCAGGTTTCTTGTTGGTGCACAGCACAAATTAGTTATACCATGGGGATGTAGTTCTTCATCTTCAGTTGTCTCTGCATCATAAAAATAATAGCTGTTCTGTTCTCTGAATACCACTCTGTAATTGCAAAACAAAAAAAAAAGTTGTAGCTGTTGACGTTCTGATTGCTTTCAAGTAAATGCAGTTTTTTATTAGTATTGTTGTCCTTTTAATAGGTGCCCTTGTAAAGTTATTATTTCCTCCCGTATTTTTTTTTCTCAGAGACTTGTCCTTTGTTATATCCTTTCGGGATCACGTCAAGAGTTACAGTTTTGTCTCTTCATTATATAAGTAGCTGATACAAGAACTTTGTTCTGCGTACCCTGCATAATCATGATAGGGTAGAAAATATGTACAGGCATATGTGCAAAGCAGTTTTTTTTTTAAATTGTAACAGGCCGCTTTAAAAATACACTTGTTTTTAGCCAGTCTGTATTTGCTCAGCGCTTCCTGCATACAATGTTCTAGCGAGTTGTGTAAATTTACCAGTCTTGGAGAGATGATGGGCGTAAAATTCAATTCTGTGGCATGGAATACTTTCAGGGGATAAATAAGTTCAAATCAGTGTGGAGGACCAATAAGAGAGCGATTATTTTCTGATTTTGATCTGTAAGTAATTTGCTCATGTGACTCCATTGGCTGGAAATGAGAGTTACATCTGCAAATACCTGAACAAAGAGGTGGATGTACCCAAAGCAGGTAATGTTAAATGCTAAATTAGTGTAATCCTTTTAGGATGCCAAGTCAAGTGATAAGTTGTGGGCTTACTACCAGGAGAGTTTTATGCTATAAAACGTCTGATGGGAAGAGATTTTACTTTGCTAACATTTTCTATAGGTGGTACCATTGTTTGAGCTGTAAAAATTCATGTTTTCCTAGCCATACTAGTTTTAGCCCATTTTCAAACTTTATAGTGTCTCAAACTAAAATGAGATTTCCCCCCCCCCCCCCCCCCCCCGTTAGCTTATTATAGCACGTTCTGGATGTTTGCCCATTTTGTAAGTTAAAAATAGGTGTCTGGAAAAAACTCCCTGCTCCTTTCCATTTAGATGTGGGATGTAACATGGTATTCCAGTGATCTCTGATTTGATGAAACAGGTTGCTCTGAAAACCAAAGTTAAAAGATTTTTTCATATTTGGTAAACGTTGCTGGCAATTCTAACTCTTCCATGTTTACTTGCAGACTAATATGGGGATTGATTGACAATTATTTAGTTATGAAATTATGGTTCTCAAGTGCCAGTGTTTAAAGATAGCATTCTTGTAATTTTACACACTTTTTTGATGGAGTATTGTTTTGTTATACAATTTTGACTTTTAAGATTCTTACTTCAATTTGCATTGGTTTATGTATAACCTCAGGAGAATTCTGAACACCTGATTTCCTGGTTGATACTAATAAAGTAATAATTACAGAGGTTTTATATATTTAGTTAAATGAATTCACGTAAATCTTTGTCTATACATTTAAGTATGTTTCAAGCAAATATAAATTTTGTACAAAAACTGTATTAATCCTTTAAAAGAAAAGTCACAGTAAAAAGTAACTCACACTAACCCAAGAACAGAACAACACACTTCCATTTGAGGAGATCCGTAAGCATTATTCAAAGATTTTCATTACATATGACAGCTCAAAAGTTGACTTTCCTGATTTCTATGGCAAGTGAGCAATGGAAATGTATTGCCAGTGCTTGAAATGGAATGCAAAAGAATTATTCCATGGGCAGTGCAGCTAGAAATCAGTTCTTTGAGAAGGTTTGTTTTCAAAATATTTGCAATATCACATTCTTGTAAGTTGAGATCAAGTAGAAACTAGATTTGTAACATTTCTGGAAATTTTGAAGCAGAAATTTGGGGGGAAAACTGAAGTACATGCAATACTTCTCAAACATCAACTTTTAACAACATAAAATGCATCATTTATAATTTGGCATATAAAACTGCAGTATTTGAAATGCAGAATTAAAAAGTTACAAACACCTTAATTTTGTATAGGCAAAATTGTAAATATACCCAATACTTGAGAGAGAACTTCAAGCTGATGCACTCTATGCTATCTTACCACATGTACTTTAATTTTTGCTATCTGGTTAGAGGGAGCTCTCAATGTTACTTTAGTTTTCCTCTGAGGCATTTGTACAGTTTCGGCCCACCTTTTTTCCCTTCCTCCTGCAATAAGCTGCTTTTTATCCTGTTTGTGGGTAAATGTGTCACTGGTCTCAGGGAGAGATGAAAAGGACAATAGAAGACATGCCACTGTTGAGAAGGAGTGAAAGTCCTCCATGCTCCCCTCATGACGATTAGGTATCCTAGGTGCAGAACTGCATCTTGGGCTTAAGAGGTGTCTAAGGCTAGAGCATGTCCACCTTGAGCAGCTGTTTTCATGACAGACTTGTTTCTTTTAAGATGTAGCATCTAAACTCAGGCATGATTTATATTACCTGGATAGTCAACATCTGTACATTAGGTATGCAGTGGTGGGGCTAGTGCTTATTCCTGATCTATGTAATGTTGAAGGAGCCACTTCTGGCAGATGCCTATGTGGTTTCCTAAAATGCTAGTCAGGTTTGCACATATAGATCTCCCATGTCAGGACCTGTTCTGTACTATATCATATATGGGACCAAAGGGAAGTTACAGACCCTTCCAGACCATGTAAGGACTACCTGAGGTGACCAAACTAGCCTGAGCAGCAAACTCGTAAGTTTTCAAGCTTAAGCAAATCACAGGTATATGAAACAAAAACAAGGGCAAGAAGGGATGAGTCAGTGCTTGGCTCTCGTGGCCCTTTCTTACACGCTCAGGGTAACGTTGATTGTCACTTTGGGGTCAGGAAGGGTTCCCCCCACACACACTCCAGGCCAGATTGGCCCAGGAATCCTGGAGGTTTTTTGCCTTCCTCTAGACAGAGCAGAGGTCAAGGGGGAGGGGTAGTTGTGAATTTCCTGTGTTGTGCTGGGGGCTGGACTAGGTGGCCCTTGAGGTCCCTTCCTGCTCTCTGTTTCTGTGTTTCTAATTGTTCAAATAAGATTTGCAATTGCCAAAATTCAAAAGGGCTGGGCGGGCTTAATGGAGATTTCACTGTCTTACAAAGGGTAAAAAAACTGATGGTCACTTATTAACTGAACAACTTCAGATGCTGGAGAAGTAAAGAGGATCTTTACTTCAGGTACCACATGTTTCCCGTTTTACCTACTTACTGGTATGGTCACAAATGGATTTGTTTTTTTGTCATTTGGGGAAAACATCCACAAAGTTGGGGATCCGTAGGTAGAGGGCAGAGAAGTGAAAGCTAACATAGTGGATGGAGACTGGCTGGGGAATGGAAAGGAACAGGAAACATGACTGCCTTGCAAAAGACATTCTATCCCAGTGTGTGCAGTTTACAGCAGTAAAAGTAGTGGTCTCCTTACAGGGTTATTTGAAGATGCAAGAAGAAATTAGTACTTTGCTACTTGAGTTGTATAGCATTTGTAATGTGTGATCTCTGCTGGATTTGCAGGTTTCTTTGCTCATTGGGATTTCTTGGGCCAGTTCTAACTAGTTTTGTGGAGGGGATGCAGGTGGAGAAAGGTGTAGAACTGATTATCCTTGAGCATTTTTCAGGAAAGGATTGTGAAGAGGATGTTATGATCCTGTGTGTCCTTTCAGTTGCAGCATCGCTTTCCCACTTTAATGGGGGAGGGGGGACTGCTGAAATGAGGACTATATGCAGCAATTTATACAGCTGCGAAAAGTTTTACTGAAATATAGTTCATCTTACTGCAATCAGGCATGTCACGTTCTACTGGGGTTTTTTCTGATTACTTGCTCTAATTGAGCAATTTCTAAAGATTTATTATTTCAGATGGAATTGCAGACTCCTATAAATGGAGCATGTTTTTCATCAGTGTGATTCTTAAGGTCAGCCTGTGATTGGACAATCATACTATTCCACAGGTAAGTACGGTTCTTCCTGTTGGAATTGCCTGTGTAGAGTTTTATCTGGATCACCAAGGCATACTTGGAAAAAGGGTGTTCCATATTGTATAAATATGCATATATAAACAGCAAAAAGCTATCCAGGAAAAATGCTGATCTTTTACTCTTGAGTGTCATTAAAGAACTTAAGCCATCTATTCATGTCTGAACTTAAAATGTTCTAAATAATAAATATTCGACACTTCCTATGCCACAGCTCTTGAGGCAGCTTTCAACAAGTAAAACAACATGGTATCAAGGTTTAGCAGAAAATGACATTGCAGAAACAGGCAGCTGGAAAAGGACATAAAAAGTACCACAGTTAAAAGAACCATGCTAGCAAACAGGCTCTTAAAATCAGAAAAAAAGTAACAATACAGTTACAGTGGTACCATAACTTTAGTAGGTTCACTGCCAGGCAAACAAGGATGGAATCTCAAGTGTAGACACTACAGCAGAATGCTTTTAGCCACCCATTTTACTTCTGAGGATGGAGGCACATGGAACAGGTACCTCGGCTGAGGGCAGGCCCATAGTACTACAGTGTGCATGAGAAAATGATGAATGAGATCAGAAGGGGTGCTGGGAAACGTAGGAATGATTTTTTTATATACCTGTCCCAAAGCCTTGAGTTTGCTGCTGTTTTCCCTAAGAAGAGAATGTTCGTTCAAACTGAGCATTCCAGTATTGGGGTGGATGTTAAATGTGCTGTCATCACTCGCCTTCCGTTTGTCAGCAGATCTATCTAGAGCACTGTCATGAAGCTCTCACCTGCAGCCACATCTGTCCTGAAATGAACTTCCAAGATTTGTGCTGGGGAACAAGCCAAATGTCAGTAAAATATCAGGTACTATATAATTAGGAGATTCATAGGTGCCCAGTTTGTCTGTTACGTGCCATAGTATTGTACATACCTTGGTTTTACACTCGGGCGTACCGTGAGTCAGTAGAAATGCTTTATACCCCATTTTTCCTTTGAGGAGTGCAGCATGGCTTATCTTCCCCAGGACTCTTGTACAATCAGTTTTTGGGGCTGTAGCTGCTTAGTTGTGTTCTATATCTTCAGCCCCATCTCATGTTAGCTAAGCTGAAAAATAAGTACTCCTGCATCCAAACCAATGCTGCATTCATATGGTGTGATAAACTGGATTGATCCAATCCCAGACAGTTGTGATACCCAAATGTTGATGGTCTCACAAAGGGGGGATTCGGAATAGGGTGGGTTTGTAGCTGGTTTGTGCTAATTGTGGTTTCTGATCTCAAAGCAGGTTTGGTGACTTGTCATTTGTGGCTGTTTGGCTACAGACATGGTAGTACAGGGAGATGAGGAAAAGTGAAGAAGCAGAGAAAGGGAAGGGGGTGAAAGTGCCAAACAAGTGTTTAATTGGATTGCTATGTAAAGGGAGAGGGGGGCTTAAAGCCTTTCTCCTCTCCCTGCGCTTGAATTAGCATTCACTCTCTGACCTGTATTGGGCTCATCCTGTACCAGCCCCCCACCCTGCATCTACTGTTTCTAGACATAAATGCCTTACTGAATCAGACCCGTGGCCCATCAATTTCAGTATTGTCTATTCAGACTGGCAATGGCTCTCCAAGTTCTCAGGCTGAGGTTTTTCACATCACCTGCTACCTGGTGCTTTTGACTGGAGATGCTGGGAACTGAACCTGGAACCTTCTGCATGCAAAACAGAGGCTCTTCCACTGAGCCACAGCCCTTTCAACACTTGTATTAAACGCAAATTGGGGGTTGATATAGCCTGGGCATTCCAGTGTGCATTACCCAAGTCCTTGCTGACTACTTTCAATCACTCCCATATTTCTGTGTGTTTGCTTGTTTGTTTTGGTGTACAAGGCTTTTACTTGCAGTATGTCACACCCTACAGTTCTCAGGTCAGGATCTGCAGTGGGTGGGCCCAAAACCAGCTCCCAAAGAGGCTGCAGTATAAGAGAAAAGAGGAAAGGTAAGGTAGCCAAAGGGCAGGCAGAGTTAAAGACTGCCAGTTTAGCCTCCTCAGAAGTAAAGGCTACTTTAGGAGCAGAGACCTCCTTGAGAGTCAAAGCCTACTCAAGTGTAGGCCAGGAGAGTGGGTGTGGCAGGAAGGAGAATAAAAAGCCAAAGCAGGAGGAAGGGAGGGCAAAGAGAGCTGACAAGGCAAAAAGACCTCTTCAAGGACCAGGGAGGTGGCATTCCTGGCCATAATTATTCTCTAATTCTCCCAAAGCCTGACTTTGTAGTAAGGGAGCAATAGACCTGAGACCTGAGTAGAAACATAGAATCGTAGAGTTGAAGGGTCTCCAAGATCATCTAATCCAACCCACTGCACAATTCAGGAAATTCACAAATACCTCCCCACACCCAGTGACTGCTGTTTCACACCCAGAAGTCGTGGCAAGTAAACATACTGAGGAATAAGTAGACTTCCCAGCTGTAAGTGGACATTTGGTCCCCCGGTGTCCGCTTTTTGCTGGAGAAGGGTGGAATTCCTGAATGGAGAGACAGCCCTTGATCTCAGGGGCTTTATCGGTGTTTTCTGACAACTTTGGCTTGATTTTAAAATGCAAGGTTTTTTGGGGGGGGGTTGGTTTTACATTTGGGACAAAAGTTTATCCTGTTTCCTAAGTATATTAGCTAATGATATAAAGAAAGAATGTGAGCACAGATCTTCTTCGTGGTCTCTGTGCATCACACCTCTGGGATTAAGTGCGCCTGCGCCGATCCCGATCGGTAATCTTCAAAGCCTAACGGATTTTCGCGCCAGCTCCCCGGTCACGTGCACGTCCCACTGCGCATGACCTGGGGAGAGGCACGAGGATCCCGCCAGTTCTCTTCTGACCGCCGCGTCGTGAGGACCCCCTCTCCGCTCCGGTCGGTAGTTAACCTTCGTTTTTTCTTCCAATTTGGAAAGGCCTTTCGGACTGATTTTTCGTGTTTTTGACCTCCGGACTGTTTTCCTGGACTTGCTTTCGGATTCTCTTCCTCCTACTCCCCGCCCGGCCTATGGCCCAGCGGTGGGGTTTCTTTAAACGCTGCCTTAATTGCGGGAGTAAAATCGCCCCCCCAGACAAGCATTCCCTTTGCTTGTTGTGTCTCGGCGAGTTGCATCATGTCGATTCCTGCTCGAATTGCGCCGCGTTCTCCAAACAAACTCGGAAGAACCGGGCGGCCCGACTCAAAGTCGCTCTTTTGGAAGCAGCGTTGTCACCGAAGATGTCCGCAGCCGACGCCTCGGTAACATCCCCGTTGGCACCGACGGGTCCGACGTCATCACCGGTGCGGAGCCCCTCCGGTACCGAGAAGTCGGCACCGAAAAGACCCCTCTCACTGCCACGAACTCCTGCTAAAAAGCGTAAGGAGGGCAAAGAGGGTAAGGGCAAGCTGAAGCACAAGACCTCAAGTGCTTCGTCGACGCATCCCGCGCCCGACATGACCCAGCACGGGTCTCCGCAGCTTGACCCTCCAGGGCGCGAGCGACCCCGGGGCACCCTCGCCTCCCCGATGCCGCGACCCATCCAGCTCACAGATTCGGAACCCGACATCGAGCTGACGCAGATCCCTCATAGCAGCCCCGAGACCGGGCCCGATCCGCTGCCGACACCGAAAGGTGAGAGAGACTGGCACCTTCCTCCATCTTCGGTACCATGGGACGTTCGCCAATGGCGATACCTGTATGGCTCCTCCTACCCTCCACCTCCACAGTGGTACCCGGCGGAGTGGGATTGCCAGTCCACGTCGTCCAGAGTCTCCCGATGCCGAGATCCCCCGGCCCCGAGACCGACTCCGACACCGAAACCACCGATGCCGATACCAACTTCACCTGATGTCGACCTCCCTCCCTACCAACCAGATCCGTCGACCCCTATGTCGCCCTCCGAACGTTCCGACCACTCGATACCTGAGTCCCCCGAGTCTTCCGATGATGAATCGCCCATCCAACCGTCACCATCCCCTGATGTGGCTGAAAATTTGCCAATCTCTCCCTCCGAGGATGTGAAATCCTATGGAGAGCTTATCAAACGAATGGCCCATTCCCTAGCACTTGCCATAGTTCAGCCAACCTCCACCGCTACCGACGCCATCTTCGATATCGTACAGATGGATACATCCACCGCGGTAGCATTACCATTAATTTCAGTGCTCTTGAGCACTGCCAAGGAATCGTGGGGCCACCCCTCCTCTACCCCAATCTCCAACAAGAGATTAGACCATATGTACAGGCTCCAAGAGCCAGGAGCAGAATTCCTATTCATCCACCCCAAGCCCAATTCGGTTGTAGTGACCCCCTCGGCCAGGGGCCGTAGCGGACATTCCTCCCCCTTGGACAAAGAGGGACGTAAATTAGATTCTTTCGGGAGACGATTTTATTCAGCCGGTGCACTGGGCATAAAAACGGCAAACTACACAGCCTGCATGAGCAGGTACCAATACTCCCTCTGGGAGCAGATGACACCACTTCTGGCCCATCTTCCTGAGGATAAGCAACGCCTTGCTAGGAAGATCCAGAAGGAAGGCATGGTGCTAGCAAAGCACCAGCTTAACGCATCGAAGCATGCTGCGGACGTCACGTCCAAGACACTCACTTCAGCAGTCGCCCTTCGCCGCCATGCCTGGCTGAGGTCGACTTCACTTCCACAAGACACAAAGTCCTTGGTGGAAGATCTCCCTTTCGAGGGTGAAGGACTATTCAGCTCCACAACGGACACAGTCCTTCATGATTTAGATAAGAGCATTAAGACATCTCGTAACTTGGGTGTCTCACAATCGAGACAACAGAAGCAGAAGACATGGCAGAGATCTTGGTCCAAACAGCAACCACGAAGATCTCCCACTGAACCCCAATGGCAGAGACCGTCGTCTACTGCTTATCAACAGAAACCCTATGGCCACAAGCCACGATTCCCGTCCGCTTCCGCTTCCAAGGCTAAGCCACCCAAACCGGACAAGCAGAGTCTTTGACTCCCCCATTCACTCCGATCTTCCCACCCGTCTATCACCCTTTCTACCAGCATGGCAACGTATCACGACAGACAAATGGGCACTGTCGGTCGTAGCAGAAGGCTACAGAATAGAATTTTTCCAGATACCACAAGAATCGTACTTCGTAACCACACACCCCTCCGACACCCTATCGTCGGAAGTCGAAGCCCTCCTCTCAAAAGATGCCATAGAACAGGTACCAACAAACCACCTTCAGCGGGGGTTCTACTCCCGCTATTTCACGGTCCCAAAAAAGGATGGCGGACTTCGTCCCATACTGGATCTGCGGAACCTCAATGCGTTAATCACCTACAAGAAATTCCGTATGACCACTCTACAGGCCATCCTACTGCTACTAGAAGCCAACGCGTGGATGGTGACGCTGGACTTAAAGGATGCATACTTCCATGTGACGATCCACCCATCGCACAGACTGTACTTACGCTTCGTGGTCGGTCCGCGTCACTTCCAGTACAAGGCCCTACCCTTTGGCCTCTCTACAGCTCCTCGTGTCTTCATGAAGCTTATGGCAGTAGTAGCGGCACATCTGCGACTTCAAGGTGTCCACCTTTACCCCTACCTGGACGACTGGCTTCTCGTCGCCCCCTCTACGACGGAACTACAGAGCCACATCTCTACTACCCTTCGTACCCTAGAATCACTAGGGCTGACGATAAACCTCAAAAAGTCCATGCTTACCCCTTCCAGACGGGTTCAGTTTATCGGAGCTATCCTGGACTCCCTGCAATGCAGAGCGTTCCTACCCCCCAACAGAGCAGCGGATATAGTCTCCCTTCTCCTGTCTACCCAAGAGACCAAGGAAGCTACAGCCAAACAAATCCTTCGCCTGCTAGGCCTGATGGCCGCGACAACAGCAGTAATCCCCTTCGCCAAATTGCGGATGAGACCACTGCAGCTTTGGTTTTTGAGGCGTTTCTGCCCCAACTTCCATTCCCTCTGCAAACGATTTCAGATATCGACCCAGGTCCTAGAGACCCTGAATTGGTGGCTTGTGCCCCAGAATTTACATTCAGGTGCACCTTTCCGGCTTCCACCCCCCTCAGCGACTGTCACTACGGACGCCTCCCTATGGGGCTGGGGAGCTCTTTTGGATGGTGTAGGTGTGGGCGACAGGTGGCACCCCTCTGTGGCACACAACCATATCAACTTCCTAGAGCTGTTGGCAGTTCTCTACGCAGTGAGATCTTTCCGCCAATCCCTGTCGGGGAAGACGGTGACTGTCCTTACAGACAACACCACCACCATGTTTTACATCAACCGCCAGGGTGGGACGGTCTCCCGTGGACTTTGCCGGTTAGCGATAGAGCTTTGGGACGAGTGCCAGGCACTAGATATTCACCTGGTAGCGACTCATCTCCCAGGACTACTCAATGTCCAAGCGGACTTCCTAAGCAGAGGAGGAGCATCCCTGCACGAGTGGGAACTGAACCCCCTCTACCTGACTCCGATCTTCGACCGTTGGGGGCATCCATCCATGGATGTATTCGCCTCTCGAGAGAACAAGAAGTGTCACCTATTTTGTTCCAGAGCAGGAACGGACCCGACCTCTCTCGGAGACGGTCTCCTCTTCCAGTGGACGGGGAAACGATTGTACCTATTTTCCCCGATTCCTCTCATACCGAGAGTAGTCCACAAACTGTTGGCAGAGCGACCGTGGGCAGTTCTCGTCACCCCATGGTGGCCGAGACAACCCTGGTTCCCCACACTCCTCAGTCTCTCACGAGGGACGTATCTCCACCTCCCGACGGACCCAGACCTCCTCAGGATGCACGGGGGCCGGGTACTGCACCACGATGTGCCCAGACTGAAATTGACAGTTTGGCTGATCCAAACTTAGGGTTAGAATCACGCATTGCTCAAGTTCTACTGAACTCACGCAAACTCTCCACTCAGCGTTCATATGAGTCAAAATGGACTAAGTTTTTAACCTTCCTGGCGTCTGTGGGACGGCCCTCAGTCCCCACCGGGCTTAAAGATGTTTTTGGTTTCCTCCTGTCATGTAAAGACAGGGGACTGTGTCACTCATCTATCCGAGTTTACTTGTCAGCCATCTCAGTCAATCATCCTAAGATTGATGACTACTCGATGTTTTCCCATCCAACAACGAAGCAATTCCTCAAGGGAATGAATCGCCTCTATCCCCCAGTGCAGACACCAGTCCCGGCATGGGACTTGCCCCTGGTTCTCACTAAGCTGATGGGAAAACCCTTCGAACCCATGGCCTCATGCAGCCTTCAACTTTTGTCGTGGAAGGTTGCGTTTTTGGTGGCCATCACGTCTACTCGACGCGTGAGTGAGCTCTCGGTGCTCCGTTGCGACCCACCGTACCTCACGTTTCATCATAATGCCGTCACTTTGGCTCCAGATGTTGCTTTCCTGCCTAAGATAGTCTCGGACTTTCATATAGGGGTGGATATCACGTTGCCGGTGTTTTTTCCTGGTCCCCAGGACCCAACGCAACGTAGCCTACACACTTTAGACGTCAAGAGAGCCCTGCCTTTCTACTTGCACCGGACAAAATCCTTTCGCAAGTCTCCAGCTCTCTTCATTTCTTATGTCTTGCCCAGGCAGGGACAGAAGCTGTCGTCTCAAAGACTCTCGAAGTGGATAGTTGAGACGATAAAACTCGCCTATCTTCTGGCCAAAAGGCCACTACCGGTGTCCCTCCGGGCACACTCCACTCGAGCCGTGGCTACTTCCACAGCATTCCTCAAGGGCATTCCCCTGGGAGACATCTGCAATGCTGCAACGTGGGCGTCCCCTCACACGTTTGTGAAGCACTACGCCCTAGATGTCCGCGTCCATCAGCGTACTGTGGTGGGCCGTGCAGTTCTGCAAGCAGCTCAGATGTGAGACCTCCAGCACCCACCTCCAGGTATGTGGTGTGTTTATTGCTCGCTATTCTCCCAGAGGTGTGATGCACAGAGACCACGAAGAAGATATACAGGTTGCTTACCTGTAATTGGAGATCTTCGAGTGGTCATCTGTGCATTCACACCACCCGCCCTCCTTCCCCTCTGCTTTCAGTCTCCCTCACTTTTTTCCTTGGGGGCTGTTAGCAGCGGTCAGAAGGAACTGGCGGGATCCTCGTGCCTCTCCCCGGGTCATGCGCAGTGGGACGTGCACGTGACCGGGGAGCTGGCGCGAAAATCCGTTAGGCTTTGAAGATTACCGATCGGGATCGGCGCAGGCGCACTTAATCCCAGAGGTGTGAATGCACAGATGACCACTCGAAGATCTCCAATTACAGGTAAGCAACCTGTATTTTCATTGATAATGCTATTCAGGGGTCATTTCATAGAAAAAGAGGAGCAGGGGCTCATTAGCATAACTCATTAGCATATCCCACGCCCCCTGACAACCCATGCCCCCTGACAGCCCCCTGAATGTCAGTTTCAGCCCCATTATACCCTATGGGCCATTGAAGTCAGTGGCAGAAACTCATAGGGTATATGAGGGGCTGGAGGAGAGGGGGTTTGAGGGAGAGACTCCAAACTTGCAGGGTAGCTGCTGGGGCCACTCCACAAAATACCCACCAAGTTTCAAGAAGATTGGACCATGGGGTACAATTCTATGGGGCCCCAAACAGGTTGCCCCATTCCCTCCATTGGTCTCTATGGTGGGAAAAAACGTTACTTTTCTTACGACCTCTGATGCTATTACATGCCTGGAGAAAAGGAGAATCCTATAGAAATGAACTAACCTCAAACTTACCTGACGGGCGGAGTTCTTTTTCTCCGAGACCTAACTCTTACTGAAGTACTAAACCTGTGTCTGGACTATATTACAATACTAAGTACATGACTAAATATTTAATATGTTTGTATCCTGTTTTTCCAAGTAGTGGCCTCCTCATCATTTTATCACAGTGGCTTCCTACTCGTTTTGTCTGTAAAACAATCTGGTTGTGAGCAGTGGGCTGGAAGAGTGTGACTCCCACAGGAGGAAATTTCAGAATGCTGGGAGGTTCTATGACAAGCATTTTATAGCAGGGGGCTCCCTGCAGACCCCAAAGTGGAGCTTCCTGAATTCTTCTGAAGCACCCCCTATTTAAAGGAGATGAAAGAAAGCCAGGCTTTGTGTAATGTATGTAATGGCGGTCGCCATGTGCTCCCTGTAATGGCCAGGCCAGCTACCTGGGCTTGGGTCAGGATGAACAATAGCTGGCAGGATTGTAACTCACCACCAATCCAGTGCCTAGGGTCCTCTAGGGAACCTATGATCTGTAACCATAATCTTACGGTCCTATCGGGACATTTGGGCGAGATCGGAGGTGTGGCTCCGACTGGAACAAAAGAGGTCCCCTGAGCCCGGGTTGTCATGCTCATCTGAACCTCCTATATAAACCATGCTTGCTGAAATCACTACAGCGCATCTCTGACTCCAGTACTTTACACTGGCAACAAGAATGGGAACCCGATGAGCGACTCTCCGACTCTCCGACTGCAGCACCACAGCAAGCTCTGATCCGTTGGCACCTGGCACCGCTCAGCTCCAGCACCTTGCACCTCTGCCAACCGCCCCAGAGGATAACGCTCACCACCCCGCTGACCCACGAGTGACCATGGCTGACGCTTCAGGACAAATCACCCCAGCAACGCTCCGGGGCAAATATGTGGCACATATTCAGTACACATGGACTCCCGAACACTTTAGTGACCAACAGCGGCACAGCATTTATGTCCACAGAATTCCAGCACTTTGTGGACTCCCTCGGCATCTGACATGTTCAATCCGTGCCGTTCCACTCGGCGACCAATGGGCAAGCTGAACGCATGGTCCGGACGACCAAGGAGGCCCTGCGGTGCATGGACCACAGTGATTGTTGGCTCTTTGATTTGGAAAAAGATGTGTTTGGGGAAAAGAAGTAAATGGGCATCAAGAAATGCACAGGTGAGCCACAGTGGCTCTTTGAACACTGCATTGATGCTTGCCATTTAGCATCAACAGTGCAAGAAGCAGTACAGACTATTTACTTGGCTTCTCTGAACCAGTGTCCAAGATGAGTAATGGACTAGATGAGAGCAAATAAACCAAATCCAGAGAAGCTGATGGCAGGGGGTTCGGTGTACTGGCTAGCTATTTGTCTGTCCCTCTGAAGAGGCAGTTGCAATGTGGGACTAACTTTTGGCTCTATAAACGACCAGCTGGCAGAGTACTTTCTGCTTATGGTTTTACTTTTTTTTTAATGAATTGTGACTATTTAGGTGAAATGTGGTATATGAAGTTGCAAATCAGTAAGAACGTAAGTTTCTGTCTCAAAAGCTCTACCTGTGAAAACCTGCAAAAACTTGCAGGGAGCATCTCATTTTCCCCTCCTCCACTATTTCCTCTTTCCCTTTCCTGAAAGTCCCCATAGCCTCTCCCTTTTTCCTGCTTCCTTCTCTTTTTCCCATCCAACAGCCAGTCTACTTTTATCTGCCCCTCTGTCTTCAGCTCCTCCCCCCAGCATCTACCTAGGAAAACTATGAGCCAGTTGTGTGGTGCCAGCTGCTGGGCCAGGCCCACTTGCATGGTAGGAAACCCTCAAGGATTTGTGGAGAGGGATAAAGCACTTTCCCCTCCACCTGGCAACTCCATATCCTCTTTCCTTGCCCCATTCTCACCTTCTCAGCCATTCAGCAACCTACCTTTAACCTCCCATTTCCAGTTATATTATTATGTATTTACTTCATTTATACCCTGTCTTTCTCCACAGTGAAGACCAAAGGAGCTTACATCATTCTCCTCTCCTTTTTATCCTCACAACAACCCTGTGAGGTCGGTTAAGCTGAAAATATTTGACTGGCCCAAAAACCACCTGGTGAGATTTTATGGCAGAATGGTGATTTGAATCTGAGTCTCCCAGATCTCACAGCTCTAACTGCTATACCACACTGGCTTTTGTAAGGTGGCTGCTGTTGAACAGTGGCAAGCAGCCAGGCCTAGATGAGTCATGCAAGTCAAGCAGTATCAAGTCCCCCAGTGGTTGCTGCCAGGCCTGGCTCTGATGAATCCTTCCTCAAAGGCCAAAACACCCCTGGAAATGGCCCTGTTCCCTCCCCCTGACTTTTACTGACAGAAAGTAAGCCTAGAATGCTGTGGTTGCCTAGCAATAGCCATTGGGCTTCTGTTCCTAAAGCTACAGGTGCTCCTTTTATCGATCTGAGGGTTTTTTAAGCCCCCGGTGTTTTTTTTTTAAGATTGCAGAGTTTTCTGCAAACTGGAGGTGTTTTTCAGGTTTGTAGAAAGGCCTGTTTTGTCTGTTCAAAGCTCCAGTCATCGGATTTAAGTATTCTCATTAAGTATTTAAGTATTTGGCCAGAACTGCTCCCGGAAAACACGACATACGCATCACTACTTCAGTTTTGAACTTAGCTTTTGAATACTAACTCACTGATTTTTTCTTATATAGAATAAATAACAAAGGGTCACAGTATTTAAAAATAATAATAATAATTTTTTTCAGTGATTTATCTTATAACGTTGCACAGTTATGGTTGCCTTTAATCATAAATTACATCTTTGCTGGTTAACTTAATTAAATGTACGTACTATCAGTCAATTTGCTTGCAAAAAAAAAATTCTGTATTCTATATTAAGATGTTATGTTCTTGAAAAAGTTCAATAAAAATATATTAAAAAAAAAAAAAGTATTTGGCCAGCTTTGCTATTAGAATATACAAGTGAGGACCCACAATATTTGGGGGGGGGAATCCCTCCTCATCATTGGTGATACCTCTTATGTCTCTGGTGGTGGGAGACTTGCCGGGGGTGGGGGGGATCCTGGTGTGGCACATGAGCCCAGAATCCTCCTCCACCACTGCTGGCTACCAGGCATCCTCTTCTACTGTGAGCTGGGGGAGGAATCCCATATCTACCCCAGTATTAAGTCTGGTGTGGCTCCTGAGCCTCCCAGGCTGCTGGGCCTCCACTGCTAGGCCTAGCACAACTCCCAGGCTGCTGCACTGCCAACACTGGACGCAGTGCAGCTCCCAGCCTCCTGCACCTGTAATGCCAGGCCCAACACAGCTCCCATGCTGCAGTGCCACCATGGCTCCCAGGCTGCTGCACTGCTAGAGGGAAGATGGCTCTGCACTTGCAAGGAGAATGCTTTTTTTTAATTGGGGGGGGGGAGAGATTTAAACACCACCATGTATTTTTGTAATTTTCAGATTTTTCTGCAAACCTAGAGGGTCCCTCAGGTTTGCAGAAAAATCTCTTTAGTGACTGTGTGGCTCTGATCCACAGATTTAGATATCCATAGATGGGGGACATATGGCTAATGGTATGTAGATGATTAATGGATAAAATGGGGCTGGGAGGGTCAGGAAATGATGAGAGTAGCACTGATAAAGTCAGATGTCAGCAGGGGAGCAGGTGGGACTGGGAGTATTCCACAAAGGCTTTGATAGAGAAATGGATTATGGATGGACTTGGAAGATCAGAGGGAAGAGCTTTGATTGACAGATAAGAGGAAGCTGTACCTGGCAGAAAAGGCAGCCCAACATAAGACACAAAGATAGGAAGATACCAGAAATAAAGAAAAGCAGAAAGGAATTATGCAAATTGGAGCGCTGTTGGTTTATTGAATGAATATTGTATGTCTTAAGAATGTAGAAGGTATCCCACTAGATCAGACCAGGGATCCAGCATCTTGTTTCTTGGCCTGGACAGCCAAGAAAAAGGGTGCAAAGGCCTGATGATACCTCAGCACTGGTACTCAGAAGTTTACTTCCTCTGAATGCGGAGGTTCACTTTAGTCATCATGGCTGGTGATGGACCTACCCTTGGTAAATCTAATTCCCTATCCTCATGGCCATGTCTAATGGTAGCAAATTCCACAATTTACACTGCAATTGTAAATACACTTACCTGGAAGCAGCAGAACAAAATTTGAGTCCAGTGGCCCCTATATGACCAACACAGTTTTATTGAAGGTATAAGCTTTCATGTGCCTTGAATAAAACTTCGTTGTTCTTAAAGGTTCCACTGGACTCAAACTTTGTTCTGCTGCTTCAGACCAACACGGCTATCCATCTGAATTTACCTGGAAGTAAAACTTATAGTGGAGCTTACTTTTGAGTGGACATTCAAAGGACTGCAACTGCACATTAACTGAGTGAAGAATTTCTTTTGTCTGTCCTGACTCTATTGCCCATAAACTTCATTGGGGTCAGGAAGCAGTTTTTCTCCAGGCCCATTTGGCTGGAGATCCTGGAGGTTTTTTGTCATCTTCTGGGCGTGGAACAGTGGTCACTGGGAGTGTGGAGTGGGAGGTAATTGTGAATTTCCTGCATGGTACAGGGGGTTGGACTAGATGATCCTGGAGGTCCCGTCCAATTCTTCTATGATTCTATGGTGTCCCCAAATTCGAGTCTCATGGGAGACGAAGAAAAGATCTTTGACGTGGTCTCTGTGCTTCACACTGATGGGTTTCTGTGCCTGCGCAGGAATCCTTCGGTATAGTAGAAAGCTCTTTCTAAGGATTTTCGCGCTCAGCACCTCCAGGCATGCACGGAGCCACCACCGTGCATGCCTAGAGGAGCGGGCATGGACATCCCGCCAGTTCTCTTCTGACCACCGTGCTGCTAGCAGCTCTTCTATTCAGCTGAGTCCTTCGAGGAAAAGCTCTTCTTTACTTCTTCGTTTTGCCTTATCTCTACACTTTATCCTTCTTTCAACACTTTACTTCTATCTTTCTTTAAAAAAAAATTTTTTTTAATCTTTCTCCTCGGGTGGTGGGGTTCTTTCCTTCTGCCTTCGGGCTTCCCCCCTCCCCCTGTATACTTTATCTCTGTTTTTCGGCTTATGGCTACGAGGTGGGGCTGCTTTAAGCGTTGCTTATCTTTGCGGCAGCAAAATAGCGGCTCCTGACGGCCACTTCCTGTGCATTCTCTGCCTCGGAGAAAGTCACCGGCCTGAATCTTGTCCTCACTGTGCTAAATTAAGCAATCAAACGTGCAAAAACAGCGGCTTGCCTCAAGTTAGCGTTACTTGAGTCAGCATTGCTTCCGGCATCGACATTGACAGCGATGACCTCCTTTCCATCGGCATCGACGGTATCGACAGCTGACTTCGCTGGCCCTTCGACATCAAGGCCGTCGTCCGACATAACTCAACTCGTATCGAAGCATCACACACCGATGCAGTCTACGGCTTCAACGACAATCAAAAAAAAGAAGAAAGACAAATCAGAAAAACGCCACAAGGCTCCATCAGCAGCTTCTGGCAAGCCTCCTAGTAAGGCTCTGACTTCGGTCTCTGAGCAGGTAGCACATCCCAATGTTACCTCGGTACCGAAAACTCCTTTGGTCATGCCTCCACCGCTTCTACAGGACCACATTTAGAGGCACAGGAGTTCCTCGAGACCGATCGTCGCCTTGGCCTCACACGTCCGCTCCAATCCCGACTCCTCGGCCATCTTAATTCAGCGATTACTGGGGCATATGGCTACCACCACAGCGGTGCTGCTCTTCATGAAGCTCAAAATGCGGCCTCTTCAACTGTGGTTCATCCATTCCTTTCGCCCAAACCGGGACCCACAGAACCTTCGTCTTTCCCCCCCCCAAGATGTTCGAGACTCCCTCCTCTGGTGGATCCTGCTGTCAAACCTCCTTCAAGGATCCTTCTTTCATCTTCCATCGCCGCAACACACCCTAACCACTGACACGTCGACATGGGGATGGGGGGCACACCTCAGTGGACACAGCACTGGTGCACGCTGGGAACAAGACCTGAGGTCCCACCACATCGATTACCTTGAACTCCTGGCAATCTTCTTTGTGCTTTGGACCTTTCTACCCCTAGTGAGGGAACGCTGTGTGGCCATCCTAACAGACAATACCACTGCAGTCTGTTACATCAACCATCAGGGCGGCACGGTTTCATGCAGCCTTTGCCACCTGGCGATCCAACTTTGGGATTGGAGCACCTCCAACAACATCTTCCTGAGGGCCACCCACATCCCTGGCTCCTTAAACAGCCATGCCTATCTCCTGAGCAGGGGACACGCGGGACATCACGAGTGGGAGCTGAACCCAAGTTACCTTCGTCAGGTATTCCTTCGTTGGGGAACTCCAGATGTGGATGTCTTCGCCACCCGTCAAACCACGAAGTGCAGGGCATTCTGCACATGGGGCAGAACCAATCCACTCTCACTGGGAGACGGCCTACTCTACCCGTGGAGTCACGATTTCATTTACGCCTTTCCACCTCTACCACTACTCACACGAGTGGTACACAAGATACTGCACGAGATGGCGAAGTGCATACTGATCACTTCTTGGTGGCCCAGACAAGCCTGGTTTCCAGTCCTCCTCTCATTGGCCCAGGGAAAATTCCATCATTTTCCTCTACTACCAGATTTCGTGATACTTTCCTGCTCTCCCATCCTCCACCACGACATTCCTCGTCTCAAACTTACAGCTTGGAGACTCTCCCTTCCGTATTCTCTGACAGAGTGAATAACATCCTGCTTAACTCCCACAAGGCATCTACTTGTCAGTCGTATGCCTACAAATGGACTCGTTTCTGCAGATACCTGGACTCATTCAATATTGAACCCTGCTCTGCTGGCCTTTCCCATATCTTCGATTTCATCCTGTCCCTAGCAGATGCTGAACTCTCACACTCTTCTCTGAAAGTATACCTGTCTGCTATCTCGGCATTTCACAACAGAATCGACAGTTTTTCGGTATTCACCCACCCCCTTTCGAAACACTTTCTGAAGGGCCTCCTCCACCTCCATCCACCCGCCAGAGTCCCACCCCAACCTTGGGATCTGCCGTTGGTCCTCCGCACACTCACTCAAAAGCCATTCGAACTATTGGCCTCCTGTGATCTTGGCCTTCTGGCTTGGAAAACGGCCTTCCTACTAGCCATCACTTCTGCCCGTCGAGTTGGCGAACTCCTAGCCCTCAGACATGACCCTCCATTCCTCTGCTTCCTACCGAATGCAGTTCGCGTGGTCCCGGACATTTCATTCCTCCCCAAAGTCGTCTCCGACTTCCACCTGCAGTCTGAGATCATCTTGCCTGATTTTTATCCTTCCTACACCTCTGAGCAAGAGCGTCTCCTGCATACCCTTGACGTGAAACGAGCACTTCTATTCTACCTTGCTCGTACTAAGCCTACTAGGAAAACACCCAGGCTTTTTGTTTCTTACGCGTCACACCGAGTGGGCAAACCCATCACTGCCCAGAGACTCTCCAGATGGATTGTGGGGCTCATCAAACTTACCTATGAAATTGCCAAGACCCCACTTCCAGGGCCCATCCGGGCACACTCCACCAGGTCTATAGCTGCCTCTACGGAATTCCTTAAGGGTGCCTTCTTGACTGACATTTGCACGGCTGCGACTTGAGCTTTCATCAGGCACTATGCACTGGACACTCGAGTAGCTACCTGCTCTGCGATGGGTCACCTTATCCTTTCCGCTGCTTCTCAGTGTTAGCCTGCCTGCTCCCTCCTCCAGGTGAGACACTGCTCGCTACTCTCCCATCAGTGTGAAGCACAGAGACCACGTCGAAGATAAACAGGTTGCCTACCTGTAACTGATGATCTTCGAGTGGTCATCTGTGCATTCACACTACCCACCCATCCTTCCCCTCTGCTGCCAGGCTTTCCTACTATTCTTACGCTTGGTTGCAGCGGTCAGAAGGAACTGGTGGGATGTCCATGCCCGCTCCTCTAGGCATGCACGGTGGGGGTTCCATGCATGCCTGGAGGCGCTGGGTGTGAAAATCCTTAGAAAGAGCTTTCTACTATACCGAAGGATTCCTGTGCAGGTGCAGAAACCCATCAGTGTGAATGCACAGATGACCACTCAAAGATCATCATTTACAGGTAGGCAACCTGTTTTTCTTTTCCCACCTTCTCCCTGCACATCCACACACATAATTTTATAAATATCTGTCATGTCCCTCTAAAAAGTTTCAGACTCTTTAGCCTTTCCTCTCAGGAAAAATGCTGCAGCCTCTTAATTATCTTGTTTGTACTTTTTCCAGCTCTGCAGTATCTTTTCCAGAGATACAGAAACCAAAATGGTACACCATATAGCAAATGAGGTTGCACTATAGACCTTTACAAGGGCATCACAGTATTAGCTGTTTCAGAGCACGAGATTTGCTTTTTTCATCATTGCTGCACACTGAGCCAACATATTCATTGAATTGTCCACTACACACCTACTGTCTCTTTCCCTCTCAGCCTCTACCAGTTCAGACCTCATCAGCATATATTTAAAGTTAGAATATTCTGCTCCATTGTATATCAGCACATTCTTAACTACACTGAACTGTATTTATTACAATTGTTGACCACCCCCCCACCCCCCAACATGAAGAGATCCTCCAGGGTCTCTTGACAATCACTTTGGTTTTCACCATGCTGAACAATTTTGTATAATTTGTATACAGCAGGGGTGGCCAACCTGTGGCTCGGGAGCCACATGCGGCTCTTTCACACATATTGTGCGGCTCCTGGCAGGGCGGCTGGGGAAGCAAAGGGGAGGCATGCTTTTTCTCTCTTCCTTCCTTCCTTCCTTCCTTCCTTCCTTCCTTCCTTCCTTCCTCCCTCCCTCCCTCCCTCCCTCCCTCCCTCCCATCTATTTGCTTTCCTAGTTTCTCTCTCTCTCTTTTCTTATAACTGGTTTTCCTCGTTTGTTTTTATTTTTGGCAGTCCCATTTAACGTTAATATAAAGCAAATTTGCATATTTTAAAAAATAAAAACGTGTGTGTGATATTTGTTCCTATCTTGCGGCTCTCAGACATCTCTATGTGGCTCTTACGTTTATTCTATGTGGCTCTTACGTTAAGCAAGGGTTGGCCACCCCTGGTATACAGGGTTTATCCATCCAAAAAACACTGCCACAAGTGGGATCATACCAGTTGGAGGCATACGTTAACAGGCCCAACCATGCACTTGTACATGTGACTCAGTGAATGAGTATTTGCATCTGGGCCTGTTCCTCAATTTCCCCATGACTAGCATCATCCAGTGCTTGTGTCTTGTGTGCAAGATGGATCTCTTTGTGAAGCAGATCCAGATGGTCAGCCGTGTTGGTCTGAAGCAGTAGAACAAATTTAGAGTTCAGTGGCACCTTTAAGAACAACAAAAATTTATTCAAGGTATGAGCTTTCATGTGCAACGCACACATTCTCAACAAGAAGGACTATAAATCCTTTGTATTTTAGTGTATTTCTTTTTCAGAATGGTATATTAGAATACTGAATGCAAGGAATATTGGGATGTCTGCTGACATTACATCCCGCTCAAAATATGCTGTTAAGTGCCCTCCACGCCTGAGAGGAGATAATTAAGATTCTGTTACTTCCCACAATTAGAAAAAACACCTTTAGACATTTATTTGCTATTTTGACATATTTTTTGATTTACAACTGTTGACCTTATAACTTTGTTAGTTTTTCACTTTGCATAATTTAGACATCATCATGTTACACGTTAATTTGCTGTTCAATCCCTATCTTTAAATTTAGAACCTCATCTCCCATTCCAATTGTATTTGAAAAAGTGTGCCTTGCACAGAAAAGCTCATACCTTGAATAAACCTTTGTTGGTCTTAAAGGTGCCACTGGCCCTAAATTTGTTCTCTGTGAAGCAGTTTGAAATGTGGTTATGCATGTGCAGACAATTCTGGGTGTACATGTGTGAACAGCTTGATTGGAATGAGTATATTGGCCAATGTATACCACAACAGCCTTTTGGGGCACCCATGAGACTTTGCAAGGGTGTCCTCAAAATCCATTGGTTCCTGGACAACCACACACTGTCGACATTTCTCCAAAATGAGGAACTAGATATTTTGTTTTTAAATGAAATGAAAGCTGAGAATCTCAAGGTGTGAGACTCCAAATTCTGTTCTAAGAGCCAGGTTGTGCACTTGTACAGGGGAAACTTCAGGTGAATGGAATATCCAACATAGCCTTTCCCTCTATGTTTTCTCTGTGAATAGAAGGCGGGGGGGGGGGGGGGGAGTGGGTGGAGACACTAGCCTGTAGAACCGCTCCTGCAAATGTAATATGCTGTTCCTCTGTTTTGTCAGTAGCCGGAAAGAACTGAAACAACAGCCACAGCTGAAGCAGAGACTTCCTCATTCAGTTTTAATGGCTGCAAACTTCAAAAGCTTCCTTATGCTCTGAGCTTTAGAATTCTGAGAAAGAAAATAAAAGCAGTAACCTGACGAATGCAAATAGTGAACCATTACCGCTAGTGTGTTATGAATACTTATAACACTTTTCAAATACATCTGTTTTAGGACATGATGTTGAGGCCTTTAAATTAAACGAAGAATCTCCTGGAAGTCTCGTTGAAACATCCATAGCAATATCTTTTCCTTGTATAACGTGAGGGGTGGAATGTGGGGAAATCGCCTTGCTATAGGAAGCTAGTTGTTCTTCTGTTCTTTTCATTTTATGATTGCTCAGCAAACTGCCAGAATTTTCTTGTTAAAATCAAGCACCTCTAACACCTGCCCCCCCCCCCCCCCCCGAATCGTTTAAAAATGCCATAATTTTGTTTCACAAAATGAGAGAGCACTGTTTTGGGGAGCTGGATATTTGCCCCATTTTTAGAACGACTATTGCTAGATCAGCATCCCTTTACCCTGGAGCTGGGCAACAGGGAAGGGTTCTCCCCCCCCCCCCCCCGCCAAAGGGCTTTCAACACACTGAAATGCCAGGCCTGGACCCTTCCCATAAAAGAAAAACAGACTGCAGCAGAATGGAGAGACTGTTTCTGTTACTGTCCTGAAAAGCAAGAGTTCCTGTAGTAGCTCAGCTCTCCACAAACAAGAGCAGTACAAAGCGTGTCGTTGGAGTCAGATGTTTCTACCGCAACAGCCATATGATCAAGCAGCCTCTCAGATAAAAAGCATTTGCTCGAAGGGCAGGCCTCAGCCAAGTTTTCTTGTGTTTCGTGCATTCAAAGTTGATTCGCAGATGTCGTGAAGAGCAAGTTGCTGCCACCCAGTGTTGGCTGCTCCCAAAAAAAGCACCAACAACCTTGAAAAGAAAAGAGAAAGGTTATGTTGGGTTACAACGGAGCGCTGTTCAGTTAAACACAGGAAAAAATATAATCTTGGCTCTCAGTATGTCAGAGGTGAGCTGTTTTGTAGAAACTAACACAGATCCAGTGGAGCATGAAAGGGCTGTTTCCACAAGGCTCAGCTGTGTTGTGTAAGGTGGGTAGCTGTGTTGGTCTGAAGCAGCAGAACAAAGTTTGAGTCCAATGGCACCTTTAAACCAACAAAGTTTTATCCAGGGTATAAGATTTCATATCTGAAGAAGTGTATCTGAAGATGTGTGATTGCATACGAAAGCTTATACCTTGAAACCCTTGTTGGTCTTAAAGGTGCCACCGGACTCTAAGTTTGTTCTGTTTTCCAAATAATCAACCTGTTTTGAGCCAATGAGGACCTTGTACCATATGTCACACTGTTGGGGGCAGTAAGGTCTGCTTTTCTAGTCACCCTGGAATCTGTAGAAACAGCTAAGTGCTTGCTAGTCAGAACATGGATCAAGACTAGCAGACTTCAGACTTCGGCCAAGCAGTTTTCTTCTTGCCTAAGATAAAGAAGCACTTGATGGTTCTGTCTCCCTCCCTTTCTTTTCTTTCACTTTGCTCCTGTTTGGATTCCACTCCAAGTCTCTTTATAGTATATTCATTTTTCCTTGTCATTTCAAGCAAAGGAGTATTTACACTGGGAAGCCTGTCTTTGATATGTTTTGGTTTTTTAAGTGCTTTGTACTTATGATATTTGATAATTTTAAATTTATAACTTTGCTATCAACACAAATAATATAATACAACCATGAAAATACAAATCATTGTACCTAATTCTCAGTGTGGCCAAATCTGTGGATGCTTAAATCCTGAAACTGAAAGACAAGACAGATCATTCTATAAAAATGCTCCAGGTTTGCAGAAAAATCTGCTGTCTCTGTATCAATCTAGATTAAAACCCACCAAAATAATAGAAGCATTGCCTGTGGCTTTAAAAATGAATGCCCTCAGTGGCTGTTCCTAGATAACCACACAGTATTGACAGCCTTGGTTTCTGCCAGGAAAAGGCAGGGGGGAGGGAGCAGGGCCCTTTTCAGTGCTTTTATGCAGGGGTCCTTTCGTAAAAAAAGAGGTGCAGGAGCTCATTAGCATAACTCATTTGCATATGCCACACCCCCTGACGTCACCGGAAGTGTCAAAAGGCCACACATCCCTGACGTCATGGGCAGTGTGTCAGAAGGCAAGAAGGGAGGGAGGGAGGGGGAAGGAAGGAAGGAAGGAAGGAACAGGAAGGAAGGTAGGTAGGTAGGTGGGGGAGAGAGAGAGAGAAGAAAGAAAGAAAGAAAGAAAGAAAGAAAGAAAGAGAAAAAGAAAGAAAGGAAGGGAGGGGGGAAGGAAGGGAGGGGGGAAGGAAGAAAGGAAGGAAGGAGGGAGGAAGGAAGAGGGGAAGGAAGGAAGAAAGGAACAGTAAGGTAGGTAGGTAGTTGGGGGGAGAGAGAGAGAAGAAAGGAAGGAAGGAAGGGGGGAGGAAGGGGGGAAGGAAGGAACAGGAAGGTAGGTAGGTAGGAAGGAAGGAAGGAAGGAAGGGGAGAGGGAGGGAGGGAGGGAGGGAGAGGGGAAGGAAGGGGAAAAGGAAGGAACAGGTAGGTAGATAGGTAGGTGGGGGGAGGGAGGGAGGGAGGGAGGGGTGCTTCTCCCCCCACAAGGGCTGGCGTTTCCCTCCCCCCCCTTGCTTGGGCCTGAGTGGCGTTAAGCCACTCAGGCCCGGCTTCTTCCTCCCTTGGGCCCCGGGAATGGTGACTGGGGGAGGGAGGGGGCTCGGAAGCGGGGCCGGCGGCCAGCCGCGGCCCCAGGAAACGGGACAGGGCGAGGGAGGGGGCTCGGAAGCGGGGCCGGCGGCCAGCCGCGGCCCCAGGAAATGGGACAGGGCGAGGGAGGGAACTCGGGAGCGGGGCCGGCGGCCAGCCGCGGCCCCGGGAAAGGCAACAGGGCGAGGGAGGCTTTCTGCCGGGGGGCGGCGCTTTGTTATGTGCCCGCCCCCCGGCCCCTTCTCTCCCGGAGCGGCGCTCCGGCGCGCTCCGGCCTCAACGGAGCCCTGCTTTTATGACCTTTGAGTGAGGACTTATTGGGGCCAGGCCCAGCGGCAACCACTGGGCAATTTCATACCACCCAATTTGTGAGACTCAATCAGGCCTGGCTGCTTGCTGCTGTTCAACAGCTGCCCCCTTCTGCTGCAAAAGCCAGTATGGTGTAATGGTTAGTGTTTTGGACTAGGATTTGGGAGACAGAGGTTCAAATCACTACTCTGCTGAGGATATGCACTGGATAACCTTGGGTCGCCCTGAGCCTACTTCAGCACGGAGGGCGGGGTATAAATCAAATAAATAAAATTGTTTGCAGGGCTGTTGTGAGGTTACCATGAAGGAGGGGAGAATGAGATAAGTTGCTTTGGGTTCTCATCGAGGAGAAAGGTGGGGTATAAATAATAAATGTAGCTGAATATGGGTGGTCAGATAAAAAGCAGATCGACGGGTAAGACGAGAAGTTGGGGAAGGTAAAAATATGGGAGTTGCTAGGAGAAAGAAGACAAAGCATAGGGGGAAATGAGGTTAACCTACCACACAATTAGGCCAAGCCTAGGGGGCAGCAAAGGGCACCTGGATCATAGTTTTCCCAGGCAAAGGTTGCAGGCGGAGCACAGGAGGGACAACTGGTGGCTAGCTTTGCTGGTCGGTGGGAAGGAGAGAAGGAAGCAGGAAAGGAGAGGCTATGGGTGTTTTCAGGGAAGGGACAGTGGAGGAAGGGAAAATGAGATGCCCCCTGCAGGCTGTCGTGAGTCCCTGCTAGTTAACCTATAATATTAAACATACAGAATAATAAATAAAAAATAATTTTGAAACAGTAGCAGATTTTTAAAAAAATGAGCATTGGCTCTAATATGTCAAAAAGCTTGAAGCAAATGTCTCGATTATACTGTCCAAGGATATGACATCAGTATTCTTAAAACTCCCACAGACATAAACAGAAGGAATGTAAGCTTAAGACTCTATGGTATTTAAAAGAGTTCAGCTTTGACTGGATTGTGTGCCCTCTAAGTTTCAGCGTGAGTGCTCTGAGAAATTATTTCACTAGCTTTAACTTGATGAGGATCAGAATGACTGCACAAGGAACCCAAGCAGATAATTCTTTATAGCAATATTTTTTTAAGGGCTTCACTGAAGCAGCAAGGACCCAAGCCTTCCCTATGATATAGCCAAAGGCCTTGGTGGCAAAATGTGCAATTGCTTGGTGCAAAACAATATCTTGACTAGCACAGACAATATAAGAAAGTTGCTAGATTAGACCAAAGGTCTATCTAGTCCAGGGTATTATTTCCAATAGCTGCCAGCCAGATGCCACCTGAAAGCAAAGACACTGAATTGGATCCAGCAGATCCCACTAGCAGCTGAGGGTTCATGAAGCCATCAGTCTGAAAACACTAGGCATTTTACACATGTGTACACATGTATACACTAAACATGTAGAAAGTAAAGGTAAAGGCTTCCCTTACTTCAGGGGTGTCGAACTCATTTGTTATGAGAGCTGGATCTGACATAAATGAGACCTTGTTGGGCTGGGCCATGTGTGTCATAAAATGTAATGCCAGGTACTGGAAATATAAACCTTATAAAGGACACAGACACAAAGGTTTTTTTAAACTTAAAGTAAAAACATGCCTAGAACATTAGCACTCTTGCAATATTTTATTTAACAGTATCTGATAACAGACACCTCTTGTTCTGAATTATTGCATTAAAATGTCTGTGTTGTTGCAATCTTGAGTATGCTGTTCAAGTGTGCATCTGTAAGCTGCAAACCTACTTATGATTCATTGACATTCACCACAGAAATCTCACGCTCAGATTTCTGAGTCTAGGACCCAAGTTAAAATATGAAATGGTTGAGTGATTAAGAGAGTCTGGTGAAGCAACCTATGATGCAGCAGCAGCAGCAGAACTAGAAGCAGGAGATGGCCAGTTCCAGTGTGGGCCTGATAGAAGCCCTCTGGGGGCCTGAGTTGGCCCCCGGGCCGCATGTTTGACACCGCTACCATATTTAAAAGCCAGTAAAATCTGACTCTAGGGGGCGGTGCTCATCTCCGTTTCCAAGCTGACGAGCCAGTGCTGTCTGAAGACTTTTCCATGATCATGGGGCTGGCATGACTAAACACAGAGGTGCACAGAATGCTGTCAATTTCTCACCAAAGTGGTACCTATTTATCTACTGGCAATTTCTTTCTTTCGAATTGCTAGGTTGGCAGGAGCTGGGGCCAGGGATGGGAGCTAGGGTCTCGGTGCTTCCGGTCTGCAGCTCAGTGTCTTAAATTCTACAACCACTGAAACCAGGCAAAAAGTGTGATGGGCTTGAAAAGCTAAAATATAGCGGCTATGCATTGTCTGTGTGCTATTTTTTTTAAATGAGACTTGCCACAGGTATAGAATCTTTTCTTTGCTAAAACCAGCCTCTGGGGAGGAACAAACTGCTACCCACTAGTGGCCAAGCTGAAAATTGGCATGAGAGAACTAGCCCTTTCTAAATCCTTCTGGTTGTACCCCCATTTCTGGCTTTGGTAGGGTTCCCAAAAGGGGGGGGGGATTGTTCTGTCCTGTTAATAGAAGCTTAATGCAATATTAGCTGCCAGGTGATGTTATTTAACTCCTTGCTAGGAAAAGCTTCAGCTGCCCATTCCCACACATTCAGCCTCTGTTAAATGGACAGGATATCGTCCTCCAGGCCTGTTGGCAATCCCAGGCTACGGAGGATCTACCACAACTATTACCACCACCACAGACATATTCCTTTTCTGTTTCATCCCAAGCAGGTTGATGTGACAAGCGGGATAAATAAAGCAGGCAAAGTGTTTGTTTTGTTTGTGGGTTTTTTTAAGCCATTGTGCATCTGTAGGCTTTGCGGAAGGTCCCTGTGTCTGAATTCAGCCAAGTCTGCTGCCCTGATGCCTGAGTGCAGAGGGAGCACACCCAGACGCACGTGCATTTCATGCCTCAGCTTCTATTATTACCCAAGGAGCCTCTTTCAAGACAGGGCAAGCTGAGACAGGAGTCTGTGTGCTTGTGTGTGTGTGGCAGGCCTTGCCTACACTGTTGGTAGGAAAGCTGTCATTGGGTGCTTCTGCTTTGCCACATGATCTGTTGCCAGCCTGAGGAGGTAAATCCAAATGACATTGTTTCTCCTCATTGCCACCATGTTATTAAACAACTCCAGAGATAAATTAACAAATTCAACAACTGAAAATCTCCCACCTTTTAATGGTGCTCAAAATCAGATGCCTGAGGAAAGATTTCTGGAAAGATTCCTGGCCCCGGCGTCTTTCCTGCTTATGAGGGAAATTATGCCCCACCCCCACCCCACCGCCCATACACATACTTCAGACAGGGCCATCAAGATGTGGTCCAAGAGATGAATTATTTAGGCAGAAATGTGACTGTAAAACATATGAGAATGGTATGTAATTATACTGCTGCACTGCAAATCTGCCCATTGGATTCCTGCCTCAACAGTAATTCTCATTACATTCTGCCTCTCCCTGGTTCTGTTTCTAGGATGAGTAATACATTTACTGTATTACTATATAATGTCTGGGTAGTTCCTCCCCCCCCGCCCCCCCCAGGCCGAGGTTTCCAGTTTCCTGGGAAAGAATCTGCAGGGTGATGTTTTGCTTCAAAGCATATCTTCAAACTTTTGCTTGTATTTATTGCACAAGTATTTAGCCCAGAATAGCACATACTTGCCTCTAGCTTCAAGGCAAAAATGAAGTTAAAAACAATGCCACAAGAAGTAGCACTGTGAGTTTAAAACACCAAGAAGACTGCCTGGACAAGATGTATTCCTTTTGATTGTGTATTCCCTGATGTAGTGAAGAGAGTAGCTCTGTTTCTTGCCTCCTCAAGATGAAGGGTAGTCGGTATTTCCATGATCAAGTACAAGCAAGAACTGCCTTAATTTGTATCCATAATGAAAGAGTTGTTTCTGAAGCAAAACATCACAGGCAGGAGACCCACAAAGACTTATTGGGGGAGCATGTCATTTCCTTTCCCCCATTATTTCTTCAGCCTTTCTCCTGGCCCCATATCCTCACCTTTCTCTGTTTCCTTCTCTTCTTCACAGCTACCAACCAACCTTTTATTTGTCCCTAATATACCCTCAGTCTTCAGTTATATTTGTTATTTATTTACTTCATCCTGACTTTCTCTATAGCTTACATCATTCTCCTCCATTTTATCCTCACAACAGCCCTGTGAGGTAGGTTAGGCTGAGAGTGTGTATCTGGCCCAAAGTCATCTAGTGAACTTCCAGAGCAGAGTGGTGATTTAGACTTGGGCCACCCAGATCTTAGTGTGAGACTCTAACCACTACACCACAATAACTTTTGTGGCATGGCTGCTGTTGAACAGTAGCAAGGAGCCATTCCTGACAAAGTCATGCAAGTTGTGTGATAGCACATCTTGCAGTGGGTTGCCCTCCAGCCTGGCCCCAGTAAATTCTCCCTCAAAGGCCAAAACAGCCCTGAAAAGGGCCCTGCCCCTCCTCCTGCCTTTTCCTGACAGAAACCAAGGCTGGCAGTATTATTTTGGTTGCGTAGCATTCATTTCTTAAAGGGTATTCGTTTCTTAAAGGTACAGAGGCTTCTATCATTGGGTGTGGGGGGTTAACACCCAATTTATTTTTTTATTTCAGATTTTTATGCAAATTTGGAGGTGTGCTCAGGTTTGTAGAAAAATCTGTCTTGTTTGTCCATGGCCGCAATCACTGGATTTAAGTATCCACAGATGGGGCTGCATTGAAAATTAGATATATTGATATCTGAATGCTTCTGCCATATATCTTCCAACTGATAGTGTGGTAGTAGGAGAACCAAGGCTTGTACCGGGCTTAGTGTGTTTAAGGTCTACGTTATTTTCAATAATTTTCCAGCCAGAAGTGTTATTTGCTGGTATCCCCTTTGGCTAGAGGTAACATCAAAAAGTAATCTCAAGGAAACAGGAATCACTGCTCTGGAAAGTGGATTCAGCTTGTCATGACCACACACACCATCTTCACTTGAGCACAGGGTAAACAAAACTGTCAGTCTGAAGCAGATGGGACTGTGCAGAATGCTGATTGGTTGGACTCCTGTGACATCATAAAGCACCCTCTCCCCAGAAAGAGCTTTTCAGCAGAGTATGAGCAAGAGACCCTTGAGGGCTTGTAGGAGGTATCTCATTTTCCCCTTGTGTCCACCTCTCCACATGATTTCCTTTCTGTTTCCCTGCAAGCCCCATAGTCTCTTCCCCTTTCCTGCTCACTTTTCTCCCACTCACTCACCTACCTTTATCTGCCCCACCCAGTTTTCAGCTTTTCCTCCTTCCCTCCCCTAGCAGCCTGTCTCCTTTACTTCTCTCCCACCTACCTACTTCCTGTTTCTTCTCGGTTAGTTTCTCCTTCATGTCTCCCTTTTCCCATGTACTTTCCCTCTCTTTCATCTTTTTTCTTTTTGTAGTCTTGTCACCCATCCGCAGTTGACTGACAGGAACCAAGTTTTGGAACACTTGGCAAAATTGTTGCGATTGCTTGTCAACCCCCAAAATGGGCACCCAGATCTCATAACATAGTCTGGGCCTGTAGCTACAGTGGGGCCTCTTAGGGCTCAGCCCCCTGACTTACTGCCAAGGGCCTCCTTCCAACTTCCCATTTTAATTTTTTTATGCCTCTCTTGCGGCCGGCAAGCCCCGCAGCATTCCTATGCCTGCCAAACTGTTTGGGTATGGAAGATGCATTGTTTATTCTGGCTGAAAAATGTGTGGGTGTGCCCCACATGACAAATTTGCATAATGGGTGCCCCACAAGAAAAAAAATTGCCCCACAAACCAGAAAATCCTGGCTACAGCCCTGACATAGTCTTTGGAGATATCAGTAGGCACCCACCTTTTAACACAGCAGACTTTACTTCTTCTTTTTTTACATTTCAGATTTTCTGCAAACCTGTGGTTTCACTCAAGTCTATAGAAGAATCCCCTCCTGTCTATGCCTGACTCCACTATGTATATTTTTGATCCACACTGTAGAGACCAGTTCATAATCAGATGTAATGATTGACGCCCAAGATGATTTATTGTGGTATCTAATTTATAACTGATTAAAAAATCAGCCTGAGATAATATTTGCAACACTGCTGGAGGAACTTGCGTTGTTGGGGTCTGGAAAAAGTTGATGCCATGTACCTGATGAGAGTGGAGGACAGAAGAAGAAAAAGAAGTAACACATGAGCTTGTGGGACATTCCTGATCTAGAAACTATAGGGACTGGGACTGTTGTGTTTGAACCAGTGTTATGTTTTGATCTTTCCTCTCTAGTAGGCTGAGCCAAGAAATTCCTGCTTCTCTTATAATGGACTCCCCCTAAATAGAGTCTATGGCAATCTTCGGGGTGAGCAATAGTTTCAGCAGTGGCTTTCAGTTCAAAGGAACATTTGAAAAAGGGAGGGGAGTTGTGAGGGGAACACTGTGCCAGCTGCATCTCAGCTATATTTTTGGCTCTTTCCAAAACATGGGCATGGCCCTTGACTTTTAGCCTGTGGGTTGCATTCTGTGGCCTTTGAGTGAGCTGAGTAGTAACCTTGGAACCCATCCAGGATGTGGATTTTGTATTTCCGTTTGTTTGTATTTTTGCTTTGCTCAATTATTGTTTATTTAAGGCATTTTTGTAAGCTGCTTTTGGATCCCTTTCTGACAGAATAGAGGGTTTACTTAAATAAGAACATAAGAACATAAGAGAAGCCAATGTTGGATCAGGCCAGTGGCCCATCCAGTCCAACACTCTGTCACACAGTGGCCAAAAACACCAGGTGCCCTCAGAAGGTCCAGCAGTGGGGGCAGGAAGCCCTCCCACTGTTGCCCCCCTCCAAGCACCAAGAATACAGAGCATCACTTGCCCCAGACTGAGAGTTCCTATCTATACTTTGTGGCTAATAGCCACTGATGGACTTCAGCTTCTCCTAGCTGAACCTAGTATAAATAAAAATTGTATTTGGTTTATTTCTAACAGACTGGGGAGAACAGAAATCAAGAAAGATTTGGGTATGAAAAAAAGACATGCGGGGGGGATTTGGAGCCTATCAATCTACCCTGCTAGTAGCAAATCGGCCCTTTGGTGCAAGGTGTACTGCTGTGGCTGGAAGAAGCATGTGACACCAACAAAAGGCCCCTTGTGCTGAAGAAAGCTCCACTGCTAGCAAACAGATCGACAGGCTCTAACCCCCTAGTAATAATTTTTGGATGCCATCAGGTTACCAGTTATTCTGTCACCTTAAATGAAGTCCCTTTTCCTTTGTTCAAACATTATCATGTCACATAATTAATTAGAACACACCAAGGGTCATTTCGTAGAAAAAGAGGTGTAGGAGCTCATTAGCATAACTCATTAGCATAACTTATTTGCATATGCTAAACCACCTGACATCACTGGAAGTATGTCAGAAGGAGAGAGAGAGAGAGCTGGCAGAGAGGGGACAGCTACTAATCCAAGCCTCAGAAATGCCACTATTCTGGAAAGATAGCTTCAGTGGTGGCTGAAGCATTCAGAAGGCTGGTCGGTGGAACAAGGACCTTTCCAGGGGACGGGGTCATTTTGCTGCAGCCATGACACAAGCAGGCATTCCCCTGTGGGGTGGGGCTGGCACCAACTCCCAGAGCTGCGCTCCCCCGAGCTCCTGCTCGAAATGACCCCTGGAACACACAAGTAATAAATATGACAGAATTTATGACAGAACACACAAGTAATAAATATGACAGAATTAGCACCTGCTCAGGGGACTCTATAGGTATGCAGAAAAAATAAAATAGTACTACTTAGTAACTTAAGAACAAACAGATGGCCTGCTGAGGTGAGCACAGTCTAGAACAGTGATCCCCAACATGGTGCTCACTTATGTTTCTCCTGATGTCCATTTGCATATTTCCCCAAATACCTTTTTCCATTGCAAAGAGCCAAATCCTGGCTTTCTATCACCCAACTGAAACTGGAGGTATTGCAGAAGAATCTAGGAAGTCAAACTTTTGGGTCTATGGGGAGCCCCTATTTGGAAATATCTGCTCCCATCATACAAAGATATTCAGCTTGGAACCTCCCAACATTTTGAAATTGCCCCTCCCCCATGACAGCCTTGTGGTGATGGGTCCCATCTCCAATGGCAGTCATTTTGTAGCGGTATCCAATAGCCTTTCTCAAAATTCCCCAAATGCTGATAGATTCAACGAGGCAGAGGACCCCTGCTCTTGAAGACTCCAAATGTCTACAGACAGCTCAGCATTAGTAAAATGTGTGTGTATGTAGCAGGGGGAAACAGGATGGAAAAGAGAAATTAGCCTGTTAAGCTCCTAACAGTTTATAGTATCCTGGAAGACCGGGGCAGACTAGCCATGCTGGCCATGTAACTTTTAGGGAAATTTCCCAGTGGTTCATAGCCCTAAAGGGCCACTGGTAGCCAGGAGCAAGCAGAGCCATCAACTCTGCCAACAGGTCATGGGTTACTGCAGGGGTATTTTTGGGCAGGAACACACAGAAATGGAGTTCTGGCTGGCTTTCGAGTTGGCCACGCCTACAGCCTCCCCCCCCTCAGATTCCCCAGGTGCCTTGCAAGCCGCGGGGCACCTGAGGAAGCTAAGCCAATCCAGGGAGGGAAGGCAGTTTAAACCTGCCTCCTCTCCTCAGGTTCCCCAGGTACCCCACAGCTGCAGGATGCCCGGGGAAACCAATTCAGCAACTGCCTTCCTTCCCTCGGGTTTCCCATGCGCCCTGCAAGCCATGGGGCACCTGGGGAAGCCAATCCTGGGAGGGAGCTGTGCTGTCAGGGGTGTGGCCTAATATGCTAATGAGTTTCTGCTGTTGGGTGTGGCCTATTATGTTAATGAGTTCCTGCTGGGCTTTTTCTACAAAAAAAGCCCTGGGTTACTGGGTTCAACCCTTTGTTGGCAGTGGTAATTGGTATCAGCTCACCAATTGTCTCCTGCAAGGACGCCAGTTTAAAATGAATGAGCCAGTGCCTGTTGCTGGCACCGCAGAGCTGGCATGTGTGGTGCCAAAGGGGCCACTCAGTTTGACTTGCTCCAGGACCATTTCCACTTCCCACTTCATTCCTGTGGGAGGAGGAAATTTGGGCTGGGCAAAATTTCCCCGTTATTTAGGCCTCTTCACCATGATTCTTTGCAGCGTGCATCTTTTAAAACCAGTATCCCCTAAACTTTCCAACATGTGGGGAGGACAGTGATGTTTATTTTAGAACATTAGTTTCTAATTTTTATATTGGCTGTGATTTGCTATTTCAGGAGAGATCCAGATTCCCCTTTTCTATATTTATATGCACAGTGTTTGTTTGTTTGTTTGTTTTAAAAAACATCTAATCTATTGGTATGTTAAGACTACAGCTTCCTGCGCTGTAGTTTCATTTATGCAGTGTACAGCCATGAGTGTGAGGAATGTGCTGGGAAATTGCAGATACCTGTTGTCTGGGAATGGGATACTATCATGCTCAGTATGGGAAGCCAACCATGTAGCTCATTTGGATTGCTGATAACTATGCTGACCAGCAGAAGAACTACCCAGCAGTGGAGCAGCGCACCTGAACCCATGAATTAGAATTGCTTGAATGGGCCCTAAGCAAAATGCATTCCATTCCTTTGGTCGTTTTCGCATAGGTCTGTTTCTTCCTGTTTCTTTATCCATTTTGTTCACCTAGAAATTCTTTCCAGTCTGGTAGCTGTGTCACCTCTAAGCATGGTGACTGAACAGTGGAGTGATTACTCTGTTGTGAGCTTGGAATTCAGTTAATATGAATTGGTCTCTCCTGTGGCCTTCGCCTGAAGTGGAATGCCTGACGGGAACAGAGCCTATGACAAAAGAAATGGTAATGTTTCTTAATAATTGTGGATATGTTCTGAACAGAGCTTGAAGCATTAGGAAATGACTCTATCTATGCACCCATCAGGGCTGGGAGGAGAAGGACCATCCACCAGCTGACGGGAGGGAACAGATTGGTATCTGTGTAAAAAAGAAGTGTAGGCTAGATGCTGAAAGGGGCAGAGGGAAAGAAGGATGGACACTGCTAGAAGGGGCCAAAGCACCTTGGAAGTGCAGAATCTTTCCCTTTGGGACCTGATGCCGAGACAGCTCTCCTCCACTATGGAGGAGTTACGTTTTCTGAAGGAGTGTTTCTGGCAGAAAACGCAAACCAACCCACCTGGCCAGACTGTGGTTGGCACAGCCATTTGACTGCTCTAAGCAGGCCAACTTTCATGCTGTCCTAGTGAGGGGCAGGGCAACAACAGGGGTAGCACAGACAGAGGCAAGCTTCTTCTAGTCCTTCATGCCCTTGACCTTTGTGGTGGCAGCACAGATGGGAAGAAACTTTTCTTCCTCATGCCCCTGCAAAGAGGCCCTGATCCCCAGCAGCAGTGGCAGGGGCAGGAGGAGGTTTTCATCCGCTTGCTTCTAGCTGCTCAGCATCTTAAAAAGATTAAATTGCATTAAAATTAAATTGCATTTTTAAAAAATCCCTCTGTCTATAGTGTGCACTTATCCCTTCTGATCTTCTGCTTCATCATAATCAGAGGGACAATGTGGTATATGCGGAGCTTTCTGAAGACACCCAGGTCCCTCTCTGATTATGGCCAGGGTTTTATAGGGTCGCCAGCTCTGGGCTGGGAAATATCTTGAGATTTGGGGGTGGAGCCTTAGGAGGGTGGAGTTTGGGGAGGGGTGGGACCTCAGTGGGGTATAATGTCATAGAGTCTGTCCTCCAAAGCAGCCATTTCCTCCACAGGAACTAGTCTCTGTCACCTGGAGATCACTTCTAATTCTGGGGGTTGGCAACCCAGACAGGAGGAAGAGGAGGGTACAAGAATGGCTGCAAGGAACAGCCAAGCTATGAGATTTGTTTTTTAAAATGCAGCACCTTTGTCTCTTAGCCTTGTTTTTCCCAGCAGTCATTCTTTTCTGCTCTGTTGTGACAAGGGAAGGTAGGAAGCCTGTTTTACAACCCAGCAGCCTCAGAGAGGACTCGCATTCATATAGGAAACACCAGTCCATTAAAATCTTCTGGTTACATACAAGAGGAAAGTACCCCTGTAACAGACAGTAAATGGTTAACTGCTTTAACCTGGCCTGAGAACCTTGAGTGGGGGGGGGGGGGATTCAAATTGAATACTACAGTTGAGGGGGTCAGTTAGGAGTGACAGTAGACAGTGAAGGAGAATTCATTCAGTCATCTTATATACTGCATGTATGGTGTTTCTATTTATTGGTAATTACTGGATTATTTTAACTTCGTTTTAAATTGAGATTTGTATATTATTTCGTTGTAAGCCACCCTGAGCCCGTTTTCAGGGAAGGGTGGCCTAGTAAATCTAATTAAATCTCACCTATATAATAATTCTGTTTCGAGTGGCAACATTCGAAGTGCTCCCAAATCAATTGGCCAACTGAACTGCCACTCGGTAGCTGTCCCATTTCCCACTGGCTGCGTTGCCTCAGTCCTGCCCACACACACACCGCCCAGCCTCTCGACCTGTGTGCTGGGAGGCAACGGCAGGGCTGGATGCTCCGGCAGGCTAACAGTCATGAGGCCAAGCCCTCTAATGGCAGCACCATGGCCATCGTAGTTGGCTGTGCCCGGGTGCAGGTAGCTGTGTGGCCTGCAAGCTGCCGGCGCCAGGATGGAAGTGGCTGCGGGCAGCAGAGCTGGGCAGCCAGGTGGCTGGGAAGGCACTGGCGAGGCGCTTTGCTGGCCCTTGGACCCGGGGTCTGGGGAGGGGGGCCAAAGCACATTGCCATTGTGTCCTTCTTGGGGTGGAGGTGGCCTTGGGCAGTGGAGGCAGGCACTGCTGCCAGAGCCGGGTGGCTAGGAAGGCACTGGCGGGCCATTCTGCTGGCCCTTGGCCCTGGGGTCTGGGAAGGAGGGAGAAAGCAGGTTGCCAGCATAGCCTTCTTGGAGTGGAGGTAGCCACAGGCAGTGGAGCTGGGTGGGCCGCTGACTGGGAAGGCACTGGTGGGGCATTCCACTCGCCCTCAGACCTGGAGTCTGGGGAGGGGCCAAAAGCACATTGCCATCATGTCCTTCTTGGGGCGGAGGTGGGCAAGGGTGGCACAGGCAGGCACTGCCACTGGAGCCCGGGGGCCAGGCAGCCAGGAAGGCACTGGCGGGCAGTTCTGCTGGCCCTCAGCCCCGGAGTCTGCAGAGGGTGGAGAGGGCAGCTTGCCATCATATCCTTCTACAATGGTCTTTGTGGCTAGTAAATAAATAAAGCAAAGTGAGAGGATCAAGAAGGATCCTGAGTTAAGGAAGTGTTATGAGTGGCCCTTTCCTGAGGTTAATAGCTCCTAGTAAAGGGGGGTGATCCCTATCAAGTCTGAGAAAGGGGAGATTCCTTATCAGCACATTCAAACCCCTCATACACTGGTACCCCATACTCTTGGAGGCTTGTAGACTAGGATGGGAGGAGGGTCAGGGTGTGCTGCACCTCCCTTCCTTGGCTGTCATTCAAAACCTTTGCCCCCATCCTGACTGTGAGAAGCAAGGTGGCATTTACCACTGGTAGCTGAGTCCCTCTGCAAGTTACAGCTAGAGGAAGGGTGGCAAGTGACAGACAGGACAGCCAAGTAGCTAGGGACCTTTAGGATGAAAGCAGTTCCTCAATCATCAGAATGTCCTCAGAGACTGCATGTGCCACTGGAACCATGAGCCAGTCCTGGGCTAAAATATCTGTATGTGGCAGCAATACTAGTGGTGGAAGTTTCCTTCTCCACATTGTTGTATTCATGCAGTTCAGTGGTGACCGTGCAGAAGAGAAGCTATCCGTGACTGATTTGGACATGTTTGCTAAACACTGTGCAAACAGAATGACTGAAGTTAGATGCCATAGTTGGAACAGACTCCAGGCCAGGAGGGTCTTGGCTTGCATTTTATTACAATTGCGTGGATCACTTTCAGCCTGTTCTCCCTTGGATACTGGGAAAAACGTGTGCAACAGTATGCTAACTGGATCCATACCCTCCTGGTGCAGTTAAGATCTCTGGTGACAGACTGGGTAGACTGAAGGGGAGAACTGTTAATCCTTTTTTGTTTTGATGAATACAGTTCTGTACAAACTGAGGTACAGCATATTTTAAGAAACATTGTTCTGATATGAGATCATCCATCTGTTACGATCAACAAGAAGGGCCCTGCTGAGAGTTTCCTTTTTCATTAAATGACATCTTCAAGAAGGGGAACATTACAAGCCCTTTCCAGCTCTTACTGTATGCAGTGTGTGTAGTATAATTATGTTGATTCTGGAGAACTGCCATGAGTTTAAAACTGGTTGTATAAATCTAGTTCTAGGATCCATATCTTTTATCTTTTATACTTATATTTAGCAGTTGACTGCGAAGGATGCTTTTTAGATTTTGAATTGTACAACCAATTAACAAGTATTCTTAGATTTCTTATGCAGGACAACAAATTAGGGCTCCCTATGCCCATTCTATTTATACCTGCTTTTTCTATCAATTGCCTAAATTGTTATAACTTCCTAGGAGGCACGAGCTGTAATGTCCTTTGAAATCTTACTACCAGATGCCCAATTCTACCCAATTCTATGCAACTGTGATAGCACATCCAGTTGGCTGTACCTGATTTGATCCTTGGGACCAGTTGTGATTCTGGGATTTCTGGAAGGGGCTAAGATCTTGAACACAGAACCATAGGAACCAGGACCTTGTGCCTTATTCCATCTGCCTTATTCCATAGCCACGACAACTAAGGTCCAAAATAGGATGAGATGATATTTTTGAGAGTCAAGTCTATGGTCCCCTGACCCAATTCTTATACCATCAGCCACATGCCATGCTGCTGAAAAAGCTGTTGCACAGAGCCTGGTTTTTGACTGGGCCCAAAGTGAAGGACAGAGAGAATTAACTCTTCCCCCTGCCCCCTTTTCACCAATTGCCCATTTTCACTGGAGAGGAAATGACAGTCCCTTTTTTTTTTTTTTGGCCTGTCTCTTTTTTCTTGCAGCAATTACAGCTGGGCAGGCAGTTTCAAACAGTGAAACTCTGCATGGGGTGGAAAGAGTTAAACTCCCTACCCCTTGGCACCATGGCACCAGTCCAAACTGGGACCCTCTTACAGGTGCTATTTCCACTTAAAGACCACTGGATCTACCAGCGTCATGCCTGGTTTGACCCTGAGTTTCATTGAACATGGTGTTTGAGTTCCCTGTTGCGGTAAGACTGGCTGCCCTGAAAAAAATCATTCATATAAGAGTACAAATGCAAAGCATGCTGATAGCCACCCCCAAAAAAACAACTAGGTCCAATGTGTGGCCATTTTGTGCCTCCATTCTCTTGTGGATATAAAACAGTATTTAATCTCTGGTACAGCTGTCCCAGAAACATTGTCTCCTTCAGTCTTGTGAGCTCATCCCTGCCACAAATATAAAAGGGCTTTTTACAAATAAAAAACCCAAAGCCAACCATAAATATTTAACAACCTCATTTGAAAAGGTAGTCGGAAGCAGTAACAACTAGGCGCTTGAAGCATAGTTACTTATGAAATGGGCCTCTGAAAGAATGCAAGCTTGGAAATCATAAACTTTACTGCCATAAGGATGTCAAGCCAGACCCTTCAGGATAATCTAGGAAGCAGAAACCTCTTGCGGGCCATTAGCACTAATGTCTTTGAGACGCTACCGTTATCTCTACATGCTGTTTATATAACAGAAGGATATAAAGGAGTGGGATGACTGCAGATGCCAATTTTATCAGGTAGTTAAAGCAGAGCTTTAACATAGTGTCTTAAATAGCTGGTCAGCTGCCATTTTACTGTGTCAACTACACTGGCATATACTACTCTAGTTACTCAACACCAAAGTACACTTTACTTGTGACATTAGTTGATACAGGTGCCCGACTGAGCTCTCAGTTAAGAGTTTACATGGGAACTAACCTTTAAAACTTTCTCCATTGCTCTGCATGGCTCCAAATGCTGTGAGGGGCAGGAGGGGCTTCAGGCTTTCCTCCCGTGTTTTTTTCAACAGTGGAAATGGCTGGTTGGGGGGGGGGGAGAAGCTGTTTGCACCTTCCTTAGGCTCCACATGTCTATCCCAGGGCACTTGGAGCTGGAGACAGAGGCAAACATTTCCCCCTCCCTGGTGGCTGTTGCTGCTGGCAAAAATGGTGCAGGAAGGAAGTCTGAAGCCCTTTCATCCCTTGTCACAGTATTTGGATTCACACAGAATGAGAGAGGATTTTAAAGGTTAGTCCCCGCATGAACGTGTGACTGAGAGTCAGGCTAGAAACCCTTGATCTGACTTGTGTCACCTGTAATGTGAATTCTGATTCTCAGTCCTCAAGGTGTAAGCAGTGCCTCCATGTGTTTGTTGGTCATAAAATATTAATAAAATGAGGTAACTGCAGATAAAAATGTGACATTTCCCCAGGCTGGCCAACAACCAACCTTCTGCCATCTTGTTGGGCTGGCCTAAAGATCCACAGGTGTTTTGTAGGGGGGAAGAAGGGGGTCGTACCACATAGTTCCTCTTGTTCCCCTGAACTCCTGCTCCCTCAGTCCTGGTGTAGGGTCCACTGCTTCCTTCCCAGCCTGTTTTTAAGGAGTGGGTTTGCATTATTAAAAGCATGCTACTGGTTGAAATTTTCTTTACAAATTCCAGCAAAAGTATAATCTTGTGTCTTCTCTTTAGTCTAAATAAATTAGAACCATCTTAGCAAGACAGAGGAGGTTTTAGATAAACTTCAAAAAGCCCTTAAAACTAAAATAGTTCAAATTAGGGAAATCTTCATCTGAATTTCAGACAGAAGGAGGCCTCAAGAATGTGGTAGGAGAATTCTGTCCTCATCGGCTTCCAAAAAAGCCAAAGGGGTGGCAATATCGTTCCATAGAACTGTAGAAAAGTACAGACTTACAAAAGTGTAACTGATCTAGAAGCTAGATTTCTCACAGCGGAGCTTACAAGTAGAGGGAGAGCGCTTAGTGCTTGCCAACATATATGGTCCCAGTACTGACACATCCTGATACAGAGTGGATTGTTGTGCAGTTTGTACAAGATAAGTTAATACTTGGTGGAGATTGGAATGAAATACTAGAGCCATTCATGGATAGAAGGACATCCCCAATCAAACTGAAATCTAAGGTTGGGGAATGTATCCCGGCACAGATGTATGAGGCTGCTCTCTGCAATGTATGGTGGCTATTGTATCCCAGAGTAAGAGAATATTCCTTTCTTCCCACTATACAGAACAACGGCTTCTGCTTAGGCAATTTCCTACCACCCAACACTTCAGTACGGGCGAATTGAGGAATGCAAGATTGCCCCCACAGATATAGCTGACCATGCGCCAGTAAATTGGTGCTGACTTTTTTTGTTTGTTTTTTTGTGGGAACCTTCACATAAACCACCTTGGAAACTGAATGTGTCTGTTCTAAAAGACAAGGTTTTAAAACACAAATGGTAAAGGAAATCAAAGGGTTCTTTGAGATTAACTCACCCAGAAGCCCTTCAGAAGCAATGTTCTGGGATTCTTTTAAAGTGTACATCAGAGGGAGTGTAATTGCATATGTCTTATAAAAAGAAAAGTAGAATCCAAAATTTAATTAAATTGAAAGAGAAGAAAACTGAAACCATAAAAGCCTATGCTGCTTTGTCTTCCCCCCAAGCTTCTGAGACAAACACCAAGGCAAAAGTTCAACATTAATACAATTTATACAGATAAAGCCAAGTTTGCACTAAGGCCAGGCACAAAAGTACATAATTTTAGCAGTGAGTGTACTGGATTTCTGGACACCCCCTCCGCCCTGATTCACTTTATGGAAAACATCTTTGTAGAGAAAGGGATTGTACACAATATTGACTGGCTGGCCCTTGTGCCAGTCATTAAGCCACCTCCTCTCCCTTCTCAGAGCAGTTTTTAATTGCAAAATAACTACTTGGTTTTATTTTGTTTTTCAGCAAAGCACCAAACAAACATTTTATCAGACAAATATGCAAAGCATATGGGGATTGGGAAGCCTGCCTGACGTATTGGGAAGGGGAAGGCAAAGAAGAGGCATTCGATTCGCAGGTTACAAATGTTTAAAGCGTGAAAGCAAGAAGCACAGCTCCCACTAAAGAGGAAACATTTGCCTCCATCTCTGTTTGCCCTGACCTGGATGGCTCAGGCTAGCCTACTCTCATCAGAAGCTAAGTAGGGTCAGCCCAGGTTAGTACATGGGCGGGAGACTTCCAAGGAAGTCTAGGGTGGCTACACAGTGGCAAGCAGTGGCAAACCACCTCTGCTTTCAACTTTCCTTGAAAAACCTAGGGGTTGCCATAAGTTGGCTGAGACTTGATGGCACTTTCCACCACCACACCAATCCTGTTTACATGTGCATCTGCTTTCAGCCTAGACTGCAAAGAAAAAGCTGTCCCAGGAAGAACCAGATGATGTGTTCTTGCATAAAGTGCAGCTTTCAGAATCCAGATCACTTTAGTACTGAAGTCTACCCAGAATGCCACATGATTCAGTCTTAAAAGGGCAGTAGCATATAAACTATCAAACATAAAACTTGTGTCAAATATTACTCCCTGTCACATGGACACCTAATTTGTGTCGTATTTGATTCCTAGTTCATGGGTTTGGGGTGAAGCAAAAAGGGACCTACTGATTTCCCATCCCTTATCTTCATCTAGTGCTTTCCTTTTGTTTTTCTCTGGATTGGTCATTAGAACTCCTGCTCAATACTTATAATTAAAACATTTTAATCCCAAAACAAAATGTAGAAACATGAAGTTTCAAACTGCGAAGATCAGTGAATGCTTCTGTTATGTCCTGGATGACCAAACATGTAATGGCGTCGGCTATGCGGTCTGACTGCATGGCCTGGAAAAGGTACAAGCTTGATGTAAAAGCACAATAGCACCCAAGCTCCTAAAGATCCACCTATCAGGGGCTTAGCATATTCAAATGAACCAATGTAATCTCTGGTGGGAAGATTAACCTATCCCGCAATGTGGGTGTGGACAGGGGCGAGGCTTTTCTGTGCATATAAGCTGACCCCCAGGCCACCTCAGGGATGCTTGTTCCTGACCTACAATAAACTTGATCATGCTGAAACTCACTCCACTGGCCTCCTGACTCCAGTACTTATCAGCTTCCTAGCAGCGCTGCTTGTTAGCGCTGGGAACAGCTCTATCGAATTATACGTACTAGATGTATTTTTCAAAATGAAACAGAAAAGTAAAAGACCCTGCAGGCAACAACAACTACAGCTTTGTTGTGTAATTTTCTAAGGCAGTGAGTTGTGCTGACACGTTACACAGACTTCTTCCAGTAGCTGTGGATACGATCCCTCTGTTTGAAAACAAGTAATAACACCTCCGTCATATGCCCGAGGCACATAGCATGCCATGATGCACAGGAGCAAATGTTAACCGTTTATAACAAACAATCTGCGAAGGGGGAGCTATGACGACTGAATTCACTGTGGCATCTTTTGTTCTTGCTGATCCCAGGAAGAGAAAATTATACCTTCACAAGCATACCTCACCTGATTTCTTTCTTTCTTCAGTGCATTCTAGGTATCCTGGCCGGAGTTAGGGCCACAGTTTTTGAGAACTTCACAAATGCATTGTTATCTCGACTTGCCACATGCTACTATTAGCTATGAAATCCTTGGAATTTCCTGCCAGAAATGGTGGCTGGCAACATATAGCTACTTATTAAACTACTTGCATGCCAAAGGTGTTGGGGGTGAAGATTTGGTCCTATTAATAAGCCTCTATAGGAGAGCGAATGGAGAACAACAGAGGGGTGTGTTTAGAGGGTGAGGTCTTTTACACAGGTTTTAGGCACTAACGATCCTGGCAAAATGTTGAAATTGCCTCAGAGCATCTGGGCCTGAGAGCCCCCTTTTTAACCATCCAGTGTAGTATTTTGGCTTGCGAGTCTTGAACAATTACCAGAGGTTTCCAGAGTGAGTGGTGAGGGGATTGTGTTACAGCAGACCTGGGCTCAGGTGTCTTTAATGTCTGAGGTAAAATCTCAGTACCTTGGCCTGTACCAGAGCTCTTGGCCTGGAGCTCTTGGCCTGGAATCCTTTACCCTTCCACACAGGGCTGTTGGTTTACAAGACCCCCCACTAGCATTTTGTGCACATCCCTCCCATGTTTTCATAGCTCCACTGCCATTGAGTGGCAGTTGTTCACTTGCAGCCTTGGGCTCAATGAAAACCATGGCTTCCTTGTATTTTAGTGTTACCAGAAGAGCTGCAAAAGGATCCATTATCTGCCACACGCCACCATCAGATTAGGTATGATGAGCTTCTACATATTCAAGAACCAGTCCCCAGATTGTTAGCAAAGCTTTTGTTATAGATTGTGCCTCAAGACACGTGAACCTAAACTTCTCTTTTGGCAAAAGTCTTTCATACAGTCTGAAGATTAATATGGTTATTCATCTGCGAATTCACTCCACCCAAGCATAATATTTTATGTTTTTAATTTGTTTTATATTTTTTGCTTTCAAAACTGTAGAATGTTATGATTTTCATGTTTCATGCTTTGAATTTTTTGTTTTGTTTGAAAAGCAGGTTGTAATAACCAGACATACATTTTTACTGACATTTTTGCCGACAGTTTGAATGCATACAGAAGAACATGTTTTATTTATTTGATGGAAAGCATTCTTACACAGAATGGCAGATACACATGTGGGAGGGAGCTGGATTGAATGTTACATGTTACAGACAACTGCTTGGATTAAATCATATATTTACTCTGTGATTAATAAATGCTTGATATAATTGCATTCATGTTGTCATGTAACCTCAGTTCTTTCGTTCTTTCATTTTAATCTAATTTTTGTTTACATCAGAACCTTTAAAAAATTACGAATCTGCCTCTCAGTGTTCCATTATTTGGGCCATGCACACCTCTGTATGTTACACATTATTTCATGTCCAGAAGTACCTTGTTTCTCAGGCTTACAAAAAAATGGGACTAAAAGCACATTAGTTATTGTCTGAAAGTTACTCTGCTGATGGAAACCAGAACTAAATAAAATCTTGGTAGTTCATGACCAGTCTCAAGTTACTATAACAACGAGGGAAGGGCATGAACTGACTCATGAACTAAAGGTTGAGATGAATTTTGGCCTGTTCGTGGTTTGTGAAGTGATATTCGTGGAAGGGCAACCCGCATGAACATTCCACAGATGTTTGTGCTGTTCCTGGCGGTTGGTGAATGGATACATTTCCAGACAAACTATCTCTGCTCAATTAAAATGTTTTCAAAACTTCAAAGGGGGGAGTGGAATCCTTCAGTCTTGGAAACACCAATAGGAGCCCTCCAAAGTTGAACAGGCACTGCCGGCTGCCAATAGCATAGTTCCCATTCTGCTTTATGGGATCAGAATGCTATATATCAGCTCAGCTCCTCAGCGTCTCCTCTGTTGGCTGTTGGAAGTTAGACAGAGAGCCAGGGAACTTGTTTTTTTTTTTTTTTTTAAATTTTTTTTTTATTTGAGTTTTTGAATTTTACAGTTCATATAACATAAGGTAATAAGAAAACAATAATTACATATGTTCGAGCCTATCCCTTATTGCCCATCTAACCATATATACATTCTGGACCATTTATCGTCCTCTTCGTACGATACTTCTTCTTCGTCATTCAATTGTCTTTGTCACTTTCTGCAGCCTCTAGTAGTTTTTGTATAATTTCATTTTGTGTTGGCACCTCTTCTATTTTCCATTTCTTAGCCCAAAGAATTCGCGCGGATGTTAATACATAAATTACAAAAGATGAAACATTTTTTGACAAATTGTTAGGAAGCATATTTAACAGGAAAACCTCTGGTTTCAAATCCAACTCTAGTTCCACTATTTCCCTTATCATTTGCTTTATCATCCTCCAAAATTTCTGAGACTTTCTACATTGGCACCACATATGGAAGTATGTTCCTATTTCTTTTAAGCATTTCCAGCACTTATTATTCATGTTACTATAACATCTAATTAATCTATTAGGGGTCCAATGCCATCTATAAATTTTTTTATAGATATTCTCTTTATAGGATGCTGCCTTTACTATTTTTATAGCCTTCCAGACTTTACTCCAATCGTCTGTCGGTATTGTATGGCCGAAATCTTGCATCCATATCACTATTTCTTTACTAATTTGATCTTTTTGAACTTCAATATGTTGTAAGAATCTATAAACTTTTTTGATTATTTTCTCATCTCCGATTAATAATGTTTTCTCAAATTCACTCAATAGTTTGTTTATCCCTTGCCTTTTATCTATATCATATCTAGATTTTAATTGTAGCCTTTGCCACCAAGATAAGTCAAGATTATATTCTTTTTTTAATTCTGTCTCTGTTTTTAATTCTCCTTTACTATTCAGTAATTCTTTATAAGTAAGTACTCGTGCTTTATCAATTAGAGATGGTTTAGTAAAGGCTTCCAATGGGGAAATCCAACTCGGGATCTTTGGGTGTTGAGACTTTTTTATGTTTTGCCAGATTTTTATAAGAGATGCTCTCAGCATATGACTATGAAAATTGGAGTGGATCTTGTCTTTACCATACCAGATATAGGCATGCCATCCCATGTAAAGATCATGCCCTTCTAATGTTAGTAATCTATCGTTTGATAACATAACCCAGTCTTTAATCCAAGCCAGAGCTGCCGCCTTATAATAGTTTTCCCAATTTGATACTGCTAGACCTCCTGCCTCTTTATTTTTTTGAAGAGCATTCCATCTTATTCTAGGTTTTTTTGACAGCCATATGAAGTCTCTTGTTATCTTATTGAGTTCCTTAAAGAAGGTTGCTTTAATTTTTATAATTGGGATATTTTGTGCTAAAAATAAAAATTTTGGAAGTACGTTCATCTTAATTGCTGCCATTCTTCCTAGCCAGGATAGTTGTAGGTTCCTCCATTTTATTAAATCCTCCTTCACCTCTTTCATTAGTTTGTTATAGTTATCTAATATTAACGTACTTGTTTTGTTACTAATTAGAATGCCTAAATATCTTACCTTTTTATAATTTCCATATTAGAATTTTTAATAATTCCCTCTTCCACTTTTTTAGTACAATTTTTAGTTAACAGTTTAGTTTTGGCTACATTTATTTTTAGTCCGGTGACTTCCCCAAAATTTTTTAAGGTCTCAAGCAAACATGTTAACGAGTTCAATGGCTCTTCCATGATAAAAACTACATCGTCCGCAAAGGCACGCAGTTTATATTCATAGTTTTTAATCTTTAGTCCTTTAATTTTTTTTCTATGCCTAACTTGGTCTAGTAGAGTCTCCAATGCGAAGACAAACAATAAAGGTGATAATGGGCAGCCCTGTCTCGTTCCTTTTTGTATCTTAATATTCTCTGTTAGATCCCCGTTTATTACGATTTTAGCTGATTGGGCTCTGTAGATCACTTCAACATTTGACAAGAAGGGCGATCCACACTGTGCCAATTCTAATTTCTGTAACAAAAATTCCCAAGACAGATTATCGAATGCCTTTTCTGCATCGAGGAACATTAAGAGTACTTCTTTTTCTGGGTGTAGTTCGTAATATTCTAGTATATCTATCACTGTCCTAATATTCTCTTTCATTTGCCTTCTTGGGAGGAAACCAGCTTGGTCTTCATAGATATACTCTCCTAACACCTTTTTGAACCTCTCTGCCAAAATGCACGCGAAGATTTTATAATCAGCGTTTAGTAACGAAATTGGTCTAAATTTGCCAATTTCGTCTTTTTCTTTTTTGTCTTTTGGGATCAGGGTAATTGTCGCTTGACTCCATGAGTCAGGCATCCTTTTATCTCCTCCTATATTTTGCACTAGTTTTTTAAATGGGATTATTAATTGATCTTTAAAGATTTTATATATTTCAGCAGGTAGCCCATCTGGACCTGGTGCTTTCCTTGCCTTTTATTTTCTAATTGCCTCTGTGATATCTGATATTGCTATTGGATTATTCAAGATCCTTCTCTGCTCCTCATTGAAGATTCTACTACCTTTCTCTTTTAAGTATTTTCCTATTTGGGCTGGGTGTTCTTTTCCTTCTCTATATAATTCTTCGTAAAACTCCTTCGCAGTTGTCTTCATGTCTGAGTTTAGATATTTATTCTGTCCTACCTTATTCTTAAGTGATAGGATTATCTTACTTTCTTTTTCTTTTCTTAGTTTATACGCCAGCCATCTAGTTGGTTTATTCGCTTCATTAAAAAAAAACATCTTGTTAAATTTTATGTTTCTAGCCTCTGTGATACTCAAATTTATTTTGTGTTGCAACAGTTTTAACTTTATCCTGTTTTTTTCTATATTTTTTGTTTTTAGTAAATCTTTTCCTGTTAATTCAATTTGTTTTGTAATAACATCATATTCTTGTCTTTTTAGTTTGGCTTTCCAAGCTTGCTGACTCATAATCTTCCCTCTTAAAAAGGCTTTAAATGCATCCCACACAATCTTGTCTGATATTTCTGGCTGGCTGTTTCTTACAAAAAAATCTTTAATCTCTAATTTTAAACTTTCCACAAATTCCTGATCCCTCAAAATGCTTGCACTCATACTCCATCTTTTTATTTTTCGTGTCTCTTTTAATTCTATAAGTATTGGGTTGTGATCTGCATATGTTTGCAGCAAGATATCTACCTCTATTAAATCTTGTGCCAATGAAGTTGATATCCACACCATATCTATTCTTGACCAGCTGTTATGCCTAGCTGAATAGTATGTAAATCCTTTTTTGGGGGGGTTTCGTGTTCTCCAGGCATCTATTAAGTTGAAGTCATCTACCAATTTCAAGAATTCTTCTGGTATTTGGCCTCCCTTCTTTTTTTTCTTTTTCCTACCTGCCACATTTAATCTGTCTACTTTATTATCGAAAACTCCATTAAAGTCTCCCACAATACATATATTTCTATAGGTTATAATGTTTAAGACTGATCTCAATTTTTCATAAAAGTTTTTTTGCCCATGACTGGGGGCATAGATATTAATAATTGCTGTTTCAATCCCTTGTCTTTTAATTATCACAGCTACTATTCTTCCGGCTTCAGCTGTATAAAACAGCTGGGGATTCAACTCTTCTTTCACATAGACCACTACACCTCTTTTCTTTTGATTTTCATCGGCTGCTATAAAAGGGGTTCCTAATTTTTTGTATTGTAAAAATCTGCTATCTTTTTTCTTTATGTAGGTTTCCTGTAAGCAGATCAAGTCTGCTTTAGCCTTTGTTAATTTTTTAAATATTTGCCTCCTTTTTTGGGGTATGTTTAATCTGTTCACATTAAGAGAAATTATTTTAAAGTTTTTCTTGCTTTCCATGTTTAAATCTAGTCTTTCTTATTTAGTTTTTTTTTGGGGTATCTGGTTGTAACCTGTAACGGTGTCTTTTCTGGCCTCTTTTTTTCTTTTCTCTGTTCTTCTTCTTTTCCTCCTCTTGCGCCCTGTATTTCTTTCACTTCGCCTTCTTCTTGCTGATCTTGTCCTTCTTCTTCCTCTGAATCCTCTGTTTCCTCCTCCTCTTCTCCCGTTTTCCTCCATCCAAAGTCTTCCGCGTATGTTTCTAGAAAATTGTCAATCTTGAAGACGGAATCGATTCTCCTTCTTCTTCCTGCGTATTCAAAGAGCAGACCCTCTGGGATTAGCCATCTATATATGATATTTTTCCATCTTAACAGGTCTGCAACTACTTGATAGTTCCACCTCTTATCTCTGACTCTCCAGGGAATCTCTTTCAAAATTCTTACTTCCGCTCCCTGGATGGACATCTTCTTATCGTTCGACGCCTTCAAGATTTTATTTCTAGTTTCACGTCTGTAGAATTTCATGTAGACTTCTTGTGGCAGATTATTCTTTCTCGTGTAGGCTGATCCTCTTCTATACACGCTTTCCATATCTTCCCGTACCACTTCTTTTGGGCCAATCTCAAATTGTTCTTCAATGCATCCAGAGAGTATGTCTTTTAAGTCTCCTTCTAGCTTTTCGGGAATGTTCTGACACCTGATTACAGTTGCAGCCTTATCCAGCTCAAGTCTGATAATTGTGTCTTCTAGATCTTCTGTTTTCGCCTGCACTCCTTGCAAATCAAGATTCAAGTCCCGAACTTTATTGCAGGTCTTGGCTCCTCCCAACATTAAAGTCTTGATATCTTTTTTGTTTGCTTCAACCTGTCCTTTCACTTGTTCCATCTCTGTTCGTACTTGTTCTGATAGCTCTTCAAATTTAACATAGATTGGTGAGATTTCTTTCTGAATCAGTGTCGGTAATGTCGTCTCAACTTTCTGTAGTAAGAGTGGCATCGTCGTCTCAACTGTTTTTTGGATTGCCGCAGATATAGACTCATCAATCATGTTCTTCAGATCTTTGTGAGATATTGGTGGGAGATTTCCTGAGGGAGTCTTCAACTGACTCATCGTCTTAAGTTGTCCTGGCGATGGTAATGAGGATTTTCTTGAGGTGTTTCCGCTTCCAGAGGCCATGAAATGACCTAACCTGAATTCCTATATATCTATATATCTTTTTTTTTTTTTTAGGTTTGTGAGCTTATTATTCCCCTTTTTTTTAATTTAGTGGCTTAATTATTAAGTCTGCGTTTATAGGTTTGGATGTTTGCGCTCTAAACTCTTCCTAATATTCTAAGTATCTGCTCCTAGTCAATCAGTCAATCAGTTAATTAATTAATTAATTAGGATAAATCAAATAGTTCCCTTAAATTTATTAAGCCTTATTAATTTATTATTATTATATATTTATATGTTTAATGTTATTTGATGATATATTGTGTTATATTATAGAATGGTGGTGGAGCCCTTATTTGCTGCAACAATATTTACTATTTCAACTGATACTAATGCTGGTTTCCAAAAAATATATCCAGACCCAATAAATTAATTAATAATTATTACAGTATCAACTATTCATCAGGGGTATACCACTCTCACAATATCATAATGTCATAACAACCAAACAGTAGAACAATTAAACAATCATATAGTAATGAAATTGAAAAATTAATATTGACACTTAAATGAACACTCTTAACATCGACATCAAAACTTAAGAAGGCAGAGAAGACAACAAAGAGCACTTGTCCCAACTTAACAATCTATTACAGCTTTTGGTGTCGCTTATAAAACTAGTCTAAGTTTTCAGTCACTTAGAAATTTCCCCCTCCCAATTCTCTTTTACATTCCCCCCTTCGCTTCACCAACGTAACTCTTCACTGTCTGTTCTTATATAGTTTCCGTTTGTTAGCCTTAATACGTTGGTGTTCTATCCCTTCATTTATTTAACACTACGGCCAGTTCTTAGTCTCTTACGTTATCTACTTAAGTAGACCAAGTTCTCCTTGTACTCCTTATGTTCTTTTCTTAATTTCCGTAGTTAACTTTAGTTTCACTACAGTCCTCTGCTTCTCCTCTCCCCCTTCACCCCTCCCTCCGCTCTCTGTACACTCCGCACTTTCCACAGCCTCCCGTTCCCGTTTTCCGCTCTCTCCTTAGAGTTCTTTCTTAATTTAAAGTACTTTTACACAGTCTCTCTTTCTTTTTGTTCTATGCCATCCCGTTTCCGTTTTCTCTTTAATTGGTATGGCTTCCTCCGTCTCCGGCTTTCTCCGCAACTCCTTGCCGTCACCCCGCTGCAATTCGAGAACTCGCCCGGCGCCTCCACTCTCCCGACGGGATCCAAGCCCCAGCCACCAAACCTCGGCGGAAACAAGAGAACGGAGAAAAAGGCAAACGGTTAGTGCAGCGCGTTCCCCAGAGTATGTCTCCGCTACTTTATCGCCCTGCCCTTTAGCTCAATTGCTTACTCCCGGCCGCCATTTTCGGGCAGCTTACTGGCCTTTTCCTTTTATTTTCTGAAATTCTTTTTAAGTTTATGAAAGTAGTTTACGTTTAGCTTGAAGTAAGGTACGGTGTTATACTTAGCTTCATTCGTTGTCCTCCTTTCGGCTCTTGTAGTTCCTGCGTCTCAGCTAGTCCCCCGCCGAAGTCTTCTCCCAGCAGGGTTTTTTTTTTCCTCAAAAGGCTGTATCAGTCCACTCTGTCACTGCAACGGGAATTGCCTTTCCCACTCCGACTGGCAGACACGGACTCCTACTGTCACCCTTTTTACCTGAGGGCGACAAGATGTTTCCTTAGTCTAGCTTTTTTGGGAAAATTTAGGAGCTTCTCAGAGAGAGCTCGTGTCTCTCCGTCTGCTCCAGACGCGACCGGAACCGGAACCCAGCCAGGGAACTTGTTAAAAGCAAAGCAGATTCATTTATTCCTGATTGTGAACACCTCTCCCCTGGTGAGGTTTGAGTGTTAGGTGGACTCAGGGCTCTGAGTCACATCATCTCTCTGCTCATGCCGAGCAGAGGGGCTGAACTACTGGGTGTCTTGGCTGAGGACCCACATTCTTTACCTCTACCTTTATACCCACATTTTATAACTCCTCTCCCTGCGGGGGTTTGGGAGTTTTAGGTGGATGCAGGGCTCTGAGCCACCCTATACCTTTGCTCACATCACTGGATGACCCACATTTTATATCCTCCTGATTGTGAACTCCTCTTCCCTGCTGGGGTTTAGGTGTTAGGTGGAGTCAGGGCTTGCGGCCACGTGAGAGAGGCTGGAAAACATGACAGCCTTGCATGACCAGTACTCCAGGGGATTGGTGTTGGCGGGCTCAGGGGACCATCACCTCTGCTGAATCTTCCGCCATTGCATGCCTGGCATCCCCACTGCTGCTGATCTCTCAGTTCACCACTGACATCCAGTAGTGGGTCTTCTCACTGGCTGAGCAGCTGTGGCTCCTCCCCCTCCTCCCAGCCTCTTCCACTGGCTGTTCCCTCTGGCTGGTAGCCTCTGCATTTCTTCGCAGAGCTCATGTTTCCATTGCTGGAGCTCTGCGGTGAGAAAAGCAATGCAGATACAGGCCAGCTTGTACTCCCCTCACTTGCAGAGAGAATTCATCCTGCTGGTGATGCCTACCAGCAACCTCTCTTCCAAGGGCCTGACCTGTGGAAGTATAGCCATCCCTTCAGGGTCCGGCTCCAGTGTGGCTGGTGCCCAGTCTAGTCCTTGAATCAGGAGGATTGCTTGGCCCAGGCTGGCCATATGGGCACAGAGCACATTGGTGGTGTCCTGGAAGGGCTTGAGGCTGTGCACCATTTGGGAGTGGGTCAGCCAGTCACTGGAGCTGATGCTGAGCTCCTGTTCCCCATGCAGGATGGTCATGGAGGAGATGACATCCTGTGCTATGCTCTTCTGATCCACCAAATGTGCAGTTGTGGTGTGGGTGGCATTCCTTATCCTCTTCCACCTGCCTCTCGTGCAGCAGACAGGCAGACCTGATGCTATGCGAGAAGTGGGTGGCTAAGCACTGGTAGGTCTCAAGCAAGGACCGCATCTCGAGGGGGGAAGCATCCCAGGGGGCCTTGACAGTGATCTCCAGCCCCAGAGCATCCTTCCCCACCAGCTGCAGTGTGTGCACCAGGCAGATGATGCCCTTGAGGTGCACACACTTCACCTCTACCAGTATGTTACCAGAGAGCCAGTTTGGTGTAGTGGTTGCGTGCATGGACTCTAATCTGGGAGAACCGGGTTTGATTCCCCACTCCTCCATTTGCACCTGGCTGGATGACCTTGGGCAAGCCATAGCTCTGTACCAGCTGTTCGCTCAAGGACAGCTTGGGAATAGAGCTCTCTCAGCCCCACCTACCTCACAGGGTGTCTGTTGTGGGGAGGGGAAGGGAAAGGAGTTTGTAAGCCGCTCTGAGACTCCAAGTGAGTGAAGGGTGGGGTATAAATCCAATCTCTTTTTCTTCTTCTTCTTCTTCTATGTTGGTATCTGTGACCATGTAGCCATGGATGATATTGCCACCTCCCACCCATTCCCTCAGGCCACTCTGTATCACATGGCAGCAATGTTTTGTGCCATGTGGTCTGCCGCCATCCCCTGCACATGGAGCAGAACCACTTTGTGGCCTGGTGGCAGGAAGGTCCTCTCCTGGGGCTGGCCCGTGCCCTGACAGTCCTGCTGGCTGCTCCAGAGGTCTGCCGTGAAGAGCATGGTTCTGCCCTGTGCTCTGGAGAACTGAACCTTGACCATTGCTGGTAGAAGGCTGCATGCTCAATAAGGGAGAAGGGCTGGCCATCCACAGCAATTGTCTCACTGACAAGGTGCGTGACTGCTTTTTGGGCCCTCCACATAGCCCTTTTAGGATCACAGAATCATAGAATCATACAGCTGGAATAGACCTCCAGGCATCTAGTCCAACCCCATGCACAATGCGGGAAATTCACAAATACCTTCCCCCCCCCCCCCCAACACCCAGTAACCTCTGTTCCATGCTCAGAAGATGACGAAAAAACTACAGGATGGCACTGGTTCTGCTGGGCACATTGCAAAAATTCCACCCACCTTCATTTTCTACTGCAAAGATTCTTGGGTACTTTGATTCTATTATCTAGGGCTTTTATTGTCCTTGCTTTTTTTGTTTTTTCCCCTCCACTGGAAACAATGGAGGATGGGGGCACCTTCTTTGGGGGCTGTAAATCCATAAATCCAATCCTCATTAAACTTGGAGGGCAGGTAGAGGAGAGTCAGCTGGAGATCCCCTATGAGTTTGGTTTCTCTAGCATGTTGAGGCATGTATACTACTATGTCAGAAACCTCATGAACTGAACCTGTTCATTTAACATCTAAAAGTTCATGACAGTTTGTGGTTCGTAACCAAGGCACACCATGAACCGAACCACATTTTCTCATTTCATGCCCATCTCTAACAGTGACACTAGAAGAAAGTATGTTTCTCAAGAGCTCACACAGAAAAACAACTCGAACACACACAGACAGTGACAGCTTTTCACATGTGGGTGAACATTTCTGCCTACATAATCAGCCTCTTTTAAACTTCTACATCCTTATCTTGTGAAGAAATTTCTACAACATTCTTAAAAGGCTGACCATGGAATTAAAGTATACAGATCTGTTTAATTAAAAAAATAGCCAGCAGCCAAGTAATTTGCTCACACAGTGATATTTCTGCAATTTTCTCCTTAATAGCTCTTGTGTTAGATCAGATGCTGCCCCCCCCCCCCTTTCAGGATCAGGTTTTTTTGGTGGCTATGGCAGTACTCCTAAGCAGATCCACTCGAAAGTAGGCCCCGTTTTATTCAATGGGGCTTACTCCCAAGTGCTCTTTGGGTTGCAGCCTATTGGCAGACTAGGAAGCGGGGGGGGGGCTTCAACACCTGGTAAACAAGCAACAACTCTCTGGATCATAAACTTTGGGCTCTTCAAACAGCTTCTTCAGTCCACCTGCTGGTTATTGCATTACGTGTGATGCATGCAATATAAAGTACATTTCTTGATTACATTGTTCCCTGCCTAAAGTCAGTGTCAACAACTGAGAATTAACACTCTTTCTACCTTGCCAGAGAAAGCACTCTACATTATTCAAAAGCTTGCATAAATAAAAGTTTGGGCCCAGCAACAGGTATCGAAATGACCTGTCTGAAAAATCCTGAGGGAACAGCCCTGTTTGCATTGTGCCACGCACTCTTGCCTAGTATTCTCTTCTGCTACAGAATAAAAAAGACCCATGCTTCACAGTCCATCTCTCCTCTGTCTCAGAAGGCTCGCTGTCTGATTTCTTGCTCTGAGGAGATTAGGTAGCCTGTCTTGAGGGAAATAAAAACGACATCCGCAGAGTGCTTGCACACCGCTCGAATGCTCTGTTCCCCCCTCCCTTTCCTTTGAGGCCTTAAAAAGAAAAAAAAGGAAGGAAGCTTGAGGCTGGTGGCTTGGCAGGTGCAAAGCCTTTTAGAGCAGACATCTGTTTTAGCGGTAGCTTTGGCCTCAGTGCAGGAGAGCAGAAAGCCTGTACCTCCCCTCCTTTCTACTTTTTAAATTTTAAACTGTTCTACAGACATCCAGGATCCTGTAGAAGAGACGCACCCAGGGACACTGTCGTTTCATTCTGGGTGTTCAGACTTTGCACTGTCATATTTGTACAAGAGGCGCTTCTGGAGGGTGAGGATTCCTTCCTGTTAGACCAGTAACTGTTTCACGCAGCTGTTCTTTTGCTGCGTTATAGGAAGGCTTTGGCAGGCGCAAGACCGATAATAAGTAACACTGGATGGGGGGGAGAACATTGCAAATTAAAAATAAAATTACAGGTGCAAGGGATAAATTTGCCTCTTGAAATACAGTTTCTTTCAGGCTGTCGTTACTGAGAATGATCTAATGCTGGGGGTTTGTTCTCAGGCCTCATAACGCTTATGCAAAGTAGGGGCCCAACATCCAGTTCAGAAACTAATGGCAGAGTGGGTGACCGTGCTGAACATTGAAAAATGCCACTACTTTCTGAGTTATAAAAGTGAAAAGTACTGAGGTCAGAGACGCGTCGAGTGAAAACAGCTCATACTTTATTAAGAGATCGGAACAAGACTGGTTGGCTGGACTCGCAGGTCCGCTTTTTATCCCCGTTCTCGACTGCACCCATGCACACACCCAACACCCGTGAGTCGCTATTTACAGTGTATTTGTCTGTCCCAGGATGCAGACTTGCTCATTGGTCCCTTTTAGGATCCTGGGGATCTATTGTCTCTGGAAGCAAAGCTCAACGGCTTCGCCTGGCCATGTGTTTGGCTGACTGCATGTGCGGTTCCTCGGCCAGAACATAACAAAAAGACAAAATTAATCTGCATTTACTATACATCAGAAAGAGATATAGTAGACTAGGGATGTCAAACATAAGGCCCGGGGGCCAGAGCCGGCCCATCCAGGGCTCTTACCAGGCCTACAAGCAACTGGTATGTCAGGAAATAAAAGGTACACCCCCTTCTATGGTATCCCTTGGAAAAAACCTAGCCTTGCATATGATTAAATACATCTATTGGGGCTTTTGTGGGGGCCCCAGAAAATCAATTGCTTTCACTGCTAGGAATCAATTGCTTTTGTTTGTATTTTGAGTAAAAAAATAATATCATTAATTGGGTTTTCCTGTCTCCTTTATAAAGTTTATATCTTCAGTACCTGGCATTACATTTTATGGCATACATGGCTGGCCCAACAAAGTGACATTTCTGTCAGGTCTGGCCCTCGTAACAAATGAGTTTGACACTCCTGCAGTAGACCTTCGCCATTTGCAGATTTGTAACATATGATTGCACTTATTTGTGGGTCCAGCTACACAGCACAGTCTCCAGCCTGTTTTTACTTCCACTGTGACATTATCATGATAATTACATGGTTACATTTTGTGGGAAATTGTGTTGTTTTACAGACCTGGTGTCTCCCAGTATTGGCAGATTTTGCCATTTGTGAACAGATCCCCCACAAATGGTGAGGGTGTAGTGTATATACATCAAGACTGGAGAGGGGCAGCCGTGTGGTATGCATCTCATTAGACTTTTGCTATGATTGACCATTGTGAAATGCTGGTGCAGTGGCTGTATGGCTGCCAGGCATGGCATGTCCATGGCATGGCAAGACTTGGCAACTGGTGAGGCATGATGGTCATCCCTAATAAGATGACACAACTTCTGATGCAACCTGGAAGTGACATAATTGCACCAGTGGGCGGGACAATGATCTAGCACTTACCCACAAACCACATCTTTTTGGGTGAGTGCTGGAGTGTTGTCCCTGATGTGATGCTGTCACTTCCACGTCATACTTGAAGTTGCATCATCACGTTGGGGACAATGATCACACCTCCAGTTTCACCGGCCAGTTTCCTTCCACCACCCAGCTGAGCAGTGGTGTCAGGGAACAGGAAGTCTCCTGGGAACCTAGTAAGCCTAAGTGATTGTGATAACATTCTTTGCTTGTAGGGTAGATTGGGAGACCAAAATGGCCCTGGAAAAGGACCACGCCTCCTCCTGTTGCCATGCCTTTCTCACCTGATGAACAGAGCAGAGAGAAAGGAGGTGATACTGAATTCCTTCTTGCCAGTTGCACCTCTCACCACCAAGGAGGGCAAACAGAGGCACTCCCATGCTTGTCTCCAGAAACGTGACACCTCAGCTGGCAGGGGCTGAAGCCAGATGCTGCTTTTCCTGTGTCCCTCCTTGCCAGTTTGGGCACAGAGAGTTGGCGAGGAGGAGAACAGGTAATGCCATGCTCCTCCTTGCTAGTTGCACCACATCTGTACCGGCAGGACGAAGCCATGAACTGCTGTGCCTCTTGACCAGCTACACTGCACCTGAGCCAGCACAAGGCATAGCTGGGTACTCCTGAGCTTGTGATTCCCTTTGCTGGCCCGGGTGAGGATGAGCATAGGCAGAGTGGCTCCTGTCTTCACCGTATACCAGTGGCACCTGCACTCCTTTCTCATGGGCCCCACTGTATGTATGGGGAGGTGTGGAACTTAGGGCAATGGCCCACTGGGGGTTCCACCAACAAAGTAAATGGCCAGTCCAGCCCTGTTTGCTGAGGTTTGTTGGATGGATGGATGGATAGGAGGTTTCAAATGGTGGTGGGCAACAGGATAGCAACCCCCACCCCAAAGCTTTCCTGTGGAGTCCCATAGGGACCTGTCCTGCCCTTCTTCTATTCAAAGCATGTATGACGTTGAGGGGCAAGAACTTTTGTTGGGATGGTGTTTGGCGCCACAGCTGTGCCGCTGACAGCAATGCTATTCTTTTTCATCTGACTCAAGCTTTGCAGTTCTCTTCCACAGCTGGCAATGATAAGGTGACTGAATGCAGGAGAGGCAAACAGGAATTCTGACAGGACAGAGAAGAAATGTTGGGTCTGTCATTGCAGATGTGGATTTTTCACAATTAGATGTGCAAGCTGTCACCCCATTTCATGCTTGTGCATTAGGGTCATGAGGAGAAATGTGAAAGTTAAAGTTCAGACATTATGAAGACATTCCTTTCATACTGACCTCAAAATTTGATATTCTCTAATGAGACCCTTTTGCAGTTGACAATGTATATGGATTCTTTACTGGTTTCCAGATGATTTCCCAGCAATTACCATGAAACTTTGGGACACTACACTTCACATATTCCCTGCTTCATCAAAGGTTTGTAAACAAGCAAGGAGTTTTTAATTTCAGTGTGCTTTTTGGCACTGACTCTTTCTTTCTTTCTTTCTTTCTTTCTTTCTTTCTTTCTTTCTTTCTTTCTTTCTTTCTTTCTTTCTTTCCTTCTTTCTCTCTCTCTCTCTCTCTCTCTCTTTTTTTTCTCTGAACTGCCTTTCTACTGTTAGTTTTGCAACATTTTAGACACTTTTAGAACTGCCTTTTTAGCTGTTTTGAATTTGTATATTGTTTTGGTGACTTATAATCTGAAAGGTGGTTTATAAATTCTATATATAAATAACTTAAACAAAGCCAACTAACAATAAAGGTGGGCAAATCATTTGCACTTCCACTTCCACCCTGTATTATATAATGCTCATATTTACTCTTAAAACAGCTAATTTTTATAGATAAACGTTTGTTTCTTTATTTGCAAGCACTTTTGAGGGGTATTGTTATAACTTTTATTTTTTTTAAATCACATCAGATTACTTTTCTAAGAAAGTTTACTAGTATCAATATATTTATTAAATTATTAATCCTTTCAAGATAAACCTTAACTCTGATATACAAAAAGGCTTTTTCGATCCACCAGGGATGTCAGTGGACCAAAGAGATTTCCTTCCACATGGAACGTTAAGCCTCCTCCTCCTTCCTGCTGCAGCTCAGAATTGTCACTTGGTAACTTTGCAAGCACACGGTCAGGTCTAATGCAAGCACTGCTGCGTTAAAGCCTTGTGCACTCTGCTGGCTAACTAAAGAAGGATCTGGACCACCAGAACCAGTACCTTTCCGACAAAAATAACCCCCAAATGCTGCTCCCGGGAGACAGGGGACCCACAGGAATCACATTGGATGGAGTGAGGGGTCTCTATCAGGAGGGGAAAAATGAATGAAAATAGTCCCTTCCCCCATGCCTGCGGAAATCCTCCTTTGGATCCAAGCTACGCTTGCCAGCTCCAGGCTGGGAAACTGATGGGGTGGAGCCTGGGAAGGATGCAGTGTGGAGCAGAGAGGGACCTCAGTAGGCTGTAGTGCCATACAGTTAGGCTTGCCAACATCCAGGTGGCACCTGGAGACTTCCCGTTATTACAGTTGATCTCCAGGTGACCAAGGTCAGGTCCCCTGAAGAAAATGGCTGTTTTGGAGGTGCACTCTATGGCACTGTACCCTGCTGAGGTCTTTCCCCAGCCCAAACCCTACCCTACCCAGGCTCCACTCCTATAATCTCAAAGTATTTCCCAAACCACAGCTGGTGATCCTACATGCAGTCCACCTGGCAAAGCAGCCATTGTCTCTGGGTGAACTGCCCTCTGTAGTCTGGAGATCAGGGGTAATTTCAGGAAATCACCAGGCCCCACCTGGAGATTGGCAACCATAATCCAGGCATAACTGTTTTGATTTGATGTGACCTCAGGACATGGGAGAATGGTTCATGCAGTCTGTATCTAATACTGTGGAACGTTCCTAATTAGGGTTTCACATAAAGATTCATTGTGGCAAAAAAAAATAAATACTTTTTTCACTATGTCCTTTGTGATGTCTGCAGTGGGGCGTGAGTCAGTTTTTTCCACAATAGACAGAGCAGACAGCTGGTCCAACGAGCAGTGCATCATACTAACTCATTCATAAACTTATTTGTGAGAAGGTGTCCCAGCTTGATGTTTAAAGAGGTGAATTTCTACCTCATTATGGCTCTCGTTCTTCACCATACCTTTGCGGACCTTTGCATGTGAAGTGGAAGCGCACAAAGAGTCAGGGAACAAGGGAGGGGAAATAAGCAATTCCAAGAAGCAAATCAAAAATGAAATGAACTGCAACAAAAACCATCTGGCGCAAATACCCCCTTCTGAAATGAAAACAGAAACTGTGACATTGGAACTTGAGCACCGACCATACTACTTGCTTTATGTAATATAAATATTATTTACAAACTGTGTTTCTTGTTAAGGTCACTAGGTGGCATTTGACTACCCAATCGAAAGCACGCTTAATGTTTCGTGTCGATTTGGATGGTTCTAATAAAAGATTACATTAAACAGATTTTGATCTTGGTTTTGGATTTTGTGTAGAACAATATAGCTGTATGACTTTTTAACCCCAATCCTACCCTTTCATGAGGAAGTCAGTTCCATTTCCCACTTATTTCCAAGTACATAGGCTTAAGATATGTAGTCTCTTTCTCTCTTTGCCTTCAAGTTGCAGTTGACTGATGATGACCCCATAGGGTTTTCAAGGAAAGAGATTATAGAGCTGGTTTGCCACTGCTTGGCTCTTTGTAGAGACTCTGGTATTCCTTGGTGGTCTCCCATCCAAACACTAACCAGGGCCCCACTTAGCTTCTGACAAGATCAAGCTAGCCTGGGCTATCCAGGTCAGGGCTGTCCGCTTTCTACTCTGCAGTAACTCAGTGCTAGTACGGTGATTATCACTGCAATTGTTTCTACTGGTTTCGGAGACTGGCTCTTAAGGTGCATATCTGATCTCTGACTCTTCCTACGTCCAGTTTCCAGAACTCCCCCCTCCCCGCCTCATGAAGAGCATGTACATGGGCTATTTAAAGTCCTTGGGACATATAAAAACATAGCAAAATCCAAGGGCTTAACTCCATCCATCCATTTCTTTCTTTCCATCCTTCTTGCATTTGTCAACAATATGCTGACTTGGAATACTAAAAGAAATGTTTTATGGGCAGTCAGGAAAAGATCAAAGACAGAGGTGACAAGAAATGAATACTACTGGAGGGCCTCTAAAATTTTACAGGAAAAAATCATCCACTTTCCGTGCTGAACACAGTGTTCTGCAATAATATAATGGGAGTGCTAGCAAGAACATGCAATCCATTTTTGTCAATGGAAAAAGTGTGAAGATGAAGTCTCCTCTAGTCACCAAGAACTGCCTACATTTAGAGATTGCATCTGCAGGGACTCTGGCAACTGGACTCATGAGGGAACACAGTAAGAAAAGAAACATTAAACTTTACATTGCCAGCAAAAGCAGACTGCTGTAGATGGATCTGGGTTTAATTGGAGGGAAAACTACCATAAGATGTGTGCTACTTTCAGCACATATTGGAAAACTAAGCCTTTCTCTCCATGGTATTCATAATCAACAGTGTTTCCTTTTGAAAATGTAGGCCATGAAACAAAACTCTGCTCTCGTCTGTACTTCCATAAATCATCCACTTGCATGATGTCCTGCTTTTATTATTGTTACCTCAGCATTCCAAAATTATTTACTGGGCTCTAAATCACAACAAAAATATTTTTGATGGAAGCAGGTAGCACTGAAGCCTCATGTAGCAGAGTTCAGGTCACAGTTTTGCCAGCTCTGGGCTGGGAAATTCCTGGAGGTTTCAGAATGGAGCCTAGGAAGGGTGGTGGGGTTTGGGGAAAGGAGGGACCTCCTTAGGGTATAATGCCACAGAGTCAGGTCATGTTAGGGCTGCCAAGTCCAACTTGGGAAATATCTGGGGTCTTTGGGGGTGGAGCCAGGAGACTTTGGGGGTGGAGCCAGGAGAAAGGAAGTGACATCATTTTGTGATGTCACATCCTGTGATGTTGCTTCCACATGCTGACACATGAACTCATGAAGTTCCTAATACTGAATCAGGCCATTGGTCCATCAAGGTCAGTACTGACTACTCAGACTGGTAGTGGCTCTCCAGGGTCTCAGGCTGAGATCTTTAATGTCACCTATTACCTGATCCTTTTTTAGCTGAAGAGGCTGATACCTCCTGCATGTCAAGCAGATGCTCTATCACTGAGCAACGGCCCTACTGAATCCTTCCTCATCTCGGCAGAATATGAAGCACTAAGTGCTACACAAGTGCTAAATATGATTTTCATATCATAAGAACAGGAGAGAAGCCACAGTGGATCGGCCCATCCAGTACGGCCCATCCAGTACAACACTCTGTGTCACAACAGTGGCCAAAAATACCAGGTGCCCTCAGGAGGTCCAGCAGCGGGGCCAGAACTCCAGAAGCCCTCCCACTGTTGCCCCCCAAGCACCAAGAATGCAGAGCCTCACTGCCCCAGACAAAGGGTTCCATTTAGACCTTGTGGCTAATAATAGCCACTGACAGACCTCTGCTGGATGGGGACAGAGAGAGAGAGACAGACAGTCACACAGACAGACAGACAGACAGAAAAAAGAAAGAAAGAGGGAGAGAGAGAGAAGTGGAAAAAACTGGCAGAGGCACTTACTTTCATTTAGACCTTGTGGCTATAATAGCCACTGATAGACCTCTGCTGGATGGGGACAGAGAGAGAGAGACAGACAGTCACACAGACAGACAGACAGACAGACAGACAGAAAAAAGAAAGAAAGAGGGAGAGAGAGAGAAGTGGAAAAAACTGGCAGAGGCACTTACTTCCATTTAGACCTTGTGGCTATAATAGCCACTGATAGACCTCTGCTGGATGGGGACAGAGAGAGAGACAGACAGACAGACAGACAGACAGACAGAAAAAAGAAAGGGAGAGAGAATGAAAAGAGCTGGAAGAGACACTCACCTTGCCAGCCACATGCAAAAGCAGCTCCTTCAGTCCCTCCTTAATCTCTGGGCGGGGCTCTCTTGCTGTGGAAGAAGCTCTCTTGCTGACTTCTTAAAGGGGAAATGTCTGGCGAGGCTTTTTACTGCAGGGCAGGCTCTCTGCAGACATTTCCCTTTTAAGGCAGCCATTTTGTCCCCCCGGTGGCCATCTTTGGAAAAGCGGGAGGTAAGCTCTAAAAATCGGTGTTTCCCCCGCCCTAGCGGGGGACTTGGCAGGCCTAGGTCATGTGGAAGTGTGCTCCACTAAAAGAGGCTTCAGCACACAGTCTCCCAACGCCAACCGCTTTCCTGGGAGGGGGGTTCTGCCCAAGAACTTATCTTGCAGCCTAAAGTTGGTGTTATGTATTGAGCCTGAACTTACTTGCAAAAGGACTTAGCTTGGGACGCATAACAATAGATCTCTAGGAACGTAGAATGGGCCAGTAGGGAGACAGGGATCCTAGAGGAAACCAATCGGGAAACAGTAGAGTGTAAATAGCCTATCATTGGGAGTGGAGTGTGTTTGGGGTTAGGGTTGCCAAGTCTCTTCACCTTACTGGCGGGGGGGAGTCCTCTGCTGGCCGGGAGAGCACGCGCGCCGGGCAACGTCACCGGAAGTGACGTCAGCACGTTGGGGGCGTTGCCAGGGCGATGCTCTGGCAACACCCCCGACATGATGGCATCACTTCTGGTGACGTCGCCCGGTGCAGGGGAAAGTCGTCCAGGCTGGACGACTTCGGGGGTGGGGTTTCCCCCGCTGGCCGAATGCTGGCCGGCAGATCGGGAACCCCTGTAGCGGGGGATCCCCCGCCCCCCGGGCTGACTTGGCAGCCCTATTTGGGGTGGAATCCTTTTTCAGGCATAAATACCAAGCTTTGGCCAGGGATAGCCAGTCTTCTTTCCTCCTTACTGTAATCACTAATAAACTATGAGCTGATCATTCTATGCATCTGAACCCAGTATATTTCAGTTGGGCTAACAGTTTTGGCCCCTGGCTTCAGCAGTTTTCTTTGAAAACTTACCAGGGACCTAACACCCTGTGCACGAGGGGCCATGCCAGTTCAGGGACCTATGCCTCTGTTGCACCAACAGGCAGCTGTTGTGGGGCTGTGACAGTGCCCGAGAGCAGTGCTGGGGGCCTGCACCAACATAAGTGGCCCTTAGGCTGGTGTATCTCAGAGATATGCTGGCATAAAGGTCAGTCGGCTCCCTGAGTGCATCCCCCCCTCCCCGATTCCACTGTTGATCATTTAGTTCTATATCAGGCCATATATACCAGGAGGATCACGGGCAGTGTGCACTCCCAGTATGCAGGTATGGATGCCTTCAAATGTAAGCACTGAAATGGACGAATATCTTTTGGAAATTTTTCTCTATTTCAGCTAGTTTGGTGTAGTGGTTAGGAGTGTGAACTCTAATCTGGGAGAATGGGCTTTGATTCCCCACTCCTCCAGATGTAGCTGCTGGTGTGACCTTGGGTCAGTCATAAGTTCTTTCAGAGTTGTTATCTCAAGGGCAGTTCTCGGGAGAGCTCTCTCAGCCCCATCTACCTCAAAGGGTGCCTGTTGTGGGGAGGGGGAGGGAAAAGGGTTGTAAGCTGCTCTGAGACTCCTTCACGTAGTGAAGGGCAGGATATAAATCCAATCTCCTCCCCCTCCTCCCCTTCTTCTTCTTCTTTGTTTTGTTTTGACTTGTTCAACCTGAATTAAAGTAGAGATTCAAAAAGGCCTAATTACATTTCTTTTTCGTAATGCAGCTAGGCTTGCCATTTGCCTGCTCACAGTAAATAGACCCCTGCCCTCAGCCCCAGTCCCTTGCCTTTGAGAAGCAGAGTAGCGGGAGAAAAAAAAATGGCCAGAAAGTGTCCTCCATAAGGATGGGCTAGGAATCTCCCCATGTCTCTATGGTCTTTATCATAAAGATTAGGAGAAATTCCTAGAACATCATTGGGAAGGGCTGTCATCTCCTCCTCAAACTCCACCCTCTCCAGGCACTGACCTCAAAATCTTCCAGCATTTGCCAAAATGCTGGCGACCCTAAATGTAGCTCAGCATCTTTGTCCTAAACAACTGGAAGTGAGCCCACTGGCATCTGTGGACAATATCTTGCTTCGGTTCTAACTGGTATTAATCCTTGAAAAGAGTTCCCTATATAGATTTGCTCATGAATGCCAAATTCTGTGCTTAAAAAGCATGAGATCTTTATGGTCAAAGTAGATATGACTCAATGTTTTATGTATGTTTATTTATTCAGGTGTCAGCTGGCTCTATCATTTAAAAAAAAATGATTCCCAATCTGTGGGCTGGGACTCAAAAGTGGATCATGAGGCCAGGAGAAAATAGGAGGAACAGGGTAAACTGAGAGAGATGACTCACCAGCAAGTTTTCTGTAGTCCCTGCATAATATGCAGATTGACCAAGAAATACAGTCTGTTGCTCAGAGATGTTTTGTATCTGTAAATATTAAACTAAACTAAAATATTAGTGTTAACTGATTTGAGTCCTGACCTGGATGACTAAGCCTAGTCAGTTGTCATCAGATCTTGGAAACCAAGCAGGGTCAACCCTGGTTAGGATTTGGATGGGAGACCACTATGGAATTCCAGAGTCACTGTGCAGAGTAAGGCACTGGCAAGCTTCGTCTGTTAGGGCAATTCTGCATCTGGCATTCGCTCCACATTTTCTCAGGACTGAGGAAAAGATGCAGTTCAAAACCACATGCAAATACCTTGGGACAATGCTGTACTGTAGAATTTTGGGGGTATATGCTGTTGGGTGGAGCAATGAAATACTTAATTTGCATATTGGGAGGTGTGTGTGTAGTGAGTGATTGGGTAAATCAACCTGAGGAGGGGGAGGAGCAAAGAGAGGCCTAGTCGTTGGTCTCTTCAAGGACTGGTTGCCGAAAGGCCTCAGCTGAAGAGGTTTTTGTGCGGTGTGGGCCCTCCCTTGATGGACAGCACTTCTTCTGGAGGAGGTGAGCCCCCAGACATATCTGACTTTGAACTGATGCTGATTGCTTCTCTCGGATGGTGAGGAGAGAGGCCCTGAGAACTTTCCTTTCCCTGGAGGCCTGCTGCTGAGGGACTGTGACTGGACCAACTCCAAGAAGTAGGGTTGCCAAGTCTGTATTACTCACCAGCAGGGGGGAGTCCTACGTCCGCCGGGAGCTTCCCCAGCACGCGTGCAAAGTGCGCGCACCCGGTGACGTCGCCAGAAGTGATGTCAGCACGTTGGGGGCGTTGCCAGAGCATCGCCCTGGCAACGCCCCCAATGTGATGACGTCACTTCTGGGTGATGTCATTATGTTGGAGAAGTCGTCCTGGCTGAATGACTTCGGGGGTGGGGCTCCCCCCACTGACCGAATGCTGGCCAGCGGATCGGGAACCCCTGTAGCGAGGGATCCCCTGCCCCCCGGGCTGACTTGGCAGCCCTACCAAGAAGAGAACAGTACTTCTGGACCACTGCCTACTGGACCTTTGGTTTGGGAAGGGAAAGGAGTTTGGGGGTGGGAAGTACAATATTCTATGTGCAGAACTGTATTTTCTTTGTTGTAATAAATAGTTGCTTTGCTTAAGCCAAGGTGTGTGAGCGGGAGGGGGCTTTAAGAAAGGAGGTCCTAAGCTTTGCCCTTATTTCCAACACCTGGGTTACAGCACTGACTGCAAAGTCACCTCTGAACGGCCATAAATCTATGCAGAAGGTGCCATAAAACCCAACTGTGACATCCTTGCTATTTGAAGAAACGGTTTTCCCTTTAAACACTCTCTGTATATATAAACTTGGTAGTTTTCTGCAGTCACCAGGAATTAAAAATTCCAGATCTCTCTCTTTTGGTAGTATGACCTAGGGTCTGGGCACTTCAGAGGACTATGTGGCCCTGAGGAAGTACTGTACTGATTTCTGGGATAAGTTTAAACAAAAATTGATTTATTTAATAAAGAACAAAATAGGTTTCTGGTTATTTTGAATGGGTGTTGAAGAAAGGAACTTGTAAATATAACTGGCAAAGCTTGGAGTCACACTCAGTCTCTTAAACACCAGTTTCCACTCTGACAGGCTAATCTCTTTCTCTCTCATAGCCACACAGGCAAAACTGTTTGTTTTATTCACACAGAATAAACCATTTGTCTAACCACACAGGACAGACACATCTTATTTCTTTGGCCATATAGACTCTCTCACAAAACTTATAGTCACACAGACTATGTTCACTCTTCAAACTTCACACACAGAATCTTTCACACACACACACACACACACACACACACACTCTCTCTCTCTCTCTCTCTCTCTCTCTCTCTCCTTTCAGAACATCTCCTCCCACACTCTCAGTCATCAGCCAATCAAAATCACACTTGTCTCCCTCTATCACTCTCTTCACATTACTGCAGTCCAGGGGTCATTTCGAGCAGGAGCTCGGGGGAGTTTAGCTCCGGGAGTTGGTGCCAGCCTCCCCCGCCGAGGGGGAAGCCTGCTCGTGTCATGGCTGCAGCAAAATGACTCCATTCCCTGGAAAGGTCCTTGTTCCTCCAACCAGCCTTCTGAAGGCTCAAGCCACCATTGAAGCTATCCTCCCAGAATAGTGGTATTTCTGAGGCTTGGATTAGTAACTGTCCCCTCCCTCCCTCCCTCCCTCCCTTCCTTCCTCTCTCTCTCTCTCTCTCTCCCCCCCCCCTTCTTGCCTTCTGACATACTTCCGGTGATGTCAGGTGGTGTAGCATATGCAAATAAGTTATGCTAATGAATTATGCTAATGAGCTCCTGCACCTCTTTTTCTACAAAATGACCCCTGCTGCAGACACACTAAACATTTAAAGAAACACACACCCCTAAGCATGAAATCATTACACCAATGATCAATGAAAATGAAAGCGGCATGCAGTGTAGAGAGGGTACCATAAAATCCGATGATCAAAGAAAGTGAAAGCAGCATACAGTGCAGAGGGGAATTTCTGTTCCAGCGTTGGTTTGGTAAAACAATGGAGGGAAAAGCCAATGCGGGATCGCCCTCAGTCTCTTGTCTTTAAAACCCTAGAGGGTTGCCATGAGCCAGCTATGTTTGATGGCACTTTACACACACACACCCGATGTGAGATTCCTGTGTTTTAAAGGGGAGTGCAGTTAGTTTGTAAATACATCCCCCAAAGTACAGTAAGCTTAGAACTGGGTCTCACTCCCAAATTGGAGCCCACTCGTTAAAAACAGTTTTCTCAGCTTCAGTACTCAAAGAAAAATTCTGCAGGCACTGGCATGTAACAAGGTAAGTTGGAGGGGGGGGAGGTTTTTATCTCCCCTCACCTGAATGCTATTTTCTGTAAGAAATAGACCCTCATGTCTCTTTACATGTGAATAGTTGGTATATAAATGTGGACCTTATCTTTTTCGGATTTAAGAAATATCCCCATCTTATGCTGAATAGCAACACAGGTACACATTTCAGCTTTTCTTTGAAAGGTAAAGCCCCAAGGAGAGCTCTAGGGAAAGACTCCAGAAGGAATAGCTGTTTCATTATTATTTGTTACCAGGCTGGTATAATCATAATCAATATATCTAATTCTCAATATGGCCAAACTGTTGGATACTTAAGTCCAGACACTGGAGCCACAAACAGGCAAGACAGATCTTTCTACAAACCTAAGAAAAAACCCAGTGTTTGCAGAAAGATGGGATATAAATACAGTAAGTAAGTAAGTAAATAAATACATAAAGGGAATCTCTATGTTCAGAGGCAGTAAACCAGGAGGTAACATCAGGGGGAAGGCCTCAGCCTCTAATGCCCTGTTACTGGACTGCCAGAGGAACTGGTTGGCCACTGTGTAAGACAGGAGGGTGGACTAGGTGGACCACTGGTCTGAGCTAGCATCTTGTTCTTATAAAAATATTTTTACAAATTGAGTTTGAGGTTTTTGTTGCTCAGAGATGCCACACCAACATTAAAGTGCCCTTTGCTGTTGTTCATTGAAATCCATGTTTTCTTGCTCTGCAAATGTTCAGTCCTGTCCAACTCAATAATTTGAACTTCTCTCCAGAGAGCCTTAAGCTCTTTAAGGATCTTTAGGTTGTCAGATTTCTTGCATTCTCTCCCTCTCAGAAGCCAGTTTTGCTTCTAAGCTCAAGATTAGTTTGACTGCATCTTCCATGCATTCCACAGTCCAATAAAATGCTGCCTAATTGCTGCCTTTGCAGAGTTCCATGGGTGACAGTATTTGTCTTTAGACCATCACAGTGGACAATAAACTCTTCTTGGGCTACTGATAAGCCTTTTTATTATTGAAATCGGAGCTGTGTAAAATTAGTTCTGTAGCAAGTAGCCTAAAAACATCTTGTGTGGAGGACAATTCCACTCACAGTGCAAGACTGAGCAGACATAAATCGATAATGAATGATGGAAAAATGCTAAATCTTTTTAAAGGAATGTGAATATTTCAAACACAGCCGTGCTAGATCAGACCAAGATCTTTATCGAGACGTGGCCCATCAAGACTCATCAAAATTAGTTGGGCTTAATTTGAAAACAATTAGCTTGTTCTTTTTTCAGGGCTATTTTTGGGCAGGAATGCACAGGAACGGTTTCCCTGCACCCCCCTTCCTTTCCTAGCTTGCCCACCTCGACAGGCAAGCTAGGAAAGGTGTGTGTGGGGGCTCTGCCAGGCTTTTCCACTTCAGTGGGCGACCAGGGGAAGCCACAAGGAGGCATTTAAATGCCTCCCGGCGCCCCTCGGGCCTTTCCTAGCTCACCTGTTTTGGCAGGCAAGCTAGGAAAGGGGGGGGGGGGGCTCTGCTGGAGCTTTCCTAGCTCACCTGCCTCCCCCCCCCCTCTCATCTCTCTCACCATAACATGTCGAATGCAGGAGCTGCAAGTCGCTCTGCTGCTAGGATCTAAAGCCATTAAATCTGACCAACTCTGTTACCATTAGTCCTATTCCCATCTTGATTAAAAATAAATGCTTGACATTTAGGAAGCACCTTGAAGTGCCTGAAGCACTTTGGCACATGTTGACAGTAATTCTCAAAACAGTCCTATAAAGTAGCTTAATATTGTCCTGTTCCCCATAGCAGTTGCAGGGCTGAGGCCAAATGCCCGTAGCTTGTCAAAGGACACATACTCAGTTCATTGCAAGCCAAAACCCATCTTCTGGGTGTGGAACAGTGGTCACTGAGGGTGTGCGGGGGGAGGAATTTGTGAATTTCCTGCATTGTGCAGGGGGTTGGACTAGATGACCCTGGAGGTCCCTTCCAACTCTATAATTCTGTTCTGATTTGGACCAGCAGGGAAGTACCTAGCCTACTGCTGTCCATAATCGATGTCAGCTGAAAATACAGTGGGTTAACCCTCACCCATAATAGAAGCAGCACCTGCAGCTATATGAAAGGAATTCTCTCAGTGGCCATTGTTTGCCAACCACAGCAGTATTTCCAGACCTTAAAGAATTTGTTTCTGTCAGTAAAATGTAGGGGGAGCGGGCATGTCAGGCCTGATAGCAGCCACTGGACAACTGGACACCATGCAACTTGCGTAACTCATGCAGGCCCAGAGTGTTTATTGAGATGTTTGCTTATGTTAATGTTAATGTTACTTTTAAAATAAGTATAATATTATTAAAAGTATGGAATTGGAAACTTTTTTTAAAAATAATGTTTTTATTGGTTTTGACAACAGACAAGGTAAACAGAATAAGAAGCAAAAGGTGGATGTGGCTGGATGACCACACTTCTGGTAACATGGGGGTGTGGCCTGATATGCTAATAAGCTGTGCTGACAGGAGTACGGGCTAATAGGCTGATGAGTTTCTGCTGTTGGGTGTGGCCTGTTATGCTAATGAGTTCCTGCTGAGCTTTTTCTACAAAAAAAGCCCGCTTTTTCCCAGTGGCATGATTTAACCAGGACTAATTTTAGTTGCTTTGCACCATTTTTGTTTTGTAGATTTTCAACTTATTCTGTCCTTCAGATCAGGCAACAGCATTTAAAACAGTTTATTTATATTCGGCTTCAGCTCCTCAGACTGAAAGTGGCTTACAAGGCTGCAAGAGCCACAAGCTAGAAACAATATACAGTTAAAAACACAAAGTGAAAAATGGACAATTCTGTCAAAACAGCCTGCCTTCCAGAAACTGTTATCTGGAATAAAATTGTCTTACATGCCTTCCTTGTTTGGGAAATACCTGGAGATTCTGGGCGGTGCCTGAGGAGTGTGGAGTTTGGGGAAGACAGGGAGCTCAGCAGTGATATGACAGTGCACCTGGGTCAAAGGTGGGGCTGCACCTCCCACTGGCAAGCCCTGATACCCCACTGCTGCTTGGTAGGGTGGTGGGGTAAAATGAAGGGGGGGGAAATCACTGTGATGGCGTGATGTCACTTCTGGTGCGGCACTGGAAGTGACATCATCAAGTTGGGGCAACACTCTAGAATTCCATTGAAACACTATGGTAAAACCACCTGACTATGGCCTCAGTGCATCAGTGCAGGACCTTCATGGCTGCTTCTGGGGGTTTAGATAATTAAATGTAAAGCTAAGTGTCATCCATGTACTGGTGACAACCCAATCCGAAGAAGCTGATGATCTTGGTCAAAGGGTTAACATACATATTAAAGACCATTGGGGATAGAATGGGCCCATGGGATACCCCGCACATAAAGTCCCAAGTGGCTGATTCTGTCAATTAAATGAGGGTAAAGTTGGGGTTTGTACTGAATGTTTTTTTATTTTAACACAATTAATCTGTCAATATAAACTTTTATGTTTAAGAGAATTACACATTTATTTAGCCCACCGTTCCAGAAATGTGCTTGAGAAAGCTCAAAGTAAAAAATGAGTAAAACGATGAAAACAACAATGAAAGTATTACCAATAATCAAAGAATCCAAAAAATCACAAGCCAGGGGCATAAAAACAGCCTAAAACAACATTCAGCAGCTCGAAAACTGTATGTATAAAACAGTCCTCAGGCTAGAAACAGTCTACTTCACTGCATCTGACCAAAGTTCAGAAATTTGTGGAAGGGCATGAGCTTTCATCAAGAAAGCTCGTACCCTACCACAAATGTTGTTAGTCTTGAAAGTGCTGAAGGATTCTTACTCTTTCCTTTACTGAGTCCAGTTTCATTGGGTCCCTCCCGCCTTCAATATTTCCTTGCATTATTGTCTTTTCCAGTGAACCTGGTCTTTTCCTGGTGTGACCAAAGTACCATAGCCTCACTTCAGCCGCTTTAAGCTTCTAGGGAGTGTGCTTGATTTGATCTAGAACCCACTTATTGGTCTTTTTGACAGTCCATGGAATCCGTAAAGGTCTCCTCCAACACCACATTTCGAGCTCTTCCTTTCAGCTTTCTTCATTGTTCATCTTTCACACCCAGGCATTGCAATGGGGAACAACAACACTATGGCATGAACTAACTTGATCATGGTCGCCAGCGACACAAGCAATTGTTTTGTGTGCTGCGTTGACATCTTGAGGTCTCTCTTGCTCCTGCTTGGAGGAAAGGATGAGGGAGAGGTCAGCTCACTTTAGAACTGCACTAAAGGAGAGGCAGGAGGGCCGGATTCGCGCCGGACCGCCTGAGAGCATTCGGGTCTCCTACCAGCAGGGGGAGGAGGAGCAGCAGCAGGATCTCTCAACGCACCCTCCCTCTTCGCTTCCATGGCAACCAATCGCCGCCGCTGCCCCGCGCGCACGCCAACGGGCTGAAGGAGCCGCAGGGTGCGCCCCCTCCCCTCCCTTTCGTCGCGCGCGGGCGCGCCGCCGAAGGACGCCGCCCCGCCCGCTCCTTCGACACTTTATTCATCGCCGGACGATTGTTGAAGGCCGAGGATGCGAATCAAAGCTGTCCAGTTAGGCATCGCGAGCAGTTGCATCGCCTAAACGACGTTCCTATTCAGGTAAGTAAGGGAACCAGGGAGAAAGGATTTACCCCCTCTGTCTCGCTAAGCATGGTGGGAATTGTAGTTTAGGCGGCTATCGCTTTTTTTAGTGGCCAGAAGGAGGCGCGGGCCTGAAAGAACTACAAATCCCAGCGAACTCTTGTGGGGTATCTTATTCGGTTTACCCCTTTGCCACTGGTCCGGGGGGGGGGGGGGGTGTCATAACAGAGAGAATCTGAAAAAGGGAAGCGACTAACTGACTGTAGGGTGAAGCTGGGTGTCTGTATGTGGGAAGAGCAGGGGTGGACCGTAGTAGAGGCAAGGCGCCCAGATAACGGTACAGGCAGGCCCCTCTATTGATCCTCTGTCTGTTTAGCTGTCTGAGGCCTTATCACTGGGGGAGGGTGTAAGACTAGATCTAGCCCACCCCCAAGGAGTCGTTGGATAATAATCTTATTGGTGTGAAGGATAAGAAAGAGCTGGGAAAGCTTTAAAGCTGCAAAATCAAAATAGAAGGGGGGAATTGACTGGGGGGCTAATCAGAAGCTGTTATGCTTATTTTATAGATTTCTTTTGTGTCTTACAGCATAAGGAACAGTAAAACAATGGATCTATTGCAGTTCTATTTAAGAATTTTACTGTCTTCTTCCTAGCTTCCCCCAGCTTATTATTTTATATTATTAAAATCACATTTTTCATGCTGTTTTTTTCTTTTAAAAGTTGGTGTTTTTACTATTTGAATACTTGAATAGATTTATTTTGTATTAAGTAGCATCAATTGTGGAGTTGATTGCATCTCAAAGCCAATCCTTTTTTGGTGTCCTTGAGATGTAGGGTAGCTGTGCTGCTCTTTTCTAGGATGTCACCCTTTCAGAGTTCTTAAGGTGCTCACATTTATGTAACTAGGGTGATTTTTTAAAATATGGCTGCCATGTCTAGAGATGACTTGCATATGTAAAACATATATTACTAATCAAACACCATAAACAGCTTTTATATTACATCAAACACAGTACTTCTAATCAGAAGCACTTTTGAACAGTATAAGTCACTGTGATAAGAAAAATTGAAGGTATTAATCAACTCACATTCAACTCAAGAAGGTGATGCTAGCTTACTTGAAAAAGTGGGATGTCTCAGTTTCTGTGGAGGACCATGATGACATGGCAGGATTTGTATGTGGGTGACTGTGCACCTTATACTTAGGCTGAGGACAGACTGGCAATCTGCCCCGGGATAGGTCCGCATGGGAAGCGGGGGAAGGGAGCCTGTTCAGACATGCGCAGCTGTTCCTCGGCTCCCTTCTGCACTTACCCGCTTTGAAGCTGGTTTTCTTGCGCTTTAGAAGGACACTGGGAGAAACCAGTGTCCGGAGGCCGTCTTGCGCTTGCCTCCCGCTTCCAGGCAGTGTGAACCGGAAGAAGTCGGGAGGCAAGCAGAGGCGGCAGTGCAAACATGGCGTTTTGCCAGTTTGCACATGAGCGCTCATGCACACATGCGCACATGAGCGCATGCGCACATGCGCAAATTGCCGAAACAGCCCTATCACGAGCTGCAGAGGCCGGCCCACCTGGGGCCACTCCTCAGCAGTCTGAATGCTCCGTAATGGCACCCTTGCGCAATACCCTGGCCAATGTGGACAGCCAGCCCCAGGGGATTTTTCCCCTGCAGCTTTTGCCTCCGGATTCATCCCACTCCAGACTGCCAGTCTGTCCTCAGCCTTAGTAAATACGTAATATTCATGTGTGCAATGCTTGCTAAGATGCTTAGGTTTGTGTTTCTGTGTGCTCAGTCCTCTGTCCCTGTGAGGAGGGGAAAAACAAAACAAATGGTAGAACTGGCTGTAATGTGCACAATATCATTTTTCATTCTGGGGAAATGAAACAGTCACTGGTTGTGAGCATGGACTAATTCACAGATGACCTGTGACAACAAGATGACTTCTTTAAATGCAAGAAACAATAATGCCTTGCATGTTACTTGCCTGAAGCCTCCCCCAATACTTTGCCATGTTTCAATCAATGTTTAATCTTTTTGTTTTAGTAACTTTGATTTTTCTTCCTTCCTTCCTTGCCTGCAGTGTCTCTCAATCAGTCTGGAGTCTTGTGGCACCTTTCAAGATTTAATGTATTTTTATTCCAACATAAGGTTTTGTGGATTATGTTGATGTGTAACACTACATTATGTTATATCAAGTTGTAGACAGTTTTTGTTTGCATTATTTCCAGTTTCTGTACTCTTAGCCCCACTGTATGGTTTGGGTATTACTAGAGTTTGTTGCTGTTGAATTGTTTTTCTTATTTTGTAGTTTGCCTTGAGTCTTAGTGAGAAAAATGGGCTATAAATGAAGATGATGATGATGTCTCTGTGGAAGTGGGCTCTAGCCCACAAATGCGTGTGCTGGGATAAATTTGTTGATCTTTAAGGTGCTACAAGACTCCTATTTCTTTTATGTTGCATTGGCTTAACATTGGCCAGCCATCTGGAATTTGTCCCTTAATGTTTGCCATATATATGGATAGCTCCGAGAGCTTTGGTACTTCATGACAGCTGGTGATGTTTAAGTGCATTAGTGGTCTTAAGCTGGGGTTGATAGCAGAAGACTATATCAGAAGCCAGAGGAAATCAAGATGTAAGGCTACAAATGGGTTGGAACTTGCACAAGAGATCAAGATACAAATGTACTGCTTTAGAGCTGTTCATGAAGAACATTTCTAGGAAACTATTCTGCACACTAACCCTATTAGCATATGGTAGAGATAATGGACAGGTAAACTAGGGGCAAACTGTTTGCTGGAAAGGGTATTGGCAGAATGGTATATCCCCCTGAACACAAGCTCTACTTCAGAAAGATTCTTCAAATGTAGGAATCTGACTATGTATATTATTTAGAAAACATTTATGTCATATGCTTAAAGTGGCTTACAAAATAAAAATAGTAAAAACGAAACATTAAAAGATATTACAGTAATATATTTGTAAGGAACTCATATTTAGCTGGTTTCAAGAAGGAAAGCCTTTCGGACTGCATTCTATCAACAGTGTTTATGTTGCAGTGGAGTGAACTTCTTACTAACCTCCAAGATCAGATCAGCTTGTGCTGTGAAGAATGAAGGTTAATATCTTTTTGACATCCTTAGCTTATCTAGTGCAAGACTTTTTAAACCATAGATTGGAACAGTACTCTTTGACATGCATTTCTATAAACGGATTTTTTATCTATGATCCATGAATAAACCTATTCGAGGAGTAATCCTAGATGGTTTCAGGAAAGCTTCAGGTGTTGATATAATATTGCAAACAATGTGGAGATAGTTAAAAGAATAAGATTCTTTATCCAGGGATTATTGTGAGCCGACAGCCAAAATTCTGTAACCTGAAGTTCTTGCTTTTTCAAGCAGAATATATTTTGTGAGTAATCTTTCTGAATGAGAACTGTAGAATATGATGGGAAAGTTTCCTGACAAGAGTAGGAGGTTGTTTGCAGTTGTAGCCATATCCACAATTTGTGCGCCTCTGGGAACAGGTTCGGTGGGATGTGGAAGACTGGGCCAGGCTGACATCAGCTTGTCTTCTAAAACAAAAATTTCTAGGTATTTTTCTAGTTACACTTGTCTAAAGATCTGGTAAGTAAAGAGTGGTGCTGGATGGCTGGATCGAAGGCTAGACCTAGAGATGAAACTTCCTGATTTGGCGCTCCTATGATCTGTGATCAGAGTCAGGAGCTAGAACTTGAACTGGAGCAAGCAAAGGCACTGCTCAACCAAGCAAAGACAGAGGGCAAGACATCTAAAATTTACACAGAGCTTGGCTAATCTAGAGGTTTAATGCTGCCTGCCAATCCCACAGGCTGCTATTGCACGCTGCTATTAACTTTCACACATAAAGGAGACTGAAGCATGTAGTCATACAGTCTGCAGTCGTTCAGTAGTTCCCTGTCCTAGACACTGAGGTTCAAATCCTAAAGTCCTCGAGAGGATCTAAACAATGAAGAGATGGCAGCTAAAGACAATTTAGACTGAATATTTAACTGCTAAATAGGTTGAGAATGATCGTATGAAGCTGCTTTTTACCAAGTCAAACCATTAGTCCATCCAGCTCAGTGGCTGGGAGCACCACTGTGGGCTTGCATGCAGAGAACAAGCTTTCCTGACAGCTGCTTTCTAAGGTGGGTTAAGAGGAGATACCAGGGGCTGAATCTAGTATATTCCACACTTAAGGAATATGCTGTACAAGTGGGCTACCCAATTCCTGCCTTCCCTTCTCGGGAAACTTCATGGGGTTGGTGCTGGACCAGTGGTCTAAGGACATGTTAAAAATCTGCCACACTCCTTTACTAGCTGAGTTATCAAAAGGCACACAGATGATGCAGGATGTTGCTTCCTCTTTTACTTTTACTGAGCAGTCGGGTTAGAACAGATAAAAGGAAGTACTTCTTCACCCAAAGAGTGATTAACACGTGGAATTCACTGCCACAGGAGGTGGTGGTGGCTACAAGCATGGACAGCTTCAAGAGGGAATTAGATAAACATATGGAGCAGAAGTCCATCAGTGGCTATTAGCCACAAAGTATAGACAGGAACTCTCAGTCTGGGGCAAGTGATGCTCTGTATTCTTGGTGTTTGGGGGGGGGGGGGCAACAGTGGGAGGGCTTCCTGCCCCCATTGCTGGACCTTCTGAAGGCACCTGGTGTTTTTGGCCACTGTGTGACAGAGTGTTGGACTGGATGGGCCACTGGCCTGATCCAACATTGGCTTCTTTTATGTTCTTACTTTAATAATGCATATGCATCAGTAGTTTTTTCCTGAACTATTTCCGATTTGCTACTTACCCTTGCAGACTTCACATTGAATTGCCCCGTCTCCTGCCTGGGCAAACCACTGCAACTGGTCACGGCAGTTAATCAGTCTGGGGAGTAACAATATAGATGTACTGGCATGACATTGGGTCCTCCTGAGCTATATTACCCCAATTCCAAAGTCACAAAAACTTGATTAGAGAACAAGAATGGAAGAAGCACTGGCAAAGGTAGCTCCAGGTGACCACTGAGAGAGAAGATAATGAGCCAAATGAACAATTTCCTATCTAGCATACAAATTCCTCTTGAGATTTGCTCTCCTGATTTGTGGATTCTTTGGACCTTGAACTGCCTATGCCTGTCCTTTGAAAACAATTTCCTGTGATGATTGTCATTACTAGGATGTTATAGGTGAGGTAATGGCAAATTGTGTCTTCCATGTGCCAAAAATAACTGGGTGACATCACCCCTTTCTCCTACTGTGAAGCGTTCTGGGAGGCTTCAGTACATCTCAAGTGCATTAATTTGTTTGGATGATCATCCTGGAAAGAAGCCAGCTCCAAGTAATTAACGGTTCTTTATAGTCGAGCAAAAGCACATTGCTAGGCCATAGAACTTACGGTTTGATTGGCGTACGTCGTTTCAGCGAGGTACCTTATGTAAGGCTTGGAATCCATAGAGACAGATACGGTGCGCTGACTGGCCTGTAGCTGTGTGTGTGTGGGTTATTGGAAAAGCCAGAACCTGTGTAAGGAGTAGAATTAAAAGAGTCTGGAAACCAGTATACCAGGAGTGTTAAACATAAGGCCCGGGGGCCAGAACTAGCCTGTCCGAGTGCTCTCATGTGGCCTGTGAGCAACTGGTGCAAGGGGGGAACGACAGAAGACTGCTCGCTCGGGGAGGGGGTGGAGCCATTCTGATTGTGGCTTCAGCATGGCAGAACAACCGTGTCTGCAGTAGTCAAACAGCATGGGGACATCTGCCTGGTGCTGCATTGCTGGCTCTCTAGTCTGCCCATGTGGGTTTCCCTCTGCACCCCCTCCCAGCCCAAGAGCCTTGCGGTGAGGATACACCAACTTGGAGCTTATGAGCTGCTGTCCTTTATACAGTTTATATCTCCATACCTGGCATTACATTTTATGGCGCACATGGCCCAGTCTTACAAAGTGACTTTTATGTCAAATCCGGCCCTCATAACAAATGAGTTCAACGCCTCTCCGTTATGCTGATGAAGTACTGTGTGGGGTCTCAGTCAGTGCTACTGGTGCCTTTCCATGTGTGAATGCTGCAGTTGGCCTCCAGTGTTGCGAAAAGTTGCTTTGCTGCTCTCAAGGCTTAGTCACACACTGTTTATATCTCAACAGTTAAATGTGTGGATGAAAAAAAAACATACTTTTTATGTTATGGGCTATGCTTATCAGAGAGCTGGAAGTGGTTTGTCAAGTATGCTCTCAGTCTGAAAACCAGGATTGTTCCCTAGAGATGTGAAGGCCCGGAAAAAAACAGGAAATTTTTTTGGGGGGAAGTCCCCCCCAAGGCCTCCCCTCTGGTATTTCTGACAGAAAAATTGAAAAGTTGGGGGGAGTACTAAAAAAATTCCTATGAAATATTTTCTCTTTTAGAATGAGTGAAATGCTTTTAAAGACAAGCTGGGCATGCTGTGAACACATACAGCTCTTAAATGCAAGATATATTTCTGCACTGAGAAGAAAGCATTTCTGCCCCTTCATAAGGGGAACATGCAGGGCTGTCATTGCTTCTGTTGTCCTTTTGATCTGTGGTTGCCCTTTTCAACTCTCCCTTGCCACTGTGACACACACACCTGCAGATTGGGTACCAAGTAGCTTATTACCCTACCTCAGTGTTTTTCAACCTTTTTCGAGCTAAGGCACATTTCTTTCATTGAAAAAATCCCGCGGCACACCTGACAATATCTCACGGCACAGTGGTTGAAAAACACTGAAATACAAGATAAATGGGTCATTAGTTGCCTCAGCTTAAGTATTAACTATGACAGTATTACAAATACACGTAATAGCCACTCAACTTGAAATCGTAAGTTACAGATCCAAAGTGTAATGGCTCCTTCCCATAACATTGACCTGAGTTTCAGAAGAAATATAATGTGGATGTATTTTAATACTGCGATTCTGCTAAAGTTTTTCAAATAGAGAGTTTAAACTCTTACTCTTATGTGAACGGCATTCCGCTGACCATAAGTGATTTGAAGAGAAACACAGTACACCCATTCTTCGCTGAGGGACAGTTACTGATTTGAACCCCACCCTGACAGAAACAGCTAGCTGTTACCATCAAACATATTCATGTTTAGTGGAATGTCTTGGTGCAAATCACCCCCCCCCACACACACACACACAACCCAGGAGCCAGGCACTGGAAGAAACCAGCTTACTCTGCTGGAGGAGTGAATGCCCTTGGTACCGAATGTTCCTGTCCTCTGTATTAACATCCACAGGTCTAGCATGACTCTGATTCAGTACACGAGTCCTCCTCATTCATTTAAAACCATCTGCCATGTGCGAGCCTGCCTCCAGCCCCCACGAACTGGATGCTGCTCGAGTCCGCCGCCTCGCCCTGCTCATTCTCCAACACGCAGGCGATCAGCCGACTGCCGCCGCCGACACACGGCTTGGAGGCGGCCAACATCAGCGCCAGGGCCAGAGACGGAAAAAGAGCAGCCGTGAAGTGGGACCCGCGGAGGCCCACCTCCACCTTCCGGGCTGAGAGGCCATGCAGAAGAAGACAGCCCTCACCTGGAAAGGCTCAGCTGCCCCCTCCAAGGCTCGTGGGGGGGGTGGCACAGACGAGCCAGGGTGTTGGCTCCATCGCGGCCAAGTGGAGGCTGCGATGGCGGGGCCCGTGGGGGGCGCTGTGCGTCTCCTGAGGAGGACCCCCCTTCTCCTCCTCCCCCCGAGCCACTCACCGCTTTCATGGCCGCGGCCATGTCGTCATATCTCTTCACCTGCTTGGCCAGGCGGGCTCACTGCAGCACTCACTGCCCACTGCAGCACTCTTCACCTGCTTGGCCAGGCGGGCTCACTGCAGCTCATGGCTGCTGCCTCCGTCGTGGCGCTGGCAGGTCAGGTGGGCGAACAGACAGCCCCTCGGCACTCTCCCTCCCTCCCTCCCTCCCTCGAGTCCTCGCAAGGCCAAGGGGAGCTGCGCCTCAACGGCGGCTCCCTCCTACCTCAGGCCGGCCACAGAGCGTGCGAGCGGAATCAGCGAGAGTGCGCCACTGTTCTTTCTCGCATGCACAAACGCGTCCCGGAAGGTCAGCCCGGAAGGCACATTTCTTTCATTGAAAAAATCCCGCAGCACACCTGACAGTATCTTGCGGCACACCAGTGTGCCGCGGCACAGTGGTTGGAAAACACTGCCCTACCTTGCAGGTGGTAAAAAGATCACCAGGAGGTGGGGCAGAAACTGCGCTGAAGCCTCAGAGGAAAACTCTGAAGTTCCATTAAGAACTGAGCTCTCTCTCTAACCAGTAGCCATGGAAGGAAGAAGACAGCAAGCAACTGGAACTACATCTAGCTGTGGTGGTATTATTATTGACCCTTTGTGTGCCACTTTTCTGACCAAAAATATATAGTTTATGCTATTTACCATAAAGCTTGTGCTTTCTATTTTAACTCCTTTTTTCCTATTTCTCTGACAGCAAAAAGTAAGGTACATGTACTAAGGTAGCATAGGGGGCATCAGCTTGCAGTTTTCTTTCAAGTAGTTGGCATATTTGCAGTTTTGCTTGCAGAAAACTAAGGCATTTGTAACTTTTAAATTTCGTAAGTAGGTCAAATATTGCAATTTCATATGCTCAGGAAGTGATAAATAATGCATTTTTTGTTTTGAAAGCAATAAAAATAGTTTAGGTTTGACAGGACAGTAAAGATTGCATAGATTTCCATTTTCCCCCAAAATCCCATTTTCTTCTTTGGGGAAAAACAGAAAAAAAGGTTCTTTTCTGTGGCTTCAAAAGTTCTGAAAATTGTACATCTTTTACATACTGTTGCCCCATAATGGCATGGCTCTATGTATGCTGAAATTCTGAGGGAGTGCAGCTTCCTAAAAAAACCATACTTTGGCTGAGGACAGACTGGCAGCTTGCTGCGATATAGTGCCGCCTCTAATTGACTCAGTTTAAAATGTTTGCGGGACATATCAGCCACACAGCACACCCTACTGCGTGTTACCCGCGGGAACATCCCATGGGAGAACATCCACATTATTGTAGCGCATCAGCCACGGAACGCACTGTAAAAACGGCCAAAAGTCATGTGCGCACATGGACAATTTTTTAAAAAAGCCACTTTCCTAGCAGCAGAATGGATCTGCAGGTTCAGACTGCCAAATCTGTTCTGTGCGCGCTCCCCCATGTTCAGACAGTTGCCATGTGTGATGAATGCACGAGGAAACAAAAACTTCTCTTTGAAAACGGTGGCTTTTTAACCCGGCTCCAAGTCGTCCTCTGACGGGGTGAGTATGCCCAGGGAACACCTGACAACTGTGGCTGTGTGAAATGGGCCCATTTAATCTGTTTGCGAAAGGTACCTATATTGGGCCAAACTGCCAGTCTGAACGCAGCCTTTATGTTTCGTTGAATTCTTAAATAGATCTTTTCTAGTCCTTTCTTTAATGTTGTTTGCACCCATTTAATTTTTCTCTTATGTGGAAGAGGCTAACTTCTGTGAAGCACATTCCTGCTCATCAATAGCAAGGGTGGTGGGAGTGTCCTTAGAAATTGTGGTGAAAAGACAAACGCAGCTGCAACAGCAAAATTTTCTGTTGAGTTGTGCTTGCCTCTTTGGGTCTTGGAGGCTTAGTAGGCAGTGCTACTAAACAGGGCAGGCTTTCTCCAAAGGTCACAGCTATCTACAAACCAGAGTTTAAGCAGGCAAGTATAAACCATGGTTTAGAACCCCAGTTCAGCACCCATCAACAGTTTTGGGGGAAGCTTGCATTCAGACATCATGCGAAACTGGAGTTAATCACACCAGGGTTTATAAACTGTGGTTTAATGTGGCATCTGAATGTGGTCAGAGCCATCACTAGACAAAACTTCCCCTGGCAGTGGTTTCTGTGACTAGAAGAATGAGTTATGCAAAATGCATAACTTACAAAATACTGGTGCAGTACACATAATGTATATAGACTACAGAGTACAGCTTTTCTTTGTATAGAGATTTTAGCAAAGAACACATTTCCCAGGCCACAGGGAACAAAGACAGAGGCATGCACAAGGTTTGTTTTAGTAGCTGTAGCTAGAAAGAAGAAGAGTTGGGTTTTTATACTCCACTTTTCTCTTGAGTCTCAAAATGTCTTACAATCACCTTCCCTTCATCTCCCCTCAACAGGCACCGTGTGAGGTAGGTGGGGATGAGCAAGTTCTGAGAGAACTGCGACTGGCCCAGGCTTCATGTGGAAAAGTGGGGAATCAAACCCAGTTCTCCAGATAAGAGTCTGCCACTCTTAACCACTACAAGACACTGGCTATTAGCGGTTGATACCTCTTTGAGTTTACTATGTACTTTGAACCTGTTACATTAACTGTAGCTCAAGTAGCACACTGGAATAAAAAAATACCTATATGGGTAGACTAGGAACCCAAAAACGGCTGTGAAATGAAAATAACTTCGTTGGAGAAACAAAACAAAGTTTGAGTCCACTGGCACCATTAAGACCAACAAAGTTTAATTCTGGGTATAAGCTTTTGTGTGCATGCACACTTCCTCAGATACATTGAAACAGATTTCCTCAAGTGTTACATATAAGTAGGGGAGGTTAGTTGCTAGGACGGGCTAATTAGAGTCAAGATGAATAAGTAACTGAGCGATAACTATAAGCTAAGATTGGATTAAAGCAGTTGGTAAAACCTGTTGTTTGTTGTTCAGTTGCACAGTTTAGTCTGACTTCGCGGCCCCATGGACCACATAATGTCAGGCCCTCCTGTCTTCCATCGTGCTCCAGAGTTTGCTTAATTTTATGTTCACTGCATCGATAACACTGTCTAACCATCTCATCTGTTGCCGTCCCCTTCTTCTTTTACCTCAAATCTTTCCCCGTATCAGGGTCTTTTCCAGTGAGTGCTCCCTTCTCATTTGGTGGCCAAAGTATTTGAGCTTCAGCTTCAGTATCTGTCCTTCCAGGGAACAATCAGGGTTTATTTCTTTTAGGATTGACTGATTTGATCTCCTTGCAGTCCATGGGACTCTCAAGAGTCTTCTCCAGCACCATAATTCAAAAGAATCTATTATTCGGTGCTTGGCCTTCCTTATAGTCCAATTCTCACAGCCATACATTACTACTGGGAATACCATTGCTTTGACCATACACACTTTTGCTGGAAGGGTGATGTTTCTGCTTTTTTTATGCTGTCCAGGTTTGCCATTGCTTTTCTCCCAAGGAGCAGGCATCTTTTAATTTCATGGCTACAGTCACCGTTTGCAGTGATCTTGGATCCCAGGAACATGAAGACTGTCAATGCTTCCATGACTTCCTCTTCTATTTGCCAATAGCAGTGAATTAGCATACAGATAATTTAAAAACTGACAAATTAATAAGAACTAAGTTTGAGTTCAGTGGCACTTGTAAGACCAACAAGTTTAATTCTGGATATAAGCAAGAACTGAGTGACTTAGTATGTGTAGTGAGATAAGAACCCAATATCTCTGTTAAGCTCTGGGGGTTAATGGCATATACAGTGGTAGAAAATGAGCAAGGGAATGTGCCTGAGATGGTGTACAGTTGACATTGCTGGTTTGGTGATTGTGTTGTCTGCATGTATGAGGCAGCAAAGTTGGCATCTGGGTGTATTGCAAGCTCTGGTACCAGTGTCCATGTTCAAATTAGATGTTGGAGAAAGTTAGGTACTAAAAATATGGCATTTCATACAACTTGGGCAGGGTGAATATCCATGCAGCATTGGGGGAGTATGAAGATTCCATAAATCTCAGTTCTAGAGCTAAATTACTATTCCATAAATTGTGTTTCAGCATGTATAATGATGTTCTTATTGATATGCTTTAGGTTTCTCAAAGAAGATGAATTTGGCTGAGATTTGTGATAATGCTAAAAAAGGAAGGGAATATGCACTTCTTGGAAACTACGACTCTTCTATGGTTTATTACCAGGGTGTCATCCAGCAAATTCAAAGACATTGTCAGTCAATCAGAGACCCTTCACTGAAGAGCAAGTGGCAACAGGTATGATAAAGTGGTGCTTGTTTATATCAAGCATGGCAAAATGACTGTATTTATTCTAAGCCATGTATGTCACCAACTAGCCAGCAGTGGCTAGCAAGGACCTTTGCATAATGTCCTCAAAATGCCCTCAGCCATCTGTCAAATCAGTAAAACCTTTCTTTTATGTTTTTTATTCTCCTAAAAATTACTTTCCATCCCGGTTAGATTAAATTTGCTTGGTCAGAGTTCTTAAGGAAGGCTTCACCCACATCACTCGTCAGCATTTTGGCTTAAGAACAAGCGTAGAAAGACCTCTCTTCCCCCCATGCTACAGGTCCAGCTTTGCTCCGGGGACGGTGGTAGGATCTGGAGTGGGACAGGATACAGGAATGGGAAGGAGTGTGGGAGAACCCTCCCCTTCAGGAATCCTAGGCCCCAAATCAAAAAGCAGGGCTTCCTAGGGATACTTAAAAAATATATAACCCACAAACAGATCCTGCTAAACTGATGAAACATTGAGTTGAGGTTTACAGGTTAACGTGTCTTTTCCCTTTTAAAAGACTGATGTTTGACTTTTAATGGATTTTTCCCGTTTTATATGATATTTTATTCGGCATTTTGTTTTTTCTGGGTCTCAGATCATCTTCTGGTAGTCATGATGTTTATCTGCATTATCCAGGTCAACAAGCACAACTGACTCTTTCTTTCTCTTTCTTCCTAATTCTCTTTCCTTCCTTCCTCTGGCTGGCTTCCTGTGTATTGCTTTGATCCCTCCTTTGCCAACATAGCTATTGCCTTTGCTAATCAGAGGCTTAACTCTGTGAATTTGCTTATTTTAGTAGTGCTGTTTTGCCTGCAGTACTCTTTTGCTGTCTTGTCTTGTTCTCAGATGATATTCAGGAAGCTGTGATCTAAAAAGACAAGCCTGATTCATGACAATTATTGTGTTCATGTATATGCATTATATTTAGAGGTGTGCACAAAAAAAAATGGTATTTTTCGGGTTGAGGTAAACCAAGTCCGAAAAATATCAGTATATACCATTATTCCTGGAAAATTCAGGAAAATATTCAGGAAATTCAGGAAATAATCAGGAAAATTCGGTACTGCCAAATATATTTGGCCATTATACCCTATGGGGAAAGTTGCCATAGAGTATAAAGGCACTGGAGCCTTTTCTTCCTCAGGGCCCAACCTCTAGTCAGTTTCACTCCCCCCACATCAGCTGGGGAGTGAAATTAACCAGAGGAAGCAGCAGGGAAGACTCAGAAGGGAGGCAGCCTACCTTTCCCAGCCTGCCCTTCCTCCCAGGATCGGCTCCCCCAGGCTCCCCGCAGATGCGGGGAAGCAAAGAGAAGGCAGTTTAAACTGTCTTCCCTTGGAAACTGGGCTTCTGCGGGTGCTCCACAGCAGGAAGTGACATCATCACGTTGTGCACGTTGCCAGGGTGATGCTCTGGCAACCGCCCCAAAACTCTGTAGTACCATAGAGTTTTTGGGGCGGTTGCTAGAGTGTCACCCCGGCAATGTGCACAACGTGATGATGTCACTTTGGAATATTTCCAAAGCAAAGGGAATTTTCCAATGATACCTTATTTGCTTCTCATGTAACACTTGCTTCAAATTTGCAAATTCTTTTCTTTTTTATTAATTGCTTAAACTGCTTTCAGTGGTGCAATATGTTCTTTAATTAGCAAAAAATAGGCTTTAAGACTTGGTGAGATTTACAGCTTATTTATACATTTTAACCATGCAGAATATAATTTGTGTTATATGATGGACACCAGATAAGGTTTAGCAAACTTGCTGCAACTCCACAGCTTTTCCAACGCCACTTGGCCAATTTTCAGGAAGACACTGAAATAGAACAGCAGATTAACTGTTTAAAAATTGTATTTTTATAATGCTGTCAGTGTACATGGTGCTTTTCATAGAAAGGGATTAAAAGACAGGACCTGCTTCAAAGAATTTACAGTCTAAAGTTTTCAGCGGAACCACCAAGCTGAAATGTTCTGGAATTAAAAAGCAATCCTTTAAGTAATCTGATTTGGACAAATTGCAGGATTTTAAAAAATCTTATCATTTAGCTGGTGCTACATTAAGTTAGAAAAGTAATTGACAAATAGTAGTTGGAGTGAATAATGGTTAATATTTTCCCACTTTTCCATGTATCACAAGTCCTGTGTATAATGAATCTTTTGGAAACATAGTCTTAACAACAAAAAGGTAATTATTAAGGAATGACTAGATCAGGGGTGGCCAAACTGTGGCTCAGGAGCCACATGCAGCTCTTTCACACATATTGTGTGGCTCCCAGCAGGGTGGCTGGGGAAGCAAAAGGGAGGAATGCCTCCCCGATCATTCTTCCCTTCCCGAGCCAGTGTTCCCCACCCTGGGTAGGCTTGGGGGGGGGGGAAGAAAGAAAGTAACTTTAAATGCTTTCTTAACCCCCCCCCACTGGCCAGTTTAGAGAAGGCATTTGTCTCTTTAGATGCCTACTCCAAGCCAAGCCAGCCAGCGTGGGGGCGAAGGGGTCTTGGAAGATACATTTAAAGTTAAAGTTGTTTACTTTCCATTTCTCCCTCCCCCCATCTATTTTCTTTCTTTCTTTCTTTCTCTTTCTTTCTTTCTTTCTTTCTTTCTTTCTTTCTTTCTTTCTTTCTTTCTTTCTTTCTTTCTTTCTTTCTTTCTTTCTTTCTTTCTTTCTTTCTTCTTTCTTTCTTTCTTTCTTTCTTTCTTTCTTTCTTTCTTTCTTTCTTTCTTTCTTTCTTTCTTTCTTTCTCTCTCTCTCTCTCTTTTTCTCTCTCTCTTTCTCTCTCTCTCTCTCTCTCCCTCCCTCCCTCCCCATCTAAAGTTAAATATCATTATTGATATCTATTTTTACCCCTTTTGTTTTTATTTTTGGCAGTCTCATTTAATGTTAATTTGCATATTTTTCAATAAAAACATGTGCGTTATATTTGTTCATGTCTTGAGGCTCTCAAACATCTGATTTTTTTTCTATGTGGCTCTTATGTTAAGCAAGTTTGGCCACCCCTGGACTAGATCAAGTAGTGCTATTTGAGGATAGGACTGTGAAGCGTACTGGACTCGGGAGACCAGGAACGGTGAAATCATGAAGCCTTTATTGAGTGATTCAGCATGTCCAGTAGATGGTCAGATCAAGCATGCTTCCAGGGCCCTCATTATATGCTGGCCGGAGCCACACCTCCGGCCGCACCCAAAAGACCTGATAGGGGCTTAACATATGCGCATGTTTGTCATAGGTTCCCTGGAGGAGCCTTTGGCCGCATTGGCTCCCCAGGGAGAACCTAGGTCCCACATTGGTGGAGGCTTAGAATCCGGACGTCTATTGTTTCTCCAGATTCAAGCTCCCCTCTCTGCCTGACCATGTGCTCTGGCCATGCAGCGGGCGCCATTACCTGGGAGCACATGGCAGGCTGGTTGCTACACAGAACATACTACATTACAGACTAGTAGTTAGAAAACCATAGATCACTAGTGTAATGACCTAAACACACATGATGTCCTGCCTTTCTTTCTTTTAGCACTGTCCTTTAAACAAGAGATTGAATAACTTCAGTGTTGTACAATCTGTTTTTCCTTTTAGTCCACTATATACTTTAATTTATAAAGCAGAAGTGTATAGTCAAGGATCATGTAACAGTTAATGTAATGCTTTGTTTTAAGTGGACTTATATATACTGTCACTTCAGAACATAAACACTGCCAAACTGGATCAGGCCAAGATCTTCCAGTCTATCTGCGAGAATCCTAGATGTCAGCAAGCATTATGGGGATCTACTAGGAACTAGCGAAGTCCACTGTCTTTGGCCTACGGCCACTTTAAGCAACGTGTTAATATTTCTGACTCTCTTATTCTGGCCATCTTAATGCTTCTGTAAAATAAATAAATAAATATGGTAGAATTCCTGTGATCTGTTTATTTTCAAGGTTCGGCAAGAATTATTAGAAGAATACGAGCAAGTAAAAAGCATTGTCAACACTTTAGAGAGTTTTAAAGTAGACAGACCTACAGATATTCCAGTATCTTATCAGGATGAACCATTTAGGGATCCATCCGTTTGGCCACCTCCTGTTCCAGCTGAGCACAGGTAATTGGGTTTAAAGTATGACTTCAAATGTAATCAGTTCAGTTGTATGTTGATCAACCCAAGCTTGAGTGAAAGTGTGAGATAATGTTTGAAGTGTCAAACTAGGACAGGTTCAAATCTCTACTCTGCCATGCTTTGTATTAACTGACCTTAGACCTGTCACACTTGATCTTTCGTTGTGAAGATAAAATGGTGAACGCATGACCATATATGCTACCCGAGACTCTTTGGCGAAAGGGTGAAGTAAAGGTAAATACTCACTCATAGCCAAAAAGATCTATTTCCGGAGCAGACCTTTCCAATTTCTTTTTTCCTGTTGTAGTTCCCTGACATTTTGTTTCAGCAAGTCAGTGCATCCCCCGAAACAGCATGGGGGGCAAAGTGGGTGTCTGCAGTGAAAGGGATCGGTGAAATTGCTACCGTCTCTTCTTTCATTGTTATTGTAAATGGAGTGCTAAGACACTGAGCCTATTTCCATCCTGGTACCACTTACTGTTCCCCAGTCCCAGCTTCGTAGGGTACGTTTGCTGTACAGTTATCTTACCTTGACTTGTGCTCAATTAGAATATCAAGCCAAAACATGGATTGTGCTAACCATAGTTTAAAACCCAAACCACGACTGGAGCTTCTGAATCTGCTGGCACACTGTAGTTTACAGCTGTTCCTTCTCCTTTAATCTTTTCATCTGCTCAGCACCCTGTTTCTCTGGGATGGCAGCTGGAACTATGGCTTTTGATTTGCTGGCTGATTCCAGATCATGATTTGTTGCTTGGGTGGGTATTCTCTGCATCCCAGCTGGTGGCTGCTGAGGGAGGGAGGAAGAGACCCTTTGGAGTGCCACCACATCAGTTAATTGGCATTGGTTTCAAGGCGGGAAGAGTGCACAAGCTAAGTGCTGCTGGGGTGGGAAAGGTATCTGAGATCTCAAGAAACCAGGAGTGGGCAAAGAGCAAGCATTGCTTGCTGTGACTGCTTTAAAACAGGCTGGGAGGCAGCTGAGAAGGACATGGCCAACTACCTGCTCCAGACAATGCAAGGTGGAAGCTGTGGGAGAGGGTGTATGTGTGTCCACAACCCCCCTCCTGGAATGAGGCTAGGAGAACAGGAAATGTGGTAGCATCATGCTGTAGAGGTCAGAGTCACAAGCAAAGGTTCCCCACATTTGTCAGTTCCTTAAACAGTGCTTGACACAAGGTCTGAATTTCAGTTCTCACTCTGGTTCTTTGTTGTGCCAGTGTACTGGGGTTTGGATCTTGTATAAGGACAGTCTGGGGACTTCTGTCTTATGAGCCACTATGTCAGATATTTCCAGTCCCTATAGATCTGCGGGGGTTTTCTTGGGTCTTCTAAAAAAAAATGACTCAGGACACTTCATAGATATAATATAATTAATACCCATATAGCATTTGGTAAGGGTTGAAAGGATATCTAGTCTCTCCCTGGGCATCCACCCACTGGTAACCTCCCTCTCAGATCAGCCTGCACAGTTTATTAATCAGGGGTTTTTTTCCTCCAAAAAGACATTTGAATGGGGGAAAAACACGTTTGTTTTTCTTAACTACTTACACAATTCCTTTTATGTAACAGAGCCCCACCCCAGATAAAACGACCCAACCGAGAAGTGAAACCCTTGAGAAGAGAATCTCCGGGGCTGCAGCGGGGCCCTGTGGGCAGAGCTCAGCCAATCTCAAAAAATGAGAAACCTGCCAGCAGCCGAGAGAGGGACGCTAAAGCGAAAGGAAAAGATGAGAAGGTAAGTGTCTGAGGGGCGGATGGAAGCAGGGGGGTATTTTTCCCTTTGGCAGGAAAGAACGGCAGATTGAATTTAAATAATGGTACAGGAAGGAGTTTCTGTTTGGGGGCTGCTTTACGTAAGACTTTTTTCCTGCAGGGATATCAATTTTTTTGATGGGACAAAGGATGCAAACAGTGTGTTCACATTGCTGTATTAAATGCATACATGTAAAAATATCCTTTTCTTCCAGAACGTATCATTGGCTCAGCTGCTGAGGCCAAATTTTAAAGAGTAAACCTGAATCCTAACCTCCTTTCACTTCTGCTTATGGAAGGGTTATTTTTGTTATTATCTCTCCCCCCCCACCCCCGATTGCAGATGCTTCTTTGCCCCCCACGTTGTTGGGAGCCTAGTTTCAGGGGACAATGCAGGGACAACAGTTCTTCATCTGGCACAGCTCTACTTTGGACTTGACAGGATCTGTCCTAATTTTTCACCATCCTTATTGGACATATGGCACATGAAATTGTTTTTTAAAAGTCAGAGATGTAGATTTCACAGAAGTTTGTTACTACCTTGTATGCCTTTTAATCCATATGTTTGGGAGACTGATCACCAAAAGAAATTTAAAAGGAAGACGAATGGAAAATAAAACAGTGGCCCCTTCCTTTTCACTGCATGTGAACTGGATATTAATAGCTTCTCTTAGCTTTATAGTAGACATAGTGTAGAAGGCTGATGGGGACTACTAGTACAGTTGTTCTCAGATGAACACTTACCTGCCTTTCAGGTGAGCTTACCTCCTCATCCAGAATTTTGGCCAACAAATAAAGAATTAAAGTCCTCTAATTCCAAGTTGGGCAGGACACATTGATAAAGTTAGAGCTCTTTCAAAGTATCAGGTAGAAGCAGATGGTATCTTTACTGCTAGAGTTTTTACAGATCAAGTACTGACAACAACTAAAAGTTACATGAAATTGGAAATCTGTGTCCCAAGAGTGGTAAGCAGAAGTCTGGTATATTGTATGCATAGGGCAGAATTACATCTTAAGTTTAGTTCCATGATAATTTTATCTGAAAAATATCTGAAGAAATGTGCTTGCACATGAAAGCTTATACCTTGAATTAAACTTCGTTGGTCTTAAAGGTACCACTGGACTCAAACTTTGTTTCAATAATTTTAAAATACACCCCCCCTTTTTCAAGGAGCTGCTTTTTGATAGGGAAAACAGCCCCAGATGGGGGTCCTTAAACCCTTTCCCATTATGCTTTATACTACTGAAAAATGCCACATTTGTTTTTATTTCCCACTGTTGAATTTTTATGGGTACATAATGTTGTCTATGTGAAGATTTTCCATGATAGACAGCTGTTGTGATAAGCTTCTAGAAGAGGAAATAATATTTAATTATCTGTGTTCCTGTTTTAACTGTGTTCTTAGTACTTATTGCTGCCATTAAAATGTATTTCAGACTGTATTGATATACAGTTTAAAAGGCTATTTCCGGTATGATGTAGCGGGTAGTATTATGCTTGGGCCCAGGGCTACCATGTTTGCTGACTTTCACTGTCAGGGATGGCACAAAGGAAGCACAATACACAAATCTTTGGTTTTTGCAGTTTTGGGTAAATTCAAGGGATGTCAAATTGATGTCATGCCCTGGAGATGTGAGGTGGTTTGAAGGGCACTGAGGAGTTTCTGACGGCTGCTTCTATTTCCAGGGGAAAGAGTTATAAAATGCACCAAAAGGTCAGAGAAAGCAGAGATGTATTTCCACAGAGAGATAAACATTTGCTTTACCTACTGAGGAGGGCAACGTGGATAGCTGTTGTAAAACATGATCTGGGTAGTGAGATGTGTGGGACATGCACCTTAGGCAGGTTGATGGAGAGAGGAGGGTTCATGTTCCCACATGGGAGTGAGTTCCTTTTTTTCCTTTCCTTTGGTACCCTTAGAAGCTCATCGATTCACAAATCTTGAGCAGCAGACATCACTTATTTCTTATTTTTTAGATGCAAGGGCTAAAAGGACTGAGATAAATTTTGCAGTTGCTCGAGTGATCTTAAGATCTTTATCATGGAGTAAAAGAGCCAGGGTTTTCAGAGTATAGGGGGGCAATTGGTTGAATAAAGGCTTAATATAGCAATCCCTCATAACCTCAAGAAATCTGCATTCCAGCAGGGTGTGAAAGGATTTTCAATCCTATTAAGGCCACAAGGGCAAATTCTGTCAGTGCAGGGCCTATTCAGAACCCCCTGCAAAACCATTGTAGGTATAATGTTCAGTCTTTCAAACAAAAAAACTCTGCAATAACATGGGATGGTAAGTTAGTACATATGGGGGGATGGTAAAGATTTTGCGTAAGAGTGACCAAAAAATAGGGGTGAGCGTACTCTGTGGGCTCTCAGAATCAAACTACTCTGCTTGATTTCCAAGACTCGCTGTTTGATCAGAGATGATGCTTTAGTTTTGCCCATGTCAAAAATATCATCGGTCGACATTCCAACTTTCATCAGTTTCTCATCTGGGGCCTTCATCCAAGTTGATCTGTGGCTATCCCAATTTAAAGTGGCTAACAGACCCTCTTCAGCACACAGGGGAGTGGGTTCCCTAAATCGGGACTGGATGAGAGGCTTCCTGCCAGGAAAGGCAGGAAGGGTTAAAAGATTGGTAACATCCATTAGTCTTGGTGCAAATGCTGCAGGCCAGATCCTCCTGCAGGGAGCAATTGGGGGGGTCAGGATGTGCAGTTGTTCCACATAATCTAGGGGAGGGGTGTTGGAGGTAAATCTTCTGTGCTGCTAAAGTAGCTTAGTGTTATGTTTTCCTGTTCTTTTCCTTAGATCTGTAACCCAGTAGGCATGATAGTATTTTCCCTGTCCTTGTCCTCTAATGTAATCTGTAGCTATACAGTCTTTTCCTGCTGAAGAGAGCAGACTGTGATTCAAAGTCCTCCTCCTCCACCTCAGATCACTTGCTCATGCTCAAATACGCATGCACAGGAGTTTCCCCAAGTAACTGCAAAATTCTGCCCTTTGTACTTGCTCAGAGGTAGCTGTTCCTAGAGTCCCCCAAGTCACTGGTAACATGGGAGGCTGGATTTATAACTTGAGGTGGTGTCACAAAGAAGAGGGACATGTGCATACAAACACACATGTAAGCACACATAGACCCATGGCGTGTCTGTGACAAATGACACCACCTGCACACACGGCTAGACACGCACACACTTTTTCTGCAGCAGCTGGGAGTCTCTCCTCCCCTGCACAACTCCGGGCAGTTATACTCGTGGTGTGCATGCAGAGCTCAGTGATGTGTGACAGCAGCAGTGAAGCATTTGCTTAAGCCCGGGTCTTCTCCCATCAGGTTTAAAGCAGGGGTGAGGTGAGTCTGGTTTGAACAGCCAAAGTGAGACTTTGTTGATTGGGTTGGGGGATGCTAAAGCCTCTCTTCACCTGCTCCTCACCTTCTCAGCACAGCCGATCACCCAAGGCGGTTTTCTTCTCAGCTGATTCCCAGTCCTACTGAGTGTCGTTTCTGGGCATCTGGCTGTTTGCTGACAGCTGGAGATATGCTTGTCCTGCTGGGCCCAGAGAAGGGTGAACTTTTCAGCCAAGGCTAGGGCCAGAATCAGCCATACCTTGGAGCCACTTTTGGATAAGGATCTGCCTCTGACAGTCACCAATATTTTTAGGCGAACTCACCCTAGGAGGAGAAGCGCCTGAGGCACCACAGGGTTTCCATCTGATCCTGGGACCCCAGGAAAGGTATGGAGGCTGTTGGGGGAACTCCCAGGTTGGGTTCTTGCATTGCAGTGAGATGTCTTCCATTAGAAGGATAGAGATGGTCCTCAAGTCTGTATTTGTAACAGATTTTATACTAGGTATTCTCTGCCTTCTGGTAAGGTGTGTTATGGAATTGGGTTGTGCCTGTGCTGAAATTGCTCAGAGACCAGCTGCTATCTCTGGGAATAATGCTGCTAGTAATCCTAAATCAGGGTCACCTTAAGAAGGCTCTCTACTTACCGATGATCAGAGCTGCTGTTCAGCAAATCTGGTCACTAGGTGGCAGAAAGAAAATAGCTTATGGCTGCCCTTGCAAAACGCAATTCCTGTTTTGAAACCTGTCTGAGAATCCACATCCTGAGCAATTGCACATGAGCACCATGGAGAGTGGCATCTGGCACATTGTGTCCGGCCTGCTGAGTTGCTGCAGGGCACAGGCTTTGCGAGATGCCCAGGTGAGAAGGCTGTGTGCAGCTCTGAACAAGTTGGAGCAGTCTCTCCCTGTGTTCTTGCTTTGTGAAATATTAGCATCCTTTTGGTAACCATTTTGTGCTCCAACTGAGATTTTCTGTGTAAAAAAAAAGATATATCACAGATTTCTGAACACTGATTTTCTGGTCCAAGCGGGGTTGAAAAGACACTAGAGAAGCACAGGCCACAGGAACAAGGGCCACAGGAACAAATATCGGCAAGAGGAGCACCGTTACTATTTAGACACCTTCCTATTGCCCTCTCCTGGACTTCTCATGTCCTCCCAATCTCTGTGCTGTGTCTGTCTTCTTTCCTTGTTTACCACTTCTTCCCTTTCTAATTTGAAAGAAGTACACAGAGAGCAGATTGCTTCTGAATTCTGCACAGTTTGGCTGAAAAGAACCACAGCTGCTTTTCAGCATCACAGCACAAATTAAGGGGGTCCTTAAGGGGGTCCTTTCTGAAGTGTTGACTTAAAACAAATGAAGAGACAACTGGCACAGTGATGATTGGGCCATCAGCTTTAGCATGTTGAGAGTGTGGGAGTGTTCCAAGAAAACATGCTTTACTGGGAGCTGGCTTAGTTGTTATTTACACTTGTCTCCTGCTTTTTCTTTACACTGGGGCCCCAGCGCACTCCCATCTGTGCACTGGCTACCTCAAGACCCCACAAGACTCATCATAGAAATGGGTGCTTCCATTCATTGCTGGTGTCCATTGAACGCTTTGAAAAATCATGGCTGTCTTGCTGATGCAGACTTGGGTGGAATTGTTCCCCCGAGTCTGTCTTTCTTTTCCATCAGTGTATGTTGACTTTCAGTTCAAGGCAGCTTGTAGTACATAAAAAACAGTAACACAGAGCAATGTAAAACCACACCAAACAGTAGTAGTAATAGGAAATCATTAGCATCTCAATAGCAACACTAGAAACTACTCCCAAAGATTGGGCCAGGCAAGCATCCCATGGCAGGGAGTTCCATACGTGGGGCCCATCCATTGAAAAGGCTCTGTCTCTCTCCAGTATCCACCTTGTTTCCAGTGATGAGGACACCTGGAGAAGAGCCTTCAGTGGCAGTCTCAACAGAGCAGGCAGGCTTAAGTAGAAGAAGGCAAACACTCTAGTTCTAGTAAAGTCCCATTTGGGATTTTAAAGGTCAACACCAGCACTTCAAACTGTGCCTGGAAACAAACTGGAAGCTAGTGGAGGTCTTTGAACACAAGAGAGAGGGCTCTTCCACATTCTCATTATTGTCACTGGTTTTTCCCTATTGCTTTGGGTCCCCCCCCCCTTTCCATATGTGTTTTGCTTCCTCTGGGACTACTAGAGAGAGCAAAACACATGGGGGGGGGACCCTGAAGCAACAGGAACTCACAAGTGATGAAAATCGGAGGGGGGGGGGAGAGAGAAATATATGCTTGCTGCAGTGAATCACTGTGGCTGCTGTGTTCTGGACCCGCTGGAATTTTTGAAGACTTTTCAAAGGTAGCCCCATGTATTATACATTATAGTATTCTAGCCTGGATGTTATCAGTGCATGAATACCCAGTGGTAAGATCATTCTTACCCAGGAGGGGTGGAGTTGGCATACCAAAGTTGGTAAAAGGGGTTGTGACCTACAGATGCCACTTGTGTGTGCTGTAAACAATGTGATATCTAGCAACATCTCCTTACAAATGTCCCATTCAAGGGAGGGAAATGCAGTGAATCCTGGGAACTGTAGGTTGCTGAGAATTTTTAGTTAGTGACACGCTATCCCTCATGGTGTAGTTCCCAGGGTTTAAATTATTTTGTTTCATCACGTATGTTGAACTGATGCTTATGGCTTCCTTCTATAGTTCTTCAATGTCTTTTTTAATCTTTCTGTTTGCATATCTTAAATTAGGGTAGGATGATGAATTTTGCTTTCTTTTGACATGTTTGAAACATAGGGAAGGAAGATTTTGCAGGATGGTGCTGGTGATAACGATATTCAGAAATTTGATGGCGGAGGATATGACAAAGATCTGGTTGAAGCTCTTGAAAGAGACATTGTGTCAAGGAATCTAAGTATTCATTGGTATGTTGCATATTTTGTAAAATAAATGATACTGGAGCTCATAGCTACTTGAGAGCCAGGCTCTCAGAGGTCCATCACTGGCTATTAGCCACAAAGTATACATAGGAACTCTCAGTCTGGGGCAAGTGATGCTCTGTATTCTTGGTGCTTGAGGGGGGGGGCAATAGTGGGAGGGCTTCTAGTGTCCTGGCCCCACTGCTGGACCTCCTGAGGGCACCTGGTGTTTTTGGCCACTGTGTGACAGTGTTGGACTGGATGGGCCACTAGCCTGATCCAACATTAGCTTCTCTTATGTTCTTAACCTTGCTTGAACTAGGGAGGGAAGCCTTCCTATCCCTCCTTCCTGACCAATGTTTTAATTGCTGTTTTAATTTCTTTCTACATATTTTAATCTGTTTTTTAATCTGTTGTAATGATGTGTGTTGAGTGAGGGTTGGTTATAATGGTTTTAAAATGTTATTTTATCATGCATGTTTTAAATTGTTAGCTGCCTAGGTGGCCCCTTTGAGGGCAGAAAGGTGGGACATAAATTTTGTAAATAAATAATCTTTAGGACCTGGGACGCCTATCTGTACCAGAAGGCTCATCCCTATTCTTCTGGATTTAATTCTGTGCACTGTTTAGGCAGGCAAGCAAGATTTTAATTCTTAAACAGTACCGTGAGCAAAAGGTTCATTAGACACATATTAAAATGGGCAACAACACTCAGGAGCATCTTAAAGTGTTGCTTTGATAATCATGTTTTCAGGAAAGCTATTTTTTAATTGGACAGCCTGTGGTAGGGTTAGCTGAAAGTCATCCCCCCTCCCCCTGTGCCTTTTACATCTCAAGGCCAGTGGCTTATACAAGTAGCTGTCTCCGTTTATGTGAGAAGAGGAAATAAATGTTGTACCTTTGCATAAAAAAGCGAAAGGGTTTTTTAAAAAAAACATATGTCTTCTAAATCAGTTTTCATCTTACACAGGGATGACATAGCAGATTTGGAAGAAGCCAAGAAATTATTAAGGGAAGCAGTTGTTCTTCCCATGTGGATGCCGGATTTTTTCAAAGGGATCAGGCGACCTTGGAAGGTGAGAATTGATGGCTTTTTGTGTGTGCGCATGCGTACATTTATAACTGCAATATGTACCTGTGCCCTACCTATAACTAGTTAGATTATTTAATATTTGCTGCCATTCTCTTTCAGGATAGTGTTTTGTACCTAGGAATGGGGGAGGGAAGGCAACGTGGTATAGCTTGATCGCATCAGATCTTGGAAGCTAAGCAGGGTTGGTTGGATGGGAGACCACCAAGGAAAACTCTGCAGAGCAAGGCAGTGGCAAACCATCTCTGCCTCTCGCTTGCCTTGAAGGACCCTTGCTGGGGTTGCTGTAAGTAGGCTGTGACTTGATGGCGCTTTACACACACATGCACAATGGCTTGCTCCCATTGACTCATGCAAATAATTGGATTGTGGTAATCTCTAGGTGCTGTTGGCCTGGTTAACTTGTGGAGTTGCAGGTGGAGTTTGGCTGTCTAAATGGTGGTTCTCAGGCACCGTCTTCCATGGTATTTCTCTGGTTCACCAAGGACCTGAAGCAGATGAAGCCAGAAAAGCGCAAGGGCTTTCAGCTAATGCTGAAGCCAACAGATTGCTGCAAGGACATCCATTAAAATTCTGTGGGCCTGCTGCTGTGTTATGTGTGTAGTATCAGAGTCATTGAAGTACATCTTCCCACATCACTCTGGCAGTGTAGAAACCTCAGATCATGTTGGAGGTCTACCAGTGTGATTATTCCTTGTCTGTTTTCATGCCAGCCTTGCTTCAGCTGCTAAGGTAAAATTGGAATGGCCTTATACCATGGCAGTGGAAGTGGCATAGAAATCTACCATTTATTGCCATTACTTGAGCATAATCTTACCCACTGGTCCAGGCAGTGAATGTTGCCTTTATGTTGCCACTCAAAAGAAGAGTTCTGTACCAGGTTGTTCATTGTGAATCTGCATCCCTCTTTACAGACAACAGTGTGTTTACACTGGTTTTTTTCTTGGGACTTTCAGTTTTGGATGCAGAGACTTAGGTCCAGCAAGCCATCAGCAGAAGGCACCAGTGGGTGTGGATCTTCTCTGTTCTCAACTCCTTTCAGCATTCCCTTGGGACTTTCTGAAAGATGTTTCATGGAGTCACTGGAGCCATGTGGACAAAATGCCAGCTGGAGGGCTGCAGTGAGGAGTGGGAAGTAAATAAAATCATCCATGTTCTCCCCTTTCTGTTGGCAGACCAGGACTTGTGGAAAAAGGAGGAGGGGGGATTTTGTCCCTTCTCCCCTCTATACTGCATTCCCCTCCCACACACCACTCCACTAACCCCACCTGGCTCTTTGTCCATGCAGGTTCCTCAACTCCATGGGCCGAAAGGGGCGTCTACAGCAGAGAGAAAAGTGGGGGAAATACAGGTGCCTTCTGCTTACAGTAGGTTGGATCCAAGACAGAAGTTAGGATGTGTAGGGCTTGGTCCTGTTTGTTTCACTCTGGTTCCCACTGTTTGTTGCTGAAATGAAAAAGATACTTGGGAATATGAAAATGGCTGCTTGCGAATTGGACTTGTGGCTTTCCTGCTGGGCAGAAGCCAGTCTGGAGACACTGGACCATTTGCTACTTAGCAACCAAGCTTGGGTGTAGATTCAAAGCACCCCCATGACAGCATCAGTTTTTGAGGCCTCTGCCAGTCTAATTCTTAGCTGGGTGTGGAATATGGGCTGTGCCCATGCCGTTGATTGATCTACACCTAGAGATAAATGCAAAAATTGCTCTTTGTTGAACCTGGTACTTTTGCTGTCTTCTTATTGTGCTGATCAGAACATAGAATCATAGAATAGAATCATAGAGTTGGACGGGACCTCCAGGGCCAAACCCCTGCATAATGAAGAAAATTTAGAACTACCCCCCCCACCTCCAGTGACCCCTGTCCTCCTCTGGCTCCACTCCCAAATCTCTAGTATTTTTCCAACCTGGAGCAGGCAACCCTGGAGGGGAGGGACTTCAGTGTGATGTAATAATACCATAGAGTCAGTCCACCTTCCAAAGTGGCTATTTCCACCAGGTGAACTGATCTCTGTCACCTGGAGATCAGCTGTAATAGCAGCTGGAGGCTGGCAACCCTAGTATTCAGGGAGCTGTCAAGCAAAATGTATTCTCATAAGCCCCAAAGTGGAGAAGATGAAAATAGTATGAGTATTTTCTGGTCTTTATTCTGATAGTGCTGCAGGAGTGACAGGGTTATGTTATTGGAACTGCAGAAATAAAGCAGGTTTTGATCCCGGCTGTTCTGGATAACAGTGCAAATAGAAACCAGCCAGTTCCACGCATGTATGTTCAAGCTCCCCTAAAAGCAGTTCTCAAGACAGCTGCTTTTATTTCCAAAGTAGACAATGTATGAAAAAGAAACTCTCTGCCAGGTGAGCACAGGATTGGGTAGATACATTTGGGGCCTATCGTTTTCAGGACATCAGAGAGTTGCCTGTTTGGCTCCCTTTGAAGTGTTCCTTGAGCCAAGAAGGGCCAACCTCTAGTTGTGCTTCCCACTGTTCAACTAGCAATTCTTAACAGCAGCAAGCAATAATCCTGCTGTGATTCCATCAAAACAGCTGCCCCCTGCAGTGCAGTTGAGCCTGTGAATGGAAGACCGTAGAATTGACAGAGCCAAGGAGAAAAGACAGCTTTTGTGCGGAGCACATTAACCTGTCGGGTGCATTTTGGGACTGATAGTTCTTGTGGTGAGATGTTGCACAAACTCACTTTCTGAAGCTGCTCGACTCTGAAAAATAAGGCCAGTTCCAGTGATATACAGTTTAGCATCTGGGTTTGTACACAGTTTTTACTTTAAAGGTAAAATGTTTTATTACACTGGAAATTTTAGCCACCATGTACACTCTTACAGTGTCTTACTGTGGACAGATTCCAGGAGGGTCGTCACATCAGCCTGTTTAAGCAAAACCTCCAGCAATGTGCTTTGTGGCCTGAACATGGGTTTGTGTGTGTGTGTGACATAAACTCTTGCAGACCACAGCCTGTTACCAGGTGAATTTCATCACTCTAGCTGTAATCTTGCAGAAGACAAATCTATTCATCTTCTGTAGTTTTTACCTTCAATTTTAGGAGAACTTTAGGAACATTAAAAGTGCCATTTAAATACCAGTTGTGGAGTAAGGATATGAACAAATGTGATTTAATGACCCATATGTGTACATTGTGGCCTGCATTCGAAAAGTCCTTAAATAGCTACTGAGGTAGTAAGAGTTAATGGAAAATGTAGACACAGTGGGCCTTTTCTCACTAGCTTTCCCCGTGGTTTACACCGGAGATTCTGGTCAGTTTCCCACCATTTGCTTCCTGCTCACAATTTCCTCCAGAGTATCACTGCACTGCTCCGGAGCTTCCCTGGAGCAAGAAAATCCTGTTCCTAGCATGTTTTTCTTGCTCCAGGGAAGCTCCGGAGCAGTGCAGTGATACTCTGGAGGAAATTGTGAGCACGGAGCAAATGGTGGGAAACTGACCAGAAGCTCCGGTGCTAGCTTCCGTGTAAACCGCGGGGGAAAGCTAGTGAGAAAACGCCCAGTGAGTCCATTATGCCCAAAGAATTGAGGGAGAGCACACTTCTTGAATAATTGCATTTTCGGTTGATTTGCTTTTATAAGTCTTTCCTATGTCATTCTTTCAAAGTAATCCCCCCCCCTTCCCCAAGGAGCAGGCAAAACTTAATTTGCAGTGTAGATAGCTTTTAACTGGTTATTTTATTGCAGCGGCACTTTATGTAAGATATTAATTGCATAAAGTCCATTGTGATGTGCAATTCTAATTTCAGCTAATTTGATTACCCTGGAAATACAGTGTGTCTTCAGGAAGCTCTTGTTAGCATGTAATCTGATCTTATGTTTGCAGTGGAATGAAAGAAATGCAGTAACAGCAGAATCCTTGATGAGAGAGTGAGATGGCAAATGTGATCTGGAAGAGAGATTTTAAATTTAGTTCTGTGCTTTGTGAAGGGAATATGATTCTCACAGCCTCAAAAGCTGGAGTCTTTCTCAGAGCTGACCAGGTGATATTCATGAGCTATATGAGGTTCTTGAATGGTCTGTTTTCAGCAGTCTGAGAATAAGGAGGATTATAAAACACTTGGGGACGTTTCCCTTCAAGCTCCTTCTACTTCTGCCTTCTCAATATCCCCAGTAGATGTTGGGAAACAGAGGGAGAGTGTGCATATGGCAGAGGGCTGGAAATGTTAGCTCTTCAGCTGTGGACAGCCAGACCAGGGGCACTCTGCGGAGGCTTTGTGAAGCAGAATTATTGTTCCAGGCTTAGTAAGGGCTTGGAAGAGGAGAAGAAATGAAGGTGGGAAAATGGATAGTAGAGCCTGTTTGGTGTAGTGGTTAAGTGCGCAGACTCTAATCTGGGAGAACCGGGTTTGATTCCCCACTCCTCTACTAGCACCTGCTGGATGACCTTGGGCAAGCCATAGTTTTGGCACAGCTGTTCTTGAAAAAGAGCAGTTTCTGCCAGAGCTCTCTCAGCCCCACCTACCTCACAGGGTGTCTGTTGTGGTGAAGGGAAGGGAAAGGAGTTTGTAAGCCACTCTGAGACTCCCTTGGGTAGTGAAGGGTGGGGTATAAATCCAATCTCTTCTCTTCTTCTTCTTATAGATGAGGCCATTTGCTTCTGTAGTTCTGGGAAATACAAAGATCTTCGACGTGGTCTCTGTGCTTCACACCTATGGGTTTCTGTGCCTGTGTGGAAATCCATCGGTATCATAGAAAGCTTTAACAGATTTTCGCGCCCAGCACCTCCAGGCATGCGTGGAGGCCCCATCATGCATGCCCAGAGGAGGAGGGTGCGGACATTCCGCCAGTTCTCTTCTGACCGCTGCATTGGTAACACCTCTGTTGCCTTCCTCCATTGGTTAGTTTGTAGAAAGCCTTCGTCTCTTCTTCAAAGATCTTCAACTGGTTTGTCCTGTTTTCCCTCCTGAATTGGACTTCTTTTGTGAGGGGAGCGAACTTTCTCACCACCACGGGTCCTTTGGGGCCTTCGCGCCCCCCGCCCCTCCTACCCCCTTTAGAATTTGGCCTCTTGGGGGGAGGACCGTGCCTCAGTGGTAGAGCATCTGCTTGGTAAGCAGAAGGTCCCAGGTTCAATGCTCAGCATTTCTAGTTAGAAGGACCAAGTAGTAGGTAGTGTGAAAGACCTCTTATTGAGACACCTGGGAGAGCCACTGCCAGTCAGCGTAAACAGTACAGGCTTTGGTGTACCAGTTATTTGTTTACTAAAACATTTCTTAGCTGCCTTTCTTCCTAGTGGAACTTAGGGCAGCTTACCATATAAATATTATTATAAAAACACAATAAAAACAGTTATACAACCCATAAACGTTACAGTGTAAAAACTCTAGTTAAGACTGCCAATAATAAAAGCAAAATCAATCAAAATGCAGTCCTAAATAAAACTGTCTTTAGCTGCCTCCTGAAGATTGATAATGATGGGGCAAGCACACCTCCCTAGGGAGGTTGTTCCATAATTTTGGGGCTGCCACGGAAAAGGCCCTCTCTTGTATTCCCACCAAATGAGCATCTTTAATTGGCGGGACAGTCAAGAGGGCATCTCCTTGACTGAATTAAGGCAGCTTCATGTGTTCACTGTTCTGGTTCTTAACACCTAGGACTTAAAGAGCTGATTCAACTTCCTTTTTAAAATTTAATAGTAGCCATTATTTGCCACTACCTAAAGTAAATTCCCTGAAGATGCTTTTAGCCCCTTTGTGTGTGTGTCTCTGTATGTATTTCTTCTTCCTAATGGAGCAAATATTATTTTTCCAGTGTTTGCAGTAGCTAAATTCTCTGCATTGTGGGAAGTGCACATGAGGCCTATTCTGGAAGGCAGAACCTGCATGCTTTTCAGGCAGCCAGTTTGGTAATTTGAAGAGGCTGTAATTTGTAAAACAGACTGGTCTTTGCATTGCAGAAAAATCATCTAAATTGGAGCAGGTTCGTGGCAGGTCAATCATGCTACGCAACCATTCATTTTATTTTTTTTAATGAAAGAAGTGTTTTGTAAAGTGGCAAATGAGACATGGAGATAAGAAGACAAAAATGCTGTGATAATAGATTAGATTATTCTTTCTGCAGTAAGTACAAGAGTGAAGGACTAGAGGCGGCCGTAGTTCCCTTCCTTTCCAGCAGCAGGTAGCTGTGTCCTAATGGAATGAACGAGTGCCTTCATTATGAAGCAAATGTGACTTGGGCTCTTGAATATAGTGCAAATGGCTTTGAGCAGTTTAAATCCTCAACTTAGGCTATGCTTATACTTGATTGAGTCAGTTTGACTAGATTGCTTTTATGAGAGCTGCTTTGGTTATTCAGTCACCTGCATTTAATTTTAGGGAGTGCTGATGGTTGGTCCTCCAGGGACTGGGAAAACCATGCTAGCCAAGGCTGTTGCCACAGAATGCGGGACAACCTTTTTCAACGTATCTTCCTCTACTCTGACTTCTAAGTACCGAGGTGAATCTGAAAAGTTAGTCCGCTTGTTATTTGAAATGGTAAGTCTCCTTTATCCTCCACGATCGCAGGCTCGTAAGCAGACATCAAACCTCTTGCAACTCATTGTGTCTCAGAAGCAGATTGGGTTGAACAGTCTCTGGGACTAGTGTAAAGTTCTTGAATGATTGGCCTGTATTTAATCGCGCTTTTCAGAAAACTTAAGGGTAAATGAGTTTTCAGGAGGAGTGATTCCCACTAATTTCTGTATTGCCACCCAGTGTGCCTTTCCCAGTGGAATTTTGTTCCTGGGGTCAGTGGGCCCTCAGGAACAGCTACAGCAGGCAAAGTGTGGGTGTACACTGGGGGGGGGTATTGGAAATTGGCAGAAATTATGCATGTAGTACCATCTCTATTTCCCCTTCAGTTTCTCACCCAAGTATGTGCTCTAAGAGGTTGTCCCAAGGCAGAACAATATTTGGCCAACATACTCTTAAGGATCTTGCATGTGATTTTAGTTCACGAATTCTTCTTGTATGTAAGTAACTGTTGTCCTTGTTCAAGGCCAGATTTTATGCACCCACCACCATTTTCATTGATGAAATAGACTCTATCTGCAGCCGCAGAGGCACCTCTGATGAACATGAAGCAAGCCGCAGAGTCAAGTCTGAGCTGCTTGTTCAGATGGATGGTAAGCAGTGTTATTTGATATCTGCAAATGAGCTTCCCTTTATGCTTTGTGAATTAATGGTGGACTTGCTTTCTAAAACATGCAGAGCCAATCAAGAAGTAGCATTTTTTCCATTTTAATCTCTCCAACTTTTTCTTAACATATTTGAAATTAAAAGTTAAAAATCAGAGCATTTTCATGCTTATTTTGCCACTTACAAGGCAATTTCCCCCCATTAACGGCATTTGTTTTAATGTTATTGATATTACAGCTAACAGGAAACATTGAGCTTTGATGAAATTTCAGTATAGTCTTTCTGTTTATAGAGAAACAAGAGGGGTTTTTTAATTTCCATTCCAATATTACAGCTCTGGGTAAAGAAGGGCCAAGGCCACAACTTACTAGGCCTATTCTGATGATACCTTCTAAGAGACTTGCAGAGCAATCTGGAACAGATAGATCAAGGTGGGCAGCTGTGTTAGTCTGAAGCCATAGAACAAAGAGTCCAGTGGCACCTTTAAGACCAATAAAGCTTTATTCAAGGTGTGAGCTTTCATGTGCACACACACTTCGGCAGACACAAATTTGTCTGACGAAGTGTGCATGCACATAAAGGCTCACACCTTGAATAAAACATTGCTGGTCTTAAAGGTGCCACTGGACTCTAACATTAATCTGGAATAGAGTTATTGTCCTTCTAAATCCGTTCTAATGAGGATGTAATTCTTCTTAGGACTGCACTGTTGAGCTGTTCCACACTTCCCTTCTCACTCCCTGCCCAACTAACCATTGTTTACTTCACAGAGCATTATGGCTGTATTTTTTCCCTACTATATTTCTATAAACATGGGTTTGCCTTCTAACCTTTTAGCCTGACCTCTGTCTCAAACTAGGTTTAGATGGTGGGGTCAGGGAGAAGATGCACAGTTCGCTCACTACTTTTTTAATGTGATAAGAAGGTAGTGGAACATTGCCCTTGAGTCTGAAATGCTGAGATTTCTCCCTGAATAGTTGTGTCTGAACCTTTTTCAGGTAATAAAAGTCAGACACAAGTCTGACCCAAGTATCTGTCCTCCTGAATTGGTTCTGTGCTGTCACTGCCCTTTTTGACATTAATCCTGTTTGATGTTGTTTCTAGTGCTCATATTAGTCTCAAATAATACAGTAGCCAGTCCTTACACAGTAGAGAGATAGCTTAATTGCAGCTGTTCATTGCTGGGGAAGGATATCCCCCCCCCCCACACACACACACACAAACATTCCTCTTCTTCAGTCTAAACTGTCCTCCTTCCCCAGACTGCCCTTAATTCCAGGAGGGTAAAAGGATTAACCCATATTGTGTCTTTTCCCTCTCTGCTGAGGCTAAAGTATTAGAAAAACAGTATGGGGGTAGGGTTACTCAAACTTCCTCATTGCAACAGCCACAGTACCCCTCCCCCCACACACAACTGTTTTTTTAAAGATTAAATTACAAACTGGAAGGATCTTCAATCTCAAGCATCATGTGTAGTTTGGACCTTAAATCCTCCATGAGCACCACAGAAGGTAAATGCCCGGAGACATGGCTGTGGGAACTTCTTGTCTCTTCTGTGTAAAATAGATACTCTGTTTGTTTTTCCCTTTCCCCTTGCTAAATATCTAGTTGTTTTGCAAGCATGTGGTGGTGCCCTGACCTAAATAGTCCAGGCTAGCCAGATCTCACAAGATCTCGGAAGCTAAACAGGGTTAATCCCGGTTAGTATTTGGATGAGAGACCTCCAAGGAATACCAGGGTCATGACGTGGAGGTGGGCAATGGCAAACCACCATCTTGCCTTGAAACCCCTACAGGGTGGCCATAAATCAGCTATGACTTAATGGTAACAAAATAAATAACTAAAACAAGCTTGGTGGTGGCCCTTGTCTTTTGTCTTTTGTCTTTGTCCCCCCCCCCCCCCCAAAAAAAAAAAAAGCTCTGTCACTCTGAACAAATGAGGATTATGCTTCTTCACACAAGAGGGCTGGGCAATGTGATTAAATACCCTTTTAATCATATGCAAAAGGCATACTTGAAAGTGAACAAACCAGAAAGGCCTTGTTACAGTTGCAGCCTTTGTTCATGCAGGGGTAGGCGGAGCTCTTGAGAATGACGACCCTTCCAGAATGGTGATGGTGCTGGCTGCCACCAATTTCCCCTGGGACATTGACGAAGCTCTGAGGAGGAGGCTGGAGAAAAGGATTTATATACCATTGCCGACAGGTGGGACTGCTGCAGCCGCTTTCCTCTGAAATGTGTTTTTTCTTGCGCTTGTTATTTAAAGCTTCCCTAGGGGACTGTTAAAGAATCCATTGACATTTCTGTTACAAATATTGCATTTTCAGGAGTTAATAACTTGCCTCTTCTTTAAAAGAAAAACATACTTAAGGTTGCAGAATGAGCTAGCTGCAGTGTTTCACAAGCAGGTCCAGTGAAGAGGATCTTAGGTTTGGAACCTCAGCTTGTTTTGATGAGCTTGGAATTATTTTGAATGTTTAACGGCCAATCCTTGAGTGGACATTAGAGGCGGCCTTTGGATGTCTTAAAGAAATATTGTCAATCCACTTCTGTGCACTTGCTGACCAAAGCAGAAAAGTGAATCCATGGATTTTCACTTCCAGGCTTGCCATGTTGTAAATCAGCTCTTACCTGGGATTTCCTGAGGAGGCTGAAGTTGGTTCCTTATTCACATTTCCTTATTCAATCCTTATTCGTTACTTATTCGCAAATTCATCCAGAAACACTGTGGAGATATGGAAAGTTCTGAACCCCCAAATAAGGTCTGGACCACAACATATTATATATCCCCAGGTTCACAGGACTCTCCCCTTCAAGAAGATATATCCTGCTTCCTGGTCCAAGGTGCGGTTCTTGGGCCAGGTGCTCCAAAGCGTGGCGCCCCCAGGACAATCACACAGACAGACGCTGGGGCAGGGCCGAACCCCCAAAATAATCTTTGGACAACCCCAAATGGCACATCCCCACGCTCTGGGGACTGTCCCCTGCAAGATGACATACAGCACCGCCCAGTCCAAACTCTGGTTCTGAAGACACAACCCTCTTTTCGGAGTGCTTCCCAGAGGCCTGTATTTCAGAGGAGATTTGAATAAGGAAGTGCCCTCTGCACCCAAAATAAGTTTTGGAACCCCACACCTCATACACCCCCATCTTCAGCAGACACTCCCCTTCGAGCAGACATATGTTCTGTCCTGGTCCAAATCACAGTTCTTGCGCCAGCTGCTCCCAAGTGGGGTGCCCCCAGGACAATCACACAGGCAGACACTGGGGCTGGGCTGCACCCCAAAAATAATCTTTGGACCATCCCAAATGACACATCCCCAGGATTGAATAAGGAAATGCGAATAAGGAACCAACTTCAGCCTCCTGATTTCCAGCCATTTGGATCATAGCCTGCTTGTTATTCCCCTGCCTTAGGTTACCTTGGTGTACACTGGCTTTCCTAACTATCGGTTGTATGTGCTTTTAAGGATTCATTATCATTTTAGGGTTGTATAGCATCAAACTTCTTAAAATGGGTGTAGGGCTTATTTTCCTGCATAAGCTTTCAGGATAACAAAATACATGTACAAAGTAACAGCAACTGCTGTTGAGCCTGCTGGAGGGAAAGGCCTTTCATAGTTGTACAGCCTGACTTTGGCAGTTTGTAAATTAAAGGGTCAGAATGATGTATTTTGTGCAGCATCAGAGCTGCTGTCATTAATGGCATCCCCAAGTCCCCTTGACGTTTCGTATTACTTCATGTCATGATGGCGTTACAGTCTGAGTTTCTCTTACCCTGAACCACATCATTGGTTGCGACTGCTGAGTGGTCAGGCTGGGGAAACTTGTGTAATATTTCCAGGGGGTGTGTTCATCACAGGCATCCCATTTTCAGGGGTAGCCCTGTTTCATATGTAATGTATAGTTTTAGCCTCTTGTGTGGGAAATCTTGTGTTTATGGCTGTTACAGAGCATTTTCTCAGGTGAGGTTTAAGTTGCCTTTACCCCTCTGTCATGCTGTTCATCTGCATGTCTGCTTACTTAACATGAAAGAGAAGGTGGAAGACTGCAGATGTGGTGCAAATGAGCATCCTGGCTAATGTGGATTGAGCGTTTGTGGTACAAATCAATCAAAGTGAGAACTGCTTTAATTCTCATGTGAAAACACCCTCTGTCTGAAGTTGTGCCTCTTGCTGCTGATTTCTGCTGTTCAATATAGAATGTTAAACATTGTATAAACATTCTACATTTGCAAGCTGCTTTTAATCAGACCTTCACTCTTGCAGCAAAAGGCAGAGCAGAGTTGCTGAAGATTAATCTTCGGGAAGTAGATCTGGATCCTGACATAAACCTGGAAGAAATTGCTGAGAAGATTGAAGGCTATTCTGGCGCTGACATTACTAATGTTTGCAGGTATCCTATCTGCTACATATCCTAGCTAAAAAAAAAAAGTTGAATTACTAAACTGAATTAAAAGTTTGAGATATCTAGCTTGATTTTCTGATGAGTTATGCCTGCCACAGATGATCTTTTTATTATAAGTTTACAAGCTGGGGACCCACAAAGACTTGTGCATCTTATTTTCCCCTCCCTCACTATTTCCTGTTTACTTTCTCTGGAAGCCCCTATAGCCTCTCCCCTTTTCCTTCCTTTTTTCCTTCCCATACAGCAGCCAACAAACCTTTTCTGCCCCCCTTCCTCACCTTTCCTTCCTTTCCTCCCCTGGTAGCCTCTCCCTGGGAAAATGCTGTGTGATGCTGGCTGCTGGGCCCAGTTGCACAGTGGGGAACCCATAAATATTTGCAGAGGGCACCTCACATTCCCCTGTATGCCCCTCCCCATACTATTTCCTGTCTGCAACTCACATCCTCCCCTTTCCCAGTTTCTTTCTCTCCTTCCCATGAAACCTACCTTCTATCTGCCCCTCATTTTCAGCTATATTCATTATTTATTTGCTTCATTTATACCCTGCCTTTCTCCCCAGTAGGGACCCAAAGCAGCTTACATCATTCTCCTGCTCCATTTTATTCTCACAGCAACCTTGGGAGGTAGGTTAGACTGAGAATGTGTAACTGGCCCTACGTCACCCAGTGAATTACCATGGCAGAATGGTGATTTGAACCTGGGTCTCCCAGATCCTTGTCTGAAACTGTACCCACTACACTACAGTGACTTTTGTGGGTGGCTGCTGTTGAACAGTAGCAAGCAGCCATCCCTGGATGACTCATGCAAGTCACATGATATCAAGTGGCTGGTGGTTGCTGCCAGGCAAATAAGTCCTCCCTCAAAGGCCAAAACAGCCCTGGAATGGGCCCTGCCCCCTTCCCTGGCCTACTGACAGAAACCAAGGCTTAAAGGCTGGCAATACCTGTTGTAGTTTCCTGGCAACCTCCACAATGTCCACTGGGAAGGAATTTATTTCTTAAAACTACAGATGCTGTTTCTATTAGTTGGGGGGGTTGACACTCAGTGTTTTTATATTTTTAGATTGCAGATTTTTCTGCAAACCTGAGATTCTTTCAGGTTTGTAGAAAGATCTGTCTTCTTGTTCATGGCTGCAGCCTCTGGATTTAAAGATCCACAGGTTTGGCCATTTAGTATATTTATATACCACCTTTATGTTAAAAATAGATGGCTCCCTCTCTGAATGTGGAAGCTCTTCCTTGGCTCAGTCCTTGGCATCTTCAGCTAAAGGATTTCATGTAGCAAGTGTTGGAAATGTTTGTTCTGCCTCAGAGACCTTGTACAGCTGCTGCCATACGGAGTGGACTATCCTGAGCTAGATGAACCAGTGATCTGACTTAGTGTAAAATGGCTTCACATGTCTCTAGAAAGTGTTGGTCATATGCTTGTTCACACTGGTTTGGTGCCTCACCCCCAAATTCCTACATGGCCATGCCCTGCAGAGTATGATTGGTAGTGGTAGACGAGCTGTCTGTTAGTGAAGTAAGCCTGTCATCACTCACCTTTTTATTGAGAGACACCTGACAAGTTTCTGAGGCAACCCAGGCCTCTCTGGAGCACAGTTAGAAATCTACTACCTCAGACAGCTGCAGTTTGAAAATGCAGCTAAATCTTAATGACCTTCAATCCTCTGTAACGTTCTGTGTAATGATTAAACAAATAAATAATGAAATGAATAATGTATGTATGCATGCAGTGTAGTGTAGCTTATTGTAGTCCACTTAGAGCTTTTGAACTTGGGACGGCTAAAAATCCCAAATTAATAAATGATGGAACTGTTGTAATACTATAATATAATTGAGAAGATATTAATAAATTAGTTTGCTTCTCAATTTCTCAGGTTCAGTTCAGATGTCACAAACAGACCAGAGTTTGTGATGGGTGTAAATTGATTAGGTGTTGGGCGTGCATGTGCCCTTCTTGCCTCAGTGCATGGCCATGCAGAGATTGAAGGCAGAAGTAACTAACTACAATTAGTTGTGACGTTCAGATGTGGGCACCTTAATAATCTGCAGGTAGTTTATGCCCCCAGTAATTAGGGGTTCCTTCGGTCTTCAGTATCAGCAATGCCACCCCAAGGGAGGGAGGACATGTGCAAGCCCAGCAGTCAGTGCCCATCACAGCTGAACTTGGACTGGCTTGTCTGACACATGACCTGTGTCTTGGTAAAGATCAAGTGAAAACCAGGACTGTTTTTTCCTTAGTGTGGTTAAAGTCATCCTGTAAACTTTTTAAATTTAAAATATATATGTTCCCATTCCAACCCATAAAGATCCTCAGTGTGGCTTAGACACTGATAACAGAGAGAGAGACAGAGACAGACAGACAGACAGACAGAAGAGCAAAACATCCCAGAACTGCAAAAGCAGAACTGTCAACCAGAAGGCTTAAACCCAAAGCAACAAAACCATCTGCCCCCTCAAAATCCACACAGAAGAAAACAATTCTGGCTTGCCTCAGAACACTTGAGAGAAAGACTTGATACATTCTCCCCAGAGAAGAAATTTCAGCTTCTGAGTACTACTAGTGATAAGCCCCTGTCTCTCATAAATACAAGGAGCAGGTCCTTCAAAAATGACCTGAGCAACCCAGCGTGTTTCTTTGCTGAGATGCACTTGAGGAGCTGGTTAGGAGGGTGTCAGGCAGTAAATTGAAGCCATTGTCCAAGATAGGGAAATAGCCCCCAAGCCATACGAAGTGGCTCCAAGTATCAGTCTACAAACAGGTTTCCTATTGAAGGTTCTTTGCTTTGATTCCTTTTCTGTATTCTGTAACATCTTTGACACAATTTACAACACACCCACAGTGGCTCTCAGGCTTACATAGGCAGAAAAGGATACAGCAGCTGGGGAAAGCAGGTTTCTTCTCCTCCTTACCTCCACGTCCACTCCTGCGTATTGCATTGGATTTTTAAGGCCGCTTGGGACCTCCTCCCTCAGCATAGAGGAGGATAGATCCAGAGGGTTTGAAGGAACTGTAGTGATTGAGCAGAATTCTTTTTCATGAGCTGAACGATTAGCTCCGCATCTCCATAAATCATTGTAAAAGGGTTGTGTCGGGGTGGGGGTAGAATTGGTTTTATGGGTTTAATTATCTCTGCACATTGACTAGATGCCTTAGTGAGTTTTAGCTGCATCGTGTCCTTTACATTATATTAATGCTGGGGATATTGGAGATGTAGAAGCCAGAGTTTCCAAGGGGGACAGGAAGGCAACTAAGAGGAAGTGTTTTATGTTCGCCTGCTAGGGGGCTGCAACATACAGTGTAATCAAAATCTTAATGGTTCCCAGCCTACACTACTGGTAATTAGTTCCTGTGCATTTTCCTTTGTTTCTAGGGACGCCTCTTTGATGGCAATGAGGCGGCGTATTAACGGTTTAAGCCCTGAAGAGATCCGTGCGCTGTCTAAAGAAGAGCTTCAGATGCCTGTTACCAAGGGGGACTTTGACTTGGCTCTGAAAAAAATCTCTAAGTCTGTTTCGGCTGCAGACTTGGAGAAATATGAAAAGTGGATGTCAGAATTTGGATCTGCTTAACCTTGGGATGTCTCTTCCCAGTGGATTGTAACTTCCCCATTTTTGAATGTTAGGCATAGAAATCTTGAGTTTTACCTATGGACAAGTTACCCATTTAAAACTTTTTAAATTTTTATTTTGCACTTTAAAGGGAACAAAATAAAAATCTTACACAGTGAGATCATGGCATTTCATGGATGACTGCTAACACCTGTAAATGTAGCAAAGGAAAGCCTCTGCATTTGTGGCTGCCTGCACTTTAACTGTAAATACCAGTGTCCTGATTTTCACATGCTAATCTTTCATGGCTGTTATCCTCCAACCAGATATGGGATTGTGCAGGAAAAAGCTATTAGCCTCCTTGTGGATACATGCCTGAGATGCTAGAACATATTGTATGTCTAGTTATAACTGGATCTCATACTGCTTGAATGTAAAACACAAGTTTTTATTCTGTACTTCTGCCTCCATTAGGGAGCTCTTCAGTGTGATCTAAGATAAAAATACCAAGGTTCACTTTAGACTGCAGTCATGTTGCCATGGCTACACTGGTATTTGCTGGAACACAATTAAACACCATACTGTAAAAGGGAGACTCATGTCTCTAAATGTGCAATATACACATGTACATTGCTGTGACCAGCTGCACCTCTTTGACGCATTCTGTTGCCAAGTGTTTAGAAATTTATGTTTCCATCTTACACTTTATCTGTTTACTGCAGCCAGCGTGGGTTTAACATGGCCATCATAATTGCTGTGTAAAGTGTGAAGTGGTAGAGGAGGCCTTTCCAAAAAAGCAGGTAATGATACAAAAAAAATATATCTCAGGGTTGATTTTCCTCTCATCTCCATTTTATACTTGTGTTAAATATATTGCTTTTATGGAATATAGTGCCACCTTGTCACTTATTACACCGTGTTAAGCAAGATGGAAGATTACCTTGCTGTCTTGTGACTAGCTAGAGGCCTACTTCATTCTGGAGGTGACCTTGGTTTCACCTGCCAGTGCTAAATTAAACCAGTGCAGATCTTGTACTGGGAGTCCAGCTATCTTTTGCTTTAGAATACCTTTTTTGTTTATTACTTGCACCTGTGTTACAGTATGTGATACTGAAGTGTAACACAATGGAACCTAAACTTGAAAGTATAGAGTTGTTGTTTTTGGCATCTAAGAATACTCTGGTCCCCACCACTTAGTATATCGAGAGCTCTCTAATATTTTTTTTTAGTTTCTACACATTTCTGCAGTTTTTTCCCCTTAAGTATGATATTTCAGCAGAATGTTTCTGATATCAAGCAGATATGAAAAAATTGCCCTATTCATAATAGGGCCTTCACAGACATAATGCACAGTTGACTTCTTGAAGTGATTGTGTTTTGGTACATGTAGGTATGGAACTGGTTATCCACGTTATTTTTCTAGTGAAGAATCCACAATCAGATTTACTGGTGGGTCCTGTTCTTAGATTCAGCTCCAGAAAAACTGTGTGGATTGCCAAAGCCAAGTTAACATTTCCACTAGAATAAGTGGTCTAATCCCAGAAGTACCAGCTGTTAGGTTTACCTTAGATCTGTCTATCTTGTGAATAAATTGACTAACCAATAGTTGTTTCTTTCATTTTGACAGCCTACCACTTAATTTGTGTTTCAAAAGCTCTCATTTAGAGTACTTGCAAGCAGGGCTTTTTCCAGTTATCCAGCATGCTGATTCAGCATTCTTGACATCTACAAGCCACACAGAAATTTTACTAGTCCAAGAAGTAGACCAAGGACTAGCAGAAGCTGTGCGGGTGAACCAGTCCCATAGTACGTGGGCAGTTACACAGATGGTGTTTGCAATTGTTTTGTCTTGGATTCTTGTTGCTATTTTATTTTTTACACAGGAGGCATCTTGGGTTGAGACTGTGAATAGTACATTGTGTTTCCAACAAATGGCAGCTGTACCTTGAAAGGAAGAAATCACAATAAATGTCCTAACAATGACTCATGTTTCTTTTATGTGGCACTCTTTGTTCTGCATAGAGATTTTGGGATTCTGTTGAACTCCTGCAGTGGCTGAGTTGGATGTGACGCTCTGGAAGCATAAGAGGAGCACACCACCTCATGGAGTATTTTAGTTTTTTATACACGCACACCTATATGGTTCCTCTCATTGTTTCACTTTGTGAAGCTAGTAGGCAATTGCTTTGCAGTAGTCAAGGAATGTAAAGTCTCCCACTGGACAGAGAACTGCCTTTGAGCCCAGTGCTGGTTTTGGACAGAGTTGTCAATTGTAGCAGCAGCAATTTCTATAATTTAGAAATCCAAAACTTCTCAAACAGGCACATGAAGGATTTTTGTTAACTTTGTCATGAATCAGGGTGCTTTATTGGGTTATTCAAGTTCTTCTAGTAAAGCTGGCATTATTGGCTGAGGACAGACTGGCAATCTGCCCCGGGACAGTTCTGCTTGGGAAGTGGGGGAAGGGAGCCCGTTCAGACATGCGCAGCTGTCCCTCGGCTCCCTTCCGCACTTACTCGCTTTGAAGCCGGGTTTCTTGCGCTTTAGAAGGACACCGGGAGAAACCGGTGTCCGGAGGCCGTCTTGCGCTTGCCTCCCGCTTCCAGGCAGTCTGAACCAGAAGAAGGCGAGAGGCAAGCGGAGGTGACAGTGTGAACGCGGCGTTTTGCCAGTTTGCGCATGAGCGCACATGCGCAAATTGCCGAAACAGCCCTATCACGATCTGCGGAGGCCGGGCCACTCTGCAGCAGTCTGAACACTCCGTAACAGCATCCTTGCACAATACACTGGCCAGTGTGAACGGCCAGCCCCGGAGAGTTTCCCCCCCGCAGCAGTTGCCTCCGCATTCATCCCACTCCAGATTGCCAGTCTGTCCTCAGCCATTGTTGTTGTTACTGTTGTGCTACCAGTATGTAGATTGTGCTTTACGGTACAGAAGAAGACAGCTCCTGCCCCAAGGAGCCTGCAGTCTAAATTCAGCATGGGAGACTGGGATGGAAGGAGCAGGAAGTGGAATCTGAACATGGTTTGGCATTTAGAAGAAATGGGAAATAAGGAGTTTTGCCCGAAGTAGATGAAGGGAGTGAGAGAAGTGGCATCAAGCAAGTGATCTGACAGACAATTCTTGGTTAAGAGACAGCAACAGAGAGAGGATGAAGGTTCCCTTCCCCTTTTTAGAAAGCCAGAGTCCTTCAGACAGATGGAGGGAAGGGATGTATTGGGATATGAAAGCAGGAAGACAGGATGTCTTCATTTAAATCAAAGCCAAGGGGGAAAAGTCCAATTTGAAATCATTGACTCAAAATATGTTTATTTTTGATACTTGCTAAATAAAAGTGCGTATTAATTGTTGGCTTCAACCAAAAACATATATTGTTCTAAAACTGAATTGAGTCTTTGTACAGATTTAGAGGGCATTACATTTATATAAGTTTTCTTAAATCTTCAACTAATTTTCTTAAATGGTAAAAAACCCTTAATTTTTTTAAAAATAACAGTGTTTAAGGCCTCAGGGTTTTCTTTAAAACCAGAAGACATGGCTGTTTTGGGTACTGTTTGGGATCAAGGACTGGATCAAAACTGGTGGCTATTTGAAGTGGCAAAACAGTGAAAGGGTGGTGATGTGAGAAGAGGGGACAAGTGTGACTTCTACCAGTCATAGCCTCCCAGTGTGTCACCTAGATTGAAGGCAGGCTGCAGGGTGGCAGGCGTCCTGGAATACATGCAGAGTAAAGCAACAGAGCTAGGCCACAGAACAAGACAACAGAGTTAGATCACAATCAAGAGTCCAGACCAGTCATCAAATACCAGTTTAACAGCAGTCAAGAGTTTATGGGTTGTTCAGGAAAGCAGAGTCAAGGCAATCCAAGGTCATTGTTCAGCAAGATTCATGCAGGTCCAAAAAGCAGAGTCAAGGGTCAGTCCAAAGGTTATAGGAGGCAGGCAGCATTCAGCATTGTGGCCACAAAGTTCACAGGACTGTGATGAGTTACTTCCACAATCTGCAGTTCTCCAGGTCTGATTTATATAGGCATCCCTTAACAAGCCTGATTTAGTCATCTGCTCTGAGTTGCTCCTGCACTTACTCATAACTATCATTAAGCAGCTGGTACTGAGCCAAGAAGTGAGCATTCTGTCTGCATGTTCTTAAGTCTTGTTGGAGCCTTTCCCTTTGCTGTTCAGTTACCAAAAGGGAGCCTGGTGGGCGACTTTCCTCCAGCTGTGCTTCATCAGCTACTTCAGAGCTGTGGGTGGGTGGGTCAAGGTCAGCTGCCGGCAATTAATCTTGAGGCTCCTGTATCTCTAATTCACTAACTTTGGCTGGTTCAGAGCTGGTTGCATGTGGCTCCTCAACTCCTGAGGAATCTTCAGCCACAGTAGACTCAGGCTGGTCAAGCTGGCCCATGACAACAGGAGACAAGCACTCAGGAGCAGGAATGGCTACAGAGGTACTGTTTCTGGAGCCCACCCTAGCCCCTGCCAGACAGTCTGTCACACCCCCCCCCCAATGCTCCAGCCCAAATACAGGGTAGGCTGTAGAGGCATTTTCTCCACAGTCTGACCTGGATTCTGTTAGGACAGAGTGATGGACAGTTTCAAGTTCCACCCTCCATGAGTCTCAGCCAGTCACTTTCAAATGTGGACTGGAATGCTGAAAAAGGGGAGTTTGGCAGTTTAACTGATAGCTGACTGACAGAGTTGGGGGTTGCTGGATTTTGGGGAGAGAAAGGTGAGGAGGTCTGTTGGTTAGGCAGACAGTCCATCAGGGATTCGGGTATTTTGAAGATTGGTTTTGAGTGCTGTTCTTGTCAAAATCAGTTAAGAATCCCTGTCCCATGTTATGTCTGAATCAGTCAGACAAGCAACCTGCTTTGTACCTGGTGATAGATCAAGATGGGTAACCATGATAGTCTGTCTGTAGCAGTAGAAAAGAGTAAGAGTCCAGATATCTGAAGAAGTGAGCAGTGACTCACGAAAGCTCATACTCGACCACAACTTTTGTTAGTCTTTAAGGTGCTTCTTGGACTCTTACTCTTTTCTACTGCTTTGTAATTGTTACACATTCTCTGGCCCCAGCTCTCCAGTAACTTCTTGAGAGGAGTTGGAGAAGAGGAAAATAGCGAAACATCCAAGCCACACAAAACCACTGAAATAAACCTCTTTCTTAGTTGTTTTCATCACACTTACTCTGTGGTTCTGTCATGATCTGTGCCGGGCGGGGAGACAGACCTAGTGCGGCCTAGGCCCAGGAGACACCTGATCTGGGGGTAGAGGGCTGTCAGCCCGCAGTTCCCATGATGCTTGGCGGTGGTGGTAGCCCATGGGAATTCAGGGAATGTGCGAGGAGACGGAATTTAAGCTGGGTAAATGGACAAACGGTTTCTTTTCTCTACTGCGGCCTTTCCTCTGACAGAGAATCAAGCTGAGGGGAAAGTCTGGGCTGGGAGAGAAGTCCCTCAGTAGGATGGAGTGAGTACAGGCAGGAGGCCTAGTAAAAGAGGCTGTAGGCCTTAAGTAGTACCAGTTAAGGAAAATCAGTCGCGTTAGATTCATTTTAGTTGACCTTTAAAACACTGTTATTGATTTTACTGCACCTCGTCTTGTTTTCCCTGCCCCAGTATTGTTTAAATAAACCCTGTTGTTTAAGTATTCTACCTGGTCATCACGCCTCATGTTTCTCAGCTAAAAGAGGGCATTTGGTTTGGCTTGGGAGGGTACCCTGGGCCTTCTCAAAAGGTTACCTCTTCAGCACGTGGCAAACCTTTAAAGAAACGTCCATCATCATCTCTGTTATCACTGTGATCTTGAGTGTCTCCTGAAAGTGTATCAGAGATTATTATTGGTGTTCAGAACACAGTGTAAAAATGATTTCTGTAACATTCATAGTAGAACTGAAGGATAATTCGACAGTGCTGTTAAACATCTAAACATCATGGTGCCTGAGGCTGCCACTTTCAAAGGATGTTCTTTCAGAAGCAATAAATACCTTGTTTCTAGAAACGTAATTATTGTTTGTTGGGTGCTCATGACTTGGACCCCATGCTTCTGCTTGTGGATCAATATTCTCTGTTGCAGAGTCTGTTCCAACGGAACTAGATGCTTCCGGCTGATGAAACACACCGGTCTTACGTAAGTAGGAAGTGCCCAGTGCCAGAGGAAAGTGCTTTGCAGTGGAGGACAAGAAAAACACAAGTTTTAAGCCCGTGTTAATAATTTGTAGAGCACTTTAATATTTAGATTTTTTTCAGACTTATGGTTCTCCTTCCAACATTTTACTGTGAAAAATGGACACTGCAAAAATAATGGGTTTACCTACTGGCTTTTCTGCTCAGTCTTATAAAATTCCCCTCTGCACCACAGCCCCTGTCTGCATGGCTTTGTCTATGTGGGACCCACAATCCCTGGCATAAACTTTTCAGATGTTAAAATGACCTCCCCTCCCCCCACTTCCACCAGAAGAAAAGCTGGTGTGATCCAACCCACTGACTTCCAAAGCAACCTAGTGAGTGAAGTGTTAAAGACTCTATTGAGTTGATCATTTCTGTGGATGTCACAAAACAGAATTTGTGACACTTCCCTGGCAAATTAAAAAAAAAACACCAACCTTGAATAAAGATCAGTAAAGTGTCTTCATTCAACGACATCAAAGCTGATATTTCTTTACTTTTTGCTTATCTACATGAATAGGCCAATGGGTTCATTCATATTATTTGAAACGACTGTGCTTTTTCTTCTCATACCTATTAGTTTGAAAGAGATGTATCACTTTGCTTAGTTGAAGGTGGCTGCATTGTCTGTGGCACAGTTTATAACTGAAGAAATGATTGCATGTAAGATCTTAATGAAGTCATTGCAGAGGTGAAGGTGAGAGGAAATGAGTGAAACACCAAATGGGATGCATGTAACAGAAACCATAGCAACTCCATGAAAGCTTTATAAATATAACAAAAGTGAAGTGAATAAACCGAAGGACTTGCTGACAACAATCTGCATGTCATCTGGGCAGAGAACAATAGTGCAGTGCATACATGGGTGCCAGCTGGAGAATGCTGGGTTACAAAATGGTGTATCAGCTATAGAGAGCTAAAAGAAAAGATCCACAGTTATGATCTGTAAGGTCTCTTAGTGATTTGGATTTGCCAGCTATAAATATAGGTTATCTGCTCGTACTTGACATTACAATTCATTTTCAGCAAATGTCACCATCACAATGAGCTATATGCACTCTGCAAAACAATATGCACAGCTACAGCTTAAGGTGGTGTTTATGACATAGTGGCACAACCCTTTGTTTCCAAGGTAATAATGGCTGGTCTCTTTAGCAGTGGGGACTGTTGAAGCAAAAAGAGCAAACTAAGTTCTAGCTGCATGTCTGCCTTTCTTTCTAGGCTTAACCATTCCTGTCCCCCTAAAGGGGCATCCCTGCCACTGTTCAGCTGGCCAGATGGGGAATAAATGGGGGGGGGGGAATGGGGGGTGTTGGCAGCATCCCAACATGCTGGGGTCACTCCCTACGTTCCCAGAAGTGATGTTATTATATCACCATCAAGGGCCCCCTGCCATTTGCTAGGCCCTGCCCTGCAGCCCAGTTTCTTTAACACATACCGTATTTTTCGCACCATAAGACGCACTTCCCCCCCCCCAAAAAAAGTGGGGAGAAAAGTGTGTGCGTCTTATGGAGCGAATCCCCCCCCCTCCGCTCAAGCTCCTGGGGCCGCGACAATCGCCGCCGGCCCTGGGAGGAAGCCCCCTTCCCTCCCTCCCTCCCCAGTCAAGCACCCGGGGCCGTGGCGGAAGCCCCCTTTCCTCCCTCCCTTCCCAGTCAGGCTCCCGCGGCCGCGGCAAGCGCTGCGGCCCCGGGAGGAAGCCCCATTCCCTCCCCCCAGTCAGGCTCCCGCGGCAAGCGCCGCAGCCCCGGGAGGAAGCCCCCTTCCCTCCCTCCCTCCCCAGTCAAGCACCCGGGGCTGCGGCAAGCGCCACCGGCCCCGGGAGGAAGCCCCCTTCCCTCTCCCCGCACAAACTCCCGGGGCTGCAGCAAGTGCCGCCGGCCCCAGGAAGTAGCCCCCTCCCTCCCCCCTCTCACCCTTCCTGGGCCAGCACACCACCGGCCCGGGGAGAACCCCCCCTCCCCCGCTCACCTTTCCCGCCCCATTCCTCCCCCCCTCACCATTCCTCGGCTGGGGGGGGAGGTAGGGAGGGAAGAGCTGGGCCTGAGTGGCGTTAAGCCACTCGGGCCCAAGCAAGGGGGGGAGGGAAACACCTTGTCTTTCTGTCTTTCTTTCTCTTTCTGCCTGTCTTCCTTCCTTCCTTCTCTCTCTCCTCCCTACCTTCCTGTTCCTTCCTTTCTTTCTGTCTGTCTTCCTTTCTGTCTTCCTTCCTTCTCTCCCCCCACCTACCTACCTACCTACCTACCTACCTTCCTTCCTTCCTTCCTTCCTTTCTGTCTTCCTTCCTTCCTTCTCTCTCTCTCTCCCCACTACCTACCTACCTTCCTGTTCCTTCCTTCCTTCCTTCCTTCCTTCCTTCCTTCCTTCCTTCCTTCCTTTCTGTCTTTCTGTCTTTCTGTCTTTCTGTCTCTTCCTTCCTTCTCTCTCTCTCCCCCTACCTACCTACCTTCCTGTTTCTTCCTTCCTTCCTTTCTGTCTTCCTTCCTTCCTCTTCTCTCTCTCTCTCTCCCCCCTACCTACCCCCCTTCCCTCCCCCGCTCACCTTTCCCGGGCTGCAGGGGTGGGGGAGGTAGGTAGGTAGGGAAGAGCTGGGCCTGAGTGGCGTTAAGCCACTCGGGCCCAAGCAAGGGGGGGGAGGGAAACACCTTGTCTTTCTTTCTTTCTTTTTCTTTCTTTGTCTTTGTCTGTCTGTCTTCCTTCCTTCCTTCTCTCTCTCCTCCCTCCCTTCCTCCCTCCCTTCCTGTTCCTTCCTTCCTTCCTTCCTTCCTTCCTTCCTTTCTTTCTTTCTCTTCCTTCCTTCCTTCCTTCTCTCTCTCCCCCCCTACCTACCTACCTACCTTCTTTCTTTCTTTCTTTCTTTCTTTCTTTCTTTCTTTCTTTCTTTCTTTCCTCTCCCCCCCCCCCCCAAATACCTATTATTTTGTTCAGAATATTTTTTCCCTGTTTTCCTCTCTAAAACTAGGTGCATCTTATGGTCAGGTGCATCTTATGGAGCGAAAAATACGGTACATATCTCACTTCTTTGGCCATGATCCAAAATGTTTTGTTATCAATATACCTGAGGAAGGAGGCTCATGCTCATGAAAGCTGGCAGCACAATCAATTTTCTAGCCTTTTAGGTGCCCCCTCAAGTTAGCCTCAATGGGTGGTCGGCAAGAACTTTGAAGGGAGAGGGGCAGTTCGATAAGGAGACTGATGCAGGTGCCTTGCATATGTATTTTTTCCTACCTTGAAAGGTAAGATCTGCAGCTTTGGTGGGTATGTAAGAAAAAGGATGCGAGAGTCAGTGACCCCTCTCTGATCTTCACAGTATCTGTCTGAGACCACTAATTAGGATCTACTGCAGGTTTTTTCCCCTATCTATGGATCTCTCCCATCATGTCTGTTTGGGCTGTGTTTTGTAAAAAAAATGTAAGGCAACCCTGTCTTTTTAAATGTAGTTTTTACTGGCCTGTGTGATTCAGCTTGGCAAAACTCTAGAAAGACCTTCAAGGAATATGTTTCCAACATGTGAAGCTTAAAAATGGTGAAGATTTCATACTGTGATGAATAACATTTTATCAGCATAATGCACAATCACTTGGCTTCCTCTGATGTTAATGCTTGTGTTCTAAGAAGCTGTTTTATGGATTTTACTGTAATTATCTTTTCTGAGACAAAAGATGAGGCACTGCACTGTGTATGCATTTTCCTAGTTTCCCAGAGCTGATTCCTTGTAACTTTCATGGCTGAGGATGGCTAAAACATTGCAGAATGTTCATTGTTTTGTGGACACGATTATAGCGGCTGCATCGATATATGAAGATCACAGAGGCACCTTTGGCATCTGTGGGGAAACTAGATGTGATCTGTGAGATCTGTGATCAGGATTTAAAAAAAAAATTTAAAGGATAGGAAAATCAAGTTTGGGAAGTGGTACACGGGTAGGGTGGGGTGGGGATGTTTAGCCTTTCCCCCCCAAGTGACAAAGGCAGCTTTCACTCTCAAAATCTTATACCCCCAAAATCTTGTTGGACTCTGAGGTGCTACTGGACTTGAACATAGCTCTTCTAATGCAGACCAGAATGGCTGCCTCCTGAAACTACCTTTCCCCCATGCCTTCCTAATCTGAAATGCAATCAATTGCACCACTGCCAGAACTGAAACTGCCATTTGTCATACAGGTGAAAAGCAACTGTTGTGCTACCCTTAGTGAAGCAAACAGCAATTTCAGAGGGTGATTTAGACTGGCAAAAATGACGGGGCTGGGGGAGCTTAAACACTCCCAGCACCATCTCTTGATTGGCATCTTCTTGCAGCTGCTTTGAACTGATAGAAGCCCATAGGGTACCTTAATCACAGATCTCCCTTGTCATGCCTACTTTGACCTTTGGGGAGGGCCATGACACAGTGGCAGATCATCTGCTTTGCATGCAGTAGTTCTCAGGTTCAGTCCCTGACATCTCCAGTTAAAAGGTTCAGGTAGTATAGGTGACGTAGAAGACCTTAGTCTGAGCCAGTGCCGATCAGAGTAGACAGTGCTAATTGTCGCAGATTGATGGCCTGGCTCAGGATAAGGTAGCTTCATGTGTTCAATCAATTCACTCCAGTGGCCAGTTCTACACATTGCTTCTTAATGCTGCTAGGTGAATTGGGAACAAAAATAATGGATGCTACCAAATTAATCCTGTAAATAAGAGCCAAATTAGATATTATATGTGACACAAATTGGGAAATGGGTAACTGACTGACCTGCATTCATATGAAATGGGTTAACTCACATTAAAAGTGCTCCATTGGGCTTCAGAGCTCTGGGAGGAGCAACTTCTGCCATCCCTCCCACACTGTTTTCCCAAGTGAAAATGGCTGCCAAGGGGGCTATTTGCCAAAGGGGTAAACAGCCTGTCTGGCCATTTCCACTGGTGAAAATGATGCAGAAGTGAATCCAGAAGCCTCTCCTTTCAGCAATCTGGAACCCAATGGAGTAATTTGAAGGTGAGCAAACCCACTTCACACAAGTTGTTACATGTGACAGTGAGCTGGGTCAGCTCCCAACTCATGTCATCCATAATGTCTAGCTTGACTGTAAGTAAAATTACCTGGTCAGTCACTGAGTATGACCTGAAGAACCAGGCCTTTAACTTTCCCACAGTCTCTGGGGAAACAATGAAATTCCAGGGCACAGTGCCAGAACTAAAAAGTGCTTTTTTATTGGCAATGCAGTCATCCTTATAAACTAGCCTTTTAAGAGTATATGACAGAGAGGCATGTTAAATTAAGTACACTAATAATAAAATTGAGGATGGGAGAACCATGTAAGCTCCCTTGCGCTGCTTAGAGGAAGAGTGGGATGAAAACATAATAGGCAGGTAGGAGTATATAGATAATCTGTGGTTTGTTGCATAAAGAATTAAACCATTTCAATTGTGTTTCTGATATGTTAGGGGGAGCTATGAAAAGGAACTGTCTTAATGAGCCTTCGTCTTGTTTAGGCAGTCAGTAGCAGCAGTCCCTACCATAGCAACCTGAACAAACAGTAATAGCAAAATGAATGGAGCACTGCTAAAACCAGTCTTGTCATTTAACAGAGGTACCAAATAATCGAGACATCATATCCTTTAACAACAGTCTTTAAAAAAACATAAATCAAGATGGATAGCCGTGTTAGTCTGTCTGTAACAGTAGAAAAGAGCAAGAGTCCAGTAGCACCTTAAAGTCTAAAACAAATTGTGGCAGGGTATGAGCTTTCTTCAGTCACTGTTCACTTCTTCAGATACTTTTAAATAGGCTCACCTCCAACCATGGGCATCTGGGTACTGCAAGCTATCTAGGATTGCCAGTTTCTTCTTCTTCTTCCTTCTTTGGTGTTATACATTTTGTGACGTGCAGGAATTCAGCAAGTGAAGAATTTCCTGAAAGACAAATAGTAAGGTAAAGTTTCCCTTGCTCGAGTTGAATCCGACTCTAGGGATGCGGTGCTCATCTCCGTTTCCAAGCTGAAGTGCCAGCGCTGTCCAAAAACGTTTCCGAGGTCATGTGGCCAGCATGACTAGACGCTGAGGCACTCGGAACGCCGAAATGGTACCTATTTATCTACTTGCAATTCCTTGCTTTCGAACTGCTAGGTTGGCAGGAGCTGGGACCAGAGATGGGAACTCACTCCATCATGCAGCATTCGGGTCTCAAACTGCGGAACTACCAACCTTCTGGTCTGCAGTTCAGCATCTTAACCACTTGAGCCACTGCAGCCCCTGAAAGGCAAATACACTGAAAAAGCAGCACCTACTGATTTATGTCTAAATTCTCAGGGGTTTATGCAGGCTGATCTCCTCTCCTCCTTTGACACTGCTGTTCCCAGTAACCCATACCTTCAGCAGCATATTCAGTCCTCAGTGGGCCATTTGGTTAATCACATTTTTTGCATACCTTTGGAGACTGATGTGTATGTAGTTGCTGGCTGCTACAGACTCACTGTATTGTCAGCGGGTGACCTGGTTTTATTGATTTCATGATTGGCATGAGCTACCAGCACAAACAACTTCAAGGTTTTCAAAGGGGTACCATGAACAACTTCAAGGTTTCCTTATTTTGCACTTTCCTTTTTTGTTGTTACATTCTCCCCTTTTAAAACTTCGAATTAACTACAACAGTCTTTAGGTTAAATACTGATTATAATACAGACTGCTCAGAATATAGCTTTGGTATGCTATGACATGGTTCTCTGTATTTGCAAACAGTATACTCATGTCCTGGTGGAATTTTTAAATTGATTGCTACAAATACCAAAGAATGCATTTCTTCTGCTGGTGAATATTCTGTAGTAAACTCTGACAACAGATGTTAAGAGATTTTGCAAAACTCTTCCCCAGTGACCCTTTCTGTTGTGACAGTACATTAAGGAACTTTCACCATATGAAAATGTTTGGCTGATCAATACTGACATACATGCTTCAGCATTTCCAGTTCAAAACTGACACATCTAATACTCTGAGTGCCGTGAGTGGTTTGGGTGTTTTGACATGTCAAAGCATACTGTATATGCCACCAATATGCTCAATCATTTTTTTAAACAGTCCACACTGCCATCTTGTTTCTATTAGTTTTCTGCACAGTATAACTTATTCAACTTTTATTTTATTTTCTGGAAGACATAGTAATGCTTGATCACCTGGCAGTTCACTTCATGTCCTGCTTGCTGGTTGCAAGCTGGGAGTTAATTATTTGGTGATCTATTCATATGCATCCAGTTTGCACAATTACACAGCTATTTCCCATGGTTAGATGGCTTTTTTGCAGCCACCCCCACCTGTCTGCCATCACCACCTTCAATTTTTTAAAATGTACATAGTATAAAGGGGGGGGAATCCAGTTTCTAATTTTTTTAATGGAGATGTACTATTTAGGTTTCTCTATGTGCCTTTGATGTTTGCCAAAGAACCCAGCTAATCTTGCAGTCAGTTACTGCAATCACTTCTCCAGTGGATGCTGCTGACTGTGTAGACTCAAAAATCAGGCAATAAATGTTGTCAGCTGTGTTTATTTAAATAATAATCTGTTTCCTCTTTGACCGATTTCCTGCAAGTGCTGCCCCGGCGTCGTTCCTCCATTTGCCCCGATTGCCTGCTTCAATTTCCCACTATTTGCTGTGGGGTGCATTTTGACCCAGGGCTTCGCTCAATTTCCCCTGCGGCTTCAGTGATCCTGTTTTTTGAGGATCACTGAAGCCACGGAGGAATCGGTCTTCCAGTTTATCAGTGCCAGCCCCACTGTATTGTGTTGTTTTTCTAGGATGCTGAATAGCTTTGTTTTACTGTTTTACTTTGCTGTTAGATTCAAATATTGTTATCATTCAAATATTGTCATATTTTGTAATTGGCTTATTGATTGACTGAATAGTTCTATTGTACTTGTAATCTGCCTTGGCAAGACAGGATACCTGCCTTCATTCTGGGTACAATTGATTAGTTTGATACTCCGGGAGGGGACTGTATCATTCACAAATATTGACCAGGTAGATTCAAAATCATTGCCAGGAATTTAAAAGAGGCCCTTAACAACAGGTGCCTTGGGTCTCTCCTGAGCTTGGTTGGCTTCCTATTTCCTGTATATGCATGTCTAGTTTTAAAGTTCTCTTTGTGGCAGGGAATATGCTTCCCAAAATGGAGGAGTGACTCAAGTGGCCATTTCCCCTTGTCTAATACAGAGATACACAAAGTTGCCAGGCAACCAGTGAGAACGCTGTGGGCAGGGATATGGGGGAAGGGTGTGGTGCTGGCTGTCGTGTCACATCACTTTAGGTAAAAAAGAAAGCATAAGAGACATAGGTAGCTCTAAGAATTGCAAAAAATCTATGGTAGAATTTCTAGCAATCCCTAGAGCTACCCTTTATCACTTCTTTTTTAAAACCAGAAGTAACATTATGCCACAGCCTGTGATGCAGATGTTTGTTTTGTTTTTTTTTAAATCCCCCCACTGCCGCTCACACTAGTGGTGAGCAACAGGAGTGGGAGACAGGGGATCCCTCACCGCAACAGGGTCCTGGAAGCCCTGGTCAAGTAGGTAACAAGAATGGAATTGAGTGAAACTGAGTAAAAAAGCTGGCTCGATCCAATCCATCTTTCTTATCTAAATCATAGTTTGCCATTAGGAACAGTTTAAAAGGAAACAAGGCTTTATAGGTTGCTACAATTTGGGGGTGATGTGTGAGTAGGCTTCTTTAAAAATCCCCTTTTTTCTCATTTCATTTATCCTACACATAGTTCTCTTGTTAGATATTCCTTTTCTTCAGTTCAGGCAAAGCTGTCAGCAATTTTTCCCCTCACAGAATTTCTGTTTTTGCTGTTTCACGTTCATCAATGTGATTTTTCATCTGTCTTTCTTCCAAGAAGCTCATGGCAACATACAGTTTTGCCTTCTTCCATTTTATTCTCACAGCAATGTGAGAGGTAGTTTAGAGTGAGAAACAATGACTAATCCAAATCAACACCGTTGTGCTCTGTGAGTGGCTGGGGATTTGAGTTTTACAAGTTCTAGTCTGGGTTTTACAGGTTCTAGTCTGACACTCTAGCAACCTGGATTCCATAGCCTTTATTTCTACTTTTTATTTATTTTCTCTAATTTAAAATAATTGCTGCTCCTGAAACTTAGCCATGGCTAGTGCCTTATTTTCATTTCTCTCCCCCTACTATCCTTCCATTTACATTGTTTTCATCTTTAGTCCTTTTTCAGTTTTGTGTCTTCTCCCTTTTGCAGTTCATAAGGTTATTAATTCTTCTTTGTGGACTATAGGGTTGTCAGCCTCCAGGTGGGGCCTGGGGATCTCCCGCTTTTACAACTGATCTCCAGCTGACAGAGATAAGCTCCCCTGGAGAAAATGGCTGCTTTGAAGGGTAGACTCTATGGCATTGTACTATGCTGAGGCCCCTCCCCTCCCCAAACCCTGCCCTCTCCTGGCTCCACCCTCAAAGTCTCCAGGTATTTCCCAACCCAGACTTGGCAACCCTAGTGGACTACTGCTGGTTTTATACTATTTTGTGGCTGTTCTTTCCTCAGTTTCACAAGGCTGTCAATGGTTCAATATAAAACCATCTTTTGTCCCTCAAAGCCTACCATAGTTCTGAACTATTTGCTGCAGGTTTTGAACTGTCACTTCCAGTTGTCAATCAACTATCATTCTGCACCCTCTTCCCACTCCACCACCCTTCCCCAGACTTTTAAACTGTTTCTGAAGTATTAATCATTTGGGAAGACTCTGGGGGACTTTTTCAATATTTAAAATATGCTTTTCTATATTCACAGGAAGTCCCTTGAGTCTGCAAAAATCCCTACATCATTTGTGGATGATCTTTATCCACATCCTATACATGATTGGCACAGACTACTATATTTGGGAGCCAAAAAGGAACCACCGGAGAGAGACACAACAATGTGGAGATCCTATGCCACCTCCCCCCCCACAATCTTCCCCTTCAGAATTCCCTCTGCTCTCAAGGTCTTGAATAGGGATGGGCACAAACCTTGTCATGAACCTAATTCACCATGAACATCACCTGGTTCATGAGCCTCAGTTTGTGTGGTCGCATCTCCCATGAACCGCCCATAAACTGCCATGTTTTTTATGGATGTTTGTGAGGTTTGTGACACTGGTTTGTGAGCTAGAAATGCAGGTGCTGATGGATTAATTGTCAAAGAAACAGGGGGGATGGAGCTCTGCGGCCCTGGAAACACCAAAAGTAGTCCTCCAAAACCATACAAAAGTGGCCATTGTGGGACCCAGGGGCACTGAGGAAAGTGAGAAAGTGCCTGGGTTGGAGGTGGAAGGAAAGGATGGAGGGGCAGAGGAGGGGTGCATGCCAGCTGTGGTGCAGGAGAGAGAGATGGAGATCCAAGGCTTGAAGGAGAAAGGGGAAGGTCATCTTTTTTTTTTTTTTTTGCAGAAGCAGTGGGAACTTCAGGAAATTGGGCCATGAGGCAGTCAGAGGGAGGCTGGCAGATGAGGCCACGCCAAAATGGGGGACCCCAGGAGGCCTAGAAGTTGAAGATCACAAGGTTGGAAGGAAAAGGGGGCAATCTCCTATTGGTAGAAGTGGTGGGAGTTCTGGGAAACCAGCCCATGGGGCAGTCAGAGGGAGGCCAGCAGATGAGGTCAGGCCAAAAAGAAGGACCCCAGGAGGCCCAGATGTCGAGGATCACAGGGTCAGAAGGAAGGGAGGGTGATTGCCCTTTCGTAGAAGAGGAGAGTCAGCTGGAGACTCCCTGCAAGTCTGGCATCTCTAGCCCACAGGGGACCATTCTACTGCATCACAAACCTCATGAAATGAACCAGTTCAGTAAATGGGAAAGTTCATGGTTCATGAGACAAACTTCCATTTTCTCAGTTTGTGCCCATCCCTAGTCTTGAGCAGGCTGGTTTTCCCTTTCCCCTTCAACTGGCAACCATTCTCGGCATTGCGCCCCCAGTGAAGTGTTACCAGTTCTCATCTGGCTGGTTTTCAAGTTCTTTTTTTCTTTTGGTCCCTTTACAAAGTCATATTGTTCTGCATACATGAGGAGTCTCAGAAGGAAACAAAGGCTCAATCTTGTCTGTGTGTCATCATCCACATGGGGACCGGTCAATTGACTATTAGAGTGATGTAGTAACTGGATTGTGGGGTGGCAGCCAGGCCCTAGAGAGACCTATAGAGAAAACCAAAGAGCAAAAACACTTCTTTTTGATTTGAGATGCAGATGGCTAGAAGTGGTAACAAGAAAACCATCAGACAATGAGAAACCAAGTCTCTCCTCTAAGAAAGACATAACAGGAGAAGTATTTGAACTCTGGGAGTGTGCTTGAATACATAGCATCCTCTTCTTCATTAAAAGCCTGTTTGGTGTAGTGGTTAAGTGCACGGACTCTAATCTGGGAAAACCGGGTTTGATTTTCCACTCCTCCACTTGCAGCTGCTGGATGACCTTGGGCAAGCCATAGTTCTGTCAGAGCTGTTCTTGAGAAAGAGCAGTTTCTGACAGAGCTCTCTCAGCCCCACCTACCTCACAGGGTTTCTGTTGTGGGGAGGGGAAGGGAAAGGTGTTTGTAAGCTGCTTTGAGACTCCGAATGAAGGGTGAGGTATAAATCCATTCTTCTCCTCCTCCTGAAGGGAAGGGAACTGGCAGCTTTTGGAGATATTTTTGTGGATTCCCCCCTGCCCCTTTTGTACCTGTGTGCTTTTAATATGAAGGTTATATTAGTCTCTGCTGATGTGATTGCCAATCATATGATGAAGGAAAGAGCTGTAAAGTTGGGAGAAAGCACCATATGCCACCACCTTTCCCCCACCCTTTATGTACTGCCAGTGGGGTAATTTTATTCCATTGTTAATTTGAACACAGATAGCTATGCCTTTGGCGTGTTTAGTAATGGTTAACATTTTTAGAGAGCCATTGCTGGAGTTGCCAGTCTCCAGGAATTTGCTCCTATTTTAGAGCCTTTAGGGATTAAATCTCAGAGTGGGGAACAGAGGCATCCCCTCTAGCATCACTATGCATTTGTGAAGAAACAAATGCAGTACACAGGCTGTCATTTGACATGCTAGCCCAATCTCGTCCGATCTCAGAAGCTAAGCAGGGGCAGCCCTGGTTACTATTTGGAAGGGAGACTACCGAGAAGATTCAGGGTCAGGATGCAGAGGCAGGCAACCACCTCTGAATGTCTCTTGCCTTGAAAGCCCTACAGGGTCATTGTAAATCAGCTGTGACTTGATGGCACTTCACACACACACACACAGCTAATGAGATATATTTTGAACAGCAGGCAACCGACTGTAGAACAATTATATTGGGTTTTTAAAGACTACCTTTAAAGAATGGACTCAATTCTCCCTTTTACATTTGTTGGAGACACAAGTGATTGCAGAATATCTGGATGCAACTTATAAAAGTTAGAGTTTAGCTTCTAGCAATGTACATAAATGGCAGCTGGCAGGTGATTAGGCTCTGCCAGTGACCCTTGCTATGGGAAGTGGGGTATTACAAGAAGTATCTCTTTTGCATCTGCAAAATATTGGGATGTATGGAGCTAATGTCCTCGGTTTGAATCTTGCCTCTGCCATGAAATCACTAGGTAGCCATAACCTCTCAGTTGTATCCCCCTTGGTAGAATGTGGTGGAACGTGCCCTCAAGTAGCAGCCAGTTAGGGTGACCCAATGGGGTTTTCAAGGCAAGAAACATTCAGAGGTTGTTTGCCACTACCTGCCTCTGTGTATCAATCCTCGACTTCCATGGTGGGCTCCTATTCAAGTACTAACCAGGGCAGACCCTGTTTAGCTTCCAAGATCTGACAAGATCCAGTTAGCCTGGACCATACAGGTCAGGGCAATGTGGGAATCATAATAATGAACAGCAGGTTTGTAATCTACGGGAATTATCAATATGTACTTGCAGACAAAGGCTGCGATCACACACACTAAATAATCCACTTTCAATGTACTTTCCAACTGGATTTTACTGTGTGAACTGGCAAAATCCAATTCAAAAGTGCATTGGAAGTGGATTGAAAGTGGATTATTTAGTATGTGTGATCACGGCCAAAGTCTCATTTTTCCACTGTAGCAGGGTGTACTTTTGCCCAGCATTGTCTGGACAATCTGCAATTTCAGCGGCAGCCTTTCCTCAGGACAGGATCTAGCCATGGTTATTCGTGGTCTGATCACATCTAGATTAAATTGCTCTAGTGCACTTAGAATCATAGAATCATGGAGTTGGTTATCTAGTACAACCTCCTGCACAATGCAGGAAATTCACAAATACCTTCCCCACACATCCCCAGTGACCCTTGCTCCATCCACAGAAGAGGTCAAAACAACTTCCAGAATCCCCAGCCAAACTGGCCTGGAGAAAAATTGCTTCCTGACCCCAAAGTGGCAAACAGCATTGCCCTGGGCGTGTAAGAAACGGCCACAAGAACTAAGCACTGATACAACCCTTCCTGTCCTCCCTCTCCTGATCTGCCTAAGTTCACAGAATCAGCATTGCTGACAGATGGCCATCTAGCCTTTGCTTAAAAACCTCCGAAGAAGGAGAGCCCACCACCCCCAAGGAAGCCTGTTCCAGTGAGGAACCGCTCTGTCAGGAAGTTCTTCCTAATGTTTAGCTGAAAACTTTTTTGATTTAATTTCATGCAAGTCTGCCACTGAAAATGATTTCAAAAGTTACAGCTGCAACATGCAATACCACTACTGCCAATAGGAATCAGTTACTGTAATGATACCTTAAAGGCAAAGGTAAAAAATTTCCCTTGCTCAAAAGCCAATCGAATCCAACTCTAGGGGTCGGTGCTCGTCTCTGTTTCCAAGCTGAAGAGCCAGAGCTGTCTGAAGACTTTTTCCATGGTCATGTGGCTGGCATGACTAAACGCTGAGGCACATGGAACGCTGTTACCTTCCCACTGAAGCCATACCTATTAATCTACTTGCAGTTTCTTGCTTTTGAACTGCTAGGTTGGCAGGAGCTGGGGCCAGAGACGGGAGCTCACTCCATCCCGCGGCACTCTGGTCTCAAACTGCCAGGCTACCGACCTTCTGGTCTGCAGCTCAGCATCTTAACCTCTGAGCCACCGCTTACCAATATCAAAATAATGTTGTTTACCTCTTTGCTTCCAGGTGTTGTATGAGATGGCATGGGACTGGGGTATTTAGGACTGCTTACTCCAATATTAGTTTGTCTATGATCCAAAGCCTTCTATGGTGGGTCAGTTTTAGGTACCTCTGCTGTGATAAGTGAGTTGGGCTGCTACCCAAAGATACTGCCTTCTCCGTGGTAATGTCCTGGCTGTGGAATTCCCTCACCACAGATACTTGCCTGGTGCCTAATCATCTTCACTTATTTTGTAGGTGGGGCTTGGCTGAATTGGAGTGAGTCACTGAGGAAAGCCAGTACTGCTAGCTGTTCAGCCCTTGAAGAATACCAAAGACAATGTGTGAGCCCGTTAAAAATTTGTTGCTAATCTAGCCTACATGAATATTACAATTGTTTCGATGTACACTTTGTATAATTTGGAGAGTCTCCATAAATAATCACGAAGGCTGCTAGGTTCCTGTAACATGGCCAACAGGAATTCAACCGGAGTAGTTTCTTCCATTACTGGGCAAAACCAAACCTGTTAAATTTCTGCATGCCATGCAGATATCAAAGGTGTAGGCACCTTTGCTCGAGAAAAAAAACTTGCCTCTCAAGCAACTTCCCCCGTACATTTTCCTCTCTATGTTGATATTCCAGTTTTTGATATTTGCTTCCCCTCTTGGGTTGCCATGACAATTCAAGATGGCTTACTGTGAAAAGGAGAGAGCAACTGGAGAAGCAGGGGCTGATTAGGAGTGAACTCCACAGAGCGTCCAATCAACACACTTGTCAAGATGCCCTCAATGTAAACAGATGATTTTCCTAGATAATGCTCCTCAGACCACCTGAATTATTTTGAATTACTTATACAAGAGTGGTTCAGAACCTGAAATATTTCAATTCCTGTGTTGCTTTATTTATTTTAAAAACCTCCTACTCAGCTGTCCTCTCAATGCTCATTTCCTCTCTTAACATTAATTTTAGAATAGGATTGTCATTTATTGGTTCAGCCAGTTTTGAATATCTTGTACAAAAGCTAGGTATTGTGAAGATATTGAAGTCAAGTTAATGCGCTGAAGATTCAGGGTTGATGTGAAATGCTAATTTAACATGCTTACCCTGTACAGGGCCATATGGACACAAAAGTAGGTCAGCATGCCCCCAATGAGTCCCAACACATTTCCTGCTCCCTTTGCATTCATAAAGAATATTTATCAGTAGCTTCTATGCCCAATGGCATTTCAGTTGACATTAATATTATAACCTTAAACAATTCATTCTACATTGCAATTCACATCTTTCCCACTGATACCTACACTGATAAATGAGCCTATCAGCAAGGCAGTGTAATGGTGCCACCCACAGACAAAGTAGAGGTTTCTGTGTACTTTGGGAACTTCTCAGGTTTGCCAAAAATAACACTAGCCTGTCAACTTAAAAAAGGAAGAATAAATGGCCTGCTTAGTGCTGAGTATGTTCATTGTGCTCCACAAAGCATGGGATTTTGAGGACAGGGGAGAGGCTGTGACTTACTGGTAGAGCATCTGCAGAAGGTCCCAGGTTCAGTCCCTGGCATCTCCAGTTACAAGGACTGGGCAGTAGATGATGTGAAAGACCTCTGCCTGAGCCCTTGGAGAGCTGCTGCCAGTCTGAGTAGACAGTACTGACTGATGGTCTGATTCAGTATAAGTCAGCTTCATGCATTCATGTGAATGTCAGTTAAGGAGAGAGGAAAACAGAGAGGGGAAACTTAACCTGCTTAAGCTCCTAAAAGCTTATAGTATTCTTGGAGGGGTGGGATAGTAGATGTGGGTTGGATGGGTATTTCTTCTCCTCTTACCACTGTGATCCCTTCAAGGCCTCTGACTTGTAAAATCTAACATAACCAACAAACAGAGCAGCACCAGTAAATCACAAAAAAATGATTAAGATGAAAGGCCTAACATACAACTAAAACAGAGAGCAAACCAATTGAATGAAAGAGTGTTGGACTGAATGGGCCATTGGCCTGATCCAACACTGGCTTCTCTTATGTTCTTATGTAAATCAGTGGCAAATTTAACATAAAGCTTTTTTAAAAAAAGAAAACATTTTACTTCCAAGTAGAATTGCCATCAATCTGGATTAAAAATGAATTGTCCATTTAACAGTGGGTTACATAAGAACATAAAAGAAGCCAATGCTGGATCAGGCTAGTGGCCCATCCAGTCCAACACTGTCACACAATGACCAGAAATACCAGGTGCCATCAGGAGGTCCACCAGTGGGGCCAGGACACTAGAAGCCCTTCCACTGTTGCCCCGCCCCAGCCACCAAGAATATAGTGCATCACTTGCCCCAGACCGAGAGTTCCTATTTATACCTTGTGGCTAATAGCCACTGATGGACCTCTGTTCTGTATGTTTATCCAATTCCCTCTTGAAGCTGTCCATGGTTGTAGCTGCCACCACCTCCTGTGGCAGTGAATTCTATGTGTTAAACACTCTTTGGGTGAAGTACTTCCCTTTATCCATTATAACCAGACTGCTCAGCAATCTCACTGAGTGCCCATGAGTTCAGCCGCCCTGAGCCTGCCTTGGTGGGGAAGGTGGGATATAAATTAAATAATAAATAAATAAATAATATTCTTGTATTGTGAGAAAGGGAGAAAAGTACTTCTTTCTCTACCTACTCTAATGTCTGGTTAATGTGTGGATATGTGTCACTGAAGCTTTTCATGCCATGGAGGTAAACAACAACATCGGGGCGCAGGACAGACTGGCGGAATGAAGCGCAAGGGAAGCAGGGCAAAAAGACCCGGGCCAAGTTGTTGTGGGGCTTTCCGGTTGCACTGCATGGACTGATGCGGGACCATACTGGGGAGAAGGCGGAATGGAATGTTCACATTGCAGGGCAGCACCACCGCAGTTGCACGTGGCTTTGGTCCGTTTCGCCAATTTGCGCATAGGTGCAGCAGCAATTGGGGCAGCATCCTGTGGCTGAGAGTTTTAACTCCACAAGCCGGAAGCATCCCCATGGGCAGTTGTGCGCTCAAGTGCACAGTCCGCATGGGCGGTTGTGCGCATCCCTGCTGGATCAGTGAGTTCACATTACCGGCGCTGCTTGATTGCGGCTTATTTGCGTCCACACTTCCGGAAGCGGGATCAATGCGCACCCAAACGGCTTGCCATGGCTTTCACCTGGTACTTTTTAAAAGCAGGATCAAAACGCTTCATGATGGGTGAGTACAGCACGGGAACACCAGACAACTGTGGTTGTGTGAACCAGCCCACTTAATCTGCTCGAGAAACGTGCCTAGATCGGGCTAAACTGCCAGTCTGAACTCAGCCTGGGAAATAACATCCCATTAAGCCTCTGCTAAAGAGACAGGTCATTTCCCCCTCTCCAGGTTAGTTAGCAAGCCTAGTGGACACATATTAGGGAGGCATCCAGGGGAGCAATTCCAAGCAAGTCTGCTCAGAATGGTCCCCTTTTAATCAGTTGTTCCCAGAAAGGTGTTCTCAGTATTGCAGCCCAAGTGAACTTCTTTGAGAAAGAATCCCATAGAGCCAGTTTAACATAGTGTTGGACTAGGGCTGCTGGAGAGAACCAGGGGCAGATCCTCACTCCAGCCATGAAATCACTGGGTGACTTTGGGCCTCCCCCCCATCTCAGCCTAACCTATGCAGGCTTGCTGTGAGGATAAAACTATGTATGTCTTCATGAGCTGCACAGAGGAAAAGCAAGATTAAAAATACCATATGTAGTATCAGTGCAATAACACTGACAGTTCTGCTTGTTTTAATACATTTGATCAGGGCAAAAACATAAATGTGGAATGAGGTGTTTCAAATCTGAAAGCTTTTCTGACGAGAACTAATATTGAGCCTTATTGAAGCAGCAAGAACAAGTATAGCGATAAAATGGAAATCACAGATGGCTCCCATGATAGATAATTGGATAACAAAAGTATGGGATCTACTAATCATAGAAAAGATTACGGATAACATGAGAAAAGATTACTTACCACAACATTCCGGTTTCCAAATGAAATGGTTACCATTCATAGAATACACAATGGCACCTGACATACAACCAGATAATCCAATATATCTTAAATTAATATACACATAGTTAAACACAGCCTAAGACAAATGTGAACTCTGACTATGATACACCAAAGGCAATATGACTGAACATTTTTAAAAACAAAGGATAAAATATCAGTATAAGTACTATTAGCTCTTTAATATATATATCTAGATAAAGAACATAAATATACAATAAACACTTAGTATGAGCAATGATTAATATGCAATAAACACTTAGTATGAACTGAAGTGGACCGGTTCTATGAAGACCTACAACACCTCATAGAACTAACACCAAAAAAAGATGTCCTCATCATCATAGGGGACTGGAATGCTAAAGTAGGGAGTCAAAAGGTAACCGGAATAACAGACAAGTTTGGCCTTGGAGAACAAAATGAAGCAGGGCAAAGGCTAACAGAGTTTTGTCAAGGGAACATGCTGGTCATAGCGAACACCCTCTTCCAACAACCTAAGAGGTGACTCTACACATGGACATCACCAGATGGGGAACACTGAAATCAGATTGATTATATCATTTGCAGCCAAAGATGGAGAAGCTCTATACAGTCAGTAAAAACAAGACCTGGAGCTGACTGTGGTTCAGATCATGTGCTCCTCATTGCAAAATTCAGACTTAAACTGAAGAAACTTGGGAAAACCACTAGGCCTATCAGATTAACCTAGATCACATCCCTGATGAATATACAGTGGAGGTGAAGAATAGGTTTAAGGGACTAGATTTGATAGATAGAGTGCCTGAAGAACTATGGATGGAGATTTGCGACATTGTACAGGAGGCAGCAATCACTACCATCCCAAAAAAAAAGAAATGCAAGAAAGCAAAGTGGCTGTATGATGAGGCTTTACAAATAGCAGAGGAAAGAAGGAAAGCGAAAGGCAAAGGTGAAAAGGAAGGATTTACCCAACTGAATGCAGATTTCCAGAGAACAGCAAGGAGACATAAGGAGGCTTTCCTGAATGAACAATGCAAAGTATAAAGGAAAACAGTAGAATGGGAAGGACTAGAGATCTCTTCAAGAAAATTGGAGAAATCAAGGGAAAATTCCATGCAAAGCTGGCCATGATAAAGGACAAAAACCGGTAGGGACCTAACAGAAGCAGAAGAGACTAAGAAAAGATGGCAAGAATACACAGAAGAACTATACAAGAAGGACCTCAATGTCCTTGATAACCATGACCGTGTAATCACTGACCTCGAGCCAGACATCCTGGAATGTGAAGTCAAATGGGCCTCAGAAAGCATTACAAACAACAAAGCTAGCGGAGGTGATGGTATCCCAGCTGAGCTATTCAACATCTTAAAAGATAATGTGGTTAAAGTGCTGTATTCAGTTTGCCAGCAAATTCGGAAAACACAACAGTGGCCACAGGATTGGAAAAGGTCAGTTTACATTCCAATCCCAAAGAAGGGCAATGCCAAGGAATGTTCAAACTATCACACAATTGCACTCATTTCACACGCTAGCAAGGTCATGCTCAAGATCCTACAAGCTAGGCTTCAGCAGTACATGGATAGAGAACTGCCAGAGGTACAAGCTGGGTTTTGAAGAGGTAGAGGAACAAGAGATCAAATTGCCAACATTCACTGGATTATGAAGAAAGAAGGGAATCTCAGAAAAACATCTACTTCTGCTTCACTGACTATGCTAAAGCCTTTGATTGTGTGGATCACAACAAACTATAGCAAGTCCTTAAAGAGATGGGAGTACCAGACCACCTCACATGTCTCTTGAAAAACTTGTATAAGGGTCAAGAAGCAACAGTTAGAACCAGATATGGAACAACTGATTGGTTTAGCATAGGAAAAGGAGTATGACAAGGATGTATATTGTTACCTTGCTTATTTAATTTTTATGCAGAGTACATCATGCAAAATGCTGGCCTGGATGAATCACAGGCCAGAATTAAGATAGCTGGGGAAAACATCAATAACTTCAGATATGCAGACGATACCACTCTAATGGCAGAAAGTGAAGAGGACCTCAAGAGCCTCTTGCTCAGGGTGAAAGAGGACAGCGCAAAAGTCCTCCACCTTCCTTCCTTCCTTTCTCTCTCTCATCTGTCTGTCTGTCTATCTTTCTGTCTTTCTTTCTCTCTTTCTCTGTCCCCACCTTCCTTCCTTCCTTCCTTCCTCTCTTTCTCTTTCTCTCTCTCCCTCCCCATTCCTTTCTCTCTCTCTCTTCCACCTTCCTTCCTTCCTCTCTCTCCCATCTATCTATCTATCTATCTATCTATCTTTCCTTCCTTCCTTCCTTCCTTCCTTCCTTCCTTCCTTCCTTTTCTCTCTCTCCCCTACATTTCTTTCTTTCTTTCTTTCTTTCTTTCTCACCTCTCTCTCTCTCTCTCTCTTTCTTTCTTTCTGTTTCATTTTGTTCTTTGTGTTTTTATTAAAACAATTATTGAAAAGGAGGGGGATGTAAAAAAGCAGAGAGCCCAGGAAATGTTGCTTTTGACAATATCTTTAATTTTTGAGCATCTCTTTCGTTTTCTCATGGCATCTTCTGCTTAAGAAAAGTACGTTTGAAGCCTGAGTTCATTGTTGTGTCTTGTTGGGAATGGCTTGCAAATATATGTGTGTCTAAAGTCTATATTAAAGTGGTTTGGTGCTTACTGCCATGCAAGAGAAAACATCTGAAAAAGTCGCTTCATTGTTGTGTGTGTTGGCAGAACACTTGACTGTTGCATGGGGGACATTGGGGGACATCTGCAGAGAAACAGAGATGTAACTAAAAATGAGCATGGTCAGCAGCACTTTGGAGATTGCCTGTTTTATGAAATGTAAAAAAGTGGGCAGAGTTTCTGATGAAGATGATTGTCCCTCTTCTCCTGCCACTGGGCTGACATCTGCCTTTAATGGGCCAGCAAAGTTGATGTTCTTAAACCTCCTAATAAGAGAGATTTCCGCTTTTGAGGAGTTCCAACGATTGGTGATCTTGTGATGGTAGTGATACTTTTTACCTGTGGGACAGACTCTACATGGTAACCACTCCACTGGTACATAATTGCTTGTAAAAAGTATTATAGTGTAATAATTCAGGTGGGTAGCCATGTTGGTCTGAAGCAGCAGAACAAAGTTGGAGTCCAAAGTTTCATCCAAGGTATAAGCTTTTGTGTGCATGCACACTTCTTCCATCAGAAGTGTGGTTGGCAAATGAAATCTTATACCTTGAATAAAATTTTGTACTTTGAATAAAATAGTCCACAAACTACTCCCGTCCAGTGCATCCACAAACCTAGAAGAAGAAGAGATTGGATTTATACCTGCCCTTCACTACCCAAGGGAGTCTCAGAGCATCTTTCAAACTCCTTTCCCTTCCCCTCCCTACAACAGAAACCCTGTAAGGTAGGTGGGGCTGAGAGAGCTCTGAGACAACAGCTGGTACAGAGCTATGGCTTGGCCAAGGTCATCCAGCAGGTGCAAGGGGGGGAGTGAGGAATCAAACCCGGTTCTCCCAGATTAGAGTCCGCACACTTAACCACTACACCAAACTGGCTCCTAGCGTTGTTCTGCCAGTGAACTAGTATTGCCAACTCCAGATTGAGGAAATCCCTGGAGATTTGGGAGTGGAGGGTGGGGTTTAGGGGAAGGAGGGACCTAAGCAAGGCATAATGCCATGGACTCCACTTTCCAAAGCAGCCATTGACCTGATCTCTGTAGTTTGGAGCTCAGTTTTAATTCCAGGAAATCTCCAGACCCCACCTGTAGGTTGGCAACCCTAAAAAATCATATTCAGCGTACTAGTTCTGCAGGAAGGCAAGCTGATTTCCATGGGAACCTAACCTTTAGGAATTGATTCCAATCCAGTATGGGAATAATTGTTGGACATAAGATATTGGTTCAGGCAAGATTTTGTATAGATGGGACAGAAAATAATGTTTTTATTGGTTTTGTCAAAACTGTTTTGATAACAAGGTAAACAGAATAAGAAGCAAAAGGAGGATGTGGCTGGATGACCCCACTTCTAGTAACATTGGGTGTGGCCTAATATGTTAATGAGCTGTGCTGTCAGGGGTGTGACCTAATATGCTTATGAGTTCCTGCTGGGCTTTTTCTACAAAAAGAGCCCTGGTATTAGTGCTGATGATATAGAATTAATTGCAGTTTTGAGCACTACAGCTCAAATATATGTCACAAACAAACAGAAACTAAAAATCTAATACTAGTTATGGATTGGAATAAGAAGACATGGTCTGTGGTCCTTTTAACTAAGCTGACTAATTATATAAAAGGAAATTAGAAAATTTAATTTTTAAAAAGTGATTCCTGTGGGATAACCACACTGCATTTTATCCACTCAACTTGTACATTAACTGGCTGTTTCATACTGATATTGCTGGGTTTGTTTCCTCTCACTGCCCCTCATAGGACCAAGGAGACTTAAACTACAGCTCACCCACTTTATGAGGTATCAGGATTAAGCTGCAATAGTGTACAAAGAGCTGATGTTCCATAAACAATTATTCTCTGGGTTTAAGCATGGTGAAGCTGCCCTCTACTGTTCTGGTTATGTAAGACTGTCCAATTGTTTATTGTTTAGGAAATGTATCCGTTTTAAAAGCCGCCACAGTCTCCCTATAAGGATTGAGCAGCCTAACGATCCATCTGTTGTAGTGCTGCCTTTTCAGCTCTGCAGAATCACATACTTCTGGGGTGATCCTTTAATCAGGGGTCAGGTTGATGGCAGTGATGAAGCCTGGAAAAGACAAAGATCAGGTCTGGAGTCTCCTGTGTGCTAAGCCCAGGATCAAGCTAGAACTGCCCTGTAAATTGTGATTATCCAGCTATAACTCATTTACTAAAATAGATGTTTTTTTCTCCCTGTCTATATGTGCGAGGAAGGGGAATAGAAGCCTCTGTTGTAAAACTTCAATTACCAGTCTTGGGTTGCCAGCTCTGGGTGGGGACATACCTGTAGATTTGGGAGGTAGAGCCTGAGGAGGGTGGGGTTTGGGGAAGGGAGGGGCTTCAGTGGGGTATAATTCCATAGAGTCTACCTTCCAAAGTGACCATTTACACTAGGGCTGCAGTCAGACACCAGGCTTGGCAAAGTGTGGGCGCACCCCTAATTCCACTTGTTTAAGTTGTCACAGGAAGATTTGATCAGACTGCACACCCTGAGGCAGTTTCACCCTGCGCTTGCTCCATGGTCAGTCATCCAGATGAGTGCTGCATGTCAACCACAGAGCGTGCTGTCCAGTTGGTTTTATGGGTGTGCATGTGCATACGCGCACTTATGTGCTTATGCACACAAGGCCACCAACTATAAATAAATAAAGGTGGATACTGAATTGAACATTCCCAACTGGCTTCAGTTCGCAACAGGGAAATTCAGACATCCATAAAAGCGGGGTGAAAACACAGACACCCATTAAGATTGGACTTTCCCTGGTACCTGAGAACTCTGATTTGAAGGTGGGTCAGAATGGGGTAGCACTGACTGGGGAACAGGAGACAGATGTTCTGTCTGATCATGCTCTTGATATCCGCAAGGGAACAGCAACAACATCGGTGCAGACTGCTCATCTGACTGCAGCCTAGGTGAGCTTGTCTCTGATGCCTGAAGATCAGTTGTAACAATGGGATATCTCCAGCCACCACTAGGAAGTTGACAACCCTAAGTGAAACATTACTTTGCTCAGGAATCTCCTGCAGTTTCTCTTGCTCTGCAAGACAGAGGACAAGATAGTATCTCAGCCAATGTAATGTTAATGTGGAGTGGAAAATTAAGGTGTGGGAGAGTATCTATGACCTGTTTTAATTCAGTGTTACATGGCCCAGGAAGAATGTTTATTTCTGCTTTATTTACTTCTCCAGCTGCGTGTTGTTGGCAGAGTTTAAACCTGCAGAGGAATGGAGCACCAACTGTTTAAAGAAAATAACTTGGTTTATTAAAGAAGAAATAAACTCTGATAGAACAGAGGAGCGGGAGAGAGGCTTAACTGACTAAATGCTGTGAGAGACAGGAACGAAGGGGGAGGGCTCAGTTGGAACAGGAAGTCTCCAAAGAGCCAATCAGGACAGGTGACAGGAAGGACATAATTTGAAATTGTGGAAAGTCCCATCTAGCTGTGCTAACTAGCAGCCCTTCAGCTGACCCCTATAGTCTGTTCTGATCTTCTTCAAGGGCATGCACTATAGACATTGTATATTCCAGGAGTTCCATGGCATCTGATTGCCAAACATGTTTTCCCACGGGATCCCTAGTTTCTTGCTCAAGGAACAGAAATCTGCTTCTCATTCAGATCTGGGCCTACTTGAAAGTGTCTACCTCTTATCTTCTTTCACCATCTTTAAGTATTGTTTTCTCATTTTTTGGTTTTAAGCCCTAGGGCAGGGCCTGTGACTATTTTATTTATGTACACTTCAGACCAACAGCACTGTGTACTGGATTCTAATTTGGGGAAACTGTTTGGGAAGAAATTTTTGTCTGAAAAGTGGGATTAAAATTTGTTCTCTGTAATTTACATCTATGTTGCCCTCTTCCCCCCTGCCCACAAAGTAGCTGGCACTTGGAATTGATTAGTTATTTGCCATCTGATTGCTGAGATGTTTTATTAATGTTATAACTGGTTTTATCTTGCCTTTGTTTTATGGCTTTTGTACTTCGCCCAGAGCCGTGTGGGCGATTCATAAATTCAATCAATCAATCAATCAATCAATCAGTACCTTCCAGAAATGGTTAATATGCCAAGGTTATAAGCAGGCGTCAGTTATGGTTGCCAGCTCTGGTTGAGACATTCCTAGAGGTTTGTGGGTGGAGCCTGGGGGTGGTGTGATCTGGGGAGGTGCGGTTATAATGCCATAGAGTTTACCCTCCAAAGCAGCCATTTTCTCCAAGGCCAATGATCACTGTAATCCGGCAATCAATTGTAATTCTGGGAGATCACCAGGCCCCACCTGGAAACTGGCAAACTTAATTCCTTATGCTGGATGGGTGGTGGTAGAGTTGGCTACTGGTAAAGTGGTAGTGGCTACTGTGGAAGTCACTCTTGGTGTTGCTGTATTACTTATTTCTGCTTATTTATTTATTTATTTATTTATTTTTCTGCTTTTCTGGTAGGGGCATAGGATCATGACTATAACACATAGAGGGAAGCCCTGCTATAACAGCTGCAGAGTAAGAGGCCAGGACCTGCTCATCCTCTGTAGCCAAGCAGACGCCAAGGCTGGAATTGACTAAATGAGTAAGTCCTGTTGAATCAGTGGGTGTTACTTCTGAGTAAAGACGATTGAGCTCTTGCTGAAGGTGGAGGGGCAGTGGAACTGACTTTGCCTGTTCTTACAAATCTAAAAAACAAGAGAATACCTTTAATACTTGAGACAAGAGTAGGGCATAGTCTGGAAGATTTCAGTCCAATATCCAAGATATTAGGAAGCAAGCAACATCTTGTGTTTGCCCTAACCTCTGCTCAGAATTCCTGGTGCCTTTAATGACAGAATCAGATCTGCTGGTGAAAAAGGAAAAGTTTGACATGGGGTTTGCTGCATTTGGAGGCAGCCATATGTCTTTCAAAAAGTAAGCCTGTATCTTTTTTTTTTTAATATTCTTTTTTATTATTATTTTTCTCTTTAAACATAAATTCCATTTACTATCCAATATATCTTAATACAGAGAATCTTCCTGTTCTTATCATAAACTTTCTCCAATATTTAAATCATTTGCAATTTTTTTAACCAAATATGTACTTGAGACCAATAGTTATCAAACACATTTTCATTTATACCTAGTACAGTAAAGGTTAATTTCTCCATTTCTGCAACTTCTAATAATTTATAAATATAATCTTTTGATGGTATATTTTCATTTTTCTAAAATTTTGCATACAAAATCCTTGCAGCTGTCAATATTTGCATAATTAAATAAACATGGTGTTTCTTAAAGATATCAGGAATTATATTAAGTAAAAAAAATTCTGGCTTTAACAATATTTTTACTTCTAATATATCCTCTAATCCTTTTTTTTTTTTTTTTTGCTTTTTTACACATCCACCATATATGGAAAAAAGTGCCCGTATTATGTTTGCATTTCCAGCAATTTTTTGATATATTTTTATTATACTTATTCAGTCTCAGGAGGAATGTGCCATCTATAGAACATCCTTAGTATGTTCTCTTTGAAATTGCTCATCTGAACATACTTTATATTCCTCGACCATACTTTGGACCATTCTTCTAATTCTATGTTATAACCTATATTCTGGACCCAAGCTATCATTGATGGTTTTACCCATTCATCTTGCATTTTATAGTAAACAAAAAATTATATATTTTCTTAATAATTTTATCATTATTGTTTATCTGTATCTCATCTAATGCAGTAAATTTGTCATAGAAACTCATTTTTTAAATCTTTCCATCTTGATTTTTTTAAAATCTTTTCCCACCAGGTCAGATTAGTGTTTTGTTTTATCAGCACATCTTCTGGAATTAGATTACATTTATCATCTAAAAGATCTTGGTATCGCCACTTGGGGTATTTTACAAATAATGTAGGCTTTACAAAAGCCTCTATTAGGGAAACCCATTTAGGTATCTTCATATCATATTCCCTTTTGATTTCTTCCCATGTTTTATATAGTGCATCTCTTATTATATGTTGCTCAAAATAGGGTTGCTTTTTTATACCAGATGTAGGCATGCCAACCCATCAAGAGATTGTGGTAAGCCTGTATCTTCTGTAATATCATAAGAAAGAAGAAGATGCAGGAACTTTGATAAATAAAAGCTTCAGGAAACAAGTGCTTTATTCTAAATATATGTATATGTCGTCGAGTTGCAACAAACTTATGGTGACCCCAGCAAGGGGTCTGGACAAGCAAGACGCAGAGGTTTGCCATTGCCTTCCCCTGCAGAGTCTTCCCTGGTGGTTTTCCATCCAATTACCAACCCTGTTTAAACTTCCAAGATCTGACAAGATTGGGTGGTACCATCCCTGCATACTTCTATGGGAAAACAATATTTTAAAGAGCCTGCAGGCTACAACCCCAGAAGTGGAAGAAAAGACCCAGAAGTGCAAGAAAAAAACATGCCAAGTACAGATGCAAGCATATGCTAGTTAATTTAATCAGTGGGAACTAATTTGCAACTTATGAATGATCAAACATGGATTTTAGTTGGAGCTGCCCTTGTGCAAGCAAGTTCGATGCTGGTGGCATGTCTTTGAACAGTTTGGTTTTTTGCTTCATTCAGGCATGGCATTGAAGTCAGCTTAGAAAGAATAGACAATCCCCCAAGCATTTCCCTTCTGCTCTGATCAAGCTAATGACCACATGTGTTGTACCTTTACAAACATTCTTCACAACATCCTTCCCACTTTCTGACTGAGATAAGAAGGCTCAGGGATCTCCATTCCTACTTGTATCTGACAAAGGGAGCTTTGACTCTCAAAAGCTTATGCTCTGAAACTTTGTTGGTCTCTAAAGTCCTACTGGACTCAAATCTAACTAAAGAACAGACAAACTCTCTGAGGTTTAGTCAAGAGAAACAGTTATCATCATCATTATGTTCATAGTATTGCCTATTATGAGATGAAGTAGAATTAATGAGTAGCGTAACTAATTGAACATATTAAGGAGGGGAGGTATACCATGCAAGAAAAAAAATCTGCCTGAGACTGAAGAAACTGGGGAAAATATGGGGAAAATATGATTAAGAAAAAACAACAGTTTCTGCCAATCCTATAAATACTGTAAGGAATTTGATTCCGTTATACTGAGTTGGTCTTACTTCCATGTGATGTATTGGGAGTGATCAAGATGTTAAATTCACAGAGCAAGTGCAGAGTCTGGAACTTTTCAGTCTAGGAAAAAGATGGCTCAGGGGAGACATGACAGAGGATTATAAAATTATGCATGGAGTGGAGAAAGTGGACAAGTAAGTAAACTGTGGGATTCACTGCCAGTGGAGGTAGGGATGGCTATGAGCATAAATAGCTTTAAAAGACAGATTCGTGGGGCCGAGGTCCATCAGTGGCTACTAGCCATGGTTATTAAGGAAGCTGCCGTATACAGAGATAACAGACTTCTGAATAACAATGCTATCAGGCAACATCACAGTAGGGCATTGGCCTCTATGCCCTGTTTGGCCAACCAGGTCAACTGGTTGACCACTATGTGAAACAGGATGCTGGACTAGATGGACCATTGGTCTGATCCAGCAGGTTCTTCCTGTATTCTTATGAACTGGTTCCTAATCTACCTCCTCATTTGAGTTCTGTGGCACCTGACTCTGGATCGTTGTGAGTAAAGCCAGGAAAAGCAATGTTTCCTTTCCTATTGTAGCCCCTTTATGTTTGTTTCTACACTGAGTGCATATTGATGTTGTACTGGTGTCCAAAATGCCTCTTTTTGTCTTTTGTCTTTTTGTTTCTTACCACTGAATATGCAAGTCATGTGCTCAGAATCAATTATAAGATTATGTTTGTCATTCACAAGATACATTAGAGCAGGGGTGTCGAACTCATTTGTTATGAGGGCCGGATCTGACATAAATGAGACTTTGTTGGGCCAGGCCATATGTGTCATAAAATGTAATGCCAGGTAGTGGAGATAAAACTTTATAAAGGACGCAGACAAACACAATTAAAGATTTTTTAAACTTAAAATGTGCTTAAAACATTAGCAGTCTTCCAATATTTTGTTTATTTAACAGTCTGATAACTGACACCTCTTGCTCTGAATTATTGCATTAAAATCTGGAGACAGTGTCTGTGCTGTAGCAATCTTGAGTATACTGTTCCGGTGTGTAGCTGAAAGTTGCAAACCTACTTTTAATTTATTGACGTTCATTGCAGAAATCTCATGATCAGTGCTTTGAGCCAAAGACCCAGAGGAAGACAAAAAATGGCTGGGCATTGTGAGCTTTTGTATATAAGCTGCTTTGTGAGCTGGTCAAAGACATGTGAAGGCACCATAATACAGACTGAGGGCCACGTGTTTGTCTACAAAACTATAGTCTTCCCCAGAGAAATAACTACAACTCCTATGAGGCAGTGCAAGAATAGAGAGACAGCAATGTATAGTGATCAGTATCAGCCTACTACCTAGGAAGTCTAAGTTCAAAATCCCCAGTCTACAAAGGAAATGTACTGGATGAACTTGGTCTGGACACACACTCTCAGCCTAATCCACCTCACTGGCTTGTTGTTATTCCTCATCTAAACATTGCTTTCCTATTGAGAAAGATTGGATCATGAGAGCATGAATACAGTGATAAAGGGGAGGCAAACCCAGCTGCACCTAGGAGAGCCCTGGCATAACGAGCCCAACAAAACACACACACACACACATTGTCTTTCTCTCTCTGTAGCAAAGCAAAAAGCTCATACCTTGAATAAAATTTTGTTGGTCTTAAAGGTGCTTTGTATCTCTCCTGTGTGATTGAGGGAACTGGGCAAAAATAGCGCTCCCTCTTTCCCTCCCTCCCCTCCAGGGGACAAGAAGGGGGAGGAGCCTCAGCCAATAGAAGAAAGGGAGGCTTGGCTCAGTAGCTCTGCTGTGCAATTGAGAAAACCTGGCAAAGCAAACTCTCGCTATTTCCGTCCCTCCCTCCCTCCCTCCCTCCCTCAGGAAGGAGAAGCCTCGGCCAATGGAGGAAAGACAGGCTTTGCTCTGTAGCTCCTGTGGGATTGAGAGAGCCTGGCAAAGCAAGCTGTGACACAGAAGGAAGCAAGAGAAAGGAAGAAGAAGAAGAGAAGAGATTATATCCCGCCCTTCACTCACTTGGAGTCTCAGAGCGGCTTACAAACTCCTTTCCCTTTCCCTCCCCACAACAGACACCCTGTGAGGCGGGTGGGGCTGAGAGAGCTCTGAGACAACTGTCCTTGAGGGAACCGCTGGTACAGAGCTATGGCTTGCCCAAGGTCATCCAGCAGCTGCAAATGGAGGAGTGGGGAATCAAACCCGGTTCTCCCAGATTAGACTCTGTGCACTTAACCACTACACCAAACTGGAAGGAAGCAGACAACAACCAGTTGTTTGTGGGCCACATACAAGCCCTGTGGGGGCTAGATATGGCCTGTGGGCCACATGTTTGACACCCCTGTGTTGGAATAATTCTTGTGAAAACCTCTGTGCTCCTATACCATCTGGCAGGTCATTATCACACCATCCTAGATTTTACAGTGAAAAAGCTCAAGCACTTTGAAGCTTCTGCATCAATCAAAGGAGGTCTTGACACTATCTGGGTGAGCCGGGATGAAAAGATAAAAAGGCCTTTGCTTCATTGTGCTGCTCAAAAAAGAAATAATTTAAAAGAGAGATGATCCCACCATCAAAATGGTCTTTCCCCTCTTTATTATTTGCTTCCCTTTTAATTTCCTTTTAATAGATGATAATTGTATGGGACAACTGCAATTTGTGCAAATAGCTAGCTGTAATTTCAGGGAAATGCAGTAATTTTTTTATTGCCTTGGTCTTTCAAATTGCTCACAGTTACTGAAAAATATAAACAAACAAATAAACCATCCTGGGGCTAATGGCCAAGTAAATAGTTGAGGACAGCTATTGTTTGGGTTTTGTGGAATGTTTAAAACTGAAATAAAAATTTAATGGGAATTTTTTTTATATATATATATATATATATATATATATATATATATATATATATATATGCGCATCTAACTAGATAGGTGTATTTAATAATATTTATCCTATATGTGATTAAAAATTCTCCCAACTTGTTACTTTAATAAACAGTTATTGGTTATAAAAATGTATTATTAGTAAGGTGCCAGATATCTATATTGTGTTTAATGAGATTAGGTAAATCAGATTCCTGAAAGGTTGAATTAAAAACAGTAGGCCTCAGGGCTGTATTTTTGTACATATACTTTTGGAGGGGGTAAAGTCTAAAAGCAGTGACTTCACTGTATTGTTTTCATGATAGCAAGATAATACATGAAATAGTACTCCACATGAAATTTGTCAGATTTACCCAGTTAGACAAAATACTAGCTTTGAATGCTCTACATGTTACACCTTTGGAATTTTTCATATAAGGACTTTTTCCAAAACCATGCTGCCGCATAAAAATTAGGTAGCAAAAGGCCAGTTGACACATAAAATGGCAGCAAACCCATGCTGGCCACCAAGTATAAATTCAACAGGGATCCACAGTTAATCTTTGCTTCCATATGGTATGCATGTAAGTATCATACATATGTACAGATTCACATTTTTAAGTCAACACTTGAAACATTTTAGGTGGATACATAGGATTGCCAGGCATGGCCTGGCAACCAGTTGGAGACTGAGGGGGGACATGGGGCAGTCTCATCTGTTACAGTGTGATGTTATTTCCATTAAAAAATTGGAAGTGATGTCACACCTGTCTAGGAATCACCAGAAACACTATGGTTATTCCACAGATTCCTAGAGAGGACTGACATCACTTATGTGTTCCCCCTGGAAGTGACATCACACCATTGCCAATGGCGATTTAATTTTTTAAAATTTCCTCCCAACAGCCTCAGTAGTGGTGGTCCTGTGTTTTACCTGCATGTTAAGCATCTGCTATTTAGTGTCTTCCTTTTTAAAAGTTTACTGTACAGGAATTTTAAAAAAAATATCTGTAATGATAAAAAAGGCTGCCTTGAGTTTTCTTATAGAAAAGAGTCCAGTAGCACAGATAACAAAATTTGTGGTAGGGTATGAACTTTCATGAGTCACTGCTCACTTATTCAGAGGCAGCTAGAATGTGAGTCCATCTGTCCTCTATGCTGGAAAGTGAAGTGATTTCAGATGCCAAATGACATAATCAGGCAAATAGCAGGTGTGATTGGATTAGGTGTGATCTGCAGAGAGGTAGTAGGCGTTTTCTTTAACGTTAGTTGCACTGGGAAAAAAAGACAAAAAGAATGCCATACATCCCTCCCAAAAAGGTCTAGTTCATCTTTTTATCGTTTCCATGTTATTTTATAATACTTGAATTTATTAGCCTAATATACCATATTTTTCTTATCAGCTCTTCCAGAAACACGGCCAGTGTGGTGCAGTGATTAGAATTCTGGTGTAGGGACAGGAAATGTTCTAAAGCTGAAGTAAGTTGATGTTTTTCCCCACAATTTTGCAGCTTATATGTGAGCTGTCATTAGTAGATTCCCAAGTTACACTTGAAGTTCATTTATTTCTATCACCTTCTTAAAGAAATCCAGTTACATCCACATAGAGTCTAGTAACATCTCATATCCACTAACATCTTTTAATCTTACTGCTAATTATCTCTTCTAAAATCTTTTAAGAGACCGTCTAAAATATATATTTACCCTCGGTTCATTTATTCATTTTCATTGTTTGTTATTCGTTTTCATTGAATTGCTTTATAATTGATGGCAGACTTAGAATAGCAGCAATGCCAGTACAGTTCACTACAAGTTTTTAGTTACTGTGATTAGAGTTAGAATGTTTTTCATGTAATGCACAAGAGATGGGATTCCATATCCCCATTGACCCTCTCTCCAGCTCCAATTTCCCACTTCCAAGATGGAGAAAAAAATAGCCTCTACACAGTGGCACTCTAGGTAGACATACTAAAGTATCACCTGGAAGTGACATCACATCATTCCCAAAATCCCTCCTTCACAGGCACCTCCTCCCAAATATGGCATTTGCCATGGCAGTGTTGGGAGCGCTATAGTTTATGTATTACTAGCCTGATACCCATGCTTCACTACGGTATTTAAGTTCTGTAAATCCAGTTATAATACTGATGATGTGAAGTTTGAAAATTAACATTTGTTGTAGGAATTGGAATGGAGAAGATTGTAGAGTAAAGGATGAAGCGAGACACACATATGTCCCCCCCCCCCCCCCCCGGAAGGACATCTCTGTAGACCACAGTGGTGGATCTGCCCTCAGGTGATAGGCTTACCAGGCTGCTTGGTGAGCTCACTCTGGAGCAGGCTCCTAGAAAGTTCCTTTACTATCTCCCCATAAACATTCATAAACTCAATTGACATGCTGGCTGTTACAAGAAATGTCTGTTCAGGAGTCTTGAATTGCTGATTTCTGTAATTGTTCTCAACTGTCTGCAGTCTCTTTTACCTGTGCTTTTACCTCAGAACATTGAGATCCACAGCTGAGCAATCAGAGGGAGGTGGGTGCAAGCAGGCAGGTTTTACCTCGGAACTCTGAGCTACACAGTTGACCAATGGGTGAGGGGGAGAGGCAGCAGCCTGTCAGGCACATGGAAAACAATTGGGGAAATACATTTTGCCCTCTTTTAAACCCTTACGGGTCGTGTTTCTCAGAAATCTCTTCATAGTGGAGGTTGACGTCATGGTAGGAATGCACTCCCCTTATTTTGGGTTTCTTGGTGCAGGGGTTTGGCCTGGGCATTAGAATTGAGTGTGTGTATCTGCAGGGCATACTTTAAAAAAAATGCTTTTTGTTTATGTTGCATTTAAGAAGTGGGACATAACTATGTATTCAAAACAACATCCACGCAATCAGATATTGAGCAAGTTCATATGAACCAATTTTCTAGAACCCACATGGTGAGAAGTTAAATAACCTAATACAGGAAACCACTTTTCTACAAATTTGGGGTATATTTCCATTGTGGGTGGGAGTGTGGCTAAGGTAGGCCAGCAGCATCGCTAAGGTGATCCTGCTGGGGTGGCCTCCCTGATGGATTAAAGTACTCAGGCCCTGCTCCTACACCTGACAAACACCTGCCTGTCTGGTGTAAGGGGGGGGAGGATTGTGTTTAAGGCATCAGGGAGGCTGGGCCAGCAGCAGCTCTAGAAATCCTGCTGAGCAAGCCTCCCTGATGGCTTTAATGACTCTGCACCCTTTCCAACCCTTGTCAGGTGGTTGTCTGTCAGGTGTTGGGGTGGGGAGTGTGTTTAAAGGCATCAGTGAAGCTGGGCCAGCAGCAGCACTAAGTCAGTCCTGCTGATCAAGCTTCCCTGATGGATGTAAGCATCCCACCCCTTCTCCTACATCTGACAGCCAGCCTGTCCAGTGTGGAGGGGGAGGGGTATTGAGTTACTAAGGCGTTACTGCTGGGGTGGGCTCCCTGATGGCTATAAGTACCCTGCACCCACTGCTTCACCTGGCAACTACCTGTCAGGTGTAGGAGGTGGGGGGGGAGCGTGTTTGAAGCCATGGGGAAGCTGAGCCAGCAGCATTGCTGCACCTCACAGGTGGTTGCCCATTTCTGATTTCCTCAACTGTCATTAGCTTTCTGTAGTCTCCTATAACTGTTTTTACCTCAGGACACTGAGTTCTGCAGCTGACCAGTCAGAGAGTGGGGGGTGCAAGGAGGCAGCAGCCTGGCAGCCACATAGGAAGCAATGAGGGGAGCAAATTTTACTCCCTTTGACCCCCTTAGGGGGTTGAATTTCTAAAAATCCCCCCTTAGTGAGCATCTACATCATGGTAGGAATGCTCTCCCAGAATTTCGTGTTTCTAGGTCCAGGAGTTTGGCCTAGTGAGAGTGTAGTGGTTAAGTGCACGGACTCTAATCTGGGAGAACCGGGTTTGATTCCCCACTCCTCCCCTCCTCCACTTGCACCTGCTGGATAACCTTGGGCAAGCCATAGCTCTGCACCAGCTGTTCTCTCAATGACAGTTGTCTCAGAGCTCTCTCAGCCCCACCCACCTCACAGGGTGTCTGTTGTGGGGAGGGGAAGGGAAAAGAGTTTGTAAGCTGCTCTGAGACTCCCTTGGGTAGTGAAAGGCGGGGTATAAATCCAATCTCTTCTTCTTCTCGTCTTCATATATAGATAGATAGATAGATATGAGCCTAGATTTGTCAAAAATATTGACACAGATTGCACAGGTTCCACCAGAGGCCTAGCCAAGGGCATAGACTTTCCAATTTCCGGGGGGGGGGGGGGGGGGGCTGGGCCAGAGACATTACAGGCCATTGTCTCCGGGGGAGGCACAGCATGTCCTGGAAAAGTTGGGGGGGGCAGTCCCCCAAAGTTGACACCTATGGGCCTAGCTAAAAGCTGACAACTTCCAGACTTGAATATGATCACTGAGAATGGTTTGTTGGGTGACAGCAAATAAAGGCTTAGAGCTTACAGCAGGCTGAAATTGAACCCGGCTAAGACGGAGGTCCTGTGCCTGGGTCGGAGTGGTCTGGGGGAGGGGGTCCAGTTCCTGACCTTCGGCAGGGCTCCGTTGGTGCCCACGTCGGTGGTTAGGAGTCTGGGAGTGCTCCTGGATCCCTCCTTAACCATGGAGGCCCAGGTAGCAGCCACTGCTAAGTCAGCATTCTACCATCTGCAGCTGGCTCGGCAGTTGGTCCCCTTCCTTGATTGCGACGCCCTGGCCACGGTGATTCATGCTACGGTAACCTCGAGACTGGACTACTGTAATGCTCTCTACACAGGGCTAGCCTTGTCATGAATCTGGAAGCTGCAGCTGGTGCAGAATGCCCAAGCCAGACTATTGATGGATTTCCCTAAACGGGAGCACATCTGGCCTGTCCTGGTGGCGTTGCCCTGGCTGCTTATAGTGTACCGAATTTGCTTCAAGGTGCTGGTGCTTACCTTTAAAGCCCTATATGGCCAGGGTCCAACATACCTAAGGGACCGCCTTGCCCCGCATGTATGCCAGAGAGCACTTCGGTCGGGATCACAGCACCGATTTTCAGTCCCAGGGCTAAGGGAGGCCGGGCTCGCTGGTACCAGGGCGAGGGCCTTCTCGGTGGCAGCTCTGATCTGGTGGAATGAGCTCCTGGAGGAGATCAGGGCCCTGCGGGACCTTATGCAGTTCCGCAGGGCCTGCAAGATGGAGCTCTTCCACCAGGCCTTTGACTAGGAGCCGCCACCACCTATCTACTATCTGCCATCTCCATTACCATCAGAGATGAGGGCCGGCCTGATGGAACTCACACTAGGTCACAAGAGAAATAGCAGGACATCATCTGAATATCAGCTGATTTTCAGCATGTATTGCGAGCATTTTATTGTAATTTATTGTTAAATTTAATGTTTTAAACTGTTTTAATTGTATTTTAACTTGGCGTTGTGCCACTATGTAAGCCGCCCTGAGCCCGATTGCGGGGAGGGCAGGGTAAAACTGTGAAAAATAAATAAATAAATAAAATTTAAAAAGCACAAATGCCTGTCCTAGCAAGTAACTGATACCCAAGAACATGATACCCAAGAACATTCTTTTTTTCCCCCTTAGCCAATGTTTGCCCATCTTTGTATCATTAACAGGTTTTAAAAGATCTTATAATCCTTGTAATATGGAGATTGGCATTAGGGTTGGTTATTAGGGTCTAAGAGGCTGCAGGAGAAAAAAATAAAATTAAAAATTAATGGTCAGACAATGGCATGATCATAGAGTTTTCAGCCAATTTCTAAAGAGACATGACATCACTTCCATGGTTTGCCAAAAGTGATATCATGCTGTTGGTTGACCATGTCCCTGCTCCATGGTCTCCCGCTAGATGACAGGCCAGGCCTAGCAACCCTAGTTGGCATATTTCCATAGAGAGCCAATGGGCAAAGATATGGAAAATGCCGGTTCAAATTACTTGGAAGCTCGCTGGGTAGCCATTAGCAAGTAATTGTCTCATACCTTAATATACTTCACTGGGCTATTGCGAGCTACAATGTGGTTTGAGCATCTTGGAGAAAAGCTGAGTTACAATCTAATAAAAGTGTTGTTTTAAAATCAAGCTTAGCTTTGCTCCCCCCCCTTGATATAGGAGGTTCTTAGGAAGATTGTCAGGAACTTTTCCCCAATACTCCATCTTTGCTTTTGTCGATTTAATTTTTTCTATTTAACCCCAGAGGGTGTAAATTAAAGATGGCTTTTAAGAACAGTGAAGCAAATTGGCTTTGCTTTCTCATTTATTCGATTTTGCCCCCCTTTTTTGCTGAACTGGCATTCTCTTGAGCTGTAGTGTTTGTTGAGGTATTTCCCTCAGGTTTTATTTTTAGCGTTGTTGAACCAGAACAATTAACTCCATATACATCAGTATATTTTCCGGTGTTTTACCTAAGGCTGGCTCAAGGGCTTTTCATGCCCTGTGAACACTAGAGACACAGAACAGCCGATGAGATTTCTCTCACAAGGACTACCGTTTCTTGGTGAATAGTTGCTTTCTACCACACAGTAACATTTTGTAATATTTAATCAATTCCCAAGAGCACATGAATATAGATGTGGTAGTTTGAGAGAGAGAGAAAATACCTTGTTAATCAGCAGATACCTACAAATGGATTCACTAGAAAATGCAGGTGGGTGGGGGACAGAGTACAGTATAATGGATTATTTTATCTTGATATGAACAGTGGTAGAATTTATTAGAATACTGTCAAAACAACATTTCTACTTATGTCTTTCTTCCTTTCTGGAATCCAGGAACACTTGGTACCAAGAGCCACTTCACATAAAGCATGTATTTAGTTACACATTATGATTTTACTAGTATACACCAAAAAATGTAGTTGTTTGTGACAAACATGGGTTTTCCACAGGACACTTGTCAGGAAACTGGGATTGGCAATTTACTGTTGACTGTGCTGAAAGTGCAGTACTGTGCAACATCTCTTTGCACCAATCACAACAATACTCCAGAGGGAGCAGTAGAACTACTAAAATGAACAGGTTGGATTCCTCTATGTCCTACCTTTCTTCTGTTCTGCTGCTGTCTCTTTGTTTACTCCCAATGGTGTTCTCAGGGACTTCCTTCCTTCCTGCTGCCTCTCTTCCCCACTCTCTCTCTCTCCTCCAGCATCCATGAGAGCAACATGTACTAGGGTTGTGGGAAGCCTACCACCAGCATTGCCCACCACCATTTTGGTGACATAAATTTTTAAAAAACGCACACACTGGTGTCGTGCACAGCATGATGTCCCTTCTATGGATGGGCACGAACTGGCTCACAAATGAAAGTTCATGATGAATCATATACCTACATCTTACACCTCCCCACCCCTCCTGATTGTGAACACCTCTGTATGCCAGGAGGGTGAAAGTGGGTGGAAAGGATGCTTGTCGTGGAAAGAAGACACATCCACACCCAGCCTTTTCTTGCTGAAATCCCTCCACTGAGAAAATCCCTGCATACCCTCCTTTACTTTTACCTTCCAAAGAAAATCTCCCTCACCCATCACCTACTTCATGAAACAACATCTACCTCATGACACAACACCTACCTCATGGAACAATATCCATCTCAGCGAACATCTACCTCAACAAAAATCTGCCCATCCAAGCAAGCCCTTGTTTGACTACTCCTTTCCATTGCATTTGTACAGTTCACAACATATGAACTCTTATCTGTATAATGTGATCTGCTAATGGTGATTAACCAGACATTTCACCCGAGAGTGGCCCGTGACCAGCAGATTTATGTGTTTGGGCCTGAGGGGGCCTGGGAGCATTGTGAGCCCGCCTTGCTGGATTCCAGTTTTTGCCAGTGGTCTCTGCGAGACTGCCACTGGGTTACTTTGGGGAATCCCTATTGAAACTCTGGGGATATCTGCCTTTCTATATTTTACAACCTACCTTTGGAGACTTGGGGATGGTCCAGCCAGCTCAACATGTGTTCCCATTCTTCAGCAGAGTAGAAGAATACACTCCAGTTGATGGGTGTGCTCTGGACCTGTTTGTTTCGGCACTGGGGGTGGGGCTGTGAGAGTTGTGGGCACGCTTCCCTTGCTTGTGTCATTTGGCTAGGGTGCCTGCCAAGCTGCCATGGTGTTACTTTGGGGAGACCCTGTCAAAACTCTGGGGAGGTCTGCTTATTCTGTCATTCAGAAGCTGTCCTTGGAGACTTGATGGGGGGCTTCAAGCAAAGGAGGGATGCTTGCCTTGCTTCGATTGTCTGACTGGTGTGTGTGTGTGTCCGCTCTGGAGAAATTTCCCTGTGAGTTTGGTGTCACCGGCTTGTTCCTCAGTCGTTCCATAGACTCCTGTAACAGCAGCTGACTTTTCCAGAGAGAGCACTGGGGAGACCTTTTTTGGGGATCTGTACCTGGGACCCCAGAAATGTAATCCCCCACCTTGGAGAGATTGTAGAGAAGCAGGCAGCAGGGTGAGGTTCCCTGTGCATTTGGTGTGTGTAGCTTGCAGGGGGTCCATTATAAGCACTTTTGAACCTGTGCTTGACATTTTCCCCAAAAGCACTTTCCTGGCGGGATCTTTTGGGGGGACCATAACTCAGACCCCTGAAGTTCAATCCGCCCATAGCTTGGAGGGCATGTAGAGGAGAGTCAGCCAGAGAGCCCCTTGGGAGTTTGATGTCCCTAGCTTGCATAGGGTCTGTTCTATGTAATCCTGAAACTCCTGGACTTGTGCCTGTCATTTCCCCAGAAAGCACTTTCCAGGGGACAACTTCTTTGGGGGGCCGTAACTTGAACCTTGTACATATAAATCCTCACCAAACTTGGAGGGCTGGTAGAGAAGAGTAAGCCAGAGATCTTCTGTGAGTTTGGTGCCTCTACCATGCATAGGACCATTCTACCACATCATGAACCTCACAAACCAAATCAGTTTGTATAGCACCTAACAGTTTATGGCGGTTCATGGCTCACAAACCAGGCATGCCATGAACCACGTTTTCCCAGTTCTTATCCATCCCTAGTGACTTCACCTGAAAGTAGAGCCACATACTAGGAACTGCTTGAATTCCCTGGAAGTGGTATCATGGTGTGCACGATGACATGTCCCACCACGTCTCCACCAGCCAAGCTCCCATTGGTTGGTCAGACAACCCTAACATGTGCTTCTGGCATCAGTCTCCATCCTCTGGTTATAAAGCTAAATGGCATGCTTATTCTGCCTTTCCTATCACAGTATGGGTTTCTTCAACAATAAAGAACATTCATATCTTTCTTTGACCAACAAGCCTTGTGTGGACTTTCTTCCTAAAGCAGCTTCCCCTTTTCCCAGCCTGGATCTGGCAACCCTACCCCACCCCCCATCCCCTTCTGGTGGCCGGGGGGACCCATCAACAATAGTATTTGAAGAATTTCTTTCTTAGAATAGGAAGTACATACAGATTTGCTGACTCTGGCTTAGGAAAATTCCTGGAGATTTTGGAGTGGAGCCTGGGGATGGAGGAGTCTGGGGAGAGAGGGAGCTCACTGGGAATGTGGTTCCATAGTCTGTCCTCCAAAACTGTCATTTTTCCCCAGGGAAAATCACCTCTGTAGCCTAAGAAATCATGTGTCCTGGTGAGCTCCCCGCCTTTCCAAATCACCAGGAATTTCCCAGCCTGGAGTTGGCAAACCTAGGTGACAGAGTTGATGAATCACCTTAAATCTGAACTGTCTTGTGTGTTAAAGGTTCACCAGAAGTTTGAAGTAGGATAAAGGAAGTGACATTAAAAAATGTAAGTACTACATTTCTTTAAAACACATTTAATATTAAAATATGTTTGTTATAATATGAACAAGTAATCCATATTTATAAATAAAGATTAAGGGTGCTTCTTTGCATGGAAAAAAAATCCTTCATAAAATCACTTGATTTTACTTATTAGCAAAAAGATGCAGTTTGCCTCAGCCTAAACTTCAGGCTCAGAAACAGGTACATTTTATCAAGGGGTGGGGCATCACTCAGTGAGAAAAGGTCAGAGAGGGTGAGGCTTCTTAGTTTAATGGGAGAAAAGATGACAGAGAACTAGACAGAAGGATTTAAATTATGAACAGTTATGGAAGCAGTGAATAAAGAGAAATTAGTGCTAGAACTCTCTTACAACATATAGTTACTCTGTAGAATCATTGCCATTAACACAGGATAATAGACTCCAGCTTAGGTGAATTTTTAAAAAGATTGGACATGTACATGACAGGTAGATGTGTGTCTGTATTCTGAGGGAGTATACTTTGATTGCCAGCTGCTGGGGGTAGGCAACACAAAGTGACCATCTCTGTCTCAGAAGAAGTGATTTCCTAGACATCTCGTTGGCCACTGCTGGAAACAAGAGTTCTGGACTCTGAGGGACAGCAGTGCATTTGTTATTCTTCAAAACAAGAAAGAAAACCTAAAGGAGAATTCTACATATACAAGCAGGGAGACCACAAGGAGTTTTGGGGGCATCTCATTGTCCCTTGTATTCCCTCCCCCACTATTTTCTCTTTCCCTTCCTTTACAGCCCTCATAGGCTCCCCCTGCTTCTTTTTCTTTCTTCTCCTTCTCAGCTACCCACCAGCTAACCTACTTTTATTTACCCCCTGTGTTCAGCTCCCTTGCTCCTCCCCCTGGCAGCTGAGAAAACTCTGGCCCAGTTGCATGGTGCCAGGTGCCAGGCTCAGGCCCAGTTGCACTGCACCTGCAAGGACTTGTGGGGGAAATCTTCACTTTCCCCATATCCCCTGCCAACACTATTTCCATTTTCCCTCCTGCTGGTAGCCCCAATATCCCCTTCCCTGTCCTTGCTTCCTTCTCTTCTTCCCATCAATCAACCCACCCACCACTTATCTGTCCCTCATCTTCAGCTGTATTTATTATTTATTTCCTTCATTTCTATCCCATCTTTCTTCGAATAGGAACCCAAAGCAGCTTGTATCATTCTCTTTCATTTCATGTTCACGACAATCCTGTGAGGTAGGTTAGACTGAGAGTATGTGACTGGCCCAAGGTCACCCAGTGAGCTGCCATGGCAGTTTGGGGATTTGAATCTGAGTGCCCCAGATCCCAGTCTGAAATGCTACCTACTACACAGTACTGGCTTTCGTGGGGTGCCTTCTTTTTAATGGTAGTGAGCAACTGGGCTTGGGAGAGTTGTGAAAGTGATGAATATGCTAGTTTCTTAGTGGTTGTTGGCAGGCCTGGCCCCATTAAGTCCTCACTCAAATGACCAAAACAGCCCTGGAAAGGACCCTCCCCCACTTTTAATGATAGAAACCAAGACTTGAATTGCTGGCAATACAGTTGTGGTTGCCTATCAACAGTCAAACAGGACATTTGTTTCTTAAAGCTACAGGCACAGCTTCTGTTATTTTCTGCTTTTTGACCTTTTTCTCTAGTGTATTTATTTTTAGATTTTAGGTTTTCCTGCAAACCTTGGGGCTTTTTTGAGGTTTGTAGAAAGTTCTGTCATGGCCCCAGTCTCCAGATATAAGTATCCACAGATGGGGCTGCATTGAGAATTAGGTATATTGATATTATCACCATATTGTCTTCCCATGCATTTACCTCTGTATAGAACATATACTCTTTCTGGAAATATCTATGCATTTTTAATCAAGTTTTCTGTTATCTGGGCCACATTGCTAAGTTATTTGACATATATGCTAGGAAGAATCTTTCTATAGGGCTTTAAAATGGGATTGTTTCCCTTTCTTGATGTCTCTATGATCTTGATAAAGCATATTAAATGTGAGATTGCCCTCTGGTTATTCAAATAGAATGGCTCATTTAGCTGGAGCAACTAAAATCCTTTGGCTCAGCCGCCACATATTTTTCTTATATGCCATTCGCTCTTTGTCTTTGTCACTTTGATTCCATTTTAATTAACAATGCATGAGAGTGTTCTTAAATATTGGTCCTATTTGAGCAGCAAAGGCTTATAAACAGATCCACTGTGGGCAGAAGAGATGTTTGTGAAAGCACTGAGAAGCTTCAGTTTCAGCACATTAAAAAACTAATGTCAGAATTACAAAGTGAACAATAGATATCTGGTGATTGGCAGTTCAGTCCTATACAGAATTGCACCATCCTAAGTTAACTGAAGTCAGTGGGCTTAGAATTGTATAACTTTGTTTATGATTATTATTGTTAATATCATTTATACTAGTCTGCCTTTCTCACTGGGACTCAAGGAGGGTTACATAAGTATGATAAAACAATCAGAAGTGCATTACAGGATAGGATAACATCTGAATCTAACAGCAAAGATTCCTAGTAAAATTTTAAAATGCAGTTGAGCAGGGGTTGTAGAACAAGGGGGGGGGGGGAGAGCGAGAGAAAGAGCAAAGCAAACGAACTTATCTGTTTAAGGCAGTGAGACAGTCAGTGTATGAAGAACTATATCCCTGATAAAATTCACCTCCTGAGCTGATCCTTTACATAGCAACTTCTCTTATGCCCTGCTGAACCATTCCATTTTGCACCTTTTGAGAAACAACAGAAGTGTGGGGGCTTTCCTAATAGCCTCAGACAGACTCTTCTGTAATGTAGGAGCCACCACAGAGAATGCACATGAACAGTCAGTTGCCAGTCTTACCTGTTTTCAGGATGCCATCTTTAGAATGCGTTGCTCTGATGGGCAGAGCTGTTGCAGAGGAACACAGCAGGAGAGGCGGTCCTGCAGGTATGTGGGTTCAATGCTTGCCTTTGTAGGTGACAGCCAGCACCTTGAATTGAACCCAGTAACCAGTGGAGTATCTACAGAAAGGGAATGATATGTAGCGTCCTTGTGACTCCAGATAGTAGCTTGGCTGCATCATTCTGGAGCTTCTGAGTTGCTGTTAAGAGCAGATCCTGTATAGAGTGCTGTATAGTAGTCTAGCCTCAAGGTAACCATAGTGTGGATCCATATGCCCAGATCAGATACATCAAGGTGAAGGGCCATCTTCCAAGCTAGTTGGAGTTGGTAGAGTGCCTTTTTGAAGCTGTATTAGCTTGATTTTCTTGGAGTAAAACAGGGTCCAGTATCACCCCTGGGTTCTTAACGAAGTCAGTTGGACTCTGCCTAAAGTGGGGAGCATCGTGCCAATCTTCCCAACCAATATTACCTCTGTTTTATCAGGATTCTGACTGAAGCATCAAGATTATTTAAAAAGGGACTTCAACCACACACTTCTCTCCTTGACCATAGTAACAGTTTGCTATATGCATGTGACCCACTGAGCTGAGATGCCATTTAGTATGAGGAAGCAGAAGGAAAGGTTACACTTTGCTAATTCAGCAGATGTCAGGGGGCAGTGGGGTTTCACCTTGGCCTATACGTTCTCAAGACTCTGTTCTAGCTTCTTAATCTGAGCAACCTGTGCTTACAGAAGAGGCCGATTTTCTACCTGTCTGCCTGATTAATTTGCTTTGCTTTCCCCAGCTGTCCTGCTTTGATGTGCCTGGCCTTCTGCCTACCTTTCTCTTCCTTCGTTGTGATTAGAGGACGCTAATCTGGCACCCAGAAGTCCTTGTACAGAGAGGAACAGACATGGTTAAGCAGTCCTAAACAATAGAATACTTCTTTTGAGGCACTCATTGGGACTGTATTTCCAACTGCTGCTGGGAGCAGGAAGATTTCTCTAGCCTGTGTTACAGCCAAGCCAAGGCCCTTGTTCAAGAACCACATCCTCCCATATGAACCTTCCTTGACCAAAAATATCTTCATCTGAGACCCTGCTCTAATTAGACCGAGGGGGCAGTTCACACATTACGATATCCACATGCCATCTAGGTGGACATTTGACAGATTTGTTTTGAGAGGTTCTTGTTGGGAACATTGTTCCCAGGCATGTATGGGCCCAATTTGGATTTAGACCACAGTCTGCAGAGAGAAGGGGCTTCAGCTTCTTGTCCATGCCACATTCCCATCCTGAAGCGGCTACAGGAAGTCACTATTTGACTGTTGGGAAAATCTACATGTACTGATGTCTGCACCTCTAAGCATTCACAGTGGGGCAACTAGCAGCTTCCCAAGGCTGTTTCAGGTTGGGATCACAGTGTGTGTGTGGGGAGCTGTAAGCCACCTCTTCTTAAATGCTGCAGTCCTGGTCCAAATTGGCCCCATGCATGCACAGAAATTAAATTCCCAGTATGAAACGCTGGGTGCACATCTAATCAGAAGTCCTCATGATGGCCACATCTTCTCCATGTAGACTTTCTAATGTGTGGACTGATTTCTTTTCCTGATGTGTGTGTTGCATTTACAGCACTGTCTCAGTCCAGTCTTATATTAACATGAAAGGACTCGAGCCTAACACTTATGTTTACTCTCCACTTAACCCCCAGGAAAAATCTTTGAGGAAGGGACAGAACATGAGTGTTGCAGTGAAGAGGGGCATCTCTTCTGAGATGGGACTGCGGGTTATGAGATCAATAACATGGCGGAGAGAGTATCTGCTTTCAGTCCTTGAACCTATCTCTTTGATAGCTGTGATGGCATTATACGTTTTAGTAAACAGTCAATTAAGTGAGAAAATTATACGCTTTGTAATTATACTTCACATTCCAGTAAGAAGGCATCTTTGCACACTAATAATTTACTCGTAATGGTGGTATCATACAAATAAAGCAAAAAAGGCTGGAATATATGGTTTTGTTCTGAAGATGAAATCTGCAGCAACATTCCTGAAAACTGTGTCAGAGCAGGCTTCCCCAGGAAAGAAAACAAAACCTGGGTTTCTGGTACTAAAGAGTTCTAATGGGTGGAAAGCATCTCCATGCTCCTGTGCTTCTCTTTCGTATCTGTTAGTAACAGCTGGGCAGACTCTCCCTTCCTCCCTGCACCAAACAAGCCCCTCCTTTAAAATTTAATAAGTTGAAAGCCCCCTACGTAGATATCCTTTTTTTTTTTTTTGCTTTAGGGAGCTGTTAGACTGAATGAGCCAGCAGTTCTGTAGCATATGCAGCTGTCTGCAATGCTGGGGATTCAGTTAAGCACAGCGTAGGAAGGGTTTCGCTGCAAAGCCGAAGAACAGATCTGATGAAGGGCTCATTGCAGATATCCCCTGTTGCCACCTCTTTGTTTTGTTTTGTTTTGTTTTTGGCAGCTCCACTGGAAGCTCAATATTAGCTCTCTGCCTCTATGCATTATTGGCTACTGAGGGTCTATCCTTCCTCCATGAAAGGAAGGAGCTGTGATTTATTGTAGATTAGCTTTGAAGAGGGGATGGGAAAGGCAGAGGCCAACTCTAGTGGTTATCGCTCATAAATTTATAAATAGCCCTTCCTGCTGTTATAAAGCAGCTCAGAGAAGCCAGGAAAGAATAGCTGGGTTTCCTGTATAATCCTCCGCCTGATGACAGCCCGGCAGTGAGGATCCAACTCCCACTAGCTCACGGCTGCGTGCCTGGGCTACTGGAACTGTGTTGTCAATGACATACTAATCCAGGGGGACTGTCATTAGTCACCCTGAGCAAAGAGAGATTTATGAACTCCTTTAAAAACTTTTCTGTCTGCACAATGAACTGAGTGACAAGTCGTTCAGGAAGTCTGAAGCCACACACGGGGCCAGTCAGTACCGGAGCTGATAAAACAATGAAAATAAGAGTGGCTGAAAGACTGGGGATCAACTTAATGTCAGGAAAGTCTCCTTCAGGAGGAGGATTTCTTTCTACACCCCATCGTTTGGTGAGTTTCAAAGCTGTTTTGAAATGCAGAGCTTCTCTTAGGCTATAGAACACACACTGATGAAGAGAGACATTGGTAGCAAATGTCCCCGTGCTATCTTAATGATCCTGTTGAAACAAATAAGCGTACCTCTGCCTATGAGTTTTTCACAGGTCACTGAGTTTCTTCATAGATTTGTGAACTTTACCTAGGAGCAAAAACTACTTTGCTACTGTATTTACCGTTCTTTATTTATATATATTTGTATATCAAAAAATGCATTCCGCCAAGGTAGTGCCAAGGTAGTGCCTTCACAGCAGCAAAAAGTAAAAGATTAAAAACCAGCTTTTGAAAACAATACATGTGTATGAAACTGACAATCAAAAACAATGTCAAGGTAAAAGCAAGATGAGTCTGTGTAGGAACTTACATAGATCAGATCATACTTTATCTGCATCATAAGATTCCAGGTTTAGTCCCTTGTGTCTCTGCTTAGATATCTGCAAACAGGCTGGGAGAGGCCTCTGCCTCAGATTTTGAAGAGTCACAGTCAGTAAGAGTATTTATCTCCTTAAACCCCACCCTTCTCCCCAGTGGGGACCCAGATTTCCTCTCCTTCATTCTATCCTTGCAACAACCCTGAGGTAGGTTAGGCTGAGGGTACGTGACTGGCCCAAAGTCACCCAGCAAGCTTCTGTGTACAGAGTGGAGATTTGAACCTGGCTTTCCCAGATCCTAGGCTGACATTCTAACTAGGGATGGGCACGAACCAAGAAAATGTGTTTTGGTGTTCATGGTGTGCCTGGTTCGCAAACCACGAACTGTGATGAACTTTTGAGCACCAATCACACCAGTTAAATCCTTGAGGTTCGTGATGCAGTAGAACCCCCCCCCCCCTCCCCTGCGTGCTAGAGGCATCAAACTTACAAGGGATTTTTGGTTGTCTCTCCTCTACCTGCCCTCCACATTTGATGACTTACGGGGTCCAAGTTACAGCCCCCCAAGTTACAGCCCCCAGGAAAGTGCTTTCTGGGTAAATAACAGGTGCAGGTTCAGGAGGAGTGTATAGAATGGACCCTGTGCAAGCTAGAGACCTCAAACTCACAGGGGACCTCCCCCTGCAGCTCCTTTACATGACCCCCAAGTTATGTGCAGATTGGACGTAGGTGGCCCAAGGTATGCCCCCCCAAAGAAGGTGCCCCCCAGGAAAGTGCTGTTGGGGAAAATGGCAGGTGCAGGTTCAAAAGGGTATAGAATGGACCCCCTGCAAGCTGCACACCTCAGTCTGCCACCTGTTCCTCTACAGTCGCTCCAAGTTAGGAGCAGATTACATTTCTGGAGCCTTGTGCCCTCTAAGCTGTGGAATCTTGTGAGCAAAACTTCTACTTTGTGAGCTACTGACATTAAAGTTGTGAGCGAGTTATTTGACTACTGCATAAATTAGTTTGCTCTGGAGCCACCCTTCTTGAGCTAAGACAAAAATGTGTGAGCTGGAGGCTAAAAAACTGTGAGGTAACTCACACTAACTCAGATTAGAGGGAACACTGGTTATGGACACACACACACCCCCCCGATCTCCCCAGGGCTCTCTGGAAAAGAAAGCTGCAGATACAGGATGTCATCAATCAGCCAAGCTCAGCAGAGCAAAGAGAAGACGCTGAAGACTGAGGAGGAGGAGGCAGCCAGCCAGCCAGCCAGCGGACCTGGCCGCAACCCACAGCCAGTGGCAAAGGTGCTGCAGGAGAAGGCAGTCTCTGAGGGGCCAGACATGGTCCCTCAGCCAGGTACTAGTGCACTGACTCCTCAGCCCCCCAGCCTTGAGCTGGCAACAAAGAGTCTGGAATGTCATAGGAGGAAGCTGAGGAGAGACCTTCAAGACGGAAGGCGCAGTGCCCACCTAGCAGCACAGCACCAGCCCAGCACCAACAGTGAGGATGAGTGCTGGCAGGAGCCGGTCTGAGGCAGCCAGCAGGTGCATGACTCAGGACTGGCTGCTGAGCAGCGGTGGTGCTTAAAAGCAGCAGAGAAAAGAGTGGCTGTGTGGATGCAACTTGTCTGTTAATGACTGACTTTGCTGTCTGTGCTCTGGATTGGGTACAGAGCCTGTCATTAGTGACTTGGAAGGGCTTGAGGACACGCACCATTTGGGAGAGGGTCAGCCAGTCATTGGAGCGGATGCTGAGCTCCTGTACCTCATGCAGGATGATCATGGAGATGACATCCTGCACCGTGCTGTTCTGCTCCACCAACCGCACAATGTAGGTGGAGTTCCAGTGGGTGGGTATGCCCAGGATGAGCCAGTGTTCAGGTTCATCCCGCTCACCCTGCCTCCTACACAGCACATGGGCAGACCTGATGCTGTGCGAGAGGTGGGTGGCCAGGTGCCAGAAGGTCTCAAGCTAGGACCACATCTCAAGGGTGGCAGCATCCCAGGTGGCCTTGATAGTACTCCCCAGCCCCAGAGCATACTTCACCACCAGATGAAGCATGTGGGCCAGGCAGATGATGCCCTTGAGTTGCACAGCCTTCACCACTACTAGCATGCTGATGCCGGCATCTGTGAACATGTAGCCACAGACAACGTTGCTGCCGCCCACCCACTACCTCAGGCTACTCTGTATCACAGCTGCAATCTCCTATACTATGTGGTCTACATCCATCCCCTGTACATGGAGCAGAACCACTCTGTAGCCCAGTGGTATGACTGTCTCCTCCTGGGGCCTGGGCCATGCCCCAATGGTCCAGACAGAGAGTTCCTCTGGTTACCACCAGTGGGTGGTGAGGGTGAGATAGCCATGCTGCTGGCTGCTCCAGAGGTCTGCTGGGAAGTGCAGGGTTCTGCTTTGAACTCTGGAGAGCTGAGCCTTGACTATCACCACTGTGAAGCCGTGTATGGCAGGCAACACTTGTCGGCTCATGGTCCTCCGCAAGGGGATGGAGTACCAGGAAGCCAGATGTTGCAGCATCCAACATCAGGTTATGTCCTCCCTGAGGGAGAAGGGCTGGCCATTCACAGCAATCATCTTGCTGACAAGGCGAGTGACTGCTTCCTGGGCCCTCCACATAGCCCTTCTAGATGCCACTGTCAGTGTCCCCAGGGGAATGACCTCTTGGAGGGTGGCCTGCCTTGATGTCCCACCCACGGCACCCCGAGTACAAGGAGCCTTTCTTGGAGGGGCCTCCTGCTCCCCCTCCGCTTCTCCCTGCTGAGAGGGAGTGGGCCTCTTCTTTTTCCCACTGGCCACCATTCTTTCCTCTGGCAGCAACATCATTGGGTGCACCCTTTGGAGGTGCCTGAGGAGGACGGAGGACAAGTGTTGGGGGTTTGTGCCATCTGGACATGGGCATGGCACACCTGGCACTCTGTGCCTAATATAAAGACAAATGTCCAATCATATAAACACAGGTTAAAAGGTACAAATTAGATCCCTACACAAGAACCAATACCAAATGCATTTTGGCTAAAAGCCTCCCTCAGTGGTAAAATTCATACTGAGGACTCCATAAATTTAACAAAAATATACATAAAACTAATCATATATGGAATGGACCTAAAAAGGAAAGGAGGGGGAATTATCTATATGTCTGTTAAGCAACAATTTTTAATTTTAAAAAATATTTTGAAATATACAGAACTGGAATAATTACCTTACTCACACTGATCCGCTGTGGAGTAGGTGGTGATAAATATTCTTGAGATACAACATGGGCAACTCATCAAGATGTACAATGTTTCATATGCCCATGGATCTAAAATACACTTAAAACATATGACTAAACAACTGCAAATTAAACAGTCTCCTAAATTTTAGGAAAAGGTATATAGCTAACTGAAAACCCTCCTAAATGGTGCAATATTTACCTGCTTAGGCCCAGTCTGCAGTGCTCAAAGCTCCAATGGAATGCTCAGGTACAATTAGAAAAGGATGACATAAAAGGACGTCAGCTTTTATTAAATCTGTTCTTGGGCTGATTGTTTCATTGCTCACATACTACACGGTTCTTAATGCTACTCTAGCATCAAAAGTGAGCCATGACAACTCTGTTTACAGCTTTCTTGTGCTCTAAAAATAGTGTAAAAATGTAGTCTTACAGAAGAATTAAGATTCTGCTTCTCTTTTTCTGTTACTTGCATTCCCTTGTAGGATTATATCCAATTCCTCTTGTATGAAGTAAAAACAACAACTGGTAAACCATTGGTGAAAGAGTGACTATAGTAATCTAAAATCAAAGTAGTACATCTTGCTGGTGAAATGAAATGATCTTTCTGGCAAAGAAAGGATATAAAAAAAGCCCCCAAGTGCATATTATAAACAAAAGTACTCATCATTTTACAGGCCAATCAACCATTGAGTAAACCTCTTAATTTCAAGTACAAATATTAGAACGTCTAAAGAGCTTGTTTACACTTTATTCAAGCATGTATTTATTTCATGCCCTCTGTAGGCTTTGCTAATGGTGTGAGATTGTGTGTGTGTGTTCTGATTCATCCTGTTTTTGAGATCCTGCAGAGGCATTTTCCTCTGTGGCTTCGGTTGCCAGCCATTCTATACTTTATGCAGCACTCTCTTTTTAAGATCTACATGTTGTCCCAAGTCTTGTACTGAGAATATTACACAGGCAAATTGATAATGATACAGAAAATGCACCATTCTGATTTCTGTGCCTTAAAACAAGGACCTGATTTATTCCAAGCTGTGACATGGTGGGTAAAGGCAGAAAAGAACCAGGGGTTGTAGCTCAATGGTAGAGTATCTGCTTAGCATGCAGAAGATCTAGGGTTGCCATCCCCCCAATGGAGGTGGGGGTTTACCTGCTTTTGGGGCCCCCAATCTGCTGCCGCTCGGCTGGTTGCCAGGAGAGCCCCGCCCCTGAGTAACCCCATCTGCACCAATGTCCCTGGCACAATGACATCACCTGGAGGTGGCACAATGTCATCACGCAGGGCACATTGTGGTGTGGGTGGGGATGCTGTAGCATCTGAGAAAAAACTCTGTGGTAACCAGGATATCCAGGACAGTGGGCTGGAGCCCCCTGCCAGCAACAGGTAGGGACCTGGCAACCCTAAGAAGGTCTAAGTTCAATCCCCATCATTTCCAGTTAGAAGAAAATAGGTGGCATGAAAGACCCTTACCAGAGACCCTGACAGTCTGCTGCAATCAGATTAGGTTATACATTAACCTTGATAGATCAATGAACTGACTCTTAGGCCGTGGTCACACGGTTGTTTAAATCCAGGAGCCCTCCCGGATTTAAAGCAACCATTGTTGCTTTTTTCTCCTTCCCCTGCGGAGAAGGAGAAGGAAGCGGCAGTCAGGGGGGGCACCCTTACCCGAGCCCCGGTGGCGGCAGGATGTGGCGGCATGCAGCAGAGGCATGCGGCAGAGGCGGTGGTGTGTGGCGGAAGGTGGCTGCGTGCAGCGGAGGTGGCAGCTGGCAGCGGCGGCAGCTGGGGGAGGCACCCTTCCCCGAGCCCGCTGGCCACCTAGTAAATTTGGGGAGAAGGGGGGGGAGGCAGTGGTGGCCGGTGGGGCACGGAGCAGATCAGGTTTCCCCCCCCCTTTTTGCACTTGGGTGCTTGAGTGCTCAAGTGCCCAAGTGCAAAAAGGGGGGAAAACCCCAGGAGGGCTGATCTGGACAGCCCTCTCTCGCAATCATTGCGAGAGAGGGCTGTCCAGAGCGGCCCATTGCGGGTTCAAAGCGTGACTTCCAGGAAAATAGTTGATTTTCCCGGGGTCGGGAAAAGTGCCATGAACCCGTGCTGGAGTCCACTTCGCCGTGGGAGTAGCTGCAGCCGGTCTGATCGGCCCCTTTAAATGCGGAAGGAAACAGCAATTCCTCCCGCTTTAAAGGGCCTTGTGACCACAGCCTTAGGCAGCTTCATATATTCATGTGACCTGTGCAGTAAGACCCTAACAAGTACTAATTTGAGAGGAAGGCTTTAGGGAATGAATGATGAAATGGCCAGCACCATGGTTGTCTAAAGAAGCTGAGTATGAGGTCCTAACAGGAAGGGCAGGTAGGCCTAAGGATGCCAGCTTCCAGGTGGGACCTGACGATCCCCCAGACTACAGAGATCAGTTCCCCTGGAAAATTGGATGCTTCTATGTCATTGTACTCCACTGAGGTCCCTGTCATCCCCAGACTCCACCCCCAAATCTCCAGGAGTTTCCCAAACTGGATCTGGCCGCCCTATCTCCCTCACCCCCCACTGGTGGCTGGGGGGACCTGGCAACCCTAGGTAGACCTGGAAGGCAGTCTGACATCTCTAGTCAGAGAGCCAGATGTGGATTTCTCTACCATCTGTCTTCCTGCTTCTAAACCTTTTTATTTTAAGTAAACTACATTACAAATCACAAAACCATCTAATTATTTCAGTTAAATGTCTCCCTTATTTCTTTGAAGCTACAAATAGAGACATAACAATTTTCTTCTTCCTGCAGTGGTCATAAGCAAATGTTTATCGGTGGAGTTCAATTGCAAACATCTCTCTTATCAGATGGCAGATAACAAACGAAAGCCTTGCTGGGTGCCCAACAGCTGCATGAATATCTAGAGCTTTTATTAGTGCAGTATACTGTCGTCCCCCCCATTACTGCTGTAGCAGTAGCTTTCTATAGATGCATTCTGGCAGATAGGCAGTGGAAAGTTTTGTTGCCAGAACAGCAAGCATTAAGTAACATTTATAAAGGAAAAGTTAAGCTTATCTTAAATCAGATTCATTATACATTTTCAAATATTGCTAAGGCCGTGATCTTAAGAATATTTAATTGGGAGCAGGTGCTATTAAGGTCAGAAAGCATACTTGAAAGTAAGTGTGTTTAGGTTCAAGTTTGCCTCTAAAGTGACATACGGGGGTAAATGATGTTGCTGTTTTTTTTAAAAAATTCTCCCACTACTCTGGTTACTGGAATTGTCAGCAGTAGGCCTGGTGGCCCCAAGTGGCATAACCCTGCCTGTACCAAGTAGAAACTGAACGTAAAGTAGAAGGGACCAGAACAATACAGAGGAGCAGGGGTCCTGTCGTAGAAAAAGAGGTGCAGGAGCTCATTAGCATAACTCATTAGCATAACTCATTAGCATATGCCACGTCCCCTGACATCACCAGAAGTGTGTCAGAAAGGGAATGTCAGTTTCAGCCCCAGTATACCTTATGGGCCATTGAAATCAATGGCAAAACTCATAGGGTATATGAGGGGCTGGAGGAAAGGGGGTTTGAGGGAGAGGCTCCAAACTTGCAGGGTAGCTGCTGGGGCCTCTCCTCGAAATACCCACTAAGTTTCAAAAAGATTGGACCACGGGGTCCAATTCTACGGGCCCCCAAACAGATTGTCCCATCCCCTCCATTGTTCTCTACGGAGGGAAAAAGTGTTACTTTTTTCCTGCCATAGAGAACAATGGAGGGAATGGGGGCAACCTGTTTGGGGGCCTGTAGAATTGGACCCCCTGGTCCAATCTTCTTGAAACTTGGTGGGCATTTCGAGGAGAGGCCCCAGCAGCTACCCTGCAAGTTTGGAGCCTCTCCCTCAAACCCCCTCCCCTCCAGTTGCTTTTAAAGTTGCTGCCGAAATACAGCGGCGAGCTGAATCAGATTAGAGAATCTGATTCAGCCCGTGGCTGCCCTACTGGCCAGTCCTGAGTTGCTCTGGCCCCAACGGACCCCTGCAGAGGAGAGAGCAATAGCTGCCATGATTTTTTCCTCCTTTCGGGAACTCAGCCTGGGAGGATTAAGCAGAACAGAATGAAGAGATCCTATCTCCAAAATTTTCCAAGAGCATTAATGGAATCAGTGTAGGGTTGTCAGACTCCGGGGGGGGGGGGGGGGGGAATGGAGAGCTTCAGGAATTCCAGCTGATCTCCAGCCAACAGAGATCAGTCCTCCTGGGAAAAATGGTCACTTTGGAGTGTGGACTCTACAGCTTTATGCTCGGCTGAGGTTGCTCCCCTCTGCAAACCCCACCATCTCTAGGCTCCACCGCCTAAGAATCTCCAGGAATGCGAGCTTCCAGGTAGCACTGCAGCAAGATCAGACAGACAAGGGAATCCCTTCCAATGTGGTGCCTGAATTGATGGACTCTTTAGGGCTCTCCAGTACCTTGGATTTCCCCAGAGAGGGACCCAATCCAAGCAGCTTGAATCAAGCTCCTTGCATGTGGCAACAGCGAGTTGTAGCCTGGTTTTGCTCCAATGGATGAGACTGTCAAGAGCCTCCATGACAGTTTCACTGTCCCTGTACTGCCGGGGCTACCTTCTGTCTACTTCTGCACTCTCAACTAAGGCAAACCTTGTGAGTACTCCTACCCGCAAAGCAATTTGTAGATTCTCTGATCTTTTTTTTTTTTGAGCTCTTTAAATCTTAAATTACCACCACAAAATAGGAGGAAATTTCCCATCCCCCTCTCCCTTCAGTGGCTTCTCAAAGACTATTCAGACGCTTAAAAACGATCCAGTGGGTACCTTTAAAGGAACGGAGTCTTTGAATTTTGAAATACTTTCCCCTTTACATGTCACACTTGTGGATTTACCTACTTTCTGAACTGACTGAATACACAATTCACTGACCTTGGATATTGGATTTTTTATGATTCTCTCCTCTTGAAGACTTTGGAATATCTTTAAATACTTCTCCTTTTGTGTGGAATAACCTTCATGGTCTGATTCTTTTGGGATCATATTGGACTGAGCTAATCTCTAAACTTTTCTTTTACCTATGGACTGGCTTTATGGGAACAAAAAGATTGCTTCAATTGAAATTTCTGAAACTTGGAAACTAAAATGGATTCTCCCCCTTTTTTCTCCCATAATAACTCTATTGTGAAAGATAAGAGTTTGTTTGGCTTCACTTTAACTTTGTGTTCTTATACAACTGATAACTCCTCCTACTGTGTTGTTTCTGTATGACTTCACAACCTGACCTTGAAACAGCAGTCTTGAAAACACTTCAGTGAGCCTCTTGTATGAGCATACTCCTGGAAAATGCATGACTCAGATAGACTGCAGATTTCTTCAGAGGCTTTACTTACAGACTCAATATTTATGGATCCTGATTTTATTCAACTTTCAGTAAAAGATTTTTTGAAGATTTTTCAGATGGCAGTTAGAATAGCCGTCCATGAAAGCTTTCAATTGGATCAACTTGGAAATATATATATTAACCAGCAGACTACTCTTGAGGAAGAGGACCAACAGACAACAATCGATGAGGAACAAGAGGAGGAAAAGATACTGGACTGTTTTGAGGGAACCTTGGATACTGACAACCAATTTGGAAGATCCTACAGAAATAAATGGTCATTTTTGAAACTGAAGACTTCTTTGAATGAACAACTCAGACCCTACCAAGGAAACACTTTCTATGAGGCCTCTGAAATAAATGCAATCTCTTTGTTTTTGACAGTCCCAGAAACTTGACACTTGAAATTGCAAGTCAGTTTCATGATGGGCTACAAATTGTTATTTTGGGAGAACTTTAACATATATGCAGATAAACGACACTGTATTAAGACTTTGAGACTTATTGCCAGAAACCAGAGGATTAAAAATAACAAGAAGAGAAAAATTTAAACTGGACAATTAGGGAGGCTTTTTAAGGATTTCTTGAGACCTTAACTAGTATTGAGAATACCCCATATCCTTTGATGATCTAAAAATGGAGGCTTGATAAATGGAGGGCAGATTTTTATATAATGTTAAGACATTATCAAGTCTTAAAGAAGTTTGAACTTGGGTTGATCGCACATATAATACTTGAGACCATATATAAAAGGTTTTCATTTTATTTTATACTAGTTTTAGATTTGTTGGCTCAACTACTAATATCAAGGTGAAGATCCAATAGGGACCTGATTTTTACTTTATTGTTTATAATATAGCTTTTAATGAGGGAAGAAATAAAAATAAAAACTTACTAAACAATACAGATAGATGAATTTCTCTTTATTTATTTGTTAAAATATAACAACATAGAGAACTTATAGCTCATGGGGTCAAAAGAGAGACACAATTTACATATTATTCTTTGACTTGTATGGAATTAGAGACAACATGATTTTGTATTTTCTTTTGCAATATGACAAAAAACATGTCCTGATTTTAGATAAACTAATTATCCTAGAGAGTGTTAGAAGTAACAAGCAGATACTGTGACAATGTCAAACCCCAGTTTTGTTGTTTTGTTGTCGTCTGACTGTTTGTGTGTTTTCTTTGTATGTGAAACTTAATAAAACTTACTTTAAAAAAAAGGACTCTCCAGGAACGCCCCAAGCCAGAGTTGGCAGCCCTACGTTAATGTAAAATCAGGTTTCTTTAGAGTCCCATTTTCCAGTGATGTCACGTTCCATGGCACTGACAGACACTGAGATTAGCCACAAACTGCAATCGCTTTTGCACTAACTTGCTGCCTCCTTACAAAGGGCACCTAGGAGGCAGGTGCTTGTTGGAAAAGAACAGTGAATTGGCTTTTGTGCTCTGGGAGCTCTATGGGTTTTACTTCTGAGTAAATATGCTTAAGGGATTGCAATGTAAGGCAAACTCAGTTTGAGGCTATTCAGTCTAGGTGTACACCAGACATAGAAAACAGCCTGAAAGCAGAATAAGGAAATTTAATGGACATCTGTAATTATAACAGACCAGGGGTTTAAAGACTATGGGATTATTATGTTTTTCCTGGTTTGTGACAGGCCCACTGTGGGGCTTTCCTCTCTTAGGAGGCCTTCCTGGGCCCTCATGGTGACTTCTTTGGCATCTGGACTTCATACTAGGGGCTATTTGCTTAATGGAGAATTTCTCTCTATGAGGAGAAGGAATTAGTCCTTCTCTTTATACCTAACCCCCCCCCCCCCCCCCCAGGGAAACTCAGGACCCCAAATGGCCCTTATATATTCTAGAGGGAAAATGGAAACCATTCTCAAGTGAGGTGGCACTAGGAACGTTGGGGAAACTATAAAACCCTTCTCCCTCTGAGCTCAGCAAGCATTCCCTGGAGTTGCTTCGCAAGGATTGTAGTTTACATGGCTGTTGTGTGCAGGGCACCCTCAGGCCAGGCATATTGGTTTGTTGGCTTGATCTGGACCATCAGAAAAATAGATGAACTAGGGATTAGTAGTCCTTTGTCTGAGGACTTGTAATCAGTTTGTCAGTTTCAGAAGACACAGGGACTCTGGATGTAGAAACCCCTAGATGCTTGAGTCTCTGTAAAGATGAAACCAAGCTGCAGCGTGGGAGGTGAGGGTGTTTTTGTTGTTACTTATTGCAAATAAGCTAGATCCAACAGTCTGCATTCCTTCACATCCTGAGTGACATGAACACACACAACCCTGCTAATTGGCTGGCTGGCAATGCTCTGGTAACAGCAGGACTGCAAGAATGATAGCAATAATGAATTCAATCATACTAGACTTTTATTTGAAGAAGATGCATGGGGCATGAGAAGTGACAGGCATAAAATCCCCCTAAAGTTGGTGACATATACACTCACAAGTCTTCGCAAGAATAAGCTTTAAACTAACTGGGAGGCAAACCAGGCTGCTCTTAGGCTAAATTTTCTGCTGATAATCAGCACACATTAATAATCAACTGTCTTGGTTTAGCCAAAAAAAAATTCTATTTTGCTTTTCAGAAAGATGTTTCTTTCAAAATGTTTGTTACAGTGCACAGGTGCACGGCATTTTTTTACACATTTCATCCTCCAGCCCTGGATTTTTAGATGTTTAATCTCGTAGTGGTCAGCAATGGTGGTCTTGTCCCATGCAGTGATCTGAATCATATAATCATAGAGTTGGAAGGGACTTCCACCCCTCTGCACAATGCAGGAAATTCACAAATAGCCCCCACACCCCTAGTGACCACTGTTCCATGCCCAGAAGATGACAAAAAACCTCCAATGTCTCCAGCCAAACTCGAAGGCACATTGCTGAAGCCAAGCAGGTTTGGGTCTGGCTAGTGCTTCGATAGGAGATCTCCTGGGGATCCTATCCATGCCGCCTCGCATTCTCTGATGGGGGAGCAGGTTGGATAAAAATGAAATAAAAAGTCCACATGCATGTAAGTGCACACACAGACTCAAAATGTCATGCCATTACTCTTTTCATCCTCTTCTCCCCCTCCCATGTATTGCTTGTACATACTGGTGAATCTGTGTTTCAGTTTCAATGAATTTATCAATGCAAACCTAGACAAAATTGCACCGTTCTAAATCCACCGAAGTCCATGAAAGAAGGATGGAATTCTGTTTGGGATTGCACTGTAAATGTACTGTTACACATTAAGGGTTTTTTTTTCTAGTTTACAAACCTATCTGTTTAGGTCAGCTCCAAATCAATCCAGTGTGAAGAGGGTAGAGAATTTATTTATTAATTTATAATATGCCTTTCTTGCTGAGTCTTAAGGTATTGCAGCATTTAAAAAATGCAGTAAAAACAGTATAATACATATAACAAACAATGCAATGAAGCTGGATTACAAACCTGAAGAACAATGCAATAAAAACAGTATAATACATGCAATAAACAGTGCAATAAAATGAAAACTGCCTAGAGTTTTCAGACATTAAAACTACAACCTTGTTCCCTTTCAGAGAAATGTCATCAGCAATGTGCAACAGGCAACAGTTCTTGTGAAAACAGGAGTGTCCCTATTTTCATCTGGGAAATGGTGGATGGTATGTATTATTTGTTCATTTATTCTTACGCTTCATCTTCCACAACTACACACAAACTATGAGCATTCAGAGTTGTCTTAAGCATTCTTTTTAAGGTGTACAGCTTAAGATATTTTAGGCATATGCCTGAAAATATAAAGTGTGAACATGTGGATAATCTGGTGTTTGTAAACATCTGTATCACACAGAAACCAGTATTTTGGTGGCACATTGTGTAATGGGTGAAACAGGCTATAAGATGAACGATAGACAAATATACCCAAATATACCTTTTGTGTTTATTTTGGTGTTTCATGGTGTCATTCTGAATGGTTTCAATCCCTCCCTTTTCTTTGCTAGTATTTGTAGTAGTAGTATATGCACATGTGATGTATATATGTTCAGTGTACATAATTTATTGTAAGTTTAAAGACAAAAATGATGCTGGAAAATGTACATTTTATGGAAAAAATGATACAGCAAAACAGAAATGGTGCAAAGATTCATGGGTTCAATTTCTGGAAGGCAGAAACAAAACACAGATTTTCAAGTCAAGCCAGCAGGGATGAGAAATTGGATAGCAAAAGTGATCCCACCACTTGGGAACAGTGACCATAATTTGTATAACATTTGTATAAATAGGGAGTTGTCCAGAAAGACTGACACAACCACTTTTAACTTTAAAAGGGGTAACTTCTCTGATATGAAGGGACATGTGAGGAGGAAACTGAAAGAAAAAGTAGAAAAGCTCAAAACCACTGGGGAAGCTTGGAGACTATTTAAAACTACAACCCTAGAAGATCAGAAAAAATATATACCGCAGGTTAGGAAGGGCACAAATAGGTATAGAAAAAGACCTGCATGGTTAACAAACAAAGTAATGGAAGCTGTAAAAGGTAAGAAGAATTCCTTTAAGTGGTGGAAAGCTAGTCTCAGTAAGGTTGATAAAAGGGAACATAGACAGTAGCAAATAAAATGCAAGTCTGTGATCAGGCATATGGGGAATATGAGGAGAATATTGCAAAAAACATAAAGACCAACAATAAAACTTTCTTCAAATACACTAGAAGCAGGAAACCAGCTGGAGGGCCCTTTGAATTTTGCAGAGGGGAAGGAAAGGGGTGGCTGCAGGCGCGGGGCCCTGCTGACTGGAAGTACTTAAAGATACCCTTCTGACCGGTGGGGACTGGCCCTGCGTGTCTGAACTCCAAGTGGCACTGCCAATCAGGTGCATGGGTCCCCGCCGACTGGAAGCACTTAAAGGGTTCACCTGATCAGCAGGCCCTTTAAATCTTGCAGAAGGTATGGGATAGGGGTGGCCGCTGGCAATTGTTCTTGGGGGTGGGGCAGGGACATCCCCAGTGTGACATCATCACATTGGGGATACCCCACCCCCTCTGAAAATGCCCCCCAAAGTCCCCCACTGGGGACAAAATCGGACCTAGCAACCCTAACTCACACTGGTAAACCTGGGAAACAGGGTTTTTGGGCAAATAGATTTTTATTTAAAAAAAACTTTCAACATACATACAATTTGTTACAAAGTACATGTATCTTTCAAATTACAAATACACATTCTAGTAATTTAACCCTCTAACAATATAACCTATACTAAACTACAAATCTACCAATTTTAAACAACACTAATTCATAAGTTTAACAGTTTAACATTTTACTAGTTTACTAGTTTAACCATTCTACAGATTAACATGTTTAACAAATGAATCCATTTAATGATTATGCTAAACCAGGGGTGGCCAACCTGTGGCTCGGGAGCCACATGCGGCTCTTTCACACATATTGTGCGGCTCCTGGCAGGGCGGCTGGGGAAGCAAAGGGGAGGCATGCTTTTTCTCTCTTTCTCCCTTCCTTCCTTCCTTCCCTCCTCCCTCCCATCTATTTGCTTTCCTAGTTTCTCTCTCTCTCTTTCTTATAACTGGTTTTCCTTGTTTGTTTTTATTTTTGGCAGTCCCATTTAACGTTAATAAAAAGCAAATTTGCATATTTTTAAAAATAAAAACGTGTGTGTGATATTTGTTCCTGTCTTGCGGCTCTCAGACATCTCTATGTGGCTCTTACGTTTATTCTATGTGGCTCTTACGTTAAGCAAGGTTGGCCACCCCTGTGCTAAACTTATGCTTTATACTGTTTATTTATTTATCTATTTGTTTGTTTGTTGTCTTTACTGTTTTTGCAACTGGAATCATAAACAGCAAATACTGTATACTTTATACTTTACACAGACCTTAAATTTATACTATTCTTATATTAACCTTATACTATTATAGTAAGTCTATACTAAATTTACCTTGGGCTTACTCTAAGATTGTGAGATCTCTGAATTCATTAATGGCACGTAACAGACCAGTATTTCTATTCAAATTATGGAACTGGAGGGTTCACTTCCTTGAACCACTTCCATTGCTTCCACCATACCTCCTTTTAGTAGTCTTTTCTTCCCAGATTTTTACTGTATGTAGTGATTGTACCACTCGAGTCACCGTCTCCTTCAAAGGTACTTTTTTTGGAACTCAGTTCAATAAACCTATTTTCTAGTATCATTTGTAACATGATCAGGTTTAACAATTTAACTGCAGACTAAGCAACTTGTATCTTGGATGTTCTGTGTATTGCAGGGAGGGGGAGTAGAAGTGTGAAAAAGATAGAAAGAAAGAAAGAAAGAAAGAAAGAAAGAAAGAAAGAAAGAAAGAAAGAAAGAAAGAAAGAAAGAAAGAAAGAAAGAAAGATGATGGCCTGCCCCTTTATCTGACCACCCATCCCAACACTGCATTGGCAAACACTGGGAAATCTGGGGGGCACTGCCTTGGGAGGGTGGAGTTTAGGACTACATGATGTCATTTTTGGGTGATGCCCTAGGCGACCTCCCCCAGTCTCTGTGGTCTTCATCATAGAGAAAAGGCAAATTGCTAGAGTGTCACTATGTAGAGGCCATTTTTTCTCCTGGTCCTGAATTTCTCAGGGGCTTGAAATTGGGGCTGGGAAGCAAAATCCCTGCTCCAGTCAGATACATGTGAGACCTAAGTCCACTATGAATCGTCAGGAAGTTATTACGCATCACTAATTTGAGTAAAGCTAAAATAAAAAATTGATAAATACATAACTTATCAGAATTTTAAAATCTGAATGTTAGCCACAAAATACAGAAGTGAATAAGAACATACGAAGAGCCTTTCTGGATCAGACCACTGGTCCATCTAGTCCGGCATCTTGTCTCACACAGTGTCCAACCAGTTCCTCTGGATAGCCAACAACAGGGCATAGAGGCCGAAGCCTTTCTTAAGAAGAACTCACAGATGCAGGTAAAACAGATAAATACTTCCTGCTGTTTTAAAATCAGTGGTTGCCCTGGCAACCAGTTTCAGTTTCAGATAATTTTTTTAAAAACACAACATGAAGTAGCAAATGACTGTTTTGATTTCAAACTAATTAAAAATGTTTAAGTATCAAATCCCCCTTTAGTAAAGGGGCTGTCCTGTGTGCTGAGACAAATGGATTAGGGAGGTTAGAGGGTATCTCTACAGACAGAAGGGGCACACATATTGACTTTTTTAAAAAAGTAATTCTTGCTGTTCTCCAGAACTGGTGGTGCCTGAGAGTTGTCCTCGCACAATGCTGTCATATTTCCAGCAAATGTTGGAAGCAGAGAGCAGCATGGAAGCACTAACCCTCAGTTTCCTCCCACCCAGATGAAAGGCTGAGGGATGGTAAATGGAGGGTAGGGTTGTCAACTCCAGGTTGGGGAATTCCTGGAGATTTTGGGGTGGAGTTTGAGGAGATGTGGGAGCTCAGCAGGGATGTGATGCCACGGAGTCCACCTCCAGACCAGCCATTTTCTCCAGGGGAACTGATCTCTGTAGTCTGGAGATCAGTTGTAATTCCCCAGGCCCCACCTAGAGGAGTACGAATTGTGCCTGGACAACACATATCTAAGTCTGCACCAGTTCCACCCCACATATATCCTTTAAGCTGCAATGAGACTGTCTACACACTGACTGAAGGACTGTGGCCCTGAAGGATACTTTCTCCAAACCCTTTCTCACTGCTGTTGTGTACCAGGTCAGCTTTTTGATGGAACTTACAAGGTGGAAGGTAACAGCATTCCGTCCGGCTCGGCATTTAGTCATGCCAGCCCCATTACCATGGAGAAGTCTTTGAACAACGCTGGCTCTTCGGAAATGGAGATGAGCACCACACCGCCCTCTAGAGTTGGATTCGACTAGCTTTCGAGCAAGGGAAACCTTTACTTTTACTTTATAAGGCTGCCCGCCACTAGGAACCTGGAGGTCTCCCAGCATTACAACTTGTCTCCAGACTACAAAAATCAGTTCACCTTGAGAAAATGGCTGCTTTGGAGGGTGGACACCACTGAAGTCCCTCCCCTCCCTAGACTCCACTTCCAAATCTCCTAGAATTTCCCAGGCTGGAGCTGCAACCCTAGCTATCCACCATGACAAGACCTCAAGGTCTTTTTCCTGCTCAGTCAACCTCAGTTCAGATTGCATCACTGTAGATGTAAATTTAGGATTCTACACTTCCTTGTACTGATCCTCATTTACCACCTGTTACTTATGCACCCATTTTGGAGAGATCCTTTTGGAGCTCTTCACAACCTGCTTTGGCTTTCACTGGCTTGAATAATGTATTGTCATCAGCAAATTTGATAGCTTCACTGCTCATTCACAGTTCTCAATGATATGTGAACAAATTAAATGGCACCGGTTCTAACACAGATCCCTAGGGACAGGGGTCATTTCGTAGAAAAAGTGGTGCAGGAGCGCATTAGCATAACTCATTAGCATAACTCATTTGCATATGCCACACCCCCTAACATACCGGAAGTGTGTCAGAAGGCAGCACCCACCCCTCAGGCTCCACTCCACAGGTGAGTGAAACTGACCTGCTCTTCCTCCATTCCCTTCCCCATCCAATACTTTGTGCAATAAAAATAAGTGTAAAGAACACACCCTCGTTCTCTTCCTGCTCCCTTGAAACCACCAGGTTTCCAGTAGACTTGAGATACCCAGGACATGTGCACCACCCATCCCTTCCCCTTCCCCTCCCCACAACAAGACACCCTGTGAGGTAGGTGGGGCTGAGAGAGGTCTTTTGAGAACTGCTCATGAGAGAACAGCTCTGAGAGAACTTGTGACTGGCCCAAGGTCACACCAGCAGCTGCATGTGGAGGAGTGGGGAATCAAATCCGGTTCTCCCAGATTACAGTCCAACTCCTGACCACTACACCAAACTGATGGGGTGGAAGATGCTGAAGGGTTGGTGAAATTTCTCCAGTACTTATGTGCCATGTGCCCAGATAAAAAAATGGTATACTTAGAAAATTTATATGCCACCTTGAGCAAGTCTCTGGAAAAGCAGCACACAGTCATAAAAGTAACAATGATAAAATTATCAGTGTTAAAACAAAACGTTAAAAACAATAAAGACCCTAGCAGGGCTTTCCCCGGGGTGCTGCGCCTCTGCACTGCTCGGGGAAGCTGAGGAGGGGGCGGGGCTTGGTCATGTGCCCGCCCCCTGGGCTCCTCACTCCCGGAGCTGCGCTCCTGTGCGCTCCCCCTCCAACGGACCCCTGCCTAGGGAGCCCCACCACCTACTTCCCTCCATTGTGAGAGCTGCCTGTTTACTCCCATCTCTGCTTCCTGTTGTTTAACTAATATGTAGTTGGATCCATGGAAACATGGGTAGGGAGTGGACAGGGATGGTATAAATAGGGGGGGGGGGGAAATCCTCTTGGTGTCCTTGCTCTGCTCTGCTTTGGTGGTGGTGGTGGTGTGTGTGTGTGTGAGTTTATACCTTTAGTCCATCCTCAAGAACAGGTTTCTGTTTCTCCTGTCAAGGCCTCTATGGGTGGGGGTCTCACTTTTGTTCTTGGTGCTGGTTGCAGTTTCTCAGTGGGTTGCCAAGTCTTCGGAACTCACCGGCAGGGGGGAGTCCTCCTCCGGCCGGGAGTTCCTCCTGGTGCGCGCGCAAAGTACGCACGCCCAGCGACGTCACCAGAAGTGACGTCAGCACGTTGGGGGCGTTGCCAGGCTGATGCTCTGGCAATTGCCCCAAAACTCTATGGTATCATAGAGTTTTGGGGTGATTGCCAGAACATCGCCCTGGCAACGCCCCCAATGTGCTGACATCACTTCCGGTGACATCATTATGTCATCCTCGCTGGACGACTTCGGGGGTGGGGTTCCCCCCGCCGGCCAAATGCTGGCCGGCGGATCGGGAACCCCTTTAGCGGGGGATCCCCTGCCCCCCCCCCCAGGCTGACTTGGCAGCCCTAGCAGGTGTGTTTGTATTAATGTTCTCCTTTGGTAAGTTTTTCTCTCCTCACTGGAAACAATAAGGAGACCTGTTGTTGAAATTACCAGAGCCTCCTGTGTGCTGAAGGATGAACTGAACCAGGATAGGTCAGCTAACCACTCTCCTCCATGCCTCAAAGGATAGTGCATGATGTCAGAAGTGGGTTGGGAGTTAGATTTATAAAGGAGAGGTCCATCCATGGCTACTAGCTATGGTGACTAAAGGGAACCTCCATATACAGAAGCAGCAAGCCTTTGAAAACCAGTGCTGAGAGGCAGCATCAGGGAGAAGGCCTTGGTCTCTGCACTCTGTTTGTTTGGCCCTCAAGGGCAACTGGTTGGCTGCTGTGTGAAAGAATGTGCTGGATCAGACAGAGTGCACTAGTCCGATCCCACAGGCTCTTACAGAATAGTTGGCGACTGTACCAACCTGGAGAGCACAACCAGTATCCAGATTTCTATGCATAGACAGAATAGATTGGCCTGTCTGTTTTTTTTTTTTTTTGGGGGGGGGGGGGTTGTGTTTATGCACAACATAAGAAAATAGCCTGGAGTGCCATTTCAGATTTCATTAGAGATGGGCCAAAGAGATGACAGTAGAGAAATAAATGGGACCTGACAAGGTACAATTACAACCTTTTGGACATAACTTTTGGTTAAGTTGCAAAAGGGCAGGAAATTTTAAGAGTGTATCTGGTACTTATTTTTACCTCGTATTGATGTCTTCCTTGAGGCCTTTGGCACACTTACCTAGTACGTAGGTTGAGTTCATTGTTTATGGCAAAACTCACTCAGTGAGTAACTAATGAACTATTCAGAATAGTCTGGTACTTCTCTCCCACAATGGCATTGTTCATTAGTACAGCATATATTTCACATGCAGAAGGTCTCAGGTTGAGTCCCTCATGTGATCACCTAAAAGGATCTTGGATACCTGAGATCCTGGAAAGCCACTGCTGAGTAGAAAAGACAGAATACAGCCCTATCAGGTGACAGCCCCAAGGATGTGAGTATGGAGGGTCCCCTTTACCTCCATGGAAGGATTGAGACTGGGGGGTATGGGTACATAAGGTGTTTTCTGGGGGCAGAGCCAAGGCGTCTTGCAGCAATCGTCTGACAGGGAGATCCCCCAGCGCATTATGCTAGCAGCCTGCAAGACCCCCTGGCTGGGTCCTCCCTCAAATTCTGCAGCTTGAGGTGGGCTCCGTCAAGGGACAATTTATATGCTGAGCCGCCATGGTATAGGAAGGGGACCTGCTCAGATCCCTTACCCTCTCCTTTTATAGTTCAGTCCTTGCTGTTTATTTGTTTAACGTTCATGCTAATTTAAATAAAGCTGCCCATAGTTATCACAACAACACTTGTCTGTCTCATTAGTTCCAACTATGGGGGCAAACAGGGCAGATGAAATAATGGTTCAACAAATGGCTGAAATTATGGGATGGGGAATAAGGAGGTAATTCAGTAAAACCCTGAGTTCCTACTCTCTGATCCTCACCAGCTTATTTCCTCTGCTGCCTTCTAAAAGCAATAGTTAAGGAAGGCTTTTCTCCCAGCTGTTCTGGATGTGAATTGTTATGAAGCATGCTTCTACATTCTTAGTTTCCACCAAATAGTACTGTCCTTAGAATGTTTTTCTTTTGCAACTATTTATAATATCTCTCTAATAACTTGTTCTCCCTTATGATACTTAATATGAATCATTTATTCATTTTTTCTACTGGTTAATAATCACTCTATGGGTTAACGGGATGAGTTATATTTATTTTATTTTTACTCATTTCACCAATGAATCCCTGTGGGAAGATTATTTAACTTTCTCCCTGAATCAAATAGTGCCAGTAATTGACTATTGACATTATTATATATTTATGTAACTCCATCTGCACACTCCAAAGGAGGGTACAATTTAAATATCAAAGTGAAATGTAAAATATTGTTCTGTGTAAAATGCTGGCATAGGATACTGAAGGTATAGAATGCTAGCATCGGATATTGATTATTTTGAAGAACATTTGATATCAAAATCTGCAATAGTAGGTTTTCAAGAGAATTTAGAGGGCAAATTTATTTTAAATGCAGTTTGGAGGTCTGTATGATAGCCATCCTGTTGACTTAGGAATAGATTTTCAGGAAGTCTTTGAATAGCCTGGGGAAACAAAGTGGCTGGCCATGATCATGTTGATAAGAAACTCTCAGACTACTGGCTGTACCACAGTTATGTATAAATTAACTTTCTAGGATCAGTGATGCAATTTTGCACGCTCTTGCTGCTCAGTCCTTTATTTTCCTGGCTTTCACCCTACTTATCTAGGTTTATTGGCCTCTTATGGTCTTTCATTGAACCCAATTATCTTGGCCATCACTTCGTCCCTCTTGTTACAGTGTGTTTGCATTTGTGGACCACATGACTCTCTGCACGCGATGCCTGTAAAGGTTCATAGGGAAACTATTTATGCCCAGTGCAAATCAGACAGTGTTCTTCCCGTTGGAATTAATAACCTTAGTTTTTAGATGCATATATAGTTACAAAACAAACCACTTCACTGCAGCTCAGTTGCTATGGACAACTGTACTGTGCTGTGTGCCAAGAATGAGGGAGCTGCATCTAGCATCACTAAGGTATCAAAAAGAACCAGCTGTACTAAAGCTACACCAGGGATGCTTAAAAGACTCTTGTGATTCAAAAGCTGGCGAACTATAACATCCCGCTATGCTGGAAAGCATGATGAAAGAGCAGGCAGTTGAGTATTCTTTCACTCCAAAAGAGAAGGCTGGGTTTTATTGAAGATTATTCGGTTTAGATTTCTTATGTCAAGGGCCTGCAGGGCTTCAGTAATAAATCACAAGGTCTGATAGGGGTACATGTAAGTTTCCCCAGTGGGGGAAATGGTTGCTCCCAGAGCCTGTTTCAGGTCAGGAAAATGGCCCAGGGGGAAGGCTGAACCCCTGCTCCCGTTGAGCTGTAGTTCTGATCCGAATCAGGGCTCTGTGTGATTGTAATTAAGTTGGGAAAGTGGTGGAAGCTGCAGTAGTGTGCATGCCTGGGGACCCAACTTAGTAATCAAGTGAGGGCTGCCAAGTCTGGCTTGAGAAATTCCGGGAGACGGGGGGGGGGGGGCATCATTTGGGGAGGAGAAAGAGCTTAGCAGGGATGTGATGCTACAAAGTCCGCCTTCCAAAGCTGCTATTCCCTCTAGGGGAACTGATCTCTTTAGTCTGGAGGTCAGGTGTAATTGCAGGAAAACTCCAGATCCCGCGTGGAGGCTGGTAACTCTAAATCAACCTGGCACTATTATGGCTAATAGCCATGGTGACTGAAGGAAGCCACCATCTACCGAGGCAGCAAACCTCTGAACATGTGCCAGGAGGCAACATTAGGGGAAGACCTTGGTCCCCATTCTCTCCCTCCAGGGCAATTGGTTGGTCCCTGTAAGAGAAAGTATACTGGGCTGGTCTGATCCAGAATGGTCTTCTTATATTCTTACTGTGGGCTGACATAATCCATTCTTCTTTTTCTGCAGATGGAATAGCAGTATGTAGTAAGTATTTAGATTGTGGAAGTATTTGGATTGGCCAGGTGAGGTATAAATACTAGAAGCTTGGCCTTCTGTCTGTTTTGGTCAATGCTTGCATTCCAGCATCAGCTCCTGACTGCAGGGACTTTGGACTGGATATACATAGTCCAGATAGTTGGGTGGGTGGATCCAACCAGCCTCCAAGGAGCCCTCCCTTGGCCTAAGGAGTCTTCCTCCAATGGAAGAGCCACTTCACGTTAAAGAAGTCTCCTTAGGTTGGAAGAAAGGTTGATGTTTTGCTCAGTGGAATGGTAGGATAGGGATAGGATCCACCACAATATATACTCCAAATGCTTTCTCCAGCCAATGGGAACATACTTCTCACAGGGAAGAGGAGTGTTGCATTTGGTGACAAGGTCTCTGGTGTTAAAATCTCTTACTATCCCTTCTATCTTGTGTCACACACTATTAGCTGTAGGTGGGTGCAGGGCCGTTGCTACCATTAGGCCAACTAGGAGGCTGCCTAGGGCGTAGACCTCAGAGGGTTGCAGGAGGGCCCTCTTCGCAGCCCGCAGGCCACACTCCTTGCGCTCATCGAAGTGGGATGTGCTCGGCGGCACCCCCTCAAGTCAGAGTCGCTGCAAGGAAAGGCAGCCGTTCCATGGGAGAAGCACCCCCCAACCCATGGAATGCCTGCCTGCCCAGGTGAGGGCTTCCAGCTGCTACACCCCTGCCTTCTGATTGAGCCCTCGGCAGGGACACTGACGTTTCATTGACTGCAACTGTGAGACCCACGCTGCTCCAATTGGATGCACCCTCATTTCCTCACCTCCCATTGGCCAGCAGGCACTGGCTGAGGGGGTGTGTGGTGCAGGTACGGTGCCTGCAGACATCTGAGAGTCCTCTGGTGGTGAAGCAGCCAGTGAGGCAGCCCAAATGGGGATGGAGCAGCATGGTGGGGCCCAAGTCGGGCCCCACTTGGAGCCCTGCCAGGCTGAGCCCCCCTTTTCCCTGGCTGAGGTGGCAAAGTGCAACACCGAGAAGGAGACATGGCTGGTCATCCACAGGCGCATCTACAATGTCACCCGCTTCCTGAACAGGGCGGGGGTGGGGCTAAGGTAAAGGTTGGGGGGGCGGGGATAGGGGGCAGGTAGGCTGCCCTGGCACATGGAGGCTCCGCTCCGCAGGAGAAGCAGCAACCACCACCACCTGGTTCCAGTAGTGGATGGCGCCATGCCTCCTCTCTCCTGCCCCCTCATCTTCACAGCAACCCTGAAAGGTAGGCAGGCCTGGAAGAAGGGAGTGGGCTCCCAGTTCAGCTAGTGGGCCTCGGGGGGAGGGGCGAGTGTGGAGCTGCCATGGCTCTCTCCTGTTTTCTGTTTGAGAAAGAAAATTAAAGATTGTTGTATTACTTATTCTTACAATTTTTTTAAAAAAATTAGCAATTTCAAGTTTTGTGCTTTTCATTTTTCCTCCAATCCATCTGTTTTTGAAAACTGGTTAGCAGTGGGGGTGGGGGGCACAAGTAGTTAGCCTTGCCTAGGGCGCAAAAAAGTCTGGCACTGGCCCTGGGTGTGGGAAAGAAATGCCAAAGGTAAGGTTAGAGTGCCCACTCAAGGGATTGGATCCAACCATAAATAAATAAATAATATATAAATACTTAACGTATACCTAGTAATCTATTACGCCATCAGTTGTCTCACCTGCTAGTTCTAAATGTTAGCTACCCAGTCAAGAAAGGAAAAAGTAATTTCACAAGAACAAAGGACTTCTCCTTTATCCCCTGGGGTCAAATGTGCATCAGAAGCTGTTGACATGTTTGTTTCTATATGCCATGGTAATTCTGCACATGCCCTAAATAGAGAAATGTGCCAAGGAAAAGAAGGTGGTATATGTGGATATTGCTGGCTGGGAGGTCAACATAATACCTTCTAAAGAGAGGAATCTAAACTTTGGAGTTCTAAGTTTTTGATGATGATCTCACTGGAAAGGAGCATAAACTAACTCCTCTTCCAAAACAGGTGTCTGGGAAAGTGAAATGTATAATTGTCTTGTTTATCAGAGACGTGCATGAATCATGCAAGTAAAACAACTTTGTTTTTCATATAAACATGACAAGTTGCTTGTTTTGGGGTTTGTTTTTTTTTGAAAAACGCTTTTTTGGGGAGTAACTTTGAACTTGAAAAAAGAATGTTGGCCTGGCTTGCATTTTTATATGGAAATTATATATTACAGGTGTTGTTAATGGGGAATCTGATGTTTTGATGAGATATATCCTAAGCAAGCTAACAAGGCCTATACCGCTTGTGGGTATTTCAGAAACTTGGTGGGATGAGGAAAATTAGTGGGATATGGTGATTTCTGGTTAAAAATTTATCGGAAGGATAGGAGGGGAAGGGTTGGGGGTGGGGTGGCTCTGTATGTCAAAGAGGGTATACAGTCCAGTAAGATCAAGAGGGTAAGAGAATTGGATTTGCTTCTGGAAATGCTGTGGGTTGAATTAGTGGGCCCAAAAGGAAGCTTAACATTGGGAGTTTGTTATTGCCTACCAGATCAAAAGACAGAGGTGAATTATAAAATGATGAATGAATTAAAGATAGCGGCTAGACAAAATAACTGAGTTGTAATAGGTGACTCTAGCTACCCACACATTGATTGGGTCAATATGTGTTCAAGTTGGGAAAAAGAGACTGAGTTTCTAGACACTCTCAATGACTGTGCTATGGAGCAGATGGTCACAGAGCGTACCAGGTGGGAGGCGATCCTGGATTTGGTCCTAAGTAACGCCAAGACCTGGTGAGAGATGTAAAAGTGATTGAACCGCTTGGGAATAGTGACCATAATGTTATTGAGTTCAACATTTGTATAAATAGGGAGTTGCCAAAAAAGACTGACACAATCACTTTTAGCTTTAAAAGGGGTAACTTCTCTGATATGAGGGGACATGTGAGGAAAACACTGAAAGGAAAAGTAGAAAGGGTCAGAACCATTGGGGAAGCTTGGAGACTATTTAAAATAACAATCCTAGAAGCTCAGAAAAAATATATACCATGGGTTAGGAAAGGCACAAATAGGTATAGAAAAAAGCCTGCATGGTTAACAAATAAAGTATTGGAAGCTGTAAAAAGTAAAAAGGATTCCTTTAAGTGGTGGAAAGCTAGTCTCAGTGAGGCTGATAAAAGGAAACACAGGCTGTGGCAAATAAAATGCAAGTCTGTGATCAGGCAGGCAAAAAGGGAATATGAGGAGCATATCGCAAAAAACATAAAGACCAACAATAAAACTTTCTTCAAATACATTAGAAGTAGGAAACCAGTCAGGGAAGCAGTGGGGGCCTTGGATGACCATGGGGTAAAAGGTGTAGTGAAGGATGATAGGGAAATGCCTGAGAAGCTAAATGCATTTTTTGCCTCTGTCTTCACTGTGGAAGATGAGAAGTGCTTGCCCTCTCCAGAACCACTGATTTTGGGAGGGGTGTTGAAAGTCCTGAGTCAGATTGAGGTGACAAGAGAGGAGGTTCAACTGATAGACTACTTAAAAACTAATAAAACACTGGGCCCGGATGGCATACATCTGAGAGTTCTGAAAGAACTCAAATGTGAACTTGTGGATCTTCTGACAAAAATATGTAATCTTCCTTAAAATCTGCCTCCATTCCTGAGGACTGGAAGGTAGCAAATGTCACTCCCATCTTTAAAAAGGGTTCCAGAGGAGATCCAGGAAATTATAGGCCAGTCAGTCTGACATCAATACCGGGTAAGTTGGTGGAAATTGTCATTAAGGAAAAAATTATTAGGCACATTGATGAACAAAATCTATTGAGGAAGACTCAGCATGGATTCTGTAAGGGAAGAACTTGTCTCACTAACCTGTTAGTGTTCTTTGAGGGATTAAACAAACATGTGGACAAGGGGGACCCAATAGATGCTGTTTACCTTGAATTCCAGAAAACTTTTGATAAAGTTCCTCATCAAAGGCTCCTAAGTAAGCTCAATAGTTATGGGATAAAAGGACAAGTCCTTTTGTGGATCAAAAACTGGCTAATTAAAAGGAAACAGAGAGTGAGTATAAATGGGCAATTTTCTTAGTGGAGGGAGGTAAGCAGTGGGGTACCCAGGGCTAGTGCCAGGCTTTTTTGCACCCTAGGCAAGGCTAACTACTTGCGCCCCCCCCCCTCCGCTAACCAATTATCAAAAACAGATGAATTCTAGGGGGAATTAAAAGCACAAAACTTGACCCTGATAATTTTTTAAAAAAATTGTGCGGGCTTGGGCAGGCAGGGTGCAAGGCAAAGCTGAAGGGAGCTGCTGCTGCTGCAGTTGCCATCACTTTCTGGAGGAGGAAAAGCATGGGAGAGCCAGGGCTGGTGAGTGAGTGAGTGTGAGAGCCTGTGGCCGGTTGGAGGGCACTGATTGTCCATTTCTGCACCCCTCGGAGGTCTGCACCCTAGGTGGTTGCCTAACTTGGCCTAATGGTAGCACCGGACCTGGGGGTACCAGAGGGATCAGTACTCGGTCCAGTGCTTTTTAGCTTGTTTATTAATTATTTGGAGTTGGGAGTAAGCAGTGAAGTGGCTAAATTTGCAGATGACACAAAGTTGTTCAGGGTGGTGAGAACCAGGGTTATGAGACACTCCAAAGGGATCTGTCCAGGATGGGCGAGTGGGGGGTGCTTGCGGGGGGGCAACAGTGGGAGGGCTTCTAGTGTCCTGGCCCCACTGCTGGACCTCCTGAGGGCACCTGGTGTTTTTGGCTACTGTGTGACAGGGTGTTGGACTGGATGGGCCACTGGCCTGATCCAACATTGGCTTCCTTATGTTCTTATGTTGTGATACACCAAATCAAATGCAACCCGCCGCTAACCATGTACTGGTGTTTCTTAGGATCTTGATAAACCCCTGCTGGGAGTGCAAAAAACAGGGTGTGTTATGTTAACATTTTTGGCGGGTACCAGTATGTGTTTGCATTAGGTCAAAGGTTGTGCAGATCTGATAAATGAACAGATGTTCAAATATCACATTGGCACATCTGCATTTGGTATAATGTCAGTATCTTTCAATCTAACAGTATCTTTCAATCCCTTAAAACAACCTACTCCTCTCTTGTTTTGTATGCAAGGGGAAGAGAATCGGAGGAAAGATAGAAAGCAGGACAGAAAATTAATTGGCTTTGTACTAACTGCTTCATCATGTGCCAAAAGCTGCCTGAATTTATTCACCCCACATTCACAAAACACCATGAATTGGCTTTTAGTTTTGCATTTGGGTGATTTCCACAGTCGTTACTTTTACTCATACATCTTAAGAACTACCTCATTTTTAAAAAACATTACAGGCATCTGTTAAACTGCCAAGATGTTCAAGGTGCAGCCTTTGTTGACAGCAGGTGTTACCAGGAGACCACTTTGAGTAGGGGTACAGAGCAGGGTTGCCAGCCCTGAGTTGAGAAATACTGGGAGATTTGTAGGGTGGAGCCTGGAGAGGGCAGGGTTTGAGGAGGGGAGGGACCTCAGCCTGGGACAATGCCATAGAGTCCACCCTCCAAAGCAGCCATTTTCTCCAGAGGAACTGATCCCTGTAGCCTGGAGATCAGTTGCAAAAGCAGGAGGTCACCAGGCCCCACCTGGAGGTTAGCAACCCTAGTATGAAATGATACATTTTTCCAGGGCAATTTTTGGGCAGGAATGCACAGGAACGGAGTTCCAGCTGACTTCCAAGTTGGCCACGCCTACAGCCCCCCCTGCCTGGGCTCCCCAGATGCCTCAGAAGCCATGGGGCACCTGGGGAAGCTAAGCTGATCCAGGGAGGGAAGCTAAGCTGATCCTCCTTGGGTTCCCTCCTCTGGGGAAGCCGATTCAGAAACTGCCTTCCTTCCCTCAGGTTCCCCATGCACCCCACAAGCTGCGGGGCACCTGGGGAAGCCGATCCTGGGAGGGAGCTCTGCGGTCAGGGATGTGGCCTAATATGCTAATGAGTTTCTGCTGTTTGGTGTGGCCTATTATGCTAATAAGTTTCTGCTGGGCTTTTTCTACGAAAAAAGCCCTGCATTTTTCTCTCACACACTATTAGGATTTCCAGGGGCTTCTGTACCTTTACCCAGGGGCGTAGAGTTTAAAAACTCCCGGGGGTGGGGGGCTCTTCCGTGCATGCATGCGAAGCGCACGTGCCGGGACCATGTCCCCGCCGCTGCCTCCCCCCTGCCTGACCATTCCTGCTTCCGTCACTCCAATCCTCCAGGGGCCAGCTGGGCATTTGCTTAGCTGGCCCCTGGATGAACAGAGGGAGGGTCGGAGTGACCAGGTAGGGGGGGAGAGAGACGGCGGCAGCCCTACGAAGGGCCAAGGGAGGTGTGGCGGAGGGCGCACCATTTTCCCGGGGGGGCTCAGTCCCCCCCCCGGGAAATTTCGGGGGTGGCTCGAGCCCTCGACCCCCCCCCCGGTAGTTGACGCCTATGCCTTTACCAGCTATGTGTCAGGTATAAACCAGCAGACTGTACTTTTCTCCCCATCACTGAATCTTAGGTCAGAAAGTTTCATCTCATGATTTCTTAACACTAACCTCATCACAACCCTTCTTAAGGGATATTTGTAATGTAAAAAAGATAATGCCAGCAGGAGCCCTTAGTTATCCTTTTGTCAAATTCAACCTGTTTGTTCTTGACTCACCAGGACAAAGTTTGAGAAGCCCTACCAAATGTTGAAATCTCTTTAATAAACAGATGGTTTCTCTTTAATAAACACTGGAGGTTGCCAATGAGCTTGTTGCCATCTGGACCCTGTAATAATCCATAACCTTACTTGTGTGCACAAAATTGCTACCGACAATCCGTTTGTATTCGACTCTCTGGGCAGATCATACTCCCACAAATCTAAGAGAATCCCCTGTCGTGTCAGTGCTGACGCAAAATAATGCTTGCTCTGCTAATTAATCCTCCCATCAGACCCACAGAGCGTCTCCTTTATGCCTCAAGGGGGCACTTGCAGTCTCAGATTTCCGTTGTCTTTTCTGCCAAGTTTATTTCCTGGAAGACTGATACAAAATACACAGTGCTCACATGCACACAGAATCTCTTGCTTGCTGCTATCTGGTTTTGAGTATTTATTTTCAACTTGAGTGCCCATGGACAAGAGAATTCTCCAAATGAATATGATAAATTATATTATAAAATTATATTATAAAATTATGCACAGGGTGGAGAGGATTGACAAAGATAACTTTTTCTCCCTCTCCCAAAATACTAGAGCCCGAGGGCTTCCAGTGGAGCTGATGGGCAGTAGGTTCAGGATAGCCAAAAGGAAATACTTCTTTACACAGAGAGTGATTAAAATGTGAAATTTGCTGCCACAAGATCTAGAAGAAGAAGAAGAGATTGGATTTATATCCCGCCCTTCGCTCACTTGGAGTCTCAGAGCGGCTTACAAACCTCCTTTCCCCTCCCCTCCCCACAACAGACACCCTGCGAGGTAGGTGGGGCTGAGAGAGCGCTGACAGAAACTGCTCTTTTTCAAGAACAGGTCTTGTCAGAACTATGGCTTGCCCAAGGTCATACAGCAGGTGCAAGTGGAGGAGTGGGGAATCAAACCTGGATCTCCCAGATTAGAGTCAGCGCACTTAATCATTACACCAAACTGGCTCTCCATCTAGTGACGTCCACAGGTATAGACAGCTTTAAAAAGGGGATTAGAGAGATTCATGGAGGATAGGTCTACTAGGCATGGTTATTAAAGGCACCTTTAAAACCAACAAAGTTTTATTCAAGGTATAAGCTTTCATATGCAAGCACACTTCTTCATACTAGGAGTACCCATATTCACATCCCCACTCTCCCATGAATGAAGCTCACTGGGTGACCCAGGGCCAGTTGTTATCACTATCCCTTCCCTTCCCTGTAGGGTTGTTGTGAGAATAAACTGATGCAGGATGGGACCAAGTATACCACAATGTGTTCCTTGAAGGAGAAGTTGAATAAATACTTTTAATAAGGCACAACTCGATATCTGCAGTCCTGAATCCTCCAGAGTAGGTTGCCAGCGAAGGGTTGGCTATCCCCGGGATATGGCAGGGGGGGCAGAGACTCACTTGAATGACATTCCATGATGTAGAAAAGTCATTACTGAAAGTGAGGTCACCTCATTGTGGGACCCTAGCATTTGTCTGAAACTCTATGGTAAATCCAACAATGTTTTGAAGAAATGCTAGAACAGAGGTATCAAACTCATTTTTTATGAGGGCCAGATCTGACAAAAATGAGACTTTGTTGGGCCGGGCTATGCATGTCATAAAATCTAATGCCAGGTAGTGGAGATATAAACTTTATAAAGGGCACAAACACAATGAATTTTTTTTTTAACTTTAAATATAACATGTTTAAAACATTAGTATTCTTGTAATATTTTGTTTATTTAACAGTCTCTGATAACTGACACCTCTTACTCCGAATTACTGCATCAAAATGTCTATGCTGTAGCAATCCTGAGTATGCTGTTCAGGTGTGTAGCTGTAAGCTGCAAACCTACTTTTGATTTATTGACATTCATTACAGAAATCTCATGCTCAGTGTTCTGACCCTAGGACCCAGGGGAAAACATGAAATGACTGGGCATTGTGAGCTTTTGTACATAAATTGCTTCATGTGCTGATACAGACTGAGGGCTATGTGTTTTACAAAACTATTGTCTTCCCCAGAGAAATAACTACAACTCCTATGAGGCAATGCAAGAATAGAGAGACAGCAATGTATAGTGGTCAGTATCAGCCTACTATCTGGGAAGTCTACGTTCAAAATATCCAGTCTATAAAGGAAATGTGCTGGGTGAACTTGGTCTGGACACACACTCTCAGCCTAATCCACCTCACTGGCTTGTTATTCCTCATCTAAATAGTTCACATTGCTTTCCTACTGAGAAAGACTGGATCATGAGGGCATGAATACAGTGAAAAAGAGGAGGGGAACCCAGTTGCACCGAGGAGAGCCCTGGCATAAGGAGCCCAACAAAACACACTATAACACCAACGACATCTCCCCGGCCGTTGGCTGTGACCAAGCTGTAGCATCACTGCCTATATGTATGCTTCTTTATACTGGATTCAGTTATTTTGCTGTGAGGTATCTGATCAGTCCCACTCTTCTATATCTGACCAGTTCCCTATAAGAGTAGTCTCTTCGGGGTGTGCTTTATAAGTAGTCTCTTCAGGGTTTTTCTATGTAAGTTCTAGATATATTGAAGACCCTGCCCAGTATATTCTTTACCACAGACTTCAGGAACCAGTGCTTGTAAACTTCAAACAGCACAGATCTTTATTATACTGAAAACTCCACAGGGGAATGGGATTTATATACAGAGGATAGTTTGTTTCGTTGTTCACTAAACAAGTTACTTTGCTTTACTTTAACTTTCACAGAGGCTGTATGCTTATGAGTTTCAGTGTAACTCAGATGTTATTTGGTTCACAAAAACCCTTCTACTGACTCCACTCTCCAGTCACTTTTTAGTGGTTAACCTTTTGGGCTTTATCTGGTCTCTTGAGTCTACTGGTTCAACATTCCAGCTCTCCCAGACTCTTTTGCCCTTCTTTAGCTACCCTTTTAAGTTCCCTTGGAGTAGTGTGTTTGGTGTTTGTGACTCCTGAGGTCTTAAACTTGCCCACTCTCTGGTAACTCTCCTCTCATTGTTTGAGAATACCAGTTAAGATTGTTATTCAGCAACAGTTTCCCAGATAAACTGTTCCCTGGCCGATTTCACTGAGCTCAGAGGTTTCTGTTTCTCCTCAGAGCACTCTCAGTTAACTCTCTGCTTCAGTTAACTCTCTTCCCAACCTCTTCTTCCAACTGTCTCTCTCAACAGTCCATTCTCAACTATCAACTCTTACAGTTATCTGTCACTTAACCTGAGAATTCCGAGCTCTCTGGCCCCCTCCTTTCTCAATCACGTGACTCTGCAGCTTCTGTTTACCTGCTGCATTCCACAGCTCTTCAGTTCTGTCACACACACACACTGTAGCAAAACCCACAAAAGCTCATACTTTGAATAAAACTTTGTTGGTCTTAAAGGTGCTTTGTATCTCTCATGAGACTAAGGCAATTGAGCAAAGCAAGGCAGAAGGAAGGGGAGGAGCCTCAGCCAATGGAAGGGAAGAAAGGCTTGCCTTTGTGTCCTGTGTGATTGAGGCAGCCTGGCCAGGAAGCAAACTTTGGCTTGTTCCCTTGCTTGCCCTTGGAGGAGGAGAGGAGGCGCCTCAGTCAGTGCAGGGAACCAAAGCTTGCCTATCTATCTCTCCTGTGTGACTGAGAGAGGCTGGTAAAGCAAGCTGTGATGCAGCAGCAACAGCAGAACTGGAAAAAGAAGCAGGAGACAGCCAGTTCCTTGTGGGCCAGATAGGAGAACTCTGAGGGCCTGATCCGGCCCATGGGCTGCATGTTTGACACCCCAGTTCTAGAATATCCAGCAACATAATACTGTCATTTCCAGTTTCACAGCCAGATGGTGCCAGATGCTTTACCCCGATTGTCCCAGTGCTTCAGCAAGAGTTTACCCTCTGAAAGCAGGCAAATGGTAGCCTTAACCTGAGGTCTGACTTTTGCCTTTTAGGAGCAAGGCCTTCTTAGTAGTAGCACTGCAAGAGCAGTCTCCCTAGGGAAGCTTATTGCCTGATTTTAGGCAGTTTGTTAAGTGTCACCATGCTCTTAAAAATGCTGTCGTGTTTACACTGCTCAAAAACATTGTTTTGTTTCTTTTGTATTGTGTGCTATTATGTTAAACTGATAATGCTTAATTATGTTCAAACTATCCAGCACTATGAGTACTCACTAGAAAGGTCATTAATAGCTTTTAAAGCAATAATATTGCAGGGAGCACCAAGTTCAAACCCTGGCTCTGCAATTATTCTGGAGTTGACTTCACTCTCAACTTAATTTAGCCCACATGGCTGTTGTGAAGATAAAATTGGATTATTTCATTATCCTGCCATGGGCTGTTTAAGGGATGGGAGGCAAACAAATGTGATAAAGAAGGTCAAGCTTATGAACGTTGGGTTGGATCCCCTGAATCATGATTAGAGTTCATGGGGGTGAACCTTCAAAGGCAATGTTGGGAAACCCTGTCTGACAAAGGGAACTTTGATTCTTGAAAGCTTATACCCTGAAAATCTTGTGGGTCTGTAAGGTTCTACTGGACTCAAATCCAGAGAAAGCTCTGTGGATAAAATGCTACCTGGTATGGAGGATACCCTGAAGAGGAGGAAATTAAGTAGCTGAAATTAGTACAGAAAGTTTTGTGCTGGCAGAAGTTGGGGGTATTTTGCATGATTTCCCCACCTCACTGCAGCCCCCTGCCAGTTGTATTTTGTCCAGAACATCCCCTGACCTCTTGCTTTTCATCCTGAATTAAATGAGTTCTTCAGTATTTTTGATATTATTTTATGGAATAGCTTTTTGTTCTGTTGCATTAGCTGGTAGTGTTGATTTTATTGTGTGTGTTTCATTCAGTCGTAAATGCTTTGAGAAGTGATACGCTATTGTTGCCAGGTATCTGTATGTTAAAGAATTTCTTGTCTTCCTTACTCTGGGATAGCTAGGGCAGAACTAGGTGGGACAAAACACAGGGCTGCCAGTGAAAATGGCAGTTTAGTTTCTCAGCCTCTCCCTTGAAATATATGGCATCATATCATGTGTGTTTGACCACTCCTCCCTGCTCCACATCAATAGCTGCCACAAGGGGGGTGGAGTTTAGGAAAAGGTGCGGTGTACATGTTTCCATTACTGCACATTATGGGGAGGGATGGCAGAAGCTGACGCACGGTTGCCATTTTTTGCTCCATGTTCTTTGTCATCTCTATTTCTCTAATTCGTTATTAAGAGAACATGTGACTTCAGTGGTGGCCCTTTCATCTATGCCTACCAAATGCAAAAAGTCCCAGGCTCATTAGCTACACAAGATGTTATCTGTCCCATCCATTAAGCTAAATCTATAGATGAGGATGGAAGAGCAGGACTGTCATTGGCAGAAAAGGAGTGACTCATCCCCCGCTTTCCTGATAAACACAGCTTAATTGTTCAGTGGCCTGTTTGTGCTTGCCGAGGTATCTCTCTTTCTCAAACACACAGACACACAAATCTCTCTCTCTCTCTCTCTCTCTCTCTCTCTCTCTCTGTGTATGTATTTTGTGAAGCTCTCCATCATGAAAGATGAACAAAACCTATTTCTTTTTACCTCAATTAAAACTAAGCATCTGGCTAGATGGAACGTGATGCTTCAATAAGATCTTTGGAAAGCATAGCACCTACCATGTATGGTGTCTTTGGGTGCCGTACAAAGAGGGCTTCCCTGCATTGTTGGTTTTACTACATATTTATATGACAGCGTGTTGTAATTCAGTACACTGTAATCATACCAACCAATTTGAACACTATTTATTTTTTCATGTTTTGGGGTCTGGATCTGAAAATTTCCCTACCCTTCATGCCCATCCAATCTCCCTTTTCATTTATTCGGTACTTAAGAACATAAGAACATAAGAGAAGACAATGTTGGATCAGGCCAGTGGCCCATCCAGTCCAACACTCCGTCACACAGTGGCCAAAAACACCAGGTGCCATCAAGAGATCCACCAGTGGGGCCAGGACACTAGAAGCCCTCCCACTGTTGCCCCCCCCCCCAAAGCACCAAGAATACAGAGCATCACTTGCTCCAGAGTTCCTGTCTATACCTTGTGTGGCTAAAAGTAGGACTTTTGTCCTACTTCCTCCCTCTAGCCAGTTCTCCATACATGATAATCTACACATTGTACACAGCCGGTGTGCATGCAGTGACTGAAAAAATAATAATATGCCAAGGCTTTGCCTGACTGTATATCAGGAATCCTAGGACTTGAACTAGGAGCCTGCTCCTGAGTGACACAGATTTGACTGTTCCAACCTGTCCGTGTGCTTAGAGGACTTTGTAATGCTGCAGCTATCATTCTGCACATTCTTTTCCAAGGAAGGCAATTTCCCACAAACTAGCCTCTGATTGGTATAAAATGCAGACAGACAGCATCATTTGCTTTCTCCTTCGCTTTGGCTGGTACTTTTCCTTGTACTATTCTGGATCTCTTGCCTGCATCTTTATCACTCTTTGCAGTCCTAGTCCTGCACAAGTCCTACTTCCTTCACTGTCTGTACCTTGCTCCTAATTCTTCCCCACTGCCACCTCTGGACTGGCTCTGGTTACAGGACCTGTCTTACATTTAATTGTCTTCCCAATGTGCTACATCATATGATTTCTTTGACCGCTGGCTCTGGCTCATTCTTGACCTGCTTTTAGGCTAAGATCTCTGGTTACTGATTCTTCTTGATCATACTCCAATGCACTATATTTCCTTTTCTCGGATGTTGTCCTTTATGCCAAACCTTGCCTTATGATGCTTTCTGCCCATAATGTGACAGCAGAATTTCAGGTTAAAATTTCTGGCTCATGCGTGGGCAGGCAGTAGTAGTCTTGAAGCAGCATCTGTCCCCAGACTTCCAAAAGGAGTCCCATTCCAAAGCCATTTTTTGCAAGGCAGCTCCAAAAGATTGTTTTTATCTGGTTAAACTGAAGGCTGCGCATCATTGTCCTTGCATTCGAAAGGTAGGAGTGCCTTATCACATTTCTTATTAGTCTGATCTTCTGGCCCATTACTGGCTGTTAGTCGTCAACTTGCAAGCCTGAGGGTTTTCTCTCCTGGGCACAACAAAGGATCATGGCCTATTGCAATAAACTACTTACAAATTAGCATTGGATCTTATGTAAGTAAGCACCATCAAGTTCCGACTGACTCATGATGACCCCAGTAAGGATCTGTTAAGGCAAGTGAGAAGCGGAAACTTCCGAAATGGGACAATCAGGCTATACCATGCATTTCTCTCTCTCTCTCGACTGTACCTTAGCATTAGATACCTATGTGGAGGATAAGCCCAGGGCTCTTTTTGTAGAAAAAGCCCAGCAGGAACTCATTAGCATATTAGGCCACACCCCTGACAGCACAGCTCATTAGCAAATTAGGCCACACCCGATGTTACCAGAAGTGTGGTCATCCAGCCACATCCACCTTTTGCTTCTTATTCTGTTTACCTTGTTGTCAAAACAGTTTTGACAAAACCAATAAAAACATTATTTTCTGTCCCATCTATACAAAATCTTGCCTGAACCAATATATTATGTCCAACAATTATTCCCACACTGGATTGGAATCAATTCCTAAAGGTTAGGTTCCCATGGAAATCAGCTTGCCTTCCTGCAGAACTAGTACACTGACTATGATTTTTTAGGGTTGCCAACCTACAGGTGGGGTCTGGAGATCTCCTGGAATTACAACTGAGCTCCAAACTACAGAGATCAGGTCAATGGCTGCTTTGGAAAGTGGAGTCCATGGCATTATGCCTTGCTTAGGTCCCTCCTTCCCCTAAACCCCACCCACCACTCCCAAATCTCCAGGGATTTCCTCAACCTGGAGTTGGCAACCCAAGTTCACTGGCAGAACAACGCTAGGAGCCAGTTTGGTGTAGTGGTTAAGTGCGTGGACTCTAATCTGGGAGAACCGGGTTTGATTCCTCACTCCCCCCCCCTTGCAACTGCTGGATGACCCTGGGCAAGCCATAGCTCTGTACCAGCTGTTGTCTCAGAGCTCTCTCAGCCCCACCTACCTTACAGGGTGTCTGTTGTAGGGAGGGGAAGGGAAAGGAGTTTGTAAGATGCTCTGAGACTCCCTTGGGTAGTGAAGGGCGGGGTATAAATCCAATCTCTTCTTCTAGGTTTGTGGATGCACTGGACGGGAGTAGTTTGTGGATTATTTTATTCAACGTACAAAATCTTATTCAAGGTATAAGATTTTATGTGCCACCCACACTTCTTCAGATGGAAGAAGTGTGCATGCACACAAAAGCTTATACCTTGGATGAAACTTTGGACTCCAACTTTGTTCTGCTGCTTCAGACCAACACAGCTACCCACCTGAATTATTACACTATAGTACTTTTTACAAGCAATTATGTACCAGTGGAGTGGTTACCATGCAGAGTCTGTCCCACAGGTAAAATTATCCTGTGAACAGGTGGTCTTTACCACATAAAAGTATCACTACCATCACAAGATCACCAATCGTTGGAAGTCAACTCCTCAGAAGCAGAAATCTCTCTTATTAGGAGGTTTAAGAACATCAACTTTGCTGGCCCATTAAAGGCAGATGTCAGCCCAGTGTCAGGAGAAGAGGGACAATCATCTTCATCAGAAACTCTGCCCACTTTTTAAATTTCACAAAACAAGCAATCTCCAAAGTGCTGGTGACCATGCTCATTTTTAGTTACATCTCTGTTTCTCTGCAGATGTCCCCCAAAGTCCCCCATGCAACAGTCAAGTGTTCTGCCAACATATACAACAATGATGCTACGTTTTCAGATGTTTTCTCTTGCATGGCAGTAAGCACCAAACCACTTTAATATAGACTTCAGACACACATATATTTGCAAGCCATTCCCAACAAGACACAACAATGAACTCAGGCTTCAAACGTACTTTTCTTAAGCAGAAGATGCCATGAGAAAACAAAAGAGATGCTCAAAAATTAAAGATATTGTCAAAAGCAGCATTTCCTGGGCTCTCTGCTTTTTTACACCCCCCCTTTTCAATAATTTTTTTTATAAAAACACAAAGAACAAAATGAAACAGAAAGAAAGAGAGAGAGAGGTGGGGGAGAGAGAGAGGGAGAGAAAGAAAGAAAGAAAGAAAGAAAGAAAGAAAGAAAGAAAGAAAGAAAGAAAGAAAGAAAATGTAGGGGAGAGAGAAAAAGAAGGAAGGAGATAGATAGATAGATAGATAGATAGATAGATAGATAGATGAGAGAGAGGAAGGAAGGAAGGTGGAAGAGAGAGAGAAAGGAAGGGGGAGGGAGAGAGAAAGAAAGAAAGAAAGAAAGAGAAAGAAAGAAAGGAAGGAAGGTGGGGACAGAGAGAGAGAGAAAGATAGATAGATAGATATATAGATAGATGGATGAGAGGAAGGAAGGAAGGAAGGTGGAGTAGAGAGAGAGAGAGAAATGAAGGGGGAGGGAGAGAAAGAAAGAAAGGTGGGGACAGAGAGACAGAGAGAGAAAGACAGAAAGAAAGAAGAAAGAAAGGTGGGGGGGGGAGAGAGAGAGAAGGAAAAGAAATGGGGGAGGCACTTACCGGAGCAGGGAGAACGATGCAACGTCAGCAAGCCAAATACAGAGCCAGGCCTTTCAGTGCAAAGAGCCTAGCCCCGTGCTTAATCTCTGGGTGGGGCTTTCTCCTGCTGGCTCTCTGTACTTAAAGAGAAAGCACTGGGTGGGGACGTTCCGGTGTGTTCCTGCTGAAAAAGAGCCCAGGATAAGCCTATAAACAATGATTAGCCATATTCAGTATAACTTTATATACCCTGTTGCTTGGGATGAGGTTGTATGAATAAGAAGAAGATACTGGATTTATACCCCACCTTTCACTACCTAAAGGAGTCTCAGAGTGGCTTACAAACTCCTTTCCCCTCCCCTCCCCACATCAGACACCCTGTGAAGTAGGTGGGGCTGAGAGAGCTCTGACAGAAACTGCTCTGTTTCAAGAACAGCTGTGCCAGAACTACAGCTAGCCCAAGGTCATCCAGCAGGTGCAAGTGGAGGATCGGGAATCAAACCTGGTTCTCCCAGATTAGAGTCCGTGCACTTAACCACTGCACCAAACGTCTTGGAGAGGCTTCAACCTCTGTGCTCCTGTTTGTGAACTTCAGGGGTACTTGGTTGGCCACTGTGGGGAAAAGAATGCTGCACTAGATGGGCCACTGGTCTCATGTTTCCTAATCATCTGAACAAAGAAAGCATACCAAAAACAAGCAACTTTTACTTCTGGGCATATAAAAGGTGCATAAAATAAAGCAAGAATACCCTTTGTTATCTTTCAGATGCAATTTTTTGTGGCACCTTAAAGACTCATGACAGTGAAATTGTACGATAAAGATATATGACTGGATTTCTCATCTTGTTAAAATTTATCTAAATAGCATGAATGGCCTAACCGGGATAGCCCAATCTTGTCAGGTCTTGAAAGCTAAGCAAGGTTGTCCCAGGTTAGAATGGACGGGAGACCACTAAAGAATACCAAGGATACTAAGCAGAGGAAGGCAATGGCAAACTGTTATGTTTTCTCATTGAGTTATGCATTGCTTTGTCAGGGTTCTGGTATTACAATTCCCTCATTCTTATTGGCTGCCGAATAAAGACTTCTCATTGGTCCTGAAGCCAATTCAGAGAACCAATCACAGAGCCCTGCTTAGGTCCAATGAAATTGAGTCTTCATAGTTACATTGTATATAGTTATTTGTTGGAACACAGAGGGTGTGTTCAGACAGCGTGCTGGAGCCAGCTCAAAATGCCTTACTCCGGATCATCGCAATCACACTCACCCCACTTCAAAGCGCATTCAAGCGGCTCCCCAGCGTCTACACTACTGATGCGCGGGAACATGTGTGGGGTTTTTTAATTTTTTCGCCGCTTGCACATGCACATAAGCAGTCATAAGGAGCTACAATCTTGCACATGCGCAAAGGAGACAAGCAAAGCCTGTCAAGTTACACAAGCACCATGAAACAACACGTCCTTTTAAACTTTCCCCCTGAAACCGGCCTCCTTGAGATCCTGAACACAAAAGCAGTGGCCCTTTTTAAAAATATATTTTTTACAAGGGGTTAGATGAGCGCCCATGCGCATAGTACCAAGGCAAAAATAAAAATGGTGGGCAAAAAGCAGAAGCCAGAGGCTTTCGCGAGGGGGGGGGTTAAAGACTCGGAAGTGGCTCCACGATGGCTCCATGACCACACAGTCGACAACGCGGCTTGAACCGGGAGAGCACGGGAAACACTACCTTGGGACCTGGTAGCAAAATGCCATGCTTCGCTCCAGAATTTGCTCCGGTAAGTGACGGCTGGGGACGGGAGGCAGCTGTGGCTGTCTGATTGTGCACATTTGATCCGGTTTGAAGCGTTTCGAAAGCCGGATCAAATGGCGCGTCAACCCTATAAGTTGAGTGCCGCTCTTGCTAGAGCTGTCCCTGAGCTGAACAATGTTTTGAGTAAAAGCCTGCATTTGATTTATCGTGTCCTGACTCAATACTTAATACAAACCACCTCTGAATGTCTCTTGCCTTGAAAATCCTACAGGGTTGCCATAAGTTGGTTACAACTTTTCCGGGGGGGGGGGAGAAGCATGCATGGGGGGAGCAAGGTTTGGGTTGGGACTTGTCACAGGGTAGGTAAGGGAAACACTTCCCCTTTTACCTCATGTCTTCTTTACTTGTGAAAGCAGCACTTCTAGAGCACCAGTTTATATTGGGGGAAAGAATGTGTATGTAGGGAGGTAAGCCCCCCTCCAAGCCAATACCACAGTCCCAATCCAATCATTCCCCTCACACACCTTCTCTACAAGTACTATTTAGAGACTTTACAAAGGGAGGTGATCCAGTCACAGTCTGGCTTGTCTCTAACAGATTTGTTGTGGAATTTGTTGGAGGTATGGATATTTAGCATTCAGAGTTATCACAGAAATGTAAAGTTGTGAAGTCTTCTCTGAATGATGTAGTCCAGTTCCATAAAAGGTTACCTTGTTTCTCCCCAAAGAAGGCCCTATAGGTGGCAGACCTAACCTTTCAGAAAACCTCCAGGATATATATCTGGAAGTTCACTAGTAACCACAAATAATTCCCATGACATAATTGTCAGACAGCCTCACATCCAGCTCTACTCATAAATCAGACATAAGTATGCCTCCAAGCCAACCTCTTGAGTCTCTGCATATCTAGTGGGTGATTCATGAGTAGATGTGGGCATGAATTCTTCTACGTGGGAATGATGAAGTCCCAACAACATTGGAAATGCACTGCAGCAATTAAACCATGTCTGGCTCTAATGGAGCTTGTTGTTCTTTAAATTTCTGGAGCTCAAAGGATGGCTTTCTCCAGGAGCAATGTGCATACAGTGGTGGCTTTTTATTTCTGCTTAATAAATCTACCACACCTTTATATGAATTTACTTGTGACTATGCCATGCACCATCACAAGGAAGAAACATGCATACAGTTCAAGCTTAATCAGAGGTGACATCATCATGCTGGGCATATTGGGTGGGGAAGGCGCTCTAGCATTTGGCTAAAAACTCTATGGTGGCCATAGAGCTTTCAACCAAATGCTTGAGCATCCCCTGTACAACGTGCCCAGCGTGATCGTGTCACATCTGGGTGACGTCATCGCAATGTGCATGCTTCTAAAGAACCCCGGGAGCAAGCCAGGAGCCCCTCGCTGGCAGATGGGTAAGTCCTAGCAACCCTGCTATGGGCCACTCACATACTCTCGGCCTTACCTGTTGCTACCTCACAGGGTTGTTGTGAGGATAAAATGAAGGGGAGGTAAATGATGTAAGCTGCTTTGGGTCCCCATTTGGGAGAAAGGTCGAGTATAAATGAAAATAAATAAATAAATAATGAAAATGATGGGGGAACCAAACAATGAACAAGTGCAAGTGGTTACCCTTTCCCCCCTTCCTCCTCCTCCAACAGTAACAGCTGTCTAGGCAGTCATAGCAGGCGAGGGAAGAGGATCCTTTCCTCCTCTGTCCCAGGCACCCATAAGAGCATATTCTGGGGAAAACAATAAGGATGTTGATTGGGTAAATATAAATATTATTTTAAAATCATAAATGATTTTTTTTTTGGTTTTCTGTAAAAATCGGGGTATATGTAATTATCTGAATCAGTTGCAGATTGGGCCTGTTTTCTAAGCTCCAACACTCTTGTGACCATACAGTTTTCTCAGATCTCATCTGCTGCGGCCCTTCATCTCCTCTGGTCATTCTTAGAGGTGGTGAGGGCCATGCTGGGGTCAGTAGAAACATTTGTGTTCATTAGTGGGCCTATAAAAATGGTAGAGGCCTTGGTGTGGGGGAGGGGCTGAAACATTTCAACACTTTGTTTGGACACCCCTACATTTCAGTCATACGTAGGGTTGCCAAGTCTGGGCTGGGAAATACCTGGAGACTTTGGGGGTGGAGCCAGAAGAGGGTGGGGTTTGGGGAGGGGAGGGGCCTCAGCATAGTACAATGCCATGGAGTCCACCCTTCAAAGCAGCCATTTTCTCCAGGGAAGCTGATCTCTGTTAGCTGGAAATCAGTTGTAAAAGTGGGAGATCCCCAGGCCCCACCTGGAGGCTGGCAACCCTAGTCATATGCTAAAATGTAAAAAAAAAAAAAAGGATGATATTGTAGAAACTGACCCTGAAGAGCTGCCCTGGAATTCTTTTTCTGAGAAACAGTATTCACTGGTCCAACAAAAAGAGATACCTTCTGATAGCTACTGACATTGTCCCAGAGTTGTTCTCCCTCAGGAGTGGAACAGGAAAGATGACTGTCCTCTGAAGTTCACTGCAAACTTGCCATAGGTCTGTGTTCTCTGACAAGCTGTAATTCTGCCCATTAGGACACCTTCTTGACTCCATTATTTGACAGAAAGGCCATTCTTTTTGGTTGGTTGACAGCTCTACTGAACATGATTCTTTAATTGGCCCTTCAGAGGATATAAATGCCAGGCAAGCCATTTTCTTCTGTGGTGGAAACAGGGGCATTCCACTCAGTTGCTCATAGAACGGTTCAGACACCTCTTTGCCACTTCTCCTCACAGCCCGCTGTGTTGCCCTCGGGAGACTATTTATCTTCTTCTTACAAGCTCTGTGCTAACAGGATTCTGTCACTCTGCCTACAACAATAGCAGTGCACAGGCAGTAGCTTTTTAAAAACTTGAAGGAGATATGGAACACACACGCCTTTTACTCCCTTACTAAAGCAGTGCTTCAAAAATCTTTAAAACATGTTCAGCCAAAGGCTAGAGTAGAACAGAAAAGAATGAATGCGGATACCTAAGACAACAGTCTTTCTTATATTTCCTCCAAGACTTAAAAGAACTAGGCAATGTAACTACCACCATTTTCTTTCCTTTTTCTGCCATAAAACTAACTTGACATTACACATTTCTGTTTTTTAAAAAAATATTATTCTGGTAAGGCTAATTCTGTATTAGCAGCTAGCACCAGCTGCATGATCGGCATATTTATTACTAAATGAAGAAAGCCTAACAAAACACCATGAAGTTTCAGCACTCTTTTCTCACAAGGAAACTGACCCTGAAAAATACCATGTCTGGAAATGCATTAGGGAGTGAGAAGCCACAAAACACCGTGGTCTAGGATTACCAACACCCAGGGGGGAGCTGGAGTTCTCCTGGAATTGCAGCTGATCTCCAGACTACAGAGATCAGTTCACCAGGAGGAAATGGGATGATGGAATGATTCCCATGACTGGAATGTAGTACTGAATGGATATGAGTTGTTCAAGAGAAACCAAAAGGGTCGAAGAGGAGGCGGAGTGGTGCTATATGTGAGGAGAGGGTTTGCTTGTCAGGAAATACTGCACGCATACTGGATGGGGAAAACACTTCTGAGTAATAGTGTGTGTGAACAAGATCTTGGGGTACGGGTGGACCGTAGGTTAAATATGAGCCACCAGTGTGATACAGCAACAAGAAAAGGCTAATGCAGTCTTGGGGTGTATTGATAGAGACATAACATCCACATCGCAAGATGTCATAGTCCTGCTGTACACTGTATCGGTTGGGCCACTCCTGGAATATTGCGTGCAGTTCTGGAGGCCTCACTTCAATAAGGAAATGGACAGAATGGAGCGGGTGCAGAGGAGAGCGACAAGAATGAATGGAGACCTGGAGACCAAGCCCTATGAGGAAAGGCTGAGGGACTGAGGAATGTTCAGTCTGGAGAAGAGGAAGTTGAAGGGGGACATGATTGCTCTCTTTAAGTATTTGAAGGCTGTCTAAGTGAGGGCAGGGAGCTGTTCCCATTGGCAGCAGAGGATAGGACTCGCAATAATGGTTTTAAATTAAGGGTGGGTGTGGTGGACTGCACTGAAAAGTAGGCTTTTAAAATGCTGCTTGTATCAGGGAGTCAGGGAGTTCAGGAATTAATCTTCCCTGGAAAGAAGAGCGTAGGCGATTGGCTGCTCTGCTCATTCCCTGATTGGCCAACATCAGCTGAGAGAGAAAATAAAACAGCTGATCTGGAGGGAAAAGGGGTCTTTCACAAATTGGTTTTTTGCTGTATGGTTTTTTGAAATCTAACATCTGATTCAGTAGCAGAGGTTTGGCTTCTGAGGGAAGAGACTTTTGGGAGTCAGTGTTTTCTGACAGGCAGTAGTCAGAAAAGTACTTCTACAGAGAGAAGAAGAGAAGCCCCATTGTCTAAATATATTTAAACTGATCTGAGGGACAACTTAGATTCTCAGTCAGAAAAGCTATAGAACAGCCTTATAAAGGATACTGGAGAAGGATTTGGCAGAAGGTCTGGGTAGTTAGAGAGAACTCCCATACAAGCCAAATAGTAAAAGGCAGGGGTCATTTCGTAAAAAAAGAGGTGCAAGAGCTCATTAGCATAACTTATTTGCATATGCCACACACCCTTACATCACCAGAAGTGTGTCAGAAGGCATCACCCACTGCTCAGGCTCCACCCCAAAAATCTCCAGGTATTTCCCAACTCAGAGCTGGTGAGCCAGCCTTACACTTTGACTAAAGACACTTTAGGTTTCCTTTGCTCTTGCAGGGAAGCTGCCCTACAACAAGCATGAAAATACAGATCAAGTTAGTTTGCTTTTGCTTTTATCCACAGCGCATCACCATATGTGCCCGCTCCTGGGCTTGTTACTCCTGGAACGGTGTTCCTGTGCATTCCTGCTCAAAATGGCCCCTGGTAAAAGGAGTTATTGCTTTTTAGGGACAAGGAGAATAACTTCCTGCCAGTGAAAGGGGTTGGGCAGAGAACTCTGATAAAAATCTGCCAGACTGTACCGTCTGGATATGAGGAAAAAAACTTTTCTACAGTAAAAGTTGTGCAACAGTGGAATCAGCTGCCTAGGGAGGTGGTGAGCGCCCCCTCACTGGCAGACTTTAAGCAGCGGCTGGACGAACACTTGTCAGGGATGGTCTAGGCTGGTCCTGCATTGAGCAGGGGGGTTGGACTAGATGGCCTGTATGACCCCTTCCAACTCTGTGGTTCTATGATCCTAAATGGCCACTTCAGAGGGTAGACTCTATGGCATCACATCACTGCTGAGCTTCCTCCTATCCCCAAAGTTCATCTTCCCTCAACACCATTCCCAAAGCATTAGGGATTTCCCGGGCCAGATTTGGCAACCCTAGCTGTGGTGTGATCCCAAGCACCCATCTGTAGTAGTCACGCCAGGAGGGTAACTCTTGCTAGGTTCCCAGTACTGTAGCTCTTATACTGGTGATGAACCCTAAGCTCAGCCCCACGGACGCAAGAAATGGGGCTGGGTAACATCTCTACCTAGGGATGCCAGCCTCCAGGTGGGACCTGGGGTTCCTCCAGAATTACAGCTCATCTCCAGACTACAGAGATCAGTTCCCCTGGAGAAAATGGGTGCTTTTGAGGGTAGACTATATGGCATTGTACCCCATGGATGTCCCTGTCCTCCCCAGGCTCCATCCTCAAATCTTCAGGATTTTCCCTACCTGGATCTGGCAAACCTACCCCCCCCATCCCTCACTGGTGGCTAGGGGGGATCTGTCAACCCTATCTCTAAACCCCCCTCCCAAAAGCAAATAAAGACTGTAAAAAGCTCAAACCAAAGCAATTTGCTCTGGACTGGTCCAGTTGCTCTCATTGGTTATTTTGAAATTTGTTGCCAAAATTCTGACTGAGCACATTGCTCTGTTGTACAAGAGTTTCAAGATGCATCATATCCTCCAGAGCAATCAGAATGCGCAGCATGATGAAACTCAGCACAACAACTATTATGATGTAACAGCAACTTAAGGTGAGACTGGCTCTTTTCTCTTTCATTACGCCTTTTAAGAAATAAGTTACAGCCAATTTGGTTCTGTGATTATCTGCCTTGAGAAGCCTTCTAGGTTTTTCTTTTTGACAAGACGGACCTGTGTGATGATACTATCCCTTCTCTCCCATAAAATTGGCACCCTGATATGAATATTTCATAAACATGGTAATAACCTGTAGTGAGAACTCCTGTTAATCCAATCCTTCTTATGACTGTAGAATTCTATATCACTGTAATAAAGGAGAGACCACTGAAAATCAAAATAATACATCCATGCAAAGCACCATTAACAGTCACTTGTGATCAAAACAACAATATTCAGTATGACAAACACATGATAAACATGCCATATACATACAACATAGGTACATTATGCACGTATTGCAGCAGCAGGTACTAATAATGGTATTGTTCCAAAATGTGCAGGCTCTCAGATCACCAGAAAAAATGCAGAACTATTTTAAGATATAATGGGAGAAGAGGAAGGAGCAGAGATTGCCAAATTCCTGTCCTGACTGCAGCTGTGTCCCATATGGCTTTTTGTTTACACATCTCCTCGTCTCCAGCACAGACTTTTCAGGGGTCAAAAGGAGCCCTCCTACTGCTATTTAGGTATTTATATTTCATGCCTCCCTCAGTGGTAACCTAGAGCATCTTACATAATCATTTTATCCTCTTCCATTTTATCCTCTGTGAGGTGGGTTACACCCAGCAACCCTGTGAGGTGGGTTACAGCCAGCAAGCTTCTGTAGCAGAGTTGGGATTTGAACCTGTGACTCCCAGATCCTAGTCCGAAGACAGTCTAACCACTTAATTATACTGGATCCAATCTGTGGACTAATAAAAAATTTAAATGTCCTAAATAGCTGATAAACAGTTCTACAAATTATATCCATACATTTAAGATTGAGCAAAGGGATTAAAATTGACAAGCAGTTAAAATCAAAAGAAATAACAATTGCCTTCTGTCTTTTTGAACCCATCCTCGTTTCAATGCATCTGATACAAGAAAATCTTCATACCTGATGGGGAGACTGTAATGATGATTACAGGTAAATCATGCATGCCAAAGTAAGAAGAGAAAAAACTGTTGAAGCATATAATTATAGCACTCATACTTCATTAAGGTGCATTGGAGCTTCTTGCAAGCATGTGGTTTAAGAGGGATAGAATTTGTTACGGTATGAATGGAAGGTCATCTGGTGGGGTGGGTGGGGGCATTGCTAACTCCTGGATTCTTCAGCTTTCCCTACTGCAGGCTGACTGCCAAAGTCATATAATAAGCATTACTAGTCATTATAATTTCCAGACACTGATGTACGGCTGTAACCTGCAGGTAGCTTCAAGCCCAGGAACTTGTTGTACCTGTCCTAATAGGCTCCCCAAATCGATCCTTGAGTAATCATAAGCCAGTCAACAGGAAACGCAGAAGCCGATTAAAAAATTATGACTCTAGTCAAGAGGATGTGAAACAAGACCTGAAATATGAAGGGTATGATCACAGGGAAGGTGAGACCCGTTAAATACTTTGTTGTTGAATTGCTGCTGCATCACTTGAATGTACACGTTGATTATTCCATAGATACTTTAAAGGCACTTTAAAAAATCATGCAGGAAACCTCACCGTGGGATTGTATTTGTGTTGGCACGGGAGCATTTAATCTCTGCAAAACAACAACAACGACACCATGCACAGATTTTTCCCAAATGCACTTTGCATTTAGTGTTGCCACCTCCAGGTAGGGCCTGGAGATCTCCTGGAATTAGAACTGATATCCCGCTGACAGAGATCAGTCCCCCTGGAGAAAATAGCTGCTTTGGATGATGGATTCAAATTATATCCTGCTGAGATCCTTCCCCAAGCTCCGCCTTTCCAAAGCTCCACCCCAAAGTCTCCAGGTATTTCACAACTCAGAGTTGGCAACCCTGTCACACTCCACTTGCGCGGTGGGGTTCCTTTAAAGCTTTCCAAAGACCACGCCGAGCCTTCTCCTTGTATGGCTTGAGGCTGTCTCTTAACACAGAACTATAATGGCAAAAAGGGAATAAGTTGTCATTAATTGAGGAGTGTTAATTTTCAGCACTCCTCACAGTGAAATTAGCACTTCACACGGTGAAATTCGGCTGATTCCAATACATAAAATTAATGTCATTGCGAATGAGACAAAAGCTTGCGAAATGTTCTATTCCTTTTTAATTTTATTTTATTTCGTACAATTTTATCCCACCTTCTCTCTAAGGGACTCAGGGTGGTCTACTCCCCTCCTCCCATTTTATCCTCACAGTAACCCGATGAGCTAGGTCAGGCCGAGAGCGTGTAAAGGGCCCGAGGTCACCCAGCAAGCTTCCACGGCAGGGTGGGGATTTGGCTCTCCCACATCCTGGTCCAGCATTCCAACCACTACTAACTCTTTGCTCTTCTTTTATCCCTGTTACTGCCCTTTCCACCTCCCTTGCTTCAGCCCACTTTCTTGACCTCTCAGTGGTCAAAGCTGCTGTTGCCTAAGCATGGAGCTACAGGCAGGGCTTGGCCTCCCTCCATGAGCTGCTCCTAATTCAGCTTGCTGGGGATGCTGGGCTGAAAAGTACTGAGCTGAAATGCTTTGCCTTTAGATAGCTGTATATGACCAGTGAAAAAGGCGACACCTTGGTTTGGGTATTCGTGCAAAATGTTGGAGACACATTGCGTAGGGTTGCCAGCCTCCAGGTGGGGCCTGGAGAGCTGCTTTTACAACCGATCTCCAGCTGACAGAGATCAGCTCCCCTGGAGAAAATGGCTGCTTTGAAGGGTGTACTCTATGGCATTGAACCATGCTGAGGCCCCTCCCCCTCCCCAAACCCCGCCCTCTCCTGGATCTTCCCCCAAAGTATCCAGGAATTTTCCAACCCAGACCTGGCAACCCTAACATTGTGCTTAGTCCCTGGGCTGCTGAGAAGTAGCACCGGGGGGGGGGGGTGCATCTCAGGAATAGCATTTTGGGATCATTTGCAGTTGTGGTGGAGTGTATGTGAGAAACTCATGATCCCTGGAGGGAAATGCATTCATCCACAGAAAATGTCCAGAGGATCAAAGCCACTGTCTCTGTGGTTTGCCATGCTGAGCGGTAGTAATGACGGGAGAAGCAAATTCTACTAAGTTCAGTTGGGTTTAGTTCTTTTTTCTCAGTTTGCTCATCTTTTGTCTACCTCCCTTCCGCTCTTTTCCCTTCTTAATCCTGTGTTGTTAAAAAATGTTCTTCAATTGTCTTAACATGGGCCTGTGGGGATCTTTGTTGTTGGGGGGTGGGGGCTGTGCAGCTCTCAGCCACCAGGCTCACTTCTGTAACTCTGGAGCTTTCCCTTTTTCCATTGGGGAGGATGGAATCTGGTCTGGCAAAGGCAAAGCCTTCTTCCTTTCCCTTCCTGGAGCCACCTTCTGGATTGTTCTATTTAGAGAGTCTGTATTGGGGATTGAGGCATCACAAAGGCATTACCTTGCCTTTCCGAAACTAGATCCAAAAGCTTTGGGATAGATTGTGGCTCAGTGGTAGAGCATCTGCTTTGTTTACAGAAGGTTCCAGGTTCCATGCTTGGTATCGCTGTTAAAAGGATCAGGTAGTAGGTAATACAAAATACTTCTGCCTGAGACACCCAAAACCTGCTGCTAATCAGAGTAGATATTAGACTTCCCAACCTACAGGTGGGGCCTGGAGATCTCTGGCAATTACAACTAATCTCCAGGCAACAGAGATCAGTTCCTGTGGAGAAAATGGCCACTTTGGAGGGTGGACTCAATGGTATTAAATCCAGCTGAGCTCCCACCTCTCCTCAAACCCCTCCCTGCCCAGGCTCCATCCCTAAATTATCCAGGTGTTTCCCAGTCCAGAGTTGGCAACCCTAGATCATGTGACCTTGAGTTTGTGCTGGTTGCCTGCTTTCTGTTTCTTTGAAAAATTCTAGGGCTTGTTGAAAATGTGACACTGGTTGAGGCAACAGCACATTTCCTTGGGACTTTGCATTGCACATTGTCTCATTTAAACTGGGGCGCTATCCATGCAAAACCAGCTGTGTGGCTCAGGTAATTGCTTTGCATGAGTAGCAACCTTGTTTAAGCGAGATCCTGTGTGAGTGCAAAGTCACATGAAAATATGCTTTTGCCTCAGCCAGTGGCAGTGCCGTGCTTAACTCAGACCCAGGGGCAGACTGGGGGGGGGGGGGGAATTCTTGAAAAAAGCTCCAGCCTGCTTGGGCCTGGGGTAGTCTGGAGGCTGGTACAGTCGCCCCAAAGGGACTTTTCCCAGTGGCCTTAATGGCTGATCCAATGCTAATCAGATCTATGTGAAACAAAGAGGGCAAGTGTTTGAGAGTTGGCTATGTTTTATATATAATTAGTTCTCAAGAAGTATCCGAAGGAACAAGCAGGCACAACTGTGGTTTATAGCCTGGATTACACCACTGCACCAGTTGTCTTCTCTTGCTCATCAGATGTAGCGAACCAACACGGAGCTCTTCCCAAGGTTCTCTCTCTCTCTCTCTCTCTCACACACACACACACACACACACACACACACAGACACTTACACATGGTAGGGTCCAGACTGAATTTCTGCTCCCACAGGGCCCTTCTCTCCTGCCTCCCTGCTTCTTCTGTAGCCCATTGATCTTCCACCAATGCTGCACTGGGGGGGGGGGGGGGATGACAGGGTACCCTCAGGAGCAGTATGAGAAGCAAACTGGGGGTCTGCCATGGGAAGGGGGAACTGGCGGAAAGCACCACACCTCTTCCATTAGCAGAAATCCATTAGTCAGGATTCAAGCTATAGTAGACCCTCACCCACACTGACTCCAGTTATAGCGAGGGATACCATGAACCTCATGGTGAACATGTTCCCTTTTTAAAAAATAATATTTTATTATTTTTAATTAAGCATCATACAAACATAAGAGTTAACTATACCTCAAAAGATGATACAGATCTGCATATAAATCTGCATGTAACGATAAGTCGCTATACAAAGCTTAATTGGCTCATTATCTTTAAAAGGAAAAACAGGTCCCGATAATATGGTTTACTAGGAATTATGTTTCTTTCTGTTAAGTATCCTATTACAGGAAATCAAAGTATTTGAAGAGATTTTTGATAACTAAGCAAATTGAAAACAGTTGACTGATAAGAAATTTTGCCTAAAATAAAGTGGTCTCATTTTTTTTTTTGCCACATTTGCAGTGTGGGACAGGATTTGTCTCTCAGTTTTTTTGCAATTAATACCCTTGCAATTGCTATACTATGGTGAACATGTTCGATGAGCAAACGTACTGTGTTTGACATCTGTGATCACCTGTCTGATCTGTTTGCCTGACCACCATCCACCTCAGAGGGCTGTCTAAGAGCTTTGCAACTGCACAGTAGCTCTGATGGTAGAGTTTAATTTCCTTGCCTTGCTGGGGCTTTTGTATCTGCACAGCAAGGGGAGATTTTTATGCAGGTCATGGATGGTTTGGTCAGATAATTAAGGTGAGATTTGAAGGGGGAGTTGTGCCTCCCATCGGGCTGTGCAGAAATGTGCATGTCTGAAATAATGTCAGCAACACAGACTTCAACAAAACCAAACAGGAAGGCTTTTTAAAAATAGGATTTATTTATACTTGATAGCAGATGAATTGATCTGCTCATGGTACGTTTATATGATTGGCTGCTGTGCAGTGACTGCAAATCCATAACGGAGAAGGAAAAGTAGGACTACCATTGGGCTATATATGAATGCACACATGTGAAATAATGCCAATGACACTGTACTATACTCTACTGCACTGTTTGAATATGTGAAAAATAACGCAACAAACAGTCCGGAACTGATTGTGAACAGCCAAAGTGATAACTGGAAAATCGACTAGCGATGTTTACAACTAGCTATCAGCTAAGCCTATGGATGTTCAAATATTCCTAGTTGTTATATAGTCCAGATGTGCCCATGGGATGCCTTGCAAAGGAGAAGGGTCTGCTTTACCCGCCCTTGCAAAGAATAGCTCTGCCATGGAAAAAGCACTAGGTGACCTCTGGCATTTGGAAGTTTTGCAGTGGCATATGAAATTGCAATTCCTGCTTGTGGCAAATTAAATGACCTGTTCCCCAGGCACAGCATGTGATTTGTTTAGGGAAAATAAAAATCTGCTAAGCATAAGCACCAATTGACTAGTAGCTAGGTTTCATCTTTCAGTAATACTGAAAAATAACAGCCATATTCTATTATGCTGTAAGCTGCTTTGTGCCTACCAGGGGTTCTTAGAAAGTGGGCAGGGTCAGGTGGGGCTTTCGCCCAGCAAGGATCCTGATTGGCTGTACAGATTTTTTAAAATGTTGCTTTGGCAGCAGCTACCACTACAGCACATGGATCTTCACTATATGACTGAAGGTAAACAGTGGCAGCCATTTTGTAGCTGGCTACACCTCTTATAGCTGCCATTTTGTGGCTCTGCCCATCATGCTGTGTCAGAATTCCAAAGGTGCCTGCAGGCTTAAAAAAGGTTGGGGACCCCTGCTGCTTTGTGAATCCACTGGGGAGAAAAGCAGGATAGAGATGAAGTACATGAATGAATGAATTAATGAATGAATGAACCACCTTGCCAGATGTGCCCAATATGATGAACACACTAAGAATAGATCAACCAGTGGGGCTCAGAACTGTGGTGTACCAGTCTCCCATGATAGTCACAGATTAATTGCTGGCCTGAATATTGGTTTTCATTTGCTCATATCATGTTGCTGGGTCTTCAGATTATCTGTCTTCTCTCTCCTTCTGGAACATGACTGTTGTTAAGTAGCCCTTTGATTGGTCCAGGACAAGTGCCTGGCCATTGTGTGCTGGGATAGATGTGCCACTGGCCTGATCCAAGTAGGATCTTCTTGTCTTCTTATGACAGAAGGAAACCACGAGACCAGTTTGGCTACACTCCAGAGATGTGCTCGCAAACTCAGGCATACTATTTAAAAATGAGTAGCTCAGTGATGGCCTTGGTGGACTTGTAGCACTCAAAAACATTTGTCTTGTGTTTAAATGGGTTGCTTCACTCTAACTGTGTGTCTGGAGCAGGAGAAGAGTTGGCAAATACTTTAGGGAAGTGATACTGACATTGAACATTCTGTTGTTTTCTCTTTTCCATTTGCCTGAGATGTTTTTTCCACAGACATCATTATTCATACAATGGGACTTGAAATGTGTTTATTGCACTTTCTGCTGGAAGGCACCAAGGCAGCCAGTCACATGAGGGACATGGACTCCTAGTTTTGCCAACATTTCAAATCCTTGGAGAGCTTCAAGCAATTCATGCCAAAACCTCAAATTTAATATATTTTGTTTTTAATTTTCATAATACTCCAGAGAAGCGGTTCATTGAGCTTTTTAAGCTACAGTCAAAAAGTTGGTGAAAGTTAGCAAGGGAATCTATCTTCCTCCCTTCCTCAGCTTCCCCCCCCCCCCCGGAAAGGACCCTGTAACAGTGACCTCCCAGTTTCAAGGACCTCCCCCTTCTTATTCTGAGTTTGCCCCTCTTCATTTCTGCAGAGCATGTCTCTCTTGATTTATTTTGTGGGTTGAACCTTTTTAAAATGTCATTTTCCTGTTTCAATAAAACACAACTGAAATCGACAGTCCTTATAGCAAGGGGAAGCAAATTAGTTCCTCCTTTCTGTCTCTTGTCCCAGATGTTCTGGATGTAATGGACCTGCATTGTTGAAGCTAAGCAGCATTTGACCTGATTGGAATAAGAAAAAAGGGAGCATTCACATTTTTATCTTACTTGATGTCTTGGACATCCTGAGTAGTATGTGCTACATAATGTTGCCCTGCAAGGCACTTATTGTGCTCTTATGGACTTGAGAGCTCATAAGTGTTAAAAAGAGACAGTGTTAACAGTACACATGTGCAAAAGGGACTGAACCGTGTGATGACCCAAAGCGCTGCCAGCAGGAGATACTGCTTTTCCTGGGATATTGTGCCAGTGGTTCCCAAGATTGCCCATTCTAGACATATCCCTAGACATATGAAACACCTCGAACAGGCACCCACCATTGCTGTGCCAAAAAAGGGATTCCAGATGCCATTAAGGAAGTCCCTCTTCATCATGCAGGCAAACCTCCCCCCCCCCACCAAATGCGTTTCTGCAACAAATGCACAAAACCCACCTTTGCCCACCTCCAGTTAATAAAGAACTTTGCCCTGAGAAACTGGAGTCACCCGCTCCGAGATTAAGGACGATACTGCCAAACAATGGATGCCAGCCGGAGGACCCACTAATCCCTTCTGCCACAGAAACTAGAGATCAATATTGACCAGCCCTTTGCCCCCTACCCCCAGACCCCATTTTAGGTCATCACACTTTTTGGGATGGAGCACAAGGAGGGCATACCAAGAGAAGGCAACCAGCCAAGCCCTCCCCCAGGCCTCCTGATAAAAGGGGCCACCCCACTGTGTGTTGTACTTCTCTCTACTCTACTCTACCCCCTCTCTAACCGTACCCTATCTTTATGACTCCTGGTTAGCGCTGCCAGAGCCTCACGTGTTCTGCTGGCTCAGTTCATGATCCCTAATCCCTTTCTTAGTCTTCCCTATTGCTCCAGTTGGAGCGCGTCATCTCATCAGGAAAAGGTAACTATCACCCCTCAACAACCCTCCTGCTCAAGCGAACATCTCTGTCCATTTCTACCTAAGTTCCTTAGCTCTGTATACTTGTGAGTGTGCTTGTGTATTGTTTGAATGTGAAGTTCCTTCAGTAAAGAAACCATTTGATACTGAAGCCAGCCTCCGTGTCTATTTCTGGTGCTTCTGGAAAAAGCGAGACCCCTGAATATAAAGGTCTTTGTTCTCATATTGCCTATTGCTATATTTATAATATCTCAAATTCCCTAATATTAATAATAACTAAAGGCAATTAGGCTAACAATAACTATATAAAGCCTTTGCTGCTAAGGAGTGCTGGCTTTGTTATAGCCATATAGAAAAGGCTGATTTGAGTTGAACACATGAAGCTGCCTTAAATTGAATCAGAACATCACTCCATCAAGGTTAGTATTGTCTGCCTGGACTCACCGTGGCTCTCCAGGGTCTCAGGAAGAGATCTTTCACGTCTACTACTACCTGATCCTTTTGACTAGAGATGCCAGGGATTGACTTTGGGACCTTCTGCATGCCAAGCAGATGTCCTACCACTAAGCCATGGCCCAATTTATCAGGAGCCAGTGTGGTAAGGTGGTTAGATGGTTGGGTTGGAATTTAGAAGACCTGGTATCAATGCTCCCTCTAAGCTGTGGAGTCTTGTGAGCAAAAATTCTACTTTGTGAGCTACTGAAATTAAAGTTATGAGCAAGCAATTTGGCTACTGCATAAATTAGTTTGCTCTGGAGCCATCCTTCCTGAGCTAAGACAAAAATCTGTGAGCTGGAGGCTAAAAAACTGAGCTCGCTCACACCAACTCAGAGGGAACACTGCTTGGGATCAGACTCCTGCTCATGCATGAAGCAAACTAGGTAGCTCTGGACCAGTCACACTGTCAGCCTCACAGAGTTGCTTTGTTAAGGTAAATCAGGGAGAGAAGACCACTGTGGGATAAAAATGTAATAGATCATTTAACACCTTGGGATTTATGTCACTGTCTAGAGAATACTGATCAGGGGTCATTTCGAGCAGGAACGTGCAGGAACGCCTTTCCGGGAGTAACAAGCCCAGGACTGGGCACATATGGTGATGCACTGTGGAAGAAAGCAAAAGCATACTAACTTAATCTGTATTTTCATGCTTGTTGTAGGGTAGCTTCCCTGCAAGAGCAAAGGAGACCTAAAGTGTCTTTAGTCAAAGTGCAAAGCTGGCTCTCCAGCTCTTGAGTTGGGAAATACCTGGAGATTTTTGGGGTGTAGCCTGAGTGGTGGGTGTTGCCTTCTGACACAGTTCTGGTGATGTCAGGGTGTGTGGCATATGCAAATAAGTTATGCTAATGAGTTATGCTAATGAGCTCCTGCACCTCTTTTTTTACGAAATGACCCCGATACTGTGTTTCCCAAAAGTTCAGAAGCTGGCTATCTGTGGGATATAATATATTGCAGGAAAGTCATGCGAAAAACAATGTGGCTTGCAGGACTATTTTGCAAAGCTGAAATCTCCTAGGTCACACAGAGACGACAGAGGAGAGCTTTCTATTTTGTGTGACTCTAAGCCCAGTTTGGGAAGCAGGCTCATTTACACATGACATATTTCTAACACATGTGTGTACAAATCACACATCAGTAACAAATGTAATACTCTGAACCCCCTAATGGTGGAATTAGACATGAAAAGAGGTGGGACCCGTGATGCGGTGGGGGGGGGAGAGAAGGAGCTCCACTAAGTGGAGGAAGCAGCCGCAGGTGTGTTTTCTCCCCCACCCCACCCCGGCGCCCACAGTGAGGCCTGGACCCGCCAATCCTTCTCCCCCCCCACCCCCCACACTGACAGTGAGGCCTGAGGCTTCTAGCTCCCCCCCCCCCACACTGACAGTGAGGCTGATTCCCCCCTATACGGGCACTGGTGATGAGGCCTGAGCAGCTCTCAGCCACCTGGCCCACCGATTTTCTCCCCCCATGGACACTGGCAGCGAGGCCTGAGTGGCTCTCAGCTGCCAGGCCCACCGATTTTCTCCCCCCCGCCACGGGCGCCGGCAAGGCCTGAGTGGCTCTTAGCCACCAGGATTGCTGATTCCCCCCCCCCAGGCACCGGCGGTGAAGCCGGAGCCGCCGGGCCACCGATTCCCCCCACACACCCCAGCACTGGTGGCGAGGCCTCAGTGCCTCTCAGCCGCCAGGCCGCCACAGAGTTCCCAAAGCATTCCCTGCGCAGGCGCAGGGGACGCTCTTTAACTTTTGGGGAGATTTAAATATCCCCCTGAAAGTTTTTTTTTAAGTTTTAGGATTTTTCTGCATACCTGGGAAGCCCCCCAAGTGTGATGAGAAAGTTCTCTGCCCCCCAAGTGCACCCTCTGTGCGGATTTAGATATCCGCACAGAGGGGCCAACTTGGCTATTAGTATATAGACAAGGGGGGCCCCCGCGATATTTGCAGGGGGGAGAAGCTGACAGCTGCTCCTCCTTCCTCCTCCCCCCCTTCCCCCCACGTTCCAGCCTGCCCGAGGCGAGGCCCCTCCGGCGCAGAGCCGCGGGCCTCGCCATCTCTTCTCCACCTCCCGCCCCGGCTTGGCCTGGGGCTTTGTGCCGGAGGAGCCTCACCATTCCTTCCCTCCCCCCTTGCCCCCGCGTTCCCCTCCCGCCTGTTCTCCTTTGCCGTGGCTTGAGTGGCTTAATGCCACTCAGGCCCAGCGTTTCCCTCCTCCCTTGGCACCATCCCCTCCCTCCCTCCCCCCCCCGTGCTCGTCCACCCACCCACCAGCTCACTCTTCTTTGCTGGGGCCTGAGTGGCTTAACACCACTCAGGCCCAGCGTCTCCCTCCTCCCCCCGGGAACCTTCCCTTTCTGCCCCCCCCCCCGGCCGCGGTCATCCGCCGCCAGCGCTGCTAGCACTCCCGCAAGTCCATTCCCTGTGCGTGCGCAGGGAACCGCCACCACGCCGCCGCCGCCAGCAACAACCACATGACAGGTAAGTTCGTTCCCTGTGCATGCGCAGGGAACGCTTTTTTACTTTTCGGGGGATTTCAGTATCCCCCGAAAACTTTTTAAAACTTTTTTGATTTTTCTGCAAATGGGGGATCACCCCACATCTGCAGAACCCCCTCCCCACCCCCCAGATTTAAGTATCCGCACGCGGGAGGGGCACTTGGGAATTAGATATATAGATGCTTGGCATAGCTTGCCACTGAAAATTCCAGCCCTGTGCTAAGGTCTCTTCTCTTTTCCTATTAAATTTATGCAGACTTACCCACATTACTGTCTTGCTCCCACCAGTGATATAGAACTAGAGGTGAGAAGCACATATGATGATATCATCACACAGGCAAATTTCTTTAAATGTTATTGGGGGGGGGGGGCGAGAACACAACACAGATGTAGTCCTGTGTCTAGCACTGCATACTCCTGCCTTAAGATTCCAAAAACTTGTTCCTAGTCCCAACGGCATAAGAAAACTGACAGAAAGTGTTAGGAAATGGGTATATTTTTCCTCAGAGCTGCTTGCTAATCTCTTCTAACTCCTCTTGACACACTGTGTTCATTTGCTTGATTGGGGGCTGTGACTCTGTGGACTCTAGTGTGGTATGCATTACACAATGACTCACATTTGCCCAGCCTCCAATAATATAACATAATGCTTAGGTGTATTTATGGCTTAACAGCATGATGTTGCCAGAAGAAGAGAGAACTTTAGATGATTTGTTCCTTATGTTCTGGAATATGGATTCCCCCCCCCCTTCCTCTGCAGAGCCCAGGCTGTAATATGAGCCTTACTGTTATTCTGTTAGTTTTAACTTGGTGCTGATGAAAAGGCTGATGGGAATGTATATTTGCAAGTGTCCTCCTTTAACTGAGAAGAGTTGTCCAGGTAGATCTGGTTCCTGTCAGTCTTTCAATGCATGCACCGAGGTCAAGATGGCTGTGTTCCAGCTGCTGTTATTGCTTCGGAATAGAGTCCGAAACACTGTCAGTCACACAGATAAGTAATTTAGAGCTTTGTCCCTTGTTATGGAAGACGGAACTAGAGTAAATGTGGCAGCAGCCCTAGGAATTATTTCCAGCTCTAGCCAACTATAAACAGAAAAAGTTTGTCAGGTCCAAGTGCTATATTACCATCTAAGGGGGGGGGGGGGGGAACCCTGTTATGTACATAAAATTGTTGAAACGACTTTGTAAGGGGAAAAAAAGAATTTTCAGCAACTTGAAATGCAGATTTTGATATTTGAATATTCATGTACCTATCTGCGAATTCTGACCTGGGCGGCCCAGGCTAGCCCAGTCTCATCAGGTCACAGAAGCTAAGCAGGGTTTGTCCTCGGTGGTACTTGGATCATGATAGCAAAATCATGTTTTGCTGATTGGAAACTTATGATTATGACTAAATGATATAATGTCTAATGGTATATTATTGGATATTATTATTTCTTGCCATGAAATGCCAGAGAACAATGCCCTAGTATTAATACCTCCAACTTCGTCATTGCCTTGAAAGCAAAGTCTCACAAATGCGATGAATCTCACTCCATTTGAAACTTTAATCAAACATTCCCATCCAACTTATAAACAATACATATCTCTTATTTATAAAATACTGTTGTCAGCAATAGATAATAAGTTACCATCTTACACAAAATACTGGCACAAAGACTGTATTCACTCTTTTTCTTTTAGAGCAGAGTACATTTATTTGTACCCAAATTTTCAAAGTAATTGCTAGATGGTATCTAACTCCACAAAAAGTGTTTTTCCCCCCAAAAGATGCTTCTCAATTATGCTGTCAGGGCTGTCAGGAGGTAGGTCATGGACTGAGGGGCGGTGGGGCGGCGCTCTTCATTTGGGAGGCTTACTCCTGCAGAGTGCTCCCGCCGCTGAAACTCACGGGCATGGAATGTTCCAGTCTGGTGTGGGAAGCCGGGGAGAGTTTGGCTATCTGGGTGGTGTACCAACTGCCCAATGCACCACCCACTAGCCTGCCATCTCTGGTCGATGCCGTCTCTGGCTGGGCGTTGGAGCACCCGTGGCTTATAGTCCTGGGTGACTTCAATGTCCATGCAGAAGATGGGGCCAGCAATGGACCTGGTGTCGGCCATGGTGGCACTAGGACTCACCCAATATGTGATGGTACCCACGCACCAGGCCGGCCATAAGCTCAACTTGATTTTTGCGGCGGGGGTTAGTGGATTAGATTACTGCCTTGGCAGTACCATGGTCTGACCACCATGCCCTGAAGGCCCGTTTGAATGTGCCACTCAGACCCTGTATGGGCGGCAAGCGTATTTTGGCTCGCCCGCAGAGCCAAATAGACCCTTAGGGGTTCCTGATGGCCCTGCGGGATCCCATGCCCCCTGGTGGCTCATTGGATGAGCTGGTCGAGGACTGGCAGGGCCAGCTCTCGGCAGCCATCGATGAGGTCGCCCCCAATGCCCTCTGCGCCCACATTCTAAGCGGGCTCCCTGGTATACCGGGGAGCTGCGGCAGATGAAACAAGGGCTCAGATGGCTAGAGAGACGGTGGCAGCGTGCCCGCGACAAAGCATCAAGAACATCTTATAGGACGTTTATGAGATCCTATGAGGTGGCAGTCAAGGCCACGAAGAGACAATTCTATGCGGCTGTGATTGCGACTGCAAGTTCAAGCCCAGCACAGTTGTTTAGAACAATTCCGTCTTTAACAGAGCTGCCACAAGGCAGACAAAATGATAGGGAATTGGAGATTAGCTGTGAGTCTTTTGTGAGCTATTTTGCAGATAAAATCCTGCTGCTCCGCTGCGATCTCTTGGCCACGGTTGAGACAGTGAGTGAACTTGAGGCTCTATGCACGTCTTCTAGTTCCATTCTGGATTATTTCGGTCCGCTCAGTCTGGAGGAAGTTGGCAGACTGCTCTCAACTGTACGCCCAACCACATGCAGCCTTGATCCGTGCCCTTCGTGGCTTATAAAAGCTAGCAGCGAAGGATTGCAAGGTGCCCTTAGGGATATTGTCAACAAATCCTTCAAGGAGGGACTGTTCCTGGGGGCACTCAAGGAAGCAATGGTCCACCCTCTCCTGAAAAAACCATCATTGGATCCAGCTGAATTGGCCAACTATCAGCCAGTTCCCAACTTGCCCTGTTTGGGCAAGATCCTGTAGAGGGTGGCGGCGATTCAGTTACAGAACTTTCTGGATGACACTTCCACACTGGACCCATTTCAGTCCAGCTTCCAGCCAGGTCACGGAACGGAGACGGCACTGGTCGCCCTCACAGACGACCTCCGACGGCATCTGGATCGGGGCGGTACGGTGATGCTGGTGTTGTTAGATCTGTCAGCTGCATTTGACATGGTTGACCACCAGCTACTGATCCACCGCCTCGCTGACATGGGGGTTCAGGGGCTCGCCTTGCAATGGCTTGTCTCCTTCCTCCAAGGTCGGGGACAGAGGGTGGCGCTGGGGGAGCAAACGTCCCAAAGGCACCCACTGGTATGTGGAGTGCTGCAAGGGGCGGTACTATCCCCGATGCTTTTTAACATTTATATGCGCCCTCTCGCCCAGATTGCTCGGAGACACAGACTGGGTTGTCACCAGTACGCTGATGACACCCAGCTGTACCTGTTGTTGGGCGGCTGGAGCAATCTGGAGTGGGCGCTTCAGGACGTAGCAGGCTGGCTCAGGCTAAGCTGATTGAAATTGAGTCCAACAAAGACGGAGGTCCTGTGCCTGAGTTGGAGTGGACCAGGAGTAGGGATCCCATTGCCGGCCTTCGGGGGGCACCATTGGTGCCAGCACCGAGGGTCCGGAGTTTGGGAGTGGTCCTGGGTGCTTCCTTAACCATGGAGGCCCAGGTAGCAGTCACTGCCAAGGCAGCCTTTTACCACCTACGGCTGATCAGGCAGCTGGTTCCCTTCCTTGAACGCAATGACCTGGTGATAGTGATCCATGCAATGGTCACTTCAAGGCTGGACTACTGTAACAATGTTGTGAGTGTGTGTGTGTGTGTGGGGGGGGGAAATTAGACTCAGGTACAGAAATTACTTCTGTTGCTCTGTAAAGCAGAGCAGCCCTGTACACAAGCTGAATTTAGTACTGTGAGGCTTCTACTCCAGATAGGGCTGCCAAGTCCCCCGGTAGGGCGGGGGAAACACCAATTTTTCATGCTTCCCCCCCGCTTTTTCAAAACTGGCCACCGGGGGGAGGCAATGGCTGCCAACAGGAGGGGAACGTCGGAGCCTGCCGGGCCCTCTCCCTTCCAGGCCTCTTAAAGGGAAATGTCTGAAGAGCCTGCAGTGAAAAGCCTCACCAGACATTTCCCCTTTAAGAGTTAGCAAGAGAGCCCCGCCCAGAGATTAACGAGGGACTAAGCTCTTACTGAAGGGCCTGCTTTTGCATGCGGCTGGTGTAAGATTGAAAGGTTGCTGCTGCTGGGCCTGGGGTAAGTCCATCAGCCAGCTCTTTTCCTTCTCTCTCTCTCTCCCCCTCCCCCTTTCTTTCTTTTTCCTGTCTCTCTCTCTCTCTCTCTCTGTCCCCATCCAGCAGAGGTCTATCAGTGGCTATTATTAGCCACAAGGTCTAAATGGAAGTAAGTGCCTGTGCCAGCTCTTTTCCTTCTCTCTCTCTCCTTCTTTCTTTTTTCTGTCTGTCTGTCTCTCTCTGTCCCCATCCAGCAGAGGTCTGTCAGTGGCTATTATTAGCCACAAGGTCTAAATGGAACACTTTGTCTGGGGCAGTGATGCTCTGCATTCTTGGTGCTTGGGGGGGCAACAGTGGGAGGGCTTCTGGAGTTCTGGCCCCGCTGCTGGACATCCTGAGGGCACCTGGTATTTTTGGCCACTGTTGTGACACAGAGTGTTGTACTGGATGGGCTGTACTGGATGGGCCGATCCACTGTGGCTTCTCTCCTGTTCTTATGATATGAAAATCATATTCTGCCGAGATGAGGAAGGATTCAGTAGGGCCGTTGCTCAGTGATAGAGCATCTGCTTGACATGCAGGAGGTATCAGCCTCTTCAGCTAAAAAAGGATCAGGTAATAGGTGACATTAAAGATCTCAGCCTGAGACCCTGGAGAGCCACTACCAGTCTGAGTAGTCAGTACTGACCTTGATGGACCAATGGCCTGATTCAGTATTAGGAAACTTCATGAGTTCATGTGGAAGCATGTGGAAGCAACATCACAGGATGTGACTTCACAAAATGATGTCACTTCCTTTCTCCTGGCTCCACCCCCAAAGTCTCCTGGCTCCACCCCCAAAGTCCCCAGATATTTCCCAAGTTGGACTTGGCAGCCCTAACTCCAGAGTTATTAGCAGAAAAACAGTTAAATTGAATTGTTTGGAGTGACATGGGGGGAGGGGAAGGGGAGTCTGACTGCTTTACATCAGGTTGAAAAAGCACTGGCTACTAGCTGTACATCTCCCATGAATTATCTCTCAGTGAAAGAAGCATTTGTTCTTTTCAGCAATCACTCTTCTCAGTCTGCAAAGCTTTCCCATATGTTGGCCGGATTCCTTGAAGCACAGCCTTTGAACAGTTCTGCTTATGTGTTGTTGCTCACTATGATTTCATCACAAAGTATATAAACTTTGTTCATCCTCCAGATTCCAGGATGGGGGAACACAGGGCCTCATTCACAAACTGACTTTGTTAATAAAACCAAATTTGCTAACAAGATACGGCTGGGTTCCTTTTCCCTCCCCACTTCATCAGCCTCAGACTTTTTAAAATAATAGGTAATTATGAAACACCCTTCCCCCTGGCCCAGCACCAAACTGTTTGAGACACAAAAAAGGTAATTACAAATATATTTAGAGGAAAAGCAAACTTACAGAGAGAGCCTGTGACAGAGTCAGGAATATTCCAGTTTGAGCTACAGAAATTACAAGGTGGGGACCCGCGATACTCGCGGGGGGGGAGAGAAGGCGCTCGCCCCCTTCCCCCCCCCACAAAGAGTCATGGCGGGCCTCGCCGGGCCTGCCGCTTGCCCCCTCCCCCCGCCAAAGAGTCCCGGGCCGGCGAGCCTCGCCGGGCCTGCCGCTCGCCCCCTCCCCTCCCCTCCCCAAAGAGACCCGGCAGGCCTTGCTGGGCCCGCCGCTCGCCCCTTCCCCCCCCCCAGAGTCCCGGGCCGGCGGGCCTCGCCGGGCCCGCCACTCGCCCCCTTCCCCCCGCCAAAGAGTTTTGCCATTTTTCTGCAAATGTGTTGACTGCCCCACATCTGCAGAACCCCCCCTCTGCCCTCCAAGTGCCCCCCCGCGCGGATTTAGGTATCCGCACGGGGATGGGCCACTTGGCTATTAGATATATAGATTTATATTGCTCTATAAAGCACTTTTCAGAGACTATATCCATATGAACTTGGAAGCCTAGGAACTATGTATATCAGGATGTGCAGTGATGTGTCTATGTTACTGCCCACATGAGCTGGAAGTGACGTCATCATATCCGGGATGTCAAGGCAACACTCTAGTATTTGGGCAAAAACTCTATGGTAGAAGCCAAATTTACCATAGAGTTTTTGCCCAAATACCAGAATGATGTCACTTCTGGGTCACATGGGCAGTGATGTGGACACGTTGCTGTACATCGGATGGGCCTCTCTGCTGCTCCCAGTAAGTCCCATCCCCTGCCAGTTGCCAGGGGGGACCTGGGAACCCTATGTTCAGACAATATGGCAACTGCACATACTGGGAGGACTGTTGTTAGCACATGTTCCTGATATACACAGTTCCTGGGCTCCCTGTTGTTAGTGCATGTTCCTGATATACATAGTTCCTAGGCTTCCAAATCCTGTTGGTCTCCAAGGTGCTACTTGACTTAAATCTGGCTGTCCAATAAACAGGAGTTTATCCTCAACTTCAGACTCATAAATTTTGTTTCCGTATAAGCCAGGAACCAAAACTTCATAAAGGTTAGAATCCCAGTTTGGGAGGGGAAGGGCAGGGGGACAAAATCCAGTTAATCTTAATGCTCACATTCAGATATCATGACAGATTTCTTGGGGGGGGAGCAGGAGAAAAGAAGAAATGAGCCGAGCAACAGGTTTCACTCATGCACATCGTAAAGAAACCCCTGTTTGCTATGTTTACATACCACCATTTGGATGCATTTTCATCCAGGTTTGTGGTGCTGCAGAAGGAACAAGTTGCTTGGCCCACTGGCCTGATCCAACATTGGCTTCTCTTATGTTCTTATGCTTCAGTTTTTCCTAATCTCTCCACCCGCACACCTCCCCGTTCCTATGTTGTGTGCCCTTTCTTCAGCACTCTCTGTAGGAAGCCACTGGGAAATGGTTATTCAGAGTCAACAATCCTGTAATACCAGTTTAACAGGTTTGATTCCAGAGCCTTTGAAACTAATCAACAGCCTTATCACAGTGAAATCTGAGACCATGACAGTGCAATCCTAGACAGAGTCACACCCTTCTAAACCCACTGACTTCAATAATCTTAGAAAGGCATAACTCTGTTTAGGATTGAGCTGCACATTTCTTTTTAAAAAATCAAGTATAGGAAAGCAATTTTTTCCCATGAACCAACAACCTGTTAAAGTATCTCAGGGCTTGTGAGGTTACAGATCTGTGTGGGATAGGATGTATTCCTTGTAACAGGCAGCTAAAGAATAATGTATATCCATTATTGGGAAGGGTCTGTTCTTCATAGACATTTGTGTCTCTTGGCAATTCTGTGAGGACAGATTTTTACAGTTTCTACAGCACCTTACCGTGTTAATGATTGGACATAATATCTATAAATGGGGGGACCCGGAGATCTTGTTTCCCCCATGCCTTTTCAAAGGCCCAAATAGCCATTTATGTGTGTGGGAAGGGTGCTGTTTGGGCACTTGGAAAGGTGTGCAGGGGACAAATTCTTCTCCAAAATGGCATCAGCAACCAAGAATCAAGTCTAGGGTTGCCAACCTCCAGCTGGCGACTGGAGATCTCCTGAGATTCCAACTGATTTTGTGGTGACAGAGATCCTTTCCTCTGGAAAAACAGGCTGCTTTGGAAGGTGGACTTTATGGCATTATACCCCATTGAAGTCCCTCCCCACACCCCACCCTCCTGAAGCTCCACACCCCAAATTTCCAGGCATTTCTCAGCTTTGAGCTTGCAATCCTAGTCAGACCCATGCGGTTGGGCTGCGGTCACATACACTAAATAATCCACTTTCTGTCCACTTTCCTACTGGATTTTGCCAGTTCACACAGTAAAATCCAGTTGGAAAGTGCACTGAAAGTGGATTGAAAGTGGATTATTTAGTGTGTGTGACTGCAACCCAAGCAAATTACTGAACTGTAAAACAATGCAATAAAGAAAATGGCTGCTTCCACGTGGGAAATTTCCCCCCAGTGGAACACAGAATGCCTCCACTTTCTTCACTGTTTCCTAGCACAGTTTATGAGGTTCATTGGCCTTTCCCTTTTAAGCCAAAGCAAAGGAAAACCCCAGCAAGATTCTTGTTGGGTCGGCACTTCTGCACCAGTGTGACAAGGTGGAAAGAAATCCTCCTTTACTCCAATTTAAAGAGGAAATTAGACTATACTGACTACAGAGCGGAACCTCTGTGTGAAAGGTCTTCCTGCAGCCAATCCGGGGGAGGGTCAGAGCTTAGCAGTGCTTTCAAAATGGTGGTGCTGAGCTCTGTTCCCCTCCCCCCTTTTAGTTCTCTAATGAGGGTCATTCCACCAGGTGGATGGAACCTTAGATTTTTGTGTTTCAATATACAACAAAAAGTTTTTAAAAATGTCCACTCCTGAGCTTAATGTGCAGAGAAACAGATGAGCTATTACCCAAACGCCTGGTGTCCCTTGCATCAGGAGGGCTGTGCTGGAACAGATTTTGTGGAGCTCTCCTGTGTCCCTTACTGCAAGAGTTCACAACAGAATTGCCTGCTGGTCTTTAATAACAGTAATGGTCACTGTGCTTGTTGGTAGTCATAGCAAAACCAGTCAGGAAAACACCTGATGTTACAGCTGCAGGTAGAGGTGAGATGAATGTAACGTACTACTTGGAGATATGTACCACACCCCAACCACTTTGGATGACTTCATTCCTAAAATTTCAACTCAGCATTACATCCAGGGATTATACTAACTCCATATTTGTTAGCACATGCCACCTCTTAATGAACAGCCGGTTAACCAAAGCCTGCTGCAAAAAAAATAGCATCATTACAGAATGAACTTACCTAAATCTCAAAAACTCTTTTATAATTACATGGGCTACCTCTGAGATTTCAAACTCACATTACAGCCAGGTGACATCACCTAGTATCCAGTGAAGGGGCTAACTTTATGGCAGTCTTAAAGCCTTTTAGCACTAAATGAATATTTATATTTTTGACAGAATTTTTCCACAGTGACTTTCCCCTAATTGTCCAGTTTGGGTTTCCAATTCCTACTTTGGCTGTCTTGCATCTGGCAGCCACCTTGCAAGAAGAAGTTCACCAAGTACTGATTTTCCTGTCCCTGCAAAATATCAAAGGAAAAGCTGTGCCTTCCAAACTTCTCCTTGCAAGGCAGTATCCCTTTAACAGAGGTTTAATATGTAGAAAGAGGTGGCTGAAGCTTCTCCTGTCATGGAGTTAAAGGACACCACCTCATAATTGCAGCAGATCAAACGGATACTTAAAGGGACAGCTAGAGGGACCAGTTTAAAAGCTGGCGCAACCCTCAAAATTACAGGACCACTGCTAGAGTTGACAACTGTATCTAGTACTCTATTTACTCAAAGGGGAAGATGTCCCAGAGTGTAAAGTGACCCCCCCACACACACAAATGGTATATACAGAACAATTTTTATCGTTGGACATAATTGTATGTGAATATAAGACAACCCAATCTTGCAGCTGAATAAATAAGGTACATCTTATTCCACCCTTCAGTGTAGAAGCTCGGAGCAGTGTAGCTGGTTTTCTCTTGATCATTTTAACCTCACAATGATCCAGTTTAGTAGTTGAGGCTGAGAGCGTGTGTCTGGCCCAAGGCCACCCAGCAAGCTTCCCTGGCAGAGTGTGGCTATGAGCCTAGGTTCTTCGTAGACCAGTTCTCTAACCTCTCATCCCACTGACTCCCCTCACCTTTACAATGCATGTCTGCATGTGGTTTGTAATGAATGAAATGAGGGCTGGAAGAAGGTGCTTGCGCCTTTAAAAACGCATGCGCACACACACACACATGGCAGTTCTACTTTCTCTTGTCATAGTGCTGCAGGGGTGGAAGCTCTGCTAGCTCTTATGTACATGCCTATACAATGATTACTTCCCCTAGTTCACCATGGATCACTAGCTTTCAGAGTCTGCATAAAGAATTGGTCTGCACATACAGGTGGCAGAGCGTTGAAGTGTTAGAATGGACTGTTCCACTTCAGACTGCAGGGAGGGATGACATTGCTCAAAATTCTCCTACTTTAATAACTCCCTGCAAGTGGAAAACTGGCACAGCATGTGAAGAGCCAGGTTAGATCCTTTCTTTGTTGAGTGATAATATTGTATTTGCAGGAAGTTTTCCCATGGTCGGAAAAACACAAAAAATGTGATTATTCCCCCTACGGTCTGAAGTGGTACACCCCACTAGCACCTGCTTGTGCTGCATGCATTGCCCAACCCTAAGAATCCAGTCTGGGGATGGTTTGAATGTCTTGTTTCTTTATGTACATGTGAGCTGCCAAGTTGCAGCCAACTTATGGTGACCCTCAGGGCTTTTTTTGTAGAAAAAGCCCAGCAGGAACTCATTAGCATAATAGGCCACACCCAACAGCAGAAACTCATTAGCATATTAGGCCACACCCCCGACAGCACAGCTCCCTCCCAGGATCGGCTTCCCCAGGCTTGGGGAACCCGAGGAGGATGGCAGTTTAAACTGCTTTCCCTCCCTGGATTGGATTGGCTTCCCCAGGCACCTTGCAGCTTGCGAGGCATCTGGGGGACCCAAGGGTGGGGGGAGGCTGTGGGCGTGGCCAACTCAGAAGCCAGCCAGAACTCCATTCCTGTGTGTTCCTGCCCAAAAATAGCCCTGGTGACCCCAGCAAGTGAGAAGCAGGGGTAGTTTGCCATTGCCTTCCTCTGCAGGGCCTTGCTTGGTGGTCTCCCATCCAAGTACTGATCCAAGTACTGATGCCAGGCACACTCTCTCAGCTTAACCTACCTCACAGGGTTGTTGTGATGATCAAATGGAGGAGAGGAGAATGATGTGAACTACTTTGGGTCCCCCTTGGGGGAAAGGTGAAATATAAATAAAGTAAATGAAGTGTTAACTTCTTCTCCTCATTAGTTATCACTGAGGCAGATTAAAATTTATTATCATGTATATAAAGTGTGGAGGGGAGAAGCATTCTTTTTATTACTTTGATAGATTATGGGAAATATTAGCTCCCTCCTTCTGTTCATAATATTAACAAAGGTTTGGTGCTATACTACTATTAAATATGTTCTAAATTGCCAACCACCCTGACCTGGATAGCCCAGTCTAGCTGGAATCTCGTCAGATCTTGAAAGCTAAGCAGGGCCAGTTCTGGTCAGTATTTGGAAGGGAGACTACCAAGGAATTCCAGGGTTGTGGCCAGTGTTCCCTCTGAGCTGAGTTAGTGTGAGCTGGCTCATAAGTTTTTTAGCCTCCAGCTCACACATTTTTGTCTTAGCTCAGGAAGGATGGGTCCAGAGCAAACTAATTTATGCAGTAGCCAAATTATCTGCTCACAACTTTAATACCGGTAGCTTACAAAGTAGAATTTTTGCTCACAGCACCCAGCAGCTTAGAGGGAGCATTGGTTGTGATGCTGTTGTAGACAATGGCAAACCACTGTTGAATGTCTCTTGCCTTGAAAACCCTACAGGGTTGCTATAAGTCAGCTGTGACTTAACAACCGAAAAAAGAGTTGCTACTCAGGGTGGATGAGAAGGAGTTGAGACTGAAAAGTGAAAAGTGCGGTAGACAAATGGCAGAGTATGAAAGAAAGAGAGCTAAATGGAGGAGAAAAGTGTGGGAAAGAGTTAGAAAAATATAGGAAAAGACAATGAAAGAGTTTTTAAAATTTTCAGTACCATGCACTAACAGGGCTGCCCCTTTGCAAGATCTAGCTGTGCAGGAGTTGGGTGGAACTAAAGGAAAAAGGAAACCATAGACTAGTGAAGATAATGATCTTGTTAGGAGATTGCATCCTGTCATTGACAGCAGCTTGTCCTGGCTGGTCTTGCCTCCCTCCAATGCTGGCTTGGCTGATTGGTTTAGCACGATGTGAGAAGCAAGGATTAGTCTCAGCCTCATAGTAAATTTTGTAGAAAAGCCAAGCCAGTGCGTCAGATACTGCACTACTGTGCTCTGCCTTTCCTGCACCCCTAGTGGCTGAAGTCAAAACTGCATTAGAATTTTTTTTTAAATGTGTTCCATGAATACAGCATGCTTTTGGCTGCAGGGGCCCTCCAACTGACCTGGGCCCCCTGAAAATTGTTCCCCAAGTCCCCCCCCCCCCCGGCAGCCATGATTGGGCTCTATTATGCTGCCTTCCCTCCTTGTGTTTCATTAGCTGCTAACAAAACTCAGCTTCTCATGCTAGCTGGCCATTCCCTATTATTTGAGCTCCCTTTTGACTCTATCAGCAACAGTAACTGCAGATTTCAAAAATAGCTTTTTTGCTAGGATGCATTTATCTGGATGTAACTTAGCCACCCTCTGTGATGTATGCAAACCAGCAGGTGTCAAAAGAACAAAAACATGTGAGCCATTGGAATAATCACTCACTAGCTAATTATGTTATGAAAATTCTCTCTGTAAAACAGTTGGATTGCAATTAGGTGCTGCAGGTTTGTCAGGTTTGTGTTGCTTACATGCATGTCAGGAGTTAGTTACCCATTGACTTCCTGTCTCACATGATATCGGAAGCATCCTTGACATATGTGACCTTATGGTTCCACCCTTTAGTGCATCAAAACTTGTGCGTACATCAAGGGCCAAGAACAGCTGTGCTGGCTACTAAATCATACAGATGTTACTCACATTTTTATCCCATTCTTCTTCTAAAGACAGCAGAACAGTCTACATGATGTGCCCCCCACCCCATTTTATTCCCACAACCATGTGAATATATTGGGCTCAAACAGAATGGCCCAAAGAGTCACCCAGTCAGCTTCATGGTAAAGCAAGGATTTGAATCTAGGTCTTCACAGTCCTAGTCTAATAGTCTAACTGCTACACCACTCTGTGTAATCCTGTGCAGATTTACTCTAGTCTAAACCCATTTAGCAGCCTATTAACTCAGCCTAGCATGATCTCATCAAGCAAAGCAGGGTCGGCCACAGTTAGTACTTGGATGAGAAATTGAGGAAGGCAATGGCAAACCATTGCAGCTCATCTCTTGCCTTGAAAACCCCATGGTCCCGGGCTTGTCATTAATTGGTTGCAACTTGCCAGCTCATAATTATTATTATTGTAATTAACCCATTTAAATCAATAAGCATAGGCTGGAATAACTCTGTGTATGGCTGATGCCATAATCTATCTGAATCAGCTAAAGAACAAAGATATTTTTCCTGATACTGAGTTTTAAGCTAATTTAAAGCTAATTTAAGCTAATTTTAGCCATTGTGAATACTACTATAAAGACTTTTTGAGTGTCACCAAGGGGACTACCACTTTAAAATTTTGCTTTCTTACATCAACTACTGCAATGCCATCCTAAGCAGAGCTACATTCTTCTAAGTCAAGTAAAGTTAATGGGTATAGAATGGTGTGACTCTGTTTAGGATTGCACTGTAGGTAAATAATTTCCCCCCATTTGTGTAATGTCCCATAGTTTGGCATACCACTGGTAATCTTTGAATTCTCTTGTTTCCAGTGACTTCTTAAGGTAATCCTGTTGGCTGTTAATGTGGGTGTTACCAGGGATATTGGAGCCACGGTGGCTTAAAGGTTAAGATGCTGAGCTGCAGACCAGAAGGCCTGTAGTTCGGCAGTTCAAGACCCTAGTGCCGCATGACGGAGTGAGCGCCTGTCTTTAGACCCAGCTCCTGCCAACCTAACCGCTCGAAAGCAAGAAATTGCAAGTAGATAAACAGGTACCGCTTTGGTGGGAAGGAAACAGCCTTACAATGTGCCTCAGCGTGTAGTCATGCTGGCCACATGACTATGAAAATGTCTTCGGACAGCATTAGCTCTTTGGCTTGGAAACGGAGACGAGCACTGCCCCCTAGAGTCGGATTCGACTAGCTTTAGAGCAGTGGTTCTCAACCTTTCTAATGCCACGACCCTTTAATACAGTTCCTCATGTTGCGGTGACCCCCAACCATAAAATTCTGTCAACACACACAACAATGAAGCTACTTTTTCAAATGTTTTCTCTTGCATGGCAGTTAGCACCAAACAACTTTAATACAGACTTTAGACACACATATATTTTCAAGCTAGTCCCAACAAGACACAACAAACACTCAGGCTTCAGACTTACTTTTCTTCAACAGAAGATGCCATGAGAAAACGAAGGTAGGTGTGGGGGAGAGGCTGTTGCAGGTGGGGGGGGGAGAGAGAGAGAGAGAGAAAGGTAGGGGGAGAGAGAGAAAGGGGGAAGAGAGAGAGAGAAAGGGGAAGAAAGAGAGAGAGCGGGAGAGAGAGAGAGAAAGGGGGAAGAGAGGGGGGAAGAGAGAGAGAGAAAATGGAAGAGAGAGGGGGGGAGAGAGAGAGAGAAAGGGGGAAGAGAGAGAGGGGGGGAGAGAGAGGGGGGGGAAGGAAGGTAGGTAGGTGGGGGGGGGCTTTTGCCACCTTTCCTGGGCTTTGCGCTTTGGTGCGGAGCCTAGGGAAGGCGGCGGGGGGGCAGCTTTTGCCGCCTTTCCTGGGCTCTGCGCTTCGGCGTGGAGCCCAGGGAAGGCGACGGCGGAGCGCCCTAAAGGTGGCAGTGGGGAGGGGGAAGCGGCCATTGACTTACCTGCTGGCTTCTTCCTCCTTGTGGCCCCTGCTGGAAGGGCTGCTGGAAGCAGGGGGCGGGGCTCCGGCCCCAACCAACTCCTGCTCTTTGCCCTTAAAGGGAAAGCTCCCTTTGAGGGCAAAGAGCCAGGAGGCCACACCTCGCACTCAATCGAGCGTGGGGCCCTTTCCTGCCAGCAGGGAGGGGAGGGGCGGGCTCGGACGCCAGCCAGCGACCCCTGTGAAATGGTCGTTTGACCCCAAAAGGGGTCCCGACCCACAGGTTGAGAACCACTGCTTTAGAGCAAGGGAAACTTTTTTTACCAGGGATATATGGAAACAGATTTTGCTCTTTGATAGTCAGATCTAATGAAACTTTAGGAGTTAGGTCTAAATCGCAACATACAATGTTTCATATTTCATAAATTATGAAGTGACTGGACTTCCTAGCCAATATGTCAAATTTTGTTCTAGTTTGACACCAACACTCACTATGTTCAGAGCATCATTCATGCCAAAAAGAAAGGTCTTAAGCTACTTTGATGACTGTATCTAATGTACTGTACAACTTTAAATGTATGTTCTCAGTAAACCATGCAAAGAGGTATTCTAATCTGTAAGTGGCTTAGACTGTAGCACATCATCATCCTATAAGACTGAAATTAGCCAATTTAGCCTTCCCTGAGTAGTTCCTGTATCGGTCCCAGTTCCTTTTACAAGAAACTGCAGATTTGGAAAAGACATGGAAATATTAGAACGTATTCCAACAAGCTTTACCACTTTCAGATCAGAGAAGGGAGAGTAGAACTTGAACGTTACTGTTTCTCAAGTGCAAGCTATCAACCCAGCATTATTTCCATGTAGGGTTAATCCAAGCTGGGAACACAAGACATTCTAGGGGTGAGGTATCCAGCACAGGGCAAGAGTAAGGCCAACTGATGCCCTAAGCACTGCCCCAAAATGATGCCCCTAGGCCCTTCCATTGCTTAACTGACGTTATTAAGTCTCAATAAGTGCTGAAGGTGAAATAAGAGATTGAAAATTCAGTTTTCTTCCACAACATCCCCCAAGCCACACCCCACTACTATATTAAGTGTAAACTTTTTAAAATTTAATACTAAATAGCAGTACCCAATATAAGCAAAAACCATCTGTGGTGCCTCTTTCCCTTCATGCCCTAAGCACATGCCTGTTTTGCTTAATGGTTAATCCAGGGTTGATCCAATTTAGCAATATAAAAGCCATGTAAATATACAGCCTCTGGCTTTCTGCTTCTTCAGGTAAATGTGCTAAGTAGCAATTGATCTTGTTCTAAGGCAGTCCAGTGTTTGATCTCAGGTTTACAAGTTACAGAATATGTACAATGCTTGTGACAGAAGAACACAGCAGGGCTGTAAAGCTGCAGCTGAGGAGATAAAGCTGAAAGATTGCAGAATGCCAGGGAGGCCGGGAGGTGTGAGGAAGGAGATCAGAGCATGTGATGGACTCTGAACACCAAAAATCTGAGTACGCGCACACATGGCCCTAATATGAGATGGTCTTATTATCTCTGTCTTTATTTCCTAAGAAGATCTGAGTTTATTTCACCCACCTAAGTAGTTATACCCTATTTTTGTCCTCAGTGAGGATCCAAAATAGCTTAAGACATCATTCTCCTCTTCTCCATTTTGTCCTCACAACAATAGCTCTGGGACTGGTCTAAGGTCACCCAGTGAGCTTCCATGGCAGACTGGGGATTCGAGCCATAGCCTCCTGGCCCCTGGCCCAACACTGTGACCTATACATCAAACTGGTTCAAATCCCCTCTCTGCTTCAAGAAATGTACACATCTAAATTTGACCAAGGAAACAGAACAAGGGGAGGAAAAAAGGGAGTGAGGACAATAAAGGTTGCTGAGGCCCGCATAGCAGTATAATCCTATATAATAATAAATAAAATATGCACATACCCTCCCTTTTTTATTTATAGTTAATCTTGGAAACTTTCACTGGGCATCTAGAAATTAATCTGATTATTTCTGGTCCACTACAATCCTTTGTTCATCCAATGATACTGGGAGCCAGAAACAGCTTGAACCAGTTTAGCCCTCCTTAGGTCCTATTACATAATTTATTTAGGTAACAAGTTACCCCTCTTTTCTCCCTGACAGGAATCCAAAGTGGCTTACAAAAATATCTAATTTAAATTAAAAACAATAAATTAAGCAAAACTACACCCCAAACAACAAAAACAACAACAAGATCACATCTTGGACAGGTTCTCAATATAGTGATGAAAGGCTAAGGGCCAAATTAGAGTTGCCCAGTCCCCTCTGGCCTCCACCTGGCAATGGGGGTTAGGGTTGCCAGATCCAGGTTGGGCCACTCCTGGAGATTAGGGGATGTCTGGGGAAGACAGGAACCTCAGTTGGGGACAGTGCCATCAATTCCATCCTCCAGAGCATCCATTTTCTCTAGGGGAACTGAGCTGTAATTCCATAGGATCCCCAGGTCCCACCTGGAGGCTAGCATCTCTATGCCAAAAAGGGGTTTCACCTCTGGCTGTACCTGCCAACAAGGAAGACACAAAATAAAACTGAAATATGCTGTGACTTGTGAGATGTTCCCTGAAGAATTTCCCTCCCTGTGCTCTGAGCATTTCATCCAGAGCCTAACCCCCCCCCCCCCAAATCTGGTGACCAGATCAAAACATTTTAGAATTCAACCTTAATTTTAACCCTGTATTAATAACGCCCCCATTTGTCTACATTTCTTCTTATATGACCATTTGTCTGATCATGCAGATAAATGAAATGGCAGGGTAATGTGTTTCAGCTGAAATATTATACTGGGAAAGACATTTTCCTGTTTCTAGTTCTAATGATCAGCATAGCGACATTTCTGTACTCGTGACATTTAAAAGCAGATAGAGCTTTATCCGTATATCTGCTGACCCTATCTTTGTAATTTTCTAGCTTTTATTGCATTTTCTTGTGTGTTTTTATCTGGCAGCTCCATCAGAGTTATTCACCTAAGGGTTTGCGGACCATGTGAAATTCAAGCTTAGCTTTTATTAGCTCTTCATTTTGATTCTGGCAAATCAGATGCAGAATGTTGGTCTGTTCAGACATAGGTACTGCTTGCATTCAGGGAGTCAGTATGATGTAATGGACAGAGGCCTGTGTACAGATTCACTGGTATGTGTGGGCTCTTTACCTCAGCTCTTCAACTATAAATTTATTCATGGCTACTGGGGCTAGGGATACTGGTGTCCCACCCCTTCTGTAAATTCAAATAAGGCACCAGACTTGATTGGCTGAGTGCAGTTAACTGACCAGCCTATGCGGCTAATGAAAGAGGCTCCTAGCCTTCCCCACATTTGCTAGGTGCTGTTGGAGCTAGGGTGGAGTTGCCCAAATAATGGTAGCCATGGGCTGCTTACAGCATCCAGACCTTACATATGCTAACAGTTCATGATTTAGATCAGCCAGTTAACGAGTTAAACCCAAGTTTGGTTGTTCTGTATTTTTTATTTGGGGACAAGTGCTGGGGACAAAATAAGAATACTAGTGACAAGTCTTTTAAATTATGTACTCTTTTAAATTATGTACTAAATTGTAAGCTCTGAGGCATGGCTTTGTGATTTTTTTAAAAATACTGTTACACATTACTGCTCAGTATTTTATTTATTTTATTCACTTCATTTATAGCTCACCTTTCTCACTGAGACTCAAGATGGATTATAAATAATTGTGTCAGACACTAAGGGAAACCTGGAAGAGGCGTCATGCCTCTCTAGGAATAACTGGAGTGATGTCAGTGCTTTCTAGGGTTTCCAGCCTCCAGGTGGGGCCTGGGGATCTCCTGCTTTTACAACTGATCTCCAGCTGACAGAGATCAACTCCCCTGGAGAAAATGGCTATTTTGAAGGGTAGAGACTATGGCATTGTACTATGCTGAGGCCCCTCCCCTCCCAAACCCTACCCTTTCCTGGCTCCACCCCCACATGTATTTTCCTACCCGGACCTGGCAACCTTAGTGCATTCAAGGAATTGCCAAAAACTCTATGGTTCTTCAGGTCTTCCACTTTGGCAGGAGACTTCCCACCCACCCCCACTGGCTCCTCCCACTGCTGCCAATGCTGCATCTCTTCCAGCACCACCCAGAAGTGACACCATTATACCAGGTGATGTGCTAGCACCAGCTGATACCTTGAACCATAGGGTTCTGGGAGAATTCTAGAGTGTTGCTTCTACATGATGATGTCATTTCTGGGTTGCACTAAAAGTGATGTCACTGCACCATCGGTGACATCATGATGTTGTCAGCAGCCCCCCCCCCCATACAGGAAGTCTCCCACCTGTTGCCATCCAACCCTACTTGAACCCCCTTCTCCCAGCATCATGTTCCTTATCCAATTTGTAATCCTGCACACTTGCTTAAAAAAAACACACACACAACCTCTTGGGAACTCCCAGGGTTACACCTGATTTAGTTCTAAGATCTGATTGAATATTGAAAAAAAACCTTGCCTGCATGCATAACAGGAACCTCTGTCAGAATAAGAGGCCTGATTCCTTGCTCAAGTAGTTAAATCTTTAGCCATAAATAACACTGGCAACTTCTTGGGTGAGTCATTTCCTCCTCCTGTTGTTCTTGTCTCTAATGAAGCCAGTCCAGTGATCTGCAATGTACCCGTATTTACTTTTTGCTCTTGGCCTCTAATTTCCACCTGCTTCTGGTTGGTGGTCACTGTGTGTGCCACAGGAATGGTTTGCTAGTCCTGGAGCCTTCCTGCCTTTTGGCGAGAACAGCACAGTCTAGTTTATTCTAATGAGGATTTTTCAGGCATTCTTCTTCAAGCCATTGCAAGCTCATTAACTGGGCATTAGAGGAAGTGATTCACCATTGTCTTGTGTGTGTGTGTGTGTGTGTGTGTTTTTACTGAATAGGCAGAAATGTACATGCATCTGGGGATCCATCATGTAGTAAAATAAATCCATGCATGTTAATCTGACGTAATTGTACGTACACAGTTTGGTAGCACTATGGAAAGAGAGGAGACTGAGCCTAGCAGCAGAGGCTGATGTCGTTGTGCTTTACATAGAATGATTCTTCTGCAGAAGAATTCTGTAGAACAATTCTTCTACAGAAAAATTATTATATGTATTATTATATGCAGCAGCCCCTTGCACAAACACCCCACCCTTAGTGCTGATGTTGCCATGTTCAATCTCCTCTCTTTCCGTAAGAGCCAGAAAGCGGCATGACTGACAATACCATCTGAAGCTGAGTTATTCCTTTTTAAGTTCATTGAAGTCAACGGACCCCGACTTTGGATTTCACACTACTATAAATGTACATGGACTATAGTTGCTCCTTTTTGCTCCCCAGGAAAAGCCTGATGCTTGAATAGTAGTTGCCACTAGGGCTTCCTGACCAATCATACACATGTCCAAGGGCTGTGGCTCAGGGGCAAAGCACCTGTTTGGCATGCAGAAGGCCCCAGGTTCAATTCCCAGCATCTCCTGTGAAAAGGACCATTTGGCAGGAGATGTGAAAGATCTCTGCCTGAGACCCTGGAAAGCTGCTGCCAGTCCTGCCCTTGAGGGTCTGATTCAGTATAAGGCGGCTTCATACATTTGTGTCTCTCTCCTCTGATGCTTTAAATTGGAATGCTGTTGCCTTTAATTTCAGACGGAGAGATGGTCATGGGCGGTTTGTTATCTCTCAGCCTGACAGGTATGCTGAGAGGATAAACGAGCTCAGAATTATAAAGCACCGTGTCCATTTAAAAGTGCCCTCATAAAAAAAACCTCCCAAAGCTAATAAAGAGATAGTTCTTTCAGATTCTTGGCTCTTCTAATGTTGTCAGCCAGCCAGTTTTAAATCAGGTTGATTGATGATATTTTCCAGCTACACAGAAATTATGACGAACACTTTCAAAGCAGTGCAATAGAAAATGGGAATATATATGTATCAACGAGTTTGTGATTCAACACTCACACAAATATATCTTATTTGCCTTCTAAGAGCTCTCAGATCAAGGCATTGTGCTCTAATAGCCTGTCCCTACCTTTCAGTGTCTAATCTTCTACTGATTGTTTGGGGAAGGGGTGTAGCCTTCCCTAAAACCTCTAATCCAGGGGTGTCAAGCATGCGGCCCGGGGGCCGGATCAGGCCCCTGGAGGGCTTCTATCAGGCCCGCACTGGAACTGGCCATCTCCTGCTTCCAGTTCTGTTGCTGCTACTGCATCATAGCTTGCTTCACCAGACTCTCTCAATTGCTTAGCCATTTCATGTTTTCCCCTGGGTCCTAGACCCTGAACTCTAAGCATGAGATTTCTGTGGTGAATGTCATAGGTTTGCAGCTTACAGATACACACCTGAACAGCATACTCAAGATTGCAATAGCACAGACATTGTGATGCAATAATTCAGAGTAAGAGGTGTCAGTTATCAGATACTGTTAAATAAACAAAATATTGCAAGAATGCTAGTGTTTTAAGCATGTTTTTATTTTAAGTTTTAAAAGTTAAAGAAATTTTTAAAGTTTTTAAAAAAAGTTTAAATTTTTTTTTGTGTTTGTGTCCTTTGTAAAGTTTATATGTCCGCTACCTGGTATTACATTACATTTATGACACAAGGTCTCATTTATGTCAGATCTGGCCTTCATAACAAATGATTTTGACACCCTTGTCCATTCTCGTTGAGCACCTATACTGCTGGATTGTTGTGAGGACAAAATGGGGGAAGGAGTTATGTGTACCACCCTGATGTGCATCACCGTGGAAAAGGGTAGAATCAAAATCTAATCAAAGGGATGTTGCACTGGAAGGTGCAGAATTCCTTAAAGGGGTACAATGTTCCCTTCAGATTTCATTTTTGCACCACTGTACCTCAGCAGCTGTTTGTTATGGAACCTTGCCAGTTTAGTCTGCTCATTAAAAAACAAATCAGACTAACTAAACCATATATTTTATGGCCTGGAAACTTCCATTTGTCTTGTCCCCCTACCCCTTTTCTGGCACTGTTTTTTTTTGTATACTGTCTCTAATTCATTGGCATGTATATTGGTGCAATGACACAAATTATGCATTTATGCAAATTCAGCTTTATTCCTGCAACAAATAAATACATGAGACCATTAAGCGCAGGCATTCATTTTTAGTCCTGGGACAATGAAGGGCAATGTAGAATAAGATTTTGGTGTCCGGTTCTTGCAGCACTTTGCAACATGGTTAATTAGACCCTTCATGTGTTCAAGGAGACCAAATACCTTTTGTCCAACTTCTTTCCAGGTTCTGACCTTTTCCCCACAGCCTGTGTTGGATCTGGCAGGTCATCTGGTTAGATTATTTTCGAAAACAAGATAAAAATAGGCATTGAGCAATCTGGCATTCTGTGCATCTTCGGCTTAAAAATTAGTCTGGTTTCCTTTTTCTTATGCTATTGTCAGTGAGAATGTTATTTCAATTAGCCAAGATAGGAATAAAGCTCAGTCTCTTATGAATCTGGAAACTGCTGCTTTACTGGCATTGGGAGATCCACTTTGATAAATAATTTTTCCTTATTTTTTATTTTACCCATTTTGATGGAGAAGCAAGCTGAAGAAGTCAGTTCATAATTCTGCAATTTATCATCCAGTGATCTTCAGAATGCATTTGCAATCTTTTCACATATTCTGTTCTGGAGCTCATGAATATGGGTAAGGTGATGTGCAAGACAGCAAATGGACAATTAAATCAAATGATAATCCCTAGATTATCCTTAGACAAGTGACTATTTACTTTGAGTGAACAAACTAACATATATATTCCTGTTCCTGATGAAACTGAGCACCCAGTTCCTGATGAAGTTGAGCACTCAGACTTTTAGGAAGTCATCCAAATCCATCAAAGGTCCACATAGCTCAGGTGGATGCAAATCCACCTGTTCATGATGAACATGACAGATGCGTCTGATCAGGATGAGGGTGCACAATGCAATCCTAAAGATAGTCATAACTCTTCTAAACCCAATGGATTTAGAAGGGTGTAATTATGCTCTGTTTATTTATTTATGGTCCCCGTTTCTCACTGAGTTTTACTAAGCTTGCGGTTACTGAAAACCAATAGGAAGTCTAAAAAATACCAGATAAGTACAAAACGAATCTTTATATAATAATATATTCTACAGAATCTGTGAGCTTTTCCCACACAGATGACTTATTTCTGATTTTCTTAGCAGTCTATCCACCAGCATCCAAACAATCCCATTTCTCAAATGAACTGATACTTGGAGCAGGGCTTTTCCACACCTTAGAGGTCCATATGCTAAACAGCTGGTTTTTTAAAATGCTTTTGGGTAGCTCAAGTATTATGATGGTGTTTCTTTTTCCTTTTGCTATTACACTATTGTCAATTGATTATTTCTTTTAGTACTTTAAATATCTTAAAATTGATATTTTTATGCTTCTCTCAGGTCCTGGGAGTCTAGTTCAGGCCTAACTAGCAGCAGGTTACAGCTTAATTAAATCATCCTCTATGGCCCTTAATACACTACAGATCACAACTAGAAGAACTAAACTGGGGCAGTAGGTGTTGTGTTTCTTGAATGGTCAAAAATATTATAAACATGTACAATCATATTTATCAGCATGATAAGCTGTAGATGATGTAAATTTATTGTGGCATTAGCTTTCATGAATCTGAGGCCGCTTTATCAAATGCATGAAGCATTTCATTCACTCAGCAGATACACACGCACAAGGATACAAACAAAAAAAGGAGTAATTATCACAAGAAGCCAGAAGGGCCAACATTCCAGGACATAGATGTGTTCCGGTACACTGCAGAGCATAGATGAAAATAAGACCAATCAAAAGAGCAGCTGATCCAACCAGTGGGCATGAACCACTCTCAAGTATGGTCAACTTGTTAAGGTAAGGGAAAAAAGTGAACCTGTAAGGAGGAATAATTTCTTCCCTTGTTGAGCTAGACAATCCCAGTAGCTACTGAGCACAAATTCAATAGTATCTTATTTGTATATGAATTCCAGCTCAGCAGCCTTTTTACCAGAGTCTCCCTTTGAAGAGCTTCTGATGAACTACAGCATCTTTAACTCTATTACTGAACATGCAGGGAAACCAAAATTCACACACACGCCCCAATTTGTTTACGAGTGTTTCCATTTTTAGTGTTTGATTTGCATCCATTTATACCCTCACATAGAGACAGTCTAGTTTAGTCACTTCTTGTGGAAATGTATTCAAAGGCAGATGCTTTGTTCTCCACTTATCTGTCCGATCTAGATTGATGTGAAGCCGAGAAGGAAATCAAGACAAGGTGCTTTAAATGGACATCATCATAGCCTGAAGTACAGACACTGTCAACATAAAGAGAGCCACTTCCAGGAAGCATGTTGCCTGTTTTCATCCAGTAAAATCTATCAACCCGCCGATAGATTACCTGAATCAACAAAATTTGCTTAAGAAGGAAGCAAAAGCTCTTTTAGCTCTTTCAGTTAATAAAAAAATCACTTTCTTCAGGCACTGTTCAGCTGCTCAGGAGGTACAATTCAGGCATCCCAAAAGTCAGTTTGGCTGGCTTGCTGCAACAGTTTAACTTCCCTGCCCCTACAGAGTGTTGACATTGGAGTTCAGGGACTGGCCTTGCAGTGGCTTGCTTCCTTCTTCCAAGGTCGGGGACAAAGGGTGGCACTGGGGGAACAACTGTCCCAGAGACATCCACTGGATTGTGGAGTGCCTCAAGGGGGCAGTGTTATTCCCAATGCTCTTTAACATCTGTATGCACCCCCTTGCCCAGATTGCCTGGAGGCATGGGCTGGAATATCACCAGTATGCGGATAACACCCAGCTCTATCTGTTGTTGGGCAGTCAGTCCAATTCCAAACCAGAAGATCTAGACCAGGCATTACAAGCCATGGTGGTTGGCTCAGACTGAGCCCACTGAAATTGAATCTGACGAAGACGGAGGTCCTGTGCCTGAGCCAGGGAGGTCCAGGGGTAGGGATCTCGCTTCTGACCTAGGAGTTTGGGAGTGCTCCTGGATGCCTCCTTAATAATGGAGGCCCAGGTAGCACCGCTGCCAAGTCAGCCTTTTATCATCTTCAGCTGATTAGGCAGTTAGTTCCCTTCGTCGAACACAACGACTTGGCGACAGTGATCCATGCAATGGTCACCTCAAGATTGGACTACTGTAATGCTCTCTACATGGGGCTGCCCTTGTCTCAAATCTGGAAGCTACAGCTGGTGCAAAATACTGTGGCCAGGCTGTTGATGGGACTCCCAGCTCGGGAGCACATTCAGTCGGTCCTAAAGGCATTGCACTGGCTCCCAGTAGTATACCGAATTCGTTTCAAGATGCTGGTTTTGATCTTTAAAGCCCTTTATGGTCTGGGGCCTACATACCTGAGGGACTGCCTTTCTCCACATGTTCCCCAGAGAGCACTGCGTTCAGGGGGCCAGGATCGGCTGGCTCTCCTGAGTTGTGAGTACCCAAGTCCCCCTGGGGGGCGGGGAAATGCCCGCTCCAGCAGCCCGCTCCCCGCTAGCCTGGATTGGGCTGCCGGGGGGAACCCCACCCCCAAACTGCCAGGCTCCGAAGACGTGCCCGGCACGATGACATCACCTGGAGGTGATGTCATTGCGTCTGGCACATTTTTGGGGGGACACTCTATAATTCGAGGGAAAACTCTATGGTTTTCCCTCAAATTAGAGAGGTCCCGCCCCAATGTGCCCGACGAGATGACGTCACTTCTGGGTGATGTCATCACGGCACGCGCTTCGCATGCACGCAAGAAGACTCCCGGGCAGCAATGGGCTCCCCCCCGCTACAATCAAGGTAGGACTTTATTTATATTTATTTATTCTTTTGATTTCTAGGCCGCTCTCCCCGCTGTTGCAGGCCCAGAGCGGCTAACACAGCTTGGTGACCCAAGATTCATAAATACAATAAAATTTAAAACAGTTAAAACATCATAAAATTTTTCATATAGTACAATACAAATAAAATACAGTACAATACCAATAAAATACGTACCATCAGACTTGGCAACCCTAGTTGTAAGGAGGCCAGGCTTTCTCAGTGGCGGCTCCGTTCTGGTGGAACAAGTTCCCAGTAGAGATCAGGGCCCTGCGGGACCTCTTACAGTTCCACAGGGCCTGTAAAAAGGAGTGCTTCCACCAGGCCTTTGGAGCTGCCACCACCGCTAAACTTTACTAACAGTTAACAGCAGTAGGATAGAGAGCGCTGCGTCCCTGGAATTTTTAACAATGGCTTGTGCCAATCGCCTGAATGACATCCAAAGAAGATCTAAGAGCCGATCATCTGAAGAGAGAACTGAGTATGGCAGCCATCGCTGAAGTAACGACAACCAAGGACAATAATACTAGCACTTATTATGTAATCAATTGGTTGTAGTATTGTTTTAACTGTTTTAATTGTTTATATTGTAATTTATGGGTTGTTTTATGTAAGACGCACTGAGCCGGCCTTGGCTGGGAGGGTGGGGTAGAAATTTACAAACAAACAAACTAATAACTAGACATCACTTTTTCAACGGTATGTATTCTAATGACTTTCATTGCCCTCATTTAGACATCAGCTGCTGGAACAAAGTCCCCAAGTACTGCAGGGTCCTGATTCAGATTGAGACCACAGTGTGGGAGGAGAAGAAGCTTCAGCCTTCTCTCCAAACTGTTTTCCTGACCGTATGTGGCCTCAGGGTTGGGTTCTTGGGGACAGAGTCAGACATTAATGGTGCATTGCTAGAGTACTGAAACAACATGGGGGATGTCAATTGCAGGTTCACAGTGGAAGTGACATTGCAGCAATGGCACAAATATGCCCTTGCTGCTCCACTGAGCAGCTTGCAGGGGCTGTGGGGCCTGGGGTGGGAGGTCTTCCACTACAGCAGGAGACTTGGCCAGCTCATCCCGGAGAGACATTATTTGCCGAACCACCCAACTGGCATGACTCCCGGTAGGCATTCACCCAGGCTCCTCCTCTTTGCTATCACAGCAACCCCGCCATTTGCCATCCGGAGAAGCACAAATTTGCTACTGAACAAACCAGCCGGCTTCCTCCTTGCTTCTGTCAGCTCATCTCAATGAGGAGATCCAACAACAGCCAGGCACAGAGCAGGGTCATGGCAAATATTGCATGCACATAGGGTCATCATCCTCCAGGTGGGGCCTGAAGATTGCTCAAGATTACAACTGATCTCCAGACAAGAGAGATCAATTCCTCTGGAAAAAAATGGCTGCTCTGGAGGCTTTATATCTCACTGAGGTCCCTGCCCTTCCCAACTTTCTGTTGGAGTGAGTGACTCAGCATGCCTGGACTTTGGGTGTGGGGGGGTGTTGCATCACTTTAAGTGTGTATTCAGGGCTCATTTCGTAGCAGGAGCTCCTCTGCATATTAGGCCACACACCCCTGATGTAGTCAATCCTCCAAGAGCTTACAGTAGCCCCTGTAAGAAGAGCTCTGTAAGCTCTTGAAGGATTGGCTACATTAGGGTGTGTGTGGCTTAATATGCAAAGGAGCTCCTGCTACGAAATGAGCCCTGACAGGTATTAACTCCTTGAATGCGATGCCTCTTTGTCTTAACCCGGGAGCTGTCCCCTGACCCCTCTTCTCTCTCTTTCCCCTCACTTCACATGGCCTTCCATAAAGGAACATGTCTCTGCAGGCCTCTCCTGTACAGACAATGCCCTCATACTCCCACATGCATGATGCCAGACAAGCTGGCCCTTTGTGATAGTCAAAGTACTCTTTAGATTAGGCTTCTTTCTCTCCTTTCCGCTGCAACCTGAACGTGAACTGGATCTACTTGAATAAATGTAGTCTTACCTTTTTTGCAATACATTTCTAGGGAGATTTATTTGCTGCACTCGGTATCATGCTTCTATGACTGGGAAACTCGGCTATATTAACCAGATTTCCCAGTACTCTCACCCTCCCAGGCTCTACTCTCAAAATATCCAGGAATTTCCCAGTCCTGAATTGGCAACCCTACATGTACTCACCATTGCATTACCTACCCCACACCAACACTCCCAGACCTTCTGTGCCAGTTGCCAATTCTAGGTTCATAAATACTTGGAGATTTTAGGGTGGAACCTGGAAGAGTTGGTCTTAGGGAGGGGAGGGACCTCGGTAGGGCATAACACCATGCAAAACACCTTCCAAAGCAGCCATTTTCTCCAGGAGAAGTGGAATAAATGTTTTAAATGAATAAGTGACAAATAAGTAACTTGTGTAGTCTGGAGATCAGTTGTAATTCTGGGAGATCTCCAGCCTTCATCTGGAGGTTGGCAACCCCAATGCATGCTTTGTCTGGTAGTTGTAAGTATAAGTCTGGAAAGACCTTAAGCATAACCAGTTTATTCTTTCAAACAGAATCAACAACACAGAATAGGTGCTCCACCCACTTCAACCACACCCTCAAAACTACAGCGGCTGCAGAGGTCCAAACAAACTCAGCTGAAAGGTAGAATACTCTCCTGACACATCTATCTATACATCTAATAGCCAACATGCCCCCTCTGTGCGGATATCTAAATCTGCACATTGGGAGCATATAGAGGGTAAACAGATTTTCCTGCACACTTGGGGCACTCTCCACGTGTGCAGAAAAATCTTAAATGTTGAAAAAACTTTATAGGGGATACTTAAATCCCCCCAAAAGTAAAGGAGTGTTCCCTGCACATGCACAGAGAATGCACTTACCACTGGGAACTGTGGTAGAGGCAGGGCTTGCCACTGTTGCTGCTGTGCCTTGGAGGGCCTGGCAGCTGGGAGTTGTGCAGGGCTCACCGCCATTGCCGCTGTGCGGGGGGAAGCCTTGGCAGGCCGGGTGGCTGAGAGCTGCACGGGGCTCTCCGCTGTTGCCACTTTCGGGGGTGGGGAAGACTTGGTGAGCCCAGCAGCTGGGAGCCATGCAGGGTTTGCTGTAGTTGCTGCTGTCAGGGGGGAAGCCTTGGTGGGCTGGGTGGGAGCCGTGCAGGGCTCACCGCCATTGCCACTGTGCGGGGGAAGCTTTGACAGGCCAGGTGGCCCCACCTGCTGGGCTCACCTGTGGCCACCTCCTCCTTGTGGAGCGCCTGCTGCTTCTGTAGGCCAGGAGATGTGGGGAAAATTCTCCCCTGCGAGTATCATTGGTCCTCCTTCTTGTATATTATAACAGTGTATATTACACACAAGTGTGAAGTTTTTTTTTAAAAAAAGTATATGTATTTTAAAATTATATGTGTGGAAAACTAGCAGCATTGTGTTCATAAACATAAAGACCACTGGCCTTTTTTTTATTCCTGCTCTGCTCTGCTGTATATGAAAAGTCCAAGCTGTTTAAGTAGCAGATGCAGCAGCACACACCTATTAGGTTTAAAGCAGCTGCCCATGGATGTTTTTCTGAAGCCGTGACTCAACTGCTATGTAATTACAAGGGTGTCATGGACTCAGGCACCACCACATCACAGATGATGTGGCGCTGCTCTCGAGGTCATGCTTTGCTTATCAATGATGCCTTCGAGTGCCATTCATAATGCAAATCTAAGCCAGCCCTTTTCCCCCAGGAAATTTTTCATCAGCAATAACAAACTAGGGCACTTTCACTCAAGGTGCTAAATTGTCCAGGAGCCTGTCTGGCACTGGAGCGGAGCTCACAAGGAACACTAAACTATGGCATATAAATGAGCCTTCGACTTCCGTACTCTTCCCTCATTGTCCTGCCCTGCAGGTTCTGGTTTCCTCTCTTTTGAGGTGAGCCATAATGTGCTAGTGCTAATTAATGGCAAACTATGGCTTGAATTTGTCCTGTATGCCACAGCTGGGAACTAGATCAAGTCATGGCTTACAGTTCTGGTTTGGAGAGGAAGGGCAAGCCATGGTTTTCTGTTACAGTTCCGGATCAGCGTCTTGTTCGGGTAATGGCAAAACAGAAGAAGAAGAAGAAGAGATTAGATTTATACCCCACCCTTCACTCACTTGGAGTCTCAGAGCGGCTTACAAACTCCTTTCCCTTCCCCTCCCCACAACAGGCACCCTGTGAGGTGGGTGGGGCTGAGAGAGTGCTTTCCCAAGCTGTCCTTGAGGGAACAGCTGGTACAGAGCTATGGCTTGCCCAAGGTCATCCAGCCAGGTGCAAGTGGAGGAGTGGGGAATCAAACCCGGTTCTCCTAGATTAGAGTCCGTGTACTTAACCACTACACCAAAAACCAAACAGGTTTTTTCCCCCAGCAAACCGCAGACTGGAAGTAGGGAATGGCAAGATACATTTCTGAAATGAGATGACTGGCAACCCAAGAGGGCCTTTTCGGCAGTGGTATCAAAATTATGCAACTGCCTCCCCAGGGATATCCGTCTGTCTCCTTCTACCATTGTCTTCTATCAGTTGGGGGGCTGTCTGGCAACTCTAGTCATCTGTAGAGTTGCCAGCCTCTAGGTGGGGCCTGGAGATCTCTTGGACTTTCACCAGATGTCCACCCTACATATATCAATGCCCTGGCGAAAATGGCTGCTTTGAAAGGTGGAATCTACATAAGGACATAAGAGAAGCCAACGTTGGAGCAGGCCAAAGGCCCATCCAGTCCAACACTCTGTCACACAGTGGCCAAAAATACCAGGTGCCATCAGGAGGTCTACCAGTGGGGCCAGGACACTAGAAGCCCTTAGTTTCATCCAGTTTATATTGATAGTAAGTATTTATATTCATTTTATTCACTTCACTTCAAGTGATTTCAGCCAGCAGTTGCCTTGGTAGCCCCAGCAGAAAGGCAGGATATAAATTTGGTAAATAAGTAAATACCAGGGGAGGAAGGAATGTATGAGTCCACTATCTGAGTCGGTGCAGTATAAAGACAGATGGTAAGATTGCTATTTTGAAATTAAATGTACATATTAACCAACACTGAAAATTCTACATAAGCACAACAGAGACAGAAAAGCCAAAAAAAGAATCACTTTGCTGTTGCCATGGGTAAGAAAGCTTGAACAGCATCTCTGTAGTATATACAGCTTGAATTTTCACCCTTAAATGTGTGTCCTTTGAGCGCGTTTGATGCTGTTTGTGGACACTGTTAATGCAGAATATACATTACAGTCAGTTTTGTTTTACAGACGGATGTAAGCCAAAGCCAGGTGCAGCTTTGTGTGTCCTCACAATGGTCCAGGGCCGAAGCAGACATTGTAGAAGGGATGGGGCAGCTGCTGTGCCGGGTTTCTTCTCTCTCTCTTCCTCCTAACATCGGTTATCCTGTCTCCTCCAGCCGATGATGTGAGGCAGAAAGCCACTCAGGTGGTGCATGAAAATGGTAAAGGTGGTTTCACAAAACGGTTTCATTTATTAAAATATTTTACCTTGCTTTTTGGTAGGAATGATCCCACACCCTGGAGAATTTCACGGAAGAAATATTTGGGCCAGCCCTGAAGCTGTGTCAGCACTTTCTCTGTCTTTGTCTGTCTGACATGGCTGGGAGCACAAAGAATACCTGTGAGTTACCTTGCAATAAAAAAGGGAACTGGTGAGTCAGTGCGTTGCAGCCAGGCAGACCCCAGAGATCACCGGAGGCTTGAAGAATGGATTTTCTGCTTCGAAACTGCAACCTCCTGTGTCTTGCTCGGAGCCGATGCACAGCCGCCCTGGGCAAAGCAACTCTCCAGACATTGTCTAGAGCACCGGGGTCCATTTGGTACGATTCTCCCAACAATAGGTCAATAATGCCTGTTCCTGAGAATACAATAATACAATCAAGGCAGGAAGCAGGGACAGCGTTTAGGAATGTAAGAACTGAGTCCGAGTTTGATCTAACAACAAGGGTCAATTTAATTTATTTTATTCTGTAATTTTTTCAACCCAGCCTTTCTCCAAGGACTTGGGGCAATGGCCATGGCTCTTCTTTCTTCTATTTGACCCTCACGACAACTCTTGTGGGGCTGATTAGACTTTAGTTTATACCAGGGGTGGCCAAACTTGCTTAATGTAACAGCCACATAGAATAAACGTCTGAGAGCCACAAGACATGAACAAATATTACACACACGCTTTTATTGGAAAATATGCAAATTTGCTTTTTATTAAAATTAAATTAGACTGTGTGAAAGAACTGCATGCGGCTCCAGAGCTGCAGTTTGGCCACCCCTGGTTTATACCATCTGTAACACAAAGTCACCCAGTAAATTTCATGGCACACATGGATTCGAAACCGGCTCTTCCTGGTCCTTAGGCTCACCGTGCCTGTACTGGCACTTGTTGGAGCTTATTGAGGCAAGGGAGTGTCACACAATTGAGTGACATCCCTTCCAGATGAAGACCTGGAAGCGACGTCACTGTACTGAGTTATGTAGGGAGCTTTGACCTTCTAAAGCTTATATACCTAAATATTGTTGGTCTTTAAGGTGCTACTAGACTCAGATCTAGTGCTTCTACTGCACTGAGTGATGCTCTAGGAATTCCCTCAATCTCTGTGGTAAAGACCATAGCAATTGGGAGGAGTCTTAGAGAGTTGCTTGGTGCAGTTTTATCACACACACCCGTTTCCCTCCACTGTTCCCTTGAGTGCTGGCAGAGGATGGGGAGTGCTGGTGGGGGTTTGCCCGGGGCCGGTGCTACCATTAGGCCAAGTTAGGCGACCGCCTAGGGCGCAGACTTCAGAGGAGTGCAGAAACAGACAATCAGCGCCCCTCCAACCGGCCAAAGGCTCTCACACTCGCTCACTCACTCACCAGCCCCAGCTCTCCCATGCTTTTCCTCCTCCAGAAAGTCACGGCAACTGCAGCAGCAGCAGTAGCAGCTCCCTTCAGCTTTGCCTCGTACCCTGCCTGCCCAAGCCCACACAATTTTTTTAAAAATTAGCAGGGTCAAGTTTTGTGCTTTTAATTTTCCCTATAATTCATCTGCTCTTGATCATTAGTTAGCAGTGGGGGGTGGGGCGCAAGTAGTTAGCCTTGCCTAGGGCACAAAAAAGCCTGGCACTGGCCCTAGGTTTGCCTGCTTATAGCAGAGAAATGGCAACCCTGCTGGTCCTAGTCCAGAACCAGTATACCAAATCAAAAGAACCCTGTGTAGAGCCTCTTGGTGAGGTAAGATGACTGCAAAGCAAAAGGGGAAAGGAGACGTTGTTCTGATTGTCACTGTTAATATTGGACTGAGATTCAGTGGGTCCTTTCCGTTGTATTCTGAGAGCCCTAAGCAATCCTTTGTGCTTTGGGCATATCTGGTCTTGGCAGTATTGCAAATGACAAAGACTGGACTAGAGATGCAAGCCTTGGCTCAGGATCTGTGTTTCCATACAAGTGGGCAAGGAGAAATTTGCCTCTGATGTTTTAGAAGTGGAGAATCAAATGCAATTGTTTGCTCGTCCTTTAAAGATATCCTTCAGAGCAGAGTATACCCATCTGACAGCTCATCTTCAGAATCCCAGCTGTAATAAAAGCTTTCACCCATCAAATGTATTGAAGGAAGGCACAAGAGGGTAGTGCTTAGAGATTTCCGGCAGGGGATGGGAATGAGTCGACATTTTCATTATGCTATCCACTACCGCACCAAGATCTCTTTTTCAGTACTCACGCGTTCAGTTCTCAACAGTATATATTTGAAGTTAGGATATTTTGTCCTAATGTATATACCTTTATGTACCTACTTACCCGTCCTTCGACAGGGAGGCCAATTTTTGCAACAAGTTACATATAGTGGTAATTGTGGTACACTGAGGAAGGATCGTTTTGAGAGAGACTGGGGACTGGGGAGTCACCATACTGGGGCTTTGGGAGAAGATCTGGTCCCTGGGAAGAACCAGGTGATCTTGAGTCAATCATTTTCACTCTGCCTAACCTACTTCACTGGTTTGTTGTGAGGATAAAATGGGGCAATGGGGATTGACATTCATACCCTGAGTTCCTTAGAAGAAAGGCACAATAAAATTGAGATAGATTGATTAGGTCTACAGTGGGCTAGTTGTGTGAAGTCAGCACATGGCTTTGGGTCTGGGCACTGTCTTATAGTAGCTCAGAAACTGGATACAGAACCCAGACTTCAGCACACAATCTTGGGTTTCACGTGGCCTGCTTGCTATGGGTGGCAGCCAGCACAGGCCGACTGTTGCACCATCCCGATTTATCATAACAACTGAGGTTCAGTTATAAAATGATAAATTGCTATTGCATTGCTATTTATTCAGGAAAAAATGATCCTGAATATTTGCTCCTGATCAACTATAGACTTGTAAAAATGAGCAGCTTAAATATATATAAAAAGTGGAGGCCTCCCAGTCTTCTTGAATTTATGGGTGTGTTTGGAATACTGGGAACAAATAGTGGGTGCCATAATGAAATGGTTGTCATGGATGGGTGGGGCTAATCACAAAATGGCTGCCATTGGGGGCTGGATCCGATCACGGAACGTTAGGAGGTTTCACAAAATGTTGGGAGGTTCTAAGCCAAGCTTCTTCCTATGATGAAAGCAGTTGTTTCACAAATAGGTGATCCCTGCAGATATACTGGTGATTCCATCTTGGATCTTCTGAACCAACTTCTACTCGAGTGAACTGGCGGAAGGCTGGGTTGGTTGATTTGGAGAAGTGATGCTTTAGGAAAGAATCATGTTGGGATCACTGATGTAAAAGGCTAAGGTTCAGCGTAGCTTTTCACTGAATGATTTACTCACCATGGGGAAGTTGCAACGTATGTGTAGAAAAGAGGTTGTAGTTTGCATAACACCTTTGGAATAACGTCAGTAAGAAAATGGGGAAACAGATAGGTTCATGCTTCTGAATTTCTCCAAGCCTTCAAGCAGCTCCACTCACAGATATGGCAACTGGCTCATCTCATGATCTCATCTCATTTGCCATGTGGTTATGTACTCATGTGTGAAAAAGGTCTAAACATACAGCACTATATAAATGATAAGCAAAGTGAGGAAGGGCCATAGCTTAGTGAAAGAGCCCCTGCTTTGTATGCAGAGGTCCTATATTCTATCCCCTGTGTCTTCTCTTAAGGGAAAGCTCTTTCTCTACCTGAAACTATGAAACTGCTGCTAGCCAAAGTAGGCAATACTGAGCTAGAAGATCCAATTAGTACGAGGCAGCTGTGTTCATTGTCCTGAAACTATGCATCTTTCTTTCTCCATCAGTGTCCATCACTATCCTGATTCAAGGCCATCTTCTGATATAGAGTTCCATTTTGGCTGGTGAATAGGGCTGCCAGCCTCCGGGTGGTGGCTGGAGATCTCCTGTTGCTGCAATTCCAGGCAACAGAGATGGGGTTGCCAGCCCCCAGGTGGGAACGGGGGATCCCCCACTTTGGCAGGCTCCTGCTCACTGCCAGCTGACAGCCAGCACCCAGCACAACGTCCCCAGAATCATGACGTCACATGGAAGTGACGTCATCATGCCAGGGACATTGTGTGGTAATACCAGAGCATCACTCTGAGACATTCTTGGCATGATGATGTCACTTCCATGTAACATCATGCCAGGGATATCACACACTGTGACATCACCCCCCCCCCACATTCCTGGAGAGCTTCCGCCCCCTGCCAGCAAACGAAGAGGACCTGGCAACTCTAAACAGAGATCAGTTCACCTGGAGAAAATGGCTGCTTTAGAAGGAGAACTTTATGGCATTATACCCCATTGAAGTCCCTCTCCTCACCAAATCCTGCCCTCCTCAGGCTCCACTCCCCAAATCTCCAGGTATTTCCCAACCCAGAGCTGGCAACCCTACTGGTGAAGTCTAATTTCTGGTACTGTATTTACTTCATGGCCATGTAGGGCTAATACCACCCAGTGATATTCCAAATATTAACAATTTGCCTCTGATATTGTTTAAGTATTATTGATTTCATTGGCATAATGCATAGGCGTGGAGTACGGGGGAGCTCGAGGGCTTGAGCCACCCCCGAAATTCCCCGGGGGGGGCTCAGCCACCCCCGGCAAAACAGTGCGCCTGCCGCCGCACCTCCCCGGGTCCTTTTGAGGCCTGGCCGCCGCTGCTGGAGAGGGAGAGGGAAGGGGTGGCCGGGGGGGGGGGAGAGAGGCACCGGCAGCAATGGCTGGCGGGCCTCGGAAGGGCCCGGGGAGGCGTGGCAGTTTTCCGGGGGGGGGGAGAACATCGCCCCAGTGAGCGAGTGCGCAAAGCGTGCGTGCTAAGGAGCCCCCCCCCTGGAATTTTCAAAAGTCTACGCCCCTGGCATAATGTTCAACATGTTCTTAACACTTTCATTAAAAATAATGAGACTTAAATGTGTGTTTGTTCGTTCATATATATCTTTTAAGGAATTTTAATGCTGCCCTTCCAGAGACCAGCTTGAGGTGGCTCGCAGATAAAAACAGTACCATAAAACCAACAACATTAATTATCAATACTGAAAAAAACCCAGTAAAAACTACGCTAGGACCTAAAAGTGACATGAAACAACCACTGGAACAGTCTAAAAATATGCCACCCCCATAAAATAGTCCTTAAACTAAAAGCAGGCCATAAAACAACTAACAACATGAAAACTCTTAGTTAAAAGCCTAGGTCTAAAAAAACGTTTTGACTGGACTGTGTCCTGAAATGACTTGCAGCCCGATCCATTGAATATTTACTCAAAAGTAAGTCCCATGGAATTTGATAGCAGTTACTCCCAAGTAAGAGGCACAGGATTGTAGCTTTTTTGCCTGATACATACATCCCAATCCTGCGTAAACTTACTTGGAATTAAGTTCTGCTAAATTTAATTGGATCTAGTCTGGGATCAATGTATATAAGATCACAGGTGAATGGCATGCGTTTCTTCAGAAGAAGCCCTATTGACTACAATGGGAATTATTGCTGAGTAAACAGGCATGGGATTGGGTTCACAAGTAATTTCTGCAGAATACTTGATGAGAAGTAATTCAAATAGCAATAAACAGCAGATCTTCCTTGTAAACAAGTTTGGCTTAAACCACAAATCATCTTTGTCAGGAAAGATGAACAGCCAGTAGAATACAATTAGCAAATCATTACTTAGGTTATCCAGCGACATAGTCATAAAAGGAAAAAAATTATAATACTGAAATGGCTGTTGATTCCTGTTATGCCTGGTAAGACTTAGCATACAATCAGAAGTGAATTTAGAATGAGAATTTTGTTTTGCATCATGCAGCAATGGTTTACAGCATTACCAAGCATAACCAATCCAGCAGTATGAACTTCTAGATATCTGAATTTACTTTTACTGCTGCTGTGATAGAAGAAATTCTATATTAATTTCAGTGGGATGAAAACAAACATATGCATAAACAGCACAACATAATTAAAAACATTCCATTTTAGGAGAATAACTAAAGACCCACAGCTCCCAGAATTGTAATAAAAAGGGTTTATTTATTGTTAAGCCTTGTTTCAGAGTGATCCTTACATGTTGCAGTCAAAACCAACAGCATGAAAATGAACCTCTGAGGCTCCCACTTGCTTTGGTTCTTGCCAGCAGGTGGCATGAGCGCAACCACAGGGAGCGGCACCGGGCCTTTGGAAGCAGAGGAAAGATTGCCTGCTCACATGGGTAGGTTTTTATCTCCACTCTTAAGCTAAATCCTGTGGCTTGGGATCTACTCCTCACATTGATTTTTCAATTCTAAGTGGCTTTTTTCTTAAAGTTACCCTGAATGGGAAGGCAGACGAAAAAAATTATGTTAAAGTTACAATCCCTCCCTTTGTATTATTTATTTACTTCAGTTATACCCCACTGGGGACCCAATGAGGCTTACAACGTTCTCCTTTCCACCATTATATCAGAAGAAGAAGAAATTGGATTTATACCCCACCCTTCACTACTCAAGGGAGTCTCAGAGTGGCTTACAAACTCCTTTATTCCCTTCCCCTCCCCACAACAAGCACCCTGTGAGGTAGGTGGGGCTGAGAGAGCACTGACAGAAACTGCTCTTTTTTTCAAGAACAGCTGTGCCAGAACTATGGCTTGCCCAAGGTCATCCAGCAGGTGCAAGTGGAGGAGTGGGGAATCAAACCCAGTTCTCCCAGATTAGAATCTGCGCACTTAACCAATACACCAAACTGGCTCTCAACAAGAGAGGTAAGCTATATTGAGAGGGTGTGACTAGCCCAAGATCACACCCAGCATGCTTCCAGGGGCAGAGTAGGGTTTCAAACCAGGGCCTCTCAGACCCTAGACCAGCACTCTAAGCCAAAAATGAATTCCGCTGGACATGCCACATCAATGTAGACATTAATCAGCCCTAAAGCAACAATACATTCTAGCTTCAAAAATAGAGCCTTGTGCTGCATCAGTGTAAAAACATCATTTGGGCATCATTTTTTTAAAAATATATTTACATTTCTCCTGTGTTGCAGGTAAAAGAAAAGTGAATAGCTAGGCTAGTTTACTTTCATCTCTTCTTCTCTGAATAGGATTCAAACTGCGTTTCCATAAACTCAGAACAGTTTTTCCCTGCCTCACAGACATGCTGCTTTGAAAAAGGAAGACTGTGACTCAGCAACAAAACACAAGCAGTGGCTGATATATTATCAATTAGTCTCAAGACTAAAGGAGATCATGAGCAGGGCTCATTTCGTATCAGGAGCTCCTTTGCATATTAGGCCACACACCCCTAATGTAGCCAATCCTCTAAGAGCTTACAGAGCTCTTCTTACAGGGGCTACTGTAAGCTTTTGGAGGATTGGCTACATCAGGGAGGTGTAGCCTAATATGCAAATGAGCTCCTGCTATGAAATGAGCCCTGATCATGAGTATTGAAGGGTGAGTTCTAAAAGATGCGACTCAATTTGAGCAGCTGATTATAAAACAAAAAGAGCATTCACTACAATGGATATATAAGATTTTATTCCAGCTAGAAATGGAAGATGAACAAGTAAAAAAATGTATGATTAAGTGGATGCAAAACCTTAAAGAACAGATATCAGTGCAACAAAGAACAGATCCATGATATCAAATTTACAGTCACACAGAAACGAAGAGAAAATTGGCACAAAATTTTTTCAGATGGTATATAAGACCAAAGAGCATTGAGAAAGCACATAAAACTACAAAGGAAAATGCTGGAAATGTCAAGAAATAGATGAAACCTTCTTTTATATGTGGTGATCTTGTAAAAAAGCAAAAAGATATTGGAAAGAAATATACCAAAAATTGCAGAATATATTAATGTTTAAATTCTCAGTGGAAGCCAAGAGCATGCTATTAGGTGTTCTGCCTAACAAATTATCAAAAGTTTTAAAAGAGCTATTCAAATACATGGTGACAGCAGCTAGAACTAATTATGCAGCAAAATGGAAACTAGACATTCATCCACATTTAGAAGAATGGGAAAATAAACTCGCTGAATATGCAGTAATGGCAAAATTAACAGCCTATTTGAGAAACATCTATTATAAAATTTGAGGAAAGATGGAGTGTGTATTATGTGTATTATGCTAGCAGGAGACAAAGTGAGAAAATATCATATGCAAATGTATAGTAATTGACGAAGAATTAAAATCTGCTCTTAATGTAATATCCTGAATATGAATAGGTTCTCTATATGAGATATATTATAGACTTTCTTTTATACCATGATATACTACTTATTTATTAAAGGTTCCATTGAATATGTAGAAGTATTGAAAAGATGTTATGTTGAATATGTAGTAATGATGAAACCAGTGTAGTCAAAACAGATTAGTTATGAAGTTTGAAATTGTACCCCAATAAGAATTATTGTATTTTATAGACTATCTTTAAAATTATAATGAAGGGTATGAAAGGGAAATTATTCTCTGTGCTATACATTATGTATTACATGATTGTCTTCAACAAATGTAATTATGTTGTATAACCCATTTTTTCCTTTCCCCCTTTTCTTTTCTGTACCATCACTGCTTTTCTAAAATAAATAATCATTAAAAAAGCACAAGCAGTTTATATTAGGCTCGTTGGACAGATGTGTTCTGCAACATTTGGTGAAACATTCCTAGTGCAATCCTGAGGATGCTTTCTTGTGAGTAGGCTCTGAGCAGAATTCTGAGTAGACCTGCATAGGATTGCTGCCTAAATGGAAGTTGTGTTTTTTTGTTTATAAACCACCATTTTCAGATCTTGTGAGCATTTGCTGCTGATTCCAATTCTCCCCCCTCCCCCAAAATAAAATAATTACGTGTTCCATATATACTTAAGATCCTGACGTGGATAGCCCTCACTAGCCCAATCTCATCAGCTTTTGGAAGCTAAATAGGACTGGCCCTGGCTAGTGATTGGATGAGAGGCCACCAAGGAATACCAGGGTCATGACACACAGGCAGGCAATGGCAAACCACCACTGAACATCTCTTGCTTTGAAAACCATAAGGGATCATCATAAGTCAGCTGTGACTTGACAGTACTCCTCACCTACCACCATATATTTGAAAGCTGGCTGAATTCGTTTTTGAAAACTCTGTTAATGATTGACAGTGGTCTGGTAGAGAAACAGGTTTTTCTCTTCCTTTGGAAAAAAAGTATAAACATTCTTTAAAGGAATTAGAAGAACTGCTTTGGATTGGTAGTTACAGATATTTCCTTCTTCAGCCAGGCAGCCCAACCCAGTATACAAGTAGAGGCAGAGTGGAATGGGGGGAGGGGAACTCATTTTTTTTTTAAGGAGAGAAAAGTTACAGTGAACACACATTCAGCCTGTGGACAGTGTATACCTGATTTTTCTTCATATGTGCATTGAGTAATTCTCATGTTATAGTCAGCACATGTATAGCTGAACATGTGACTGAACCCCACGTTTATCCAGTTAGTGGTCCCTGGCTTCATTTGTAAAGTGGTTTCACGGGCTAGGCTGGTCCAGGAGGAAGGAGTCAGATCTGGTTCGGGGGTCATAGCCAGAAGAGACAGAACAGGAGCCAAGTTGAGAGTCCAAGAGAGTGGTCATCTGAGTGGTCAGGAAGCCAAACACAAGCGAGGTTCAAGAACAGGAGCTGAGGACGGACGCAAGATCAGCATGGATGCAACTCGTTGCTTCCACAGAGAGCCCACTCCCAAACAAGAGCTATTTATTTATTTGATTTCTAAGCCGCTCTCCCTGCAATTGCAGGCTCAGAGCGGCGTACAAGGCCTCTGGCTGTGCTTTCCTGAGCAGCGGTGCTGCTCCTGTTAGTACTCAGGGCTCAGCACCCACCTTCCCTGCCAGCGTGCGTCTCAGTGATGGGTTGCTAAGTCCTTGCGGAGCCACTCCCTCAGCTGAGCCATCCACATAGGTAAATCCGACAGGCTTTCCATTTGTACCTGTGCCTCACTGGCTGCTGCAGGACCAGGTGTGGGGGTTACTGACTCGGGCACTGGTGGCGGCAAGCTGTCAACTCCCAAGGAGTCAGAGGGGCCAGCTTCCAGCTCTGGTGATGCTGGCAACTCCGGCTGCGCTGCCTGCTCAGGCAGGGGCCCGGTGCCATCGTTGCCACCCATGACAAATGGATGCTTGCTCCTTCTTACAAATGGATGTATGCACTTACAGATAGGATGTATGCTATAGGATTGCCAACATCCAGGTGGTAGCTGGAGATCTCCTGGGATTATAACAGATCTCCAGGAGAAAATGGCTGCTTTAGAAGGCAGACTCTATACCTCACTGAAGTCCTTCCCTTCCCCAACCTCACCTACCTCAAGTTCCACTTCCAAAATCTCCAGGTATTTCTCAACTTAGAGCTGGCAATCTTATGTATGCACATGTACTGTAACATGTGAACAGAGCTCATGACTGTGACTGGTACTCAAAAATTACGATTAGTTGAATCCAGCTATTATTTTTCACTCAGTCTTGCCCAGTTACTCTGCCTACTGTAGACTCCACCCTCAACATGGGTTTTGTCCATGCAACTTCCATGATCCCCAGGACAGGCTTTTTCAGTGGTCGTTGGGGACCCCACCTTACATCTTCCACCAGCAAAAACAAACAGACCAAAAAACTCCCCACAACCCTGGTCAGATCCAACCTAGTGTGTTGCGACAGATGATTTTCCTGATGTTTTTTACAAATAATCTTCAGGAGTACTTTCAAAACATAGCATAAGAAATGCCATTAAAGCAGATTATATACTGGCTTGCAGGCTCCGAGTATCAGGTGCCAGAACTCATGTAAAGCAGAGTCATTCAGTTCGAGGTCGAGGGTTCAGAAGTCAGGCAAGGTAGAGTTGTTCAGTCCAAGGTCAGGGGTCCAGAAGTCAGGCAGAGCCGGTGACTTAGTATCTATCATACATGTTGCATCCACACCTAACAGCCTCCCTTGGCTAGTTTTATAGCCCTAAGCCTGAGGGTCATCCTTGCAACCAGTTGCTCAGAAGCAATCCTGCAACTACTCATCTTTGTTATCAGTAAGCAGCTGGTGTTGGACCAGGAGATGTGCATTTTGCCTTCTTGTCCATAGCTCTGTTCTCAGCCTCTGTCTGCAGTGCTCTAAGGGTGTAAGTGACACTGGTGGGCTGGGTTCACCTGCTGAATCAGGGCTGGAGTGTGTTGGTAGTTCTGCAGCAGGTGTTGGCTGTGAATCCTGACAAGCCTGCAGCTCCTTTTCTTGCTGGGCAGCTTCTGTTAACTCAAGGCTTGCTACATGGGACTTCTCTTCTCCTGGGGAGTCCTCTGCTCCTGAGGAACCCTTGCTATCACTGAGCCCTGGCTGACTCATGACAGATGAGTTGTAGAAAGTGTCATCAAATCACAGCTTACTTACAGTGATCTTGTAGAGTTTTCAGTGGTGGTTTGCCATTGCCTGTGTCTGCATAGCAATACTGGACTTCTTTGGTGGTCTTCCATCCAAGTACTAACCAAGGCCAACCTTACTTAGCTTCCAAGATCTGGTGAGATTGGGCTAGCCTGGGCCATTCAAATACTAAAATGATTTCATGCATACAAACCTTATAATGAACAGCAAAACAACGCAATGTTTCACAAACAAAATGTAAAATATATCAATAAATCTATTTTTAACACCAACATTTCCAAAACACATATTTATTTATTTATTTATTTTTCATATTTATATCCCGCCCTCCCCGCAAGCGGGCTCAGGAAAAACTATAAGAACATAGGAAAAACTATAAGAAAACCACTTCTTTTAGAATATGTATTATTTTATTCACGGCAGTGTCTACTACTGTCTCACCTTTTGTTAAGAAACATGAGGTAAAAGATATCATTAATACCAACAAACAACTACTGGTGGAGTCCAGTTGCCAGGATGTGCTAGCCAGGCCGCTGCTGAACTGACAGAACTTCCATGGCTCCAGGCTAATTTGGAAATTCCTCTGGAGAGACACACTCCCCTTCTAGACCCTTGGGGTAACCATGTCTGAAATCTTGCCTTACCTTAAAGCAAGAGCTCTATACCTTGTTGAGCTTGCTGTGGGCAATTTGAAATTTTGAGAAACTGCAGTGGGCATCACCACAAAATGGCAACTAGGGGTGTTGGGTCTACCACAAAATGGGGGGGGGGGGGATGAAGGATGACAGAAGAAGCTTCTCCCAAATTAGATGTAAACATGATACCTCCTGGGCTCTTCTGAAGCACTTCTTAACTTAGGAGGTGAACAAAGGAAGACAGTTCATTTTTCTTTGTGAAAAATATGCTGTTTGGTTTCAGTTTCCAAAGAAAGAAAAAGTTTCTTAGCCCAGAGACATAAGAAAGTCTGTATCCATGGATTCCCAGGTCCCCCTGGCAACTGGTGAGGGGACTTACTGTCAGTAAGTTACCGACTGTGTGGGGAGACCTGGCCTGGTGTCGCAGTGACATTACCAATGTTGTGGTGATATCACAATCAACACACACCAGAAGTGACATCACCAGTGATGCAGGACACTGGCATTTGGGCAAAAACTCTGTTGTAGAACCTTTTTTTATCAATAAATTTTTGCCCAATCACCAAAATATGCTGTGTCGCCAGTGACATGATGCCGGAAGTGATGTCACCCCATCACCGGTGATGTTACTGCCATGCTGGGCGAGGCCTTTCCCCACTGTTGTTAAATACCCCTGCCAGGCAGCTGAGCAGCAGTGGTTTAGGAGTGCAGAATTCTCCATCCCCCACAGTCCTAGTCCATAGATAAGCTGAGGGTGTATCTCTCTGCCTCAACTCTCCCTCCCTCCTGCTTTAATTTCTCTATAAGTGTTCCCAGAATGATTTCCTTCCCACATGACTGAAGAAGTGAGCTCTGACCCATGAATGCTCCCACTGAAATAAATTTAGAGTCCAGTGGCACCTTTAAGATCAACAAAGGTTTATTCAAGGTATGAGCTTTTGTGTGCAAGACACACTTTTTCAAATGGGAGATGAGGTTCTAAACGTATAGACAGGGATTTAACAGCAAATTAACACGTAACATGATGATGTCTAAGTTATGCAAAGTGAAGAACTAAATAACAAGTTAAGGTCATAAGGTCAAAAGTTGTAAAGCAATAAATATGTCACAATAGCAGATAAATGTCTAAAGGTGTTTTTTCTAATTGTGGGAAGTAACAGAATCTTAATTATCTCTTCTCAGGAGTAGAGGGCATGCGGAGGGCACTTGACAGTATATTTTGAGCTGGATGCAATGTCAGCAGACATCCATTCAGTATTCTAATATACTGTTCTGAAAAAGAAATGCACTAAAATATAAAGGATTTATAGTCCTTGCTGGGAATCCATATATGAGGACTGAATGAGTTAGCATATGTAATAGGATAAAAAACTAATATCCCTGTTGAGTCCTGGGGAGGTTTAAGTGTTGTAATAACTTGTAATTCAGCAATTTCCCTTTCCATTCTGTTCCTGAAGTTCCTTTGTAATAACACTAATAAATGTTAGTTTTTAAGGGGCCACTGGACTTTGGTTGTGACGATCCCGCCTAGTATGGGCTCGGTGCTTTGCTCGACAGCTTGTAGGAAAGGATCCAAAGCTCCCCAGTTTTTTTCTATTCTATTCAAGACCCTTTGGATATTATCCCTAGAATCAAGATGCCCCTGGGTGACAGTAAACACACCAACAGGCACAATGGTGTCCATGGGTAACACCCGAGGGAATCACTATATGTTAAAGACTGACAAGCAGAGAACCAGTGCAGTGTAGTGTTTAGAGTGTTGGGCAAGGATCTGGGTGACCCATGTTTGAATCCCTACTCGTGCCATGGAAGTTTGCTGGTACACTCAGAGCCTGACCTGCCTCACAGGGTCGTTGTGATGATAAAACGGAGGAGAGGAGAATGTTGTAAGCTGCCTTGTGTCTGTAGTTGGGGAGAAAACTGTGGTATAAATGAAATAGGTGTTTTAAGAAAAGGTTTTTGGGACTCCCTTCATCAGATGCATGTAGTGGGTTCTGAAAGATGTGCTAAACCAGGCAGTTACGAAGAAAAAAGGATAAACATTTTGCATATGTTTGTGTGTGCATGCATGCACGCCTGATTAGGACCTGCTATGTGCATCTGTCAAAGTGGGCTGTAATCCTCAATGGTTCCTCTGTTAGTCTTCAACGTGCCTTCAAAGTGTGGCAGCAGACTAACACAACTACCCCACTGGAATTAGTGGAATCCCAGGTCCTCCCCCCCCCCCCCCCCATTTCAGCTCTTTTCCCCTTTCAACAGCTGGAGGCGGGAGGGGGTGCCAACAAAATTAATTTTCCCTTTGGCTTGCAAAAGAGCTTGATCTGGCTCTAGTCTTTAGCCTTTTGGAACAGATTCAGCTTTGGGGCGTTCAGCCACACTTGTTCTCCTCGGCATGTGGTGTGTGGAATATCACTTTGAAGCTTTTGAAACATTCATTAGGATACAAGGCTTTGTTGGTTAATGCACTGTTCTTGCATTTGTGAGATCTACTGAACTTGACGGTATCCCACCTTTCTGCCACGGGTGCTCAGCCTGGCACACATAAGACTTCTTTCTCCTCCTCCTCTGTGAGGTAGCTTAGGCTTAGAGAGACTGACTAGCTCAGGGTCACCTAGCCGGCTCACAGCAGCGCAGGCATTTGAACCCAGGTCTCACAGATCCTAGCCTGATGCTTTAAGCACTGCATCACACTGGTGCCCTGAGCCTGGCATACTCAGTGAAAGGCGTGCAATATTGCTGAAACAGCCTGATGCTATTATAAGCAAACTATGAGAGATTCAAAAACCCTTCTGAATTAAAATAGAACAAAGCAACCTCTCTTTAGCCGAGTGGTCAGCTAAAACAGGTGGATAATTTTAAAAAATCTAGATCGCCAGGCGTGATACTTATATGCAACCCCCCACAAAAAAAACCCCTTGAAGTGTGTTGGATAAGCAGGGTAGATCATAAGGCCATGGAAAATGGAGGACGTTGCTATATTTGATTTATTTTTGCATTTAGAGAGACACTGCCAGGCAGTGATTCAAACAATGTCTAGTGTTCATTAATCAGGACCCCTTTTGTCTATTTAAGAGGCTTACACAGATGAGCTATATATGTGATTCCCAGAGATACAAGCTGCACACATTTTATCCATCGAAAGCTTTATTTTCTCCCCACAATAGCTGAAAAACCATGTAACAGGACATTGGCTCAGAATGTTTCTCCATTAATTCCTTTGAGGGGTGAGTGTGTGTGTGTGTGTGTGGGGGGGTGATGTTGCAGCTCACATCTTGGTTGAATTGATCAGGCAGTTGGAAGAAAACTGCCTAGGAGGTTAAAACCAGGTGTGCGGCTGGCAGTCTCCCGGCTGCTTGCCAGCTCCCACAGAAGCAATCGCTCCTTTCAAATTTCACAGCCGCCCTAATCCTGGCTGCAGACAGGCATATTGCATAAGATGATGCTGGCAGTTAATATCCCATCACGTGGGACGGAGGCAGAGAAGGCAGGGTGATGCGATCTTATGCCATTCATTCTGCCCTCCCTTAATGTTTGGGTACCCAGTCCTGAAAACGATGGACTTTTCATCGTCGCTGGTTGTAGGGTTGGTAGCTCAATGCTATTTACAGCCACACACGAGCAATAGGGTTTACCTAAGGCTGCCATCATATGCACACATGTGCACCTGGGTCCTGGGAGGAAAACACAATTACTACTAGTGCATAGGGTTTGGGCTTCAGTCCTATGCATATGTAGAACTTTGGGGATAGATGCTGTTGGGTGGAACAATGAAATACTTAACTAGCATATTGGGAGGAGCGTGTGTAGTGAGTGACTGAAAAAAAAATCAACCTGAGGAGGGAGTGGGGCAAAGGGAGGCCTAGTCGTTGGTCTCTCCAAGGACTGGATTGCTGAAAGGCCTCAGCTGAAGTGGCTTTTGTGTGGTGTGGGCCCTCCCTTGATGGACAGCACTTCTTCTGGAGGTAGGGCTGCCAAGTCCCCCAGGGAGAGGGGAATCCCCCGCTATAGGGGTCCCCAATCCACCGGTCCAGATTTGGCCAGCAGGGGGAACCCCACCACCAAAATGGCCCAATCCGGCCGACTGCCCAGCATGGGTGACGTCACCACGCTGGGCACGTTGCTGAGGCGACCCTCTAGCAATCACCCTAAAAAAAAATTAATTATTTTTTTAAATAGGGCGTTTTAGGGCGATTGCCAGAGTGTCACCCCGACAATGTGCCCAGCATGATGATGTCACTTCCGGGTGACATTATCATACTGCGTGCGCACAAAGCCAGTGCACCAGACTCTTGAAACAGGAGCAGGACTCCCCCACTCCTGGAGGTAAGTGACTTGGCAACCCTATCTGGAGGAAGGGAGTCCCCAGACATATCTGACTTTGAACTGATGCTGATTGCTTCTCTCGAATGGTGAGGAGAGAGACCCTGAGAACTTTCCTTCCCACTGGAGGCCTACTGCTGAGGGACTGTGACTGGACCAACTCCAAGAAGAGAACAGTACTTCTGGAAGACTGACTACTGGACTTTTGGTTTGGGAAGGGAAAGAAGTTTGGGGGTGGGAAGTACAATACTCTGTGTGCAGAACTGTATTTTCCTTGTTGTAATAAATTGTTGATTTGCTTAAGCCAAGGTGTGTGAGTGGGAGGGGGCTTTAAGAAAGGAGGCCCTAAGTGTTGCCCTTATTTCCAACACCTGGGTTACACATACTTAACCTAGGAGAAAATCTCAATGAACACACTGGGATTTCTTTCTGGGCAAGACTGGCATGTCCATTTAGCATCCCTGGGTGATCAGCGGTAGAGGGGCACAAATCAGGCCTGTAGCCCCCCACCTCAGATAGCCATGGTGGAGTCTGCTGCTCCCCTCCCTCTGTTGGGGCAACGGGGGCAGGCCTGGCCCTTTTCCTCCTCCTCTCCATCCCAGGGAGCAAAGAGGATGGGAAGCTGCTCCAGGTGTTGTGGCTAAGCAAGAAGGGTTGGTTTTGGTAGACGGGGTCTGGAGCACAGGAGCTGGGGTAGGGATACCAGGCTTTCCTCACATCCTGTTTGGGGAGTAGATGTGATGTCATGTGTCACTGGCTATCACTTCCAGCCTGGGCCCCAACCAGAAAGCTCCTGAGGTACCTATCTCTTGCCCAAGATTTTCTGGTTCCTTCTCTGAGCCTGACTCACTGGGTGTCGTGATGGTTGCCTTGGTGGGAGTGTGGGTGGGAGAGCAGGCAGTAGCTTCCCTGTAGTGTACTTTGTTACTATGCTGGGGGCAGCCAGGGTGTGCAGTGGCTTCTCTCTGAGCCTCGGTGTCTGTGGGGGGTGAGTGGTCACTTCACTGAGGTGTGGTGGAATAGTACAATTTTATTCATCACCTAGGGCACCAGAAGTCCTTTGGCTGAGCATTCTGTTTTTGAGTAAATGAGCTTAGGCTTTAAGAACTGGGTTGACAAAATCAAAATAGCAAAAAATAAATAAAATCCTCCACTGAATGTTAGACACACACCAGCCAGATAAAAATGTACACTGTCACTCATCTACTTATTTTATTTTATTTTAAGCTGTGCCCTAGCCAATTCCCTTGGGTCTTGGAATGAGTCATACCAATTTTAAAAACATGGCACAGCAAAAACTAAAAAAGGAGGAAAATCACCCTGTTCTTGCTGAAATCCTGCTATCAAACCTGGCCAGCTGCAAACAGGGACAAATATGACTTCTTAAAAAAAAATCTGGCTGTTTCCTGTACATCCAGGACACAACCACCACCACCACCCTTACACTGTGGTGCAAATCTCTGGTTTACCAAAATATAGAAGAACACGGCAGAAGAAGGACGCAGAGGCCACAATGTAGAGCTAGTGTACATTTCAAACCCTCCAGGCCATGAACCTGCTATTGATTTATTTAGAATATTTCAAGCTGCCTCTTCAGAGTCCTGCTTAAGGCGGCTTAGAATTAAAAACCACTGCATAACACACACACACTGGCCATTCAAAAACAAGCCACTTGGCAGAAGTATTATAAAACAATCTGCAAAACAGAAGCAGGCCATTAAAAAGAGCATAAGATAAAACCCCTAATTAAAAGCCTGGGTATAAGATGAGATTGGATTTATACCCCACCTTTCACTAACTGAAGGAGAGTGGCTTACAATCTCCTTTCCCCTCCCCTCCCCACAACAGACACTCTTAGGGTTGCCAAGTCTGGGTTGGAAAATACCTGGAGACTTTGGGGGCAGATCCAGGAGAGGGCGGGGTTTGGGGAGGAGAAATGCCTCAGCATGGTAGAATGCCATAGAGTCTACCCTTCAAAGCAGCTATTTTCTCCAGGGGAGCTGATCTCTCTCAGCTGGAGATCAGTTGTAAAAGTGGGGGATCCCCAGCCCCCACCTGGAGGCTGGCAACCCTAGACACCCTGTGAGGTAGGTGGGGCTGAGAGAGCTCTTTCAAGAACTGCTCTTGAGAGAACAGCTCTGAAAGAACATATGACTGACCCAAGGTCACACCAGCAGCTGCATGTGGAGGAGTGGGGAATCAAACCTGGTTCTCCCAGATTAGAGTCTGCATTCTTAACCACTATACCAAACTGGCTCTCAGTAAAATAGATGTGTTATGAAAGAAAGTCAAGTAGGCACCAGGTGAGCCTCAAGGGGGGCGGGTGTTCCAAAGGCAAGGTGCGACAACAGAGAATGCTCTGTCTCTAGTCAGCTCCCACCTCACCTCTGAAGGCAGGGGGCACAGAGAGCAGAGCTTGAGAGGCTGATCTTTACTAGAGGGCTGGGTGGTATGGGAGGAGACAAGCCTTCAGGTGCCCTGGCCCCCAAGCCATTTAGGATCTTGAAGGTATGAACCAGCACTTTGAATTGTTCATGCAAACACAGGGATAACTAGGGCAGATCTTTCGGCACAGTAGTGATACATTCCTTGTAACCAGCCTCTGACAGCAGCCTGGCTGGCACATTTTAGACCAATTGAAATTGCCAGACTGATTCAAAGGCAGCACTTGGATGTGCTCAGATCATGGATCACTGTGGCCAGACTATGCTTTCTGAGGAATGGCCATTGCTGGTCAGAGCTGATAAAAGGTGCTTCGTCCCACAGAGGAGACCTCAACCACTAGTAGGCCAGGATCTAGTAGCACCCTCAAGCTACAAACCTGCTCCTTCAGGGGGAGTACAACCACCCCCCTCCAGGAAAGGCTGGCTTCGCAGTCCCCAAACAGCTTCTCCAGTGACCAACAGCACCTCAGCTTTGTCTGGATTGAGATTCAGTTTATTGGACCTCATCCATCTCATTAGCTTCTCCAGGCACCTGTTCAGGACTTCCATCCATGGACCCACCTGGCTTAGCTGTTAAGGAGAAACAGACATGGGTGTAATCCACATATTGGTGGCATCATACTGCAGATTCCTGGATGACCTCTCCCAGAAGTCTCATATAGATGTTAAATAGCATGGGGGATAAAATGCAACCCTGTGGGGCCCATAGTATAAATGTCCCATGGCTGAACAGCAGTCCCATGGCATCACCCCGTGGAATCAGTCAGGTAAGAGCAGAATTACCAAAGCATGGTCCCCCCTACTCCCAGCCCAGGCACCGTCTCCAGAAAGATACCGTGGTTGATAGTATCAGAAGCTGCTGAGAAGTCCAGGAGAATCAACAGGGAGGCACTCCCTCTGCCACTCTAAGTTGGCAAAGGTCATCAGTCAGGGTTACCAAGGCCATTTCCCTCTCAAAGCCAGACCCTGAATCCTAAGCTAATGCTGCACCAGGAAGCCTGGGGAGCAAACCTGGGAGAGAGAGAGCCAAGTCTCTCTCTCTCTGAACCAACCCAGGTCTCCATGATACATGTCCGATGAATCCCATCTTCAGCCAGTAAGTCCACGGGCCAGGAGGGACCTGGACAGCCATGATCACTGAAAAACCCTCTAGCCTCTTCCACTGAGGAGTGATAAGGGTAAATCGGCTGGCTCGGCAGTTGGTTGCCTTCCTCGACCGTGACAACCTGGCTGCAGTGATCCATGCAACGGTCACCTCAAGATTAGACTACTGTAATGCTCTCTACATGGGGCTGCCCCTAGTGCAAACCCGGAAACTGCAGCTGGTGCAGAATGTCGTGGCCAGGCTTCTGATGGGTCTCCCTAAATGGGAGTACATCCAACCTGTGTTGAAGGTGCTGCCCTGCTGCTCATATTCCACTCATGGTCCACCTGTACCCCAAGATCTTGTTCACACACACTGCTACCTAGAAGTGTATCCCCCCATCCAGTATGCGTGCTCCTCATTTTTGTTACCCAGATTCAGAGCTCAACACTTACCCTTGTTAAATTATATTGTGTTTGGATGGGAAGTCCCCGGAGGCCAGATTTATCCCTTGAGCATCAGTACTTATCCCTATAGTATTCCTATGCTGCATCAATATGAGAAAAGGACCTATAAGCTGAGTTCAGCTATCACAAATAAAGGCCCTGGCTGCCTATAGCACATTGAATCCGCTTACCTTTAAAGCCCTATATGGCCAGGGTCCAACATACCTGAGGGACCGCCTTTCCTCTATATTCCCCAGCGAGCACTACAGTCCAGGTCACAACATTGACTTGTGCTCTCAGGCCCCAGGGAGGCCAGGCTCATGGTGACTAGGGCCAGGGCCTTTTTGGTGGCGGCTCCTGTCTGGTGAAACAAGCTCTGGGACGAGACCAGGGCCCTGTGGGCCTGCAAGATGGAGCTCTTCCCCCAGGCTTTTGACTAGGAGCTGCTACCAATACCACCTACCATCACTATTGCCATCTGTGATGAGGGTCTGGCCCTGGAAGAAGAATGAGCCATGAAACTGCAGAGGGCTGGAATTACATCTAAACCAGGACCCAGTGTGCCATCTGATAAAGGGAAATCGCTAGTGTGCCATCTTGACTGTGAGCACTTTCTTATAAATTATTACTGTTGTTGGATTGTCTTAATGTGTTTTAAACTGTTTTATGTGACTTAGGCATAAGTTGCCATATTGCTGTGAGCCGCCCTGAGCCTGTCTGCGGGGAGGGCAGGATAGAAAATCGAAATAAATTTTTAAAAATTCAAAAATAAATGTACTAATTTACTTGCAATGGAATAGGCTAGAGACTTACTTTAAAAAAAAAAGGCTGAGACTTCAGTGGTTGTGCCACTACATCTTTAGGATGCTGGTTCATAATAGCAATTGCTGATTTTTTTTTTTAAAGGCTTCTGGTGGCATGGCATGGAACATGGTGGCCATGGCTGCATCAAAAGCCAACGGTGCTATATTTATTTATTTATGTATTTATTTATTTAGATTTATATCCCGCCTAACCAACATAGTGGCTTTATACTTTGCACATGGTTAACAAGGAATGCAGAAGCAGCCTGTCAAACAGACCATCTAACGGATCACCGAAAAATAATTTCATCTGCAACTTGTGAACAAGATGTGAGCTTGGCTAGTGGGTGTTTGAACATGATATGGGCGGAGTGCTATTTAGCTTGTTGTGAAAACTAACCAGTCCATACTCATGCAGGCTGGGAAATGGTGCAGGAATGAAGGCTGAAGCTTCCACACATGGTAGATGCACCCTGCGTGGACTCCATAGCTAGATCTTTTTTTCTCCTCCCAAGGCCATATTTTAGTGCATAAAATCTGGCGCTTTCTCTAGTCCCTGAACACCGGAAGATGCCCTCCCCAGATTAGGAGGCATTGTCTACAAAAGGCAGGTGAAAGTTTATTGGACATGTGGCCACAAACTCCCTAATTAATCTTGCAAATGTCAGAGTCAGCTGGAAGTAACCAGGCCCGACAGTTCAAGGGGTAATTAATTTGATCACTGATCTCTTGTGTTGCTTTCCCTTCAGACTTCTCCTTTTCCTGTTTTGCTACAGGGTTATGTTTCACAATATGTATGCATGCCTGCTGGTGTGAAAAGAATAACACTGAAGTCTGTATGTAAAGCACTGTCAAGTTGGGTCACCCTGTACTGCTGGTGGCAATCAGAAGAACTCCCTTGGTGGATCCTGACTTGAAGGGAAAACAAAACGTACTGCGAACTCAAGAGTTAGCCTCCAGAGAGTAGCTCCGTGTAGGAGGATGTTGTTGAGTACCTTACAAAGGCAGTTTGTTATATTTATCAACATGGAGAAAGGGGCAGGGCAGCTCTACTGATTCTGCACAAAGGATGTGCACAGACATTTTATTCTGTTTGGCTTCTTCTGTTTTTTAAAATTCCACTCGGATACTTTGATGTCATTCTGTCACATCTTGGTGGTCCACTAATTAGGTTGGTAGCTGTTTCCATTAGTTTTATGAGGAAACACATTCTAACTCGGACTGAGCCATGACTCAATGACAGAGCATCTGCTTTGTGTGCAAAAAGTCCCAGGTATAATCCCCAGCATCTCCAGTTAAATGATTTGGCAGAGTGGGTGATCTCCCTGAAGCCCTGGAGAGCTGCTGCCAGTCTGAATAGACAGTTCTCACCCTGATGGAGCAAAGGTGTGATTCAGGACAAGGCAGCTTCATGTGTTCATGAATAGTTACACTACTCTTGCATCCACTCCCCTCCTAACTCTAATCAGGGGTGTAGACTTTTTAAATCCCCGGGGGGGGCGGGGGCTCTCCCGTGTGCGCGCGCAAAGCGCGCGCACGCGCTCGGGATTATGTCCCCGCTGCTCTCCCCCCCCGCCCCAGGGAGCCGCGACCGCCGCTTCCCTCCCCCGGGCAGCCGGGCCATGCCCGCCCGCCCGCTCGCTGGCCGCGCTCCCCGCCCCCCTCCCTCCCTCCCTCTCCCCGCTCACCTCGGGCGCCGGCTGCTGCTGCCGCCTGCAGCCGGGGGCTGGCGCGTCGCCCTTGCGGGCCCCCGGCTCCCGCTCCGCCTCGCGCTCGGGGCGTGCGGGGGGGGGCGCAGATGAGCGCCGCCTCTCTCCCCCCCCCGCCGCCCCAGGGAGGCAGGAGAGCAGGCCGGGGGTGGGGGGGAAGGAGAGGCGGCGTCACCGGTGGGCGCTCCATTTTGCCGGGGGTGGCTGAGCCCCCCCCGGGAAATTTCGGGGGGGGCTCGAGCCCTCGAGCCCCCCCGTAGTTGACGCCCATGACTCTAATGCAATTCTCAGGAATGACGCTGCTCACTCAAAGAAGCCTCCCCATTCTAGAGGCAATGAAAGACACAACACATTTCTGGCTCTAACTCCCCCACCATCTAGTAGGAGTTCAGTTCTTAATGACTAAAGCCCTTGCCCGAGGAATCCCCCCCTGCCCAATTGCACACAGAGGGGAGAAAGTGCAAGCCTTTAAGTTCTCCCTCCACACTGCTGACTTCTGCAATTCCCTTCTCTCTCCCTTTCTGCTTGTCCCAGATACACCTGGACCTTATCAACTGCATCAATTCATGAACCCTTTTGTCCCTTTTCAGTTCTTCCCCTCACCCCCTTTCACTCCTGCTTATTCTCTCCACAATCTACATGCAACCACACTTGGGGAAATAGAGTGGAGATTTTGTTCCTACCAGAGAATGGTCTTCTCTTGTATTTTGATTCCAGTGAAACATTTGTGGTGAAATACTTCACTCAGTTTGAGAGAACCACGCTAATGTGAACTTCCTTCCTAGTTTGCTGGACAAAAGCTGCAGAACAAGTTTATCTAGTAAACCTCCCACTGGGAACAAAGGGCTGGTTGGAAGAATTACCGTTAATATATAAAAAAGGGCTTTCTGGGTCTGTGTAGTGAGTAGTGTCTTCACTAGAGGCCCGGTGAATATACTTCCTCTGTCTAGAATTTCCCACTGGGGTGAGTGAGGAGTCTGAACTGTCTGATACCTAGGGTTGCCAGGTCTGGGTTGTGAAATACCTGGAGACTTTGGGGGTGGAGCCAGGAGAGGGCAGGGTTTGGGGAGGGGAGGGGAGGGGCCTCAGCATAGTACAATGCCATAGAGTCGACCTTTCAAGGTAGCCATTTTCTCCAGAGGAGCTAATTGCTGTCAGCTGGAGATCAGTTGTAAACGCGAGGATCCCCAGGCCCCACCTGGAGGTTGGCAACCCTACTGATACCCCTAAGAAGAAGAAACAATTCTTTAGTTAAGGGAATTATAGGACAAGGTGCTGAGAGACTTGGGATGTGGAGAGGGCAGTTAGTTTCTGGCTCTTTACTGAGCTAGGAAAGAAAGACACACGACTTCAAGAATATGACCTGGACATAACCAGCACAACCCTCCCCCCCAAAACATGGTAACCTTAAGTCTATTCTGCCTATCTCTTAATTTAACATCATGTAGAAGACTGAGTTTAATATGATACTTTAAAAAAAATATCCTTTACTCAGTCGTTATTAGACTTTCTTTTCTTTTCTTTTTTTGCTATGGGTTAGATCCTGTCAGCTTTCTGCTGGTAGAAACTGAATGTTCCTGACTTTCCCTTCCACTAACAGCTGCCTACAAAAGCCTATGCCAAGGAGTGGAGATAGACAAAAAAACTATGCCGGATGGGCAGGGTGTTGCCATGAGGAGAGGAATCAGAAGATATATCTGCTTCTCCATCTTGTGCCAGAGGAAAATTGATAGGATGTATGTTTTCCCACTCTGTATCCCATTCTGTAATCAATGCACTTAATTACAAGTAAATGGGGGGGGGGGGGGAGAGTTGATTTGGTTTCCATGAAATCGGTGTCTCATACTGGTCATTGTGCCCCATGTAATAAGCTAAACTTGGCACGACAATAACCCAGGTGTAAAGAGAATGTGGAGAAACTTTTGCCTGTCTTTTGAAGTACTTATTTTCTAAGACTCTATGCTCAGAGTAAGTTGGATTAGATGCCCTATCATCATTAAGTGAATGAACGTAGTTGGAAGGACCTGGAAGAAGAACTAGAAAATATAGATATCTGTTTCTGGCTGCTGCTGGTAGCTGTTAAAAGATCATATTTCTGATTAGAGTAGTAGAATGATGCTGGAGACAGGAAATACTCATTAGGATCCAGTAAATTTGGCCCTGGACCAGCTAGGTAAATTCCATACCCTTTGGCAGAACAGAGGTGCCTTTGGAGCACACTCTGCCACACCATCTACAGGAGGTTGCTTTTCCACTTTCCTAGCAAGCCTCAAGACAACAGGAGGCATCTGAACCCTGCTAGACCACATACCTTCAGAACTGAGATGGCCCTTTAAACTCCAGAATTCCCTTCAAGGGATCATGTAGCACTTGAGACACATGTGCCCTGGAGGACTACTTAAGCCCTCATTCAAGGTTAGGCTTCTGCTGGCACAACACTGAACTTTTTGTGTGCTTAAGTCTAGTCCCTTTGGCTTTGACTATCTGCAGATTAGTGTAGACTTCTGCTGTGGCTCCCTGGTTTGCACTGCAAAAGCCATCCTAGAAACCAGCCACTGCTTAACTGGCTGCCCCCACAAGCTGTTGAGGAGCCCGAGGGCTTGCTTGAAGAAGGCATAATGCTTTGCAGCAGGACAAAGCACGGGAAGCCACAGAGGACCTCTCTTTGCTCACCTGTACAGTTTATGAAAAGGAAAAATACATCCATCAGCACCCCTACTTTACACCTGCCAATGAATTTGTGCATAATTGGTTCCCCTCTGGACTGCTTTTAGACAAAGAGGAAGACCTGCTTCTTCTCTTGTCATTCATAGGTAACTGTGTTTTCTTCTGTTTATTTGCAAGAGGGTGGAAGTCCAATAGCTTCGCTGTGCAAATCAGACAGGCTGGCTATTCCTGGGGAGTACAGCCAAACCAGACTCTGGTTCTTGACTTGCTCTCAAGCAGTGCAGCAGCCCTCCCTGTCTTTCCATAGATAGAAACAAAGCCTTGGCCTATTTACTCAAAGGTACCAGATATTCTTCAGGCTGCCTAGGGGAAAGGGAATTAAATTAAGGCCAAAAAGGCCCTCCTCCCCATCTTCTGTAATGTTGCCATTGGCTGCCCGGAATTTATTTGCCTACAGCTGCCACTCAGTATCTACAACTGATTCAACAAAGCACACACAGAGTTATAGAGCATGAGTGTTTCCCATATCAGCAATGTGATTGCTATTTCCAAAAACAGCATCGCCCATGACACTATCTGGCACACACACAAGACTGACTCCCAGTGCAGTCCTAAACAGAGTTACAGCATTCTAAGTCCACTGAAGTCACCCAAAGAGTTTAGAAGCATGTAACTCTTGTTCAAGTGCAATCTTAACAATGTATTTCTTGCACTCAGGGGCTGGCAGAAGTCCTTACAAGCATGATCAGAGTTTTTGACCCCACAACAGCTAGAGCTGAACTGAAGCTATTTATAAGGGTTAGTTACTGCAACTGTAGCTGTGGCCTGAAGTCTGCAGGCACCTTGAGCAGGATATTGTCTAGCATCCTGCAAAGCCTCTGTTTGAAGCTTAGTCTTATCATACCCCGTGGCCAGAAGACTCTGCCTTGTGAGCTGAGCTTCTGCCCAGGCTTTGTGACTTCTCCACTCCTGGAAGGGTTGCCAACCTCTAGGTGGAGCCTGGAGACCTCCCGGAATCACAACTGAGAGTCAGTTTGGTGTAGTGGTTAAGTGCGTGGACTCTAATCTGGTTTGATTCCCCACTCCTCCACTTGCACCTGCTGGATGACCTTGGACATGTCATAGTTCTGGCACAGCTGTTCTCTCAAGGACAGTTGTCTCAGAGCTCTCTCAGCCCCACCTACCTCAGAGGGTGTCTGTTGTGAGGAGGGAAAGGGAAAGGAATTTGTAAGCCACTCTGAGACTCCCTTGGGTAGTGAAGGGTGAGGTATAAATCCAATCTCCTCTCCTCCTCCTCCACAAGTGATCTCCAGACAACAGAGGTCAGTTCCCCTGGAGAAAAATGGCTGTTTAGGAGGATGAGCTCTATGACATCACATCCTGCTGAGGTCCCCCCTCCCCTCCCCTCCCCTCCCCAAACCCTGCCCACTCCAAGCTCCACTCCCAAAACTCTAGCTTCTGGGGTTCTGGAGGTGACAGAGGGGTCCATGGCAATAGATGAATCTCCTCAACTTCCCTATACACTCCAAAAATTCAGAATGGAACTTTCAAAGTTTTTCAAATTTTACTTTTGAAAATCAGCTTTAAGGCAGTGCTTTTGAAGGCCTCAGTTTTCACAAAAACAACTAGCTCTCTTTTCTCTGCTGGATTGTGACCAAATTTCCTAAATCTTACCTCTTTTTGATTAATGTTATGTCTTAACTTGCTAAATTCATTTGGTTGGGTTCTACCACTTTTTCTCATTGTCACAAAAACAAGGAGGGACTCGGGAGCCATTTTGACCCACAAAAAGGCTATGGTGGAGAATATGGAGGCTATGTTGACAAAAAGGGCTAGGGTTACCAGCTCTGGGTCGGGAAATACTTAGATATTTTGAGGGTGGAGCCAGAGGAGGGCGGGGTTTGAAGGGGGAGGGATTTCAGTGGCGTACAGTGCCATAGACTCCACCTACCAAAGCAGCCATTTTCTCCAGGTGAACTGATATTTGTCACCTGGAGGTCCATTGTAATCCCAGGAGTTCTCCAGCCACCACCTGTAGGTTGGCAACCCTAGGTAGGGCTGCAGTGTGGAGAATTGTTGGGCAGGATGTCTTCTCCTCTCTCTTATCCTGGAAGAAAAACTGGTGGGATCCAACCCATTTTAAATATATATATATATATTGGTGTTTTTAATTCTTAAATCGAGGAATATCAGTATGTTTAAATGCTGGCAATAGGTAAGAATTTGAATATGAATTTTTAAAAAATACACAATCAAGCTAGAAATATCACACACACAATGATTACAGCTCTAATTTAGAGGGGACAACCAAAACACTATAGCATTTTAAATAAGCACAAATGCTGTTTATTCAAGGTTACTCTGACATACAGCCACACAAATACGGAGCCATATAGTCTGAGTAACTGGTAGTTTTGGATAATGGCAGATTCACCGCACAGGAGTATAGTTTGTGTATGCTAGACAAAACCCTGGGTGAATTACACTGAATGATGTCACCTGTTTCCTTGGAGATCCTTTGTAGTTTTCATTTCTTTTCACCTGCTCCTTTCCTTGACCCCACAATTCACGCTTTGCTAATGAATGTTACTTATCTTACACACTTCCCTTAGCCAGGTGTGATTTACAGAGCTAAGATCTATTACAGGAGCATCATTAATAAAGTCTTGCAGTTTTGATTTGAACAGAGAACTACCATTAATGGATTGGCACTGTTTAATTAACACTATTGAGCTGATATGGCAGTCTCAGAGAAAAGAAGCTCTGCTGTGTACTCAAATGGCCGTATGCTGTGGCATCACATTGAGTGCTCAAAAGGACCAGGCATTCATTTAGAGACATGCTGGAGAATCTACCTATTTCTGCTGCTAAACTGTCACTAAAACCCTCATGTTTGCTCTGTTTCACTTCGGAACCCAACGTCAGAGCATGTTATGCTGTAGAAAAAACAAAGTCATCTTAATGCTTGCGTCCTGGCTCTGTGCCAACAAACCAGCAAAAAAAAAGGGGGGGGGGCTTGGTCCAGCACCCACAGAGGCCAAGCAGGGAGGCATGGCTTCCTTGCCAGCAGGAAAGCTTGAAGCTGTTCCAGCAGAGAGAAGGGTCTTGATGGCAGGCATTCATGCACCTGAGGGGCAGAATGATAGCTGATCTCCGAAAGAGAGATCACTTCCCCTGGAGAAAGTGGCAGCTTTGGAGGATGGAACCTATATACCACAGAGTCTAGGAGGAACAGAAATCCCTCTGCAGGTACTGCCCCCAAATCTCCAGGAATTTCCCAAGCCAGAGGTGGCAACCCTAAGGTGGGGATGCCCCGGAAGGGAGCAAGCCAAGCAGGTGGGTTGGCTTCAGGGCCGCAGGGTTGGCCCAGCAGAGGAATATGGCCATTAGTTTCTGAGCCCTAGCAAAGCACCGGTTGGGGCTGGATTTAAGGTTGCCAGATCTAGGTTGGGAACTTTTTGGAGGTTTTGTGGGTGGAGCCTGGGGTGGGCAGAATTTGGGGAGGGGAGGGGAGGGACCTCAGCAGAGTATAATGCCATAGAGTCCACCTTCCAATGCAGCTATTTTCTCCGGGGGAACTGAGCTCTGTGCGTTGGAGATCTGTTGCAAGGAGAGCTCCAGGCTCTACCTGGAGGCTGGCAACACTAGGCCAGGATTACTGAACTGTGGCCTGTTGGTCTTAGGCAGCTTTGACTTTAGTGTGGCTGTGGGGAAGTGGAGGGGGCCATGGTGGCTCAGTGGTTAAGACGCTGGACTTCAAACTGGAAGATCGGTAATTCGGCAGTTCAAGACCCAGGTGCCGCGTGACGGAGTGAGCTCTCATCTCTGGTCCCAGCTCCTGCCAACCTAGCACTCTGAAAGCAAGAAATTGCAAATAGATAAATAGATATCTCTTTGATGGGAAGGTAACAGCATTCCGTGCGCCTCGGTGTCTTGTCATGCTGGTCACATGAGCATGGAAATGTCTTCGGACAGCGCTGGCTCTTCGGCTTGGAAATGGAGATGAGCACCGCCCCCTAGAGTCGGATGTGACTGGCTTTCGAGCAAGGGAAACCTTTACCTTTATCTTTTATGGGGAAATAGAAATGACAACGGAAAAGATCAGAAAAGCCATCTGAGGAAGTAGAGGGAGAAGCTATATTAGAAATAAAGGAGAGTAGAAGAGCTCAGGAGCAGGACAAGGAGGGAAGCTGAAGTTTTGCCTGCATCCCTGGGAAGAAAGTAAGGCTGGGGAGAAGGTCAGCCCCCTTCTGAGCTGTGGTGGATGATGTTAACCACACCAAACCCCACTGACATACCAGGAAGGCTGAAATAAAAGAGTCTGGACTGTATTTAAAGGACCAGTTCCTCTTTTTGTAAAGCATCCCTACTTGGACGTTCTTCTACCACCAGAAGGTGTCACAGCTTGTCTGCTCTGGTTCCTTTCTATGCTTTAATAGCTAACTATGTAATTATGTGTTTTTCACCTCTGGCATTTGCAAGATACATAGCAGGAAATTGGTGCAATTCTCAGTTGCAGTGCTGGAAGCTTTTCTGAATTGAGCGGAGGCTGCTACCGTCATGTCATCACTCGCATGAGCACAATATTTCAGTACTGACCTTTTCTTGACTGGCTATCTTTTTTTTTTTTTGATCTTGCTCATCTTCCAAAGAACTCAACTGAGGGCACACAGCTCTCCCCACTCCCATTTTATCCTCACAACAACACAGGGAGAAAGCCACGTTAGGGTAAAATAAGTCATACGCCAGTGAACTTCAGGGCTTGGTGGAGATTTGAATGCAGGTCTCCCAAGTCTTAGGTCAGCAGTCCTATACATATAGGTCAATTTCACATTACCTCCTGTCATGGAGGAAACCAGTACAGAGACTGCTGTTTCACACAGCATTTCCCTTCTGGTAAGGAGCCATCTCTGAAGTGCTGTGGCCAGTGTTCCCTTTAAGCTGAGTTAGTGTGAGCTAGGTCACAGGTTTTTAGCCTCCCGCTCACACATTTTTGTCTTAGCTCAGGAAGGATGGCTCCAGAGCAAACTAATTTATGCAGTAGCCAAATCACTTACTCACAATTTTAATGCCAGTAGCTGACAAAGTAGAATTTTTGCTCACAAGACTCCACAGCTTAGAGGGAGCATTGGCTGTGGCCATTTCAAACTGTGCCACTTTCTTTTCCCGCCATTTTCCTTCGCGTGCACAATCTCCCTGAGAGGTTTTTTTGGGGGGGGGACATTTTATTGGGAGCGCTATGATGCTGATTTGACATCCTGTTATAGCGTTATAGTGCTCCCAATTGAACATTTTTTTTAAAAAAGAGGCGAGATTGCACTCTGGGGGGGGGGAGGGCGCGAACAACCCATCACTGGAGGAAGTGTTATGGGGCATTTTACACAGCCCACTGTAGTGATTCAGATCTGGAAGAAGGGATTGAAGACCTGAGGAAAGCAGTTTTTGTCAACAACGCATCAGACACGCTTCCCAAATGGGAAATAACCAGCAGGTTGTATGAACAGGTAAATATATTCCGTTAACAGCTGGTTACTAAAACAGGTCTGTCTGAAATGACAGGAAAAAATCGTTAGGAACCAGTTCCTGACTTGGAATAGATAGGCTGTAGGATTCCACACATTGTGTTGGCAAATCCTGGGAGATTTTTTTTTGGGGGGGGGAGAATCTGAGGATACTGGAGTTTGGGGAAGATGTGATGTTGGGAATACCAGCACAAGGCTGGCAATTGGTAGGAAACTCATCAGGAGGAGAACCTTGACAGCAATGTAATGGTGTCACCAGCGACACTCTAACATTCAGCCAAAACTCTATGGTTATGCTACAAGTGATGTCAGTGTGATGGGATGCTTATGATCACCCCTCCCATTCCTCCTATTTTCCTCCCACTGCTCAGCTAAGTGGCAGTGGGAAGGGTCAACTAAGGGAAGGGGGATCCCCCACCCCCCAAATGAGAACTTGGAAGCCTATGTGTTTTCACTTCTGGGTGACTCAGTCTAGGCTGCCTTCCCTAGTCTCTATGGTCTTTACCTAGAGCATCATTATGTGGAGGCCATTTTCTTTCCCCACTCCAGAATTCCTCTGGGGTAAGAAACTGGAGCTAGAGGTGAGTAATTCCCCACATCTGGCAGATAAATAGAAGGCCTAACCGAATGTTGGCAAAAGACAGTGTGGTGGAGATTAAATGGAAGGTGTGGAAAAACCTGACCATAAAATAGAGCTGGCCCAACACATTTTCAGGGTCCACATAACACCTTCCACAGTAATAAAAGTATGTAGATTGACAATTGTCTGCTTTTTAAGAGTACACCCAAATCTGCTACCTGAAGGTGTGGCCTCCTTCGGCCTAACAATAAAGTGGATCTGCTTTGAAAAGTGCCAGACAAGACAAAAACAAACAAATAAACACCATCCCAGCCAACCAAACCAAACACCACCACCCCCCGCCGCGTGCTTGTCAAGGAAGAACTTACAGATGCTGTAGGTATTTGTGTTAAGAATATGCACCTGAGATATGGGAGCATAGGGAGATGTAGACTGAAATGAAATATTCTTGTGTGGTACACCATTCAAGATTCCTTGTTTGAAGCAAGCTGTGGTTCCCTGTGGTGTATGAATGCAGGCACCCAGCTGAACCACAGTTTTTTTTTATCCCAATTGTTCCTGAATTAAATCATGGTTTATGACCCTTGATTGTGGGAAGGAAACAAATTCAAATCTAGCTAGGCATGTGCATTTGTATGCTCCTGGGAACTGGAGTTTTTTCAAACCAAGAATTCTTAACCATGCTCTGTGCAAGAAGAGAGAGAAAAACTCGTGCACATACCTCAGCTTAACCAGAGCTTGCTGTGATGTCTGAATACAGTCACTATGTGCTCAAAAATAAGACCCAGTGGGTTTAATGGAATCTGTTCCATAGTAAGTGTGGTTAGGATTGAAACTTTAGGGTCAAGCCACTTGTGGTGCTAGGGATCTAAGTTTGGATTTCTTTCTCCCTCTTTGGAGCTTAACGCTCCTGGGGAGGGCATTTCTGATCAAAGATCCAGCACAGAGGGAAAGAGTTAAGTCCTTCCTTCCTCAGCTTTGCAGCCCCAGTTCATAGTAGCTCTCATAACTCACCCCACAATTACTTTCTGAAGCAAAATTACACATCTAGGGGATCAGAAACCTGCCATGTGTGGTTTGGCCCTGAGCCCTTCTGGTATTCAAGACTTTAGAGACTCTGAAACGTTTTGGAGATATAAGGGCTCCAGAAAATACCAACCTAGAAGGAAAGCTACTTGGGCAGCAATATGAAAAGGTAGGAGGGGGATAGGGTTGCCAACCTCCAGGTGGTGGCTGGAGATCTCCCACTATTACAATTGATCTCCAGGTAACAGAGATCCATTCACCTGGAGAAAGTTGGACTCTATGGCAAAATTTGGAAGTTGGACTCTATGGCAAAATCCCCAAACCTACATTATAAGCTGCAGACTTCCTGTGGCCGGGACTTTCCTCACCACTTATCTTTCCTATTCCCTCAAGCTAACCCATTTTTCTGAGGAAGCCAAAATACTGCTAGCATATATTAACATTCTGGTTCATTCAGACTGTCTGTGTCAGAAGGCTTGTGAGATAGAAGTTGTTTGGGTCCCACTGCTGATACACTGCTTTTGTAGCTTCCTCTCTAATCATGGTTTCCTCATTCCTACCATTCTGGGAAGCCTATTTTAATACATCATTAATTTGCTTTGTTCCTGGAAAATGGTAGATTTTGCACATCCTGTGTGAAATGAGGTAGTGAAAACAGCACTACACAGTTAATTGGAGATCAGACCCACCTCAGGTGGTAGATTTCGGAGTTGTTTGTGGTGGAAGGGGGTGTTCTGGCTAGATTTTAAACTGCTGTTTTAAGTATAGGCAGTGTAGCTAAGTTAAGCACCAAATTGTCTTGGGCTTGTGTTAAACCATCATCTTATATTTTCCACTGCCGCAATGTCATTTACTTAAATATTGTGAATGCCAAGTCATGTCTGTAAACATTTCAATCCCTGTTATAAAAATTTGTCTCATCCACTTAAATTCAAGGAATAAACACACTAAGATTTGAGAAATTTAGGCTTCCTATTGACTGCTTTTTACACTTGTTGAGCAAAGGTCAGTGAAATAACCATTGCCCAAAGGGCTTCCCTAGAATTTCCCTAAATTTTAAGATAGCAAGAAAAGACTATTGATCTTTCTTCTTAAAGAAGTTGGCTGCTGTGTAGGTCTGTGTAATAGGGTTGCCATCTCCAGCTTGGGAAATTCCTGAAGATTTGGGGGTGGTGTGTAGAGAGGATGGAGTAAGGGAGGAGAGGGAACTCCAGGAGGGTATGATTCCACACAACCCAGCCCACCCTCCAAAGTTGCTATTTCCTCCAGGGGAACAGACCTCTATAGTCTAGAGATCAGTTGTAATTACAGGAGAACCCAACCCTATCTTGTGTTTTGGTAACCCTATTCTTACAAGGAGTGAAATGTGTGCCCAGTTTCTAAAATAGGCCTATGCAGAGGGCTGGAGTGGGTACCATTAGAAGGGGCGACCCTTCAAGTCCAGTAAATGTATGGATTTTTGAGGACAGCTCTTTTATCATTAAAAAGTCAAAAATTAGTGCAAATCTATTCATGTATTTATTTACCATATTTAATGTTCTGCTTTTCTCATTCAAAGTGGATTATGCAGTGCATAAGAGACATCAGTAAATTATGTACTAGGATTAGGGTTGCCATGTCTGGGCTGGGAAATACCTGGGGACTTTGGGGGTGAAGCCAGGAGAGGGCGGGGTTTGGGGAGGAGGGGCCTCAGCATGGTACAATGCCATAGAGTCCACCCTTCAAAGCAGCCATTTTCTCCAGGGGAGCTGATCTCTGTTGGCTGGGGAACTAGAGGCTGGCAAACCTAACTAGGACTAGGATTAAAGAAATCTGTATAAATATAGCATATTAGACATGATACAGAGTGCATATACAATGCAGAAAAATGTTATTACAGTAGAGAAAACAATGCAGTGACAACATGGTAAGATGTGCAGCGGAACGTCCAGTACACACTGGTATAGTCTGCAGTCCCTTTGCTTTCACAAAGCACCTTCCTGAACCAATCTGTTTTAGTATAGCCTTACTACTTACTCCTGAATAACTCGATTTCACATAGTTTGCAGGATGACAGAAGCATGGGAGCCCTCCTCAGACAGGCTACTGAGGGTCATGCACAGGTCATGAAAAAGACAAGAAATGTCCAGTAAAGGAGATGGCTGCGCCGAACAGAGTATGAGCAAAACAGGGATGCCTCCAATGTTCCCTCTAAGCTGTGGAGTCTTGAGAACAGAAATTCTGCTTTGTGAACTACTGGCATTACAGTTGTGAGCAAGCAATCTGGTTACTGCATCAATTAGTTTGCTCTGGAGCCATCCTTCTTGAACTAAGTCAAAAATTTGTGAGCTGGAGGCTAAAAAACTGTGAGCCAGCTCACACTAGCTCAGCTTAGAGGGAATACTGGATGCCTCTTGGCCACACTGTACATCAGAAGAATGGGGCTGGGGGGAAAGAAGCCTGAGTGGAATGCAAATCAGATGGGAAAACTGCTGCTAAATATTCACAACTAATAATGGACTCATTTGCTGTAGATCTTGCAAACAAAAGGATGGTTGCAGACTGAACCAGAGACCAAATTCTGAAGGCTCACCTACATGTTACACTTCCCTAGGGTCTGTTTCTGGGTTGGGTCAATAGAAATGGCCTGGGAATTCCATGCTATCCAGACACAGGTGGTCCCAATTTGGACTGAGAGCACAAAGTGGTAGGGATTAAGCAACCCCTCCACTCTTCCTAGAACCCCAGGGAGCCATTGTCTGCCCATCTGCAGAAACTTGATATGTAACACATCAGTACACATGTAAGTTTTTCCAGTAAGGCAAATAGCAGCTGCTAGGGATACCAGCCTCCAGGTGGGACCTTAGGATCCCCTGGAATTACAGCTCATCTCCAGACTACAGAGATCAGTCCCCCTGGAGAAAATGGATGCTTTGGAGAGTGGACTTTATCGCATTGTACCCACTGAAGCCCCTGTCCTCCCCAGGCTCCACCTCCAAATCTCCAGGAGTTTCCCAACCCAGATCTGGCAATCCTACCTTCCCCTATTCCCTGCTGGTGGCTGGGGGACATGGCAACCCTGCAGCTGCCTGGGTTGTTTGAGTTTGGGAAAACAGCAGGAGGGAAAAGGCTGAAGACCATGTCCACATGCACTGTGATCCTAGTCCAAGTTGAGCCCCCATGCATCTGAAAATTGAATTTTAAGAGTGAAAGATCTCAATGGGACTGGGGGTTTCAGGAAAAGTATACTGTGTCAATAGGCCCTTATACTTACAGAAAATAAGTTATAGCAGAGCGATATAATAGGTACATTTTATTTTTTCCCCTATTCCTCTCTAAGGCCGTGGTCACATGGCAAGGAAACTGTGAGATATGTCCTGCAGAACTACTACCAGGTTTTTTATTCCAGGATGGGGATGATCATACATCCCCCCCCCCGGAACCACAACCATTGCGGGTGCATTGTTCAGATAGCCACGCCACCATTTGGTCAACATGGCATGAAAAAATTTTTAAGTGCTTTGTGCATGCGCAGATGCGCATGGCCAAAGCCGCTGAACTTTTTTTTAACAAACCACCACAGCCAGAACATGCAGCCCCCCTCGGAGTGCCTGTCTCCCGGCCGGCCAAGGGATCATTTAAGATGTTGATAAGACCATCAGGAAAGTCTCATCCTCCCCCCCCCCCCCCCCCCCCCCACTAAGCCATGCTGCAGCACCCAGTATTGATCATTTGATTTTTTAAAAGTAAGTAATTTTATGAGCACCTCCTCATAAATATTGTTGTTTGCTCTGGCTGGCTCTCTGGCTGAGGGAGGATTTGCAATGCTGTTTCTGCTGCTTCTGCTGATCTGCTCAGATCGGCAAAAATGCAGACTTAAAGCACAACTACTGGAAAAGTACTTGATTTTCCCGGGGTCAGAAAACGTGGTAGGGACCCGGGAGCATTGCGGAAGTGAGCCCACTTTGGTGCGGGAGGTGGATCGGCCTGTCTGATCAGCGAATTTAAATGCGTGAGGGAACAGCAGTGAATCCCGATCTAAAGGACTGTGTGACCACAGCCTAAGACATCAAAACAATGTGGGAGCAAAATTTCAAAAGGAATAAAGGTGGCAGCATTATCATGTTATATAATCTGAGGGGCGAAAGAAATAGAATAGAAAAGACACTGGCAATTAGAAAACTAAAAACAAGATGTTTGTGTTAGAAGTGTTCCAGTTATTAACTACAAATATATTATATATTGTAGGAACTTGAGTAACGGGAAATGAAATATATGAATCTGAGTGCTTAAACAGAAATCTTGTGAGGGGGAAAATATCCTGTTGACTGCAGCCTGTTTTAGCAAATTCTATTTGGAAAATTAATAGACTAAACTCAGTGAAATAACTGTATTTTAAAAAAGCATAAAAGGCTGTTCGTATACCCCCTGAAGGTAAGAACATAAAACGCAAGGACAGAGTGACATAAAGGCATGTGGAAAAAGAAATATGAGGAGGAAATTATACATATTTTAAAAATACATTACAGAAAGCTTTGAAACTAGGGTTTTAACAAACACTGACCATTGTTGAATGATATTTATCCAAACGAGTCTTTACCCATGGGCAAGCTGATCTTCAAAGAAATTTTGAAGTGTGTCCATAACCAAACAAAATATGAATATTATAATAATGATTTTAACGAATGAAACAAAAATATGGTAGAATACCACTGGAAATCAATTACAAATATGCAGTTGGATCCCATGAGTCCTTTCGACTAGCACTGTTTTCCTCTGGTGCAAGAGCTTTTATGGCAACCAAACAGCCTGTTCTTTTGGTGGTATATTCCGTTGGTGGTACACACAATGACAACATACCACCACCAGTGGAACAGACTGGTAGAATCCAGCCCTGGAAATGTTCTTCCTTCCTTATATGTGTCCAGTGAAGTCAATGGGCTCTGCTTGGGATTGCACTAAAGATCACATTGCTTCCTTTACTGTTCTTCCTTCCTTATCTATATATCTAATAGCGAAGGGGGCCCCCCCTGTGCGGATATCTAAATCCGAGCTAGGGGGGCCTTGGGGGGGGGAGAGGTTTTCCTACACACAGGGGGCACTCCTACCGTGTGCAGAAAAATCCGAAAAGTTAAAAAAACCCTTCAGGGACCATAGAATCCCCCAAAATACCTTTTGAAATGGCCTCAGCTCCAGGCGTCAACTGTGAGGAGATTAGAATGTTCGGGGGAGGGGGGGAGGTTCCAACTGTTTCTGTCAGTCAAAGGCAAGGATTTTACTGGCAGCAGTCTAGGGTTGCCAAGTATCCCCCCAGCCACCAGCAGCGGATCCAGATCCAGGCTGGGAAACTCCTGGAGATTTGGGGGTGGAGTCTGGGGAGGACAGGGACCTCAGTGAGGTACAATGCCATAAACTCCCCCCTCCAAAGCATCCATTTTCTGCATGGAAAGTTATCTCTGTAGTCGAGATGAGCAGTAACTCCAGGGGATCCCCAGGTCCCATCTGGAGGCTGGCATCCCTAGGCAGCACCCTCTGTGTGACTTGATACCACCTGATTTGCATGACTTAATTAGGCCCAGCTGTTTTGCTACAGTTCATCAGCAGCCACCGTATGAAAGCCATTGTGGTGCAACAGTTCGAGCTTCAGACTGGGATCTGCGAGACCCAGGTTCAGATCCCCATCTTGCAGTGGAAGCTGACTGGGAGATTTTGGACCAGTCACATACTTTCAGCCTAACCAACCTCACAGGGTTGTTGTGCAGATAACAAAGAGGAAATAATAATGTAAGCTGCTTTAGTCCCCATTGTGGAGAAAGACTGTAATTTTCCTAGGTAGAGGCTGCAGGGGAGGGAGGTGGAGATAGAAAGCTGAAGACAGATAAAGGTAGGTTGGCTGTTGGGTGGGAAGGAAATAGGGTTGCCAACTCCAGGTTGGGAAATTCCCAGACATTTGAGAGGTGGAGCCTGGGGAGGGTGGGATTTGAGGTGGGAGGCAGAAAGAGAGAGAAAGAGTGATGAGGTGGGGAGGCAGAAAAACAAAGGGAATGATGACAGGTCAGAAAGAGAGAGGAAGTAACATACATGGAGGAGAGCGAGAGAGTAAGAAAGGGGGGCAGAAGGGAGAAAGAGTGTGAAAGAGGTAGGGGGAGAAGGGAGGAAGCAAAGGTGTGAGGAATGGGATAACTATCCTGCAAGTTTCTTGCAGGTCTCCACTTGTATATGTCTATTGAAGTCTTGAAATATATAAGGAAGGAAGAACAGTAAAAGAATCAGGATTTTGTGGCTTGGGGGACAATTTTTTTTCCCTGGTGGGGCTGTGATTATTTGCCACAATGAAAGGGAAGTGATGCATGCCCCTCTCCCTCCCCTCCTGCAAGATTTAAATGGCCCTTCAGCTGATCAGCAGGTAGCTGGTGGCCTGCTGATCAGCTGGAGGGCCCTTTAAATCTTGCATGAGGGAAGGAGAAGAGCATGCACTACCCCCACTTTTGGGAAGAAGCAGGGGGCCTTGAGGAAGAGGGGGTCCTTTAAGGAAGGGGGCAGAGCCCCAATAGCCCCACCAAAGCTATGGGCCAGAAAGGAATCAATTTGATTTCCAGTGCTATCCCAAGCGGAGCACATTGACTTCAATGGACATGTATAAGGAAGGAAGAACAGTGAAGGAAGTATAGCATCACAGAATCATAGAATCACAGAGTTGGAAAAGACCTCCAGGGTCATCTAGTCCAACCCCCTGCACAATGCAGGAAATTCACAAATACCTCCCCCTCCACACCCGCCATGACCACTGTTCCATGCCCAGAAGATGACAAAAAACCTCCAGGATCCCTGGTCAAACTAGCCTGGAGAAAAATTGTTTCCTGACCCCAGAGTGGCAATCAGCATTTCTCTGGGCGTGTAAGAAAGGGCCGCAAGAACTAAGCACTGAGGCAACCCTTCCTGCCCTCCCTCTCATGATCTGCCTAAGTTCATAGAGTTGGAAGGGACCAGAATCAGCATTGCTGTCAGATGGCCTATCTAGCCTCTGTTTGAAAACCTCCAGAGTAGGAGAGCCCACCACCTCCAGAGAAAGCCTGTTCCACTGAGGAATTGTTTTAACTGTCAGGAAGTTCTTCATAATGTTCAGCCAGAAACTAATTTCAACCCGTTGGTTCTGGTCCGACCTTCTGGGGCAACAGAAGACAATTCCATACCATCCTCTAGCAGTGTGATTTACAGCGCAAAGCAGGGTCCATTGACTTCAACAGATGACGTTAACTCTGCAATTTTTGCAGTGTCTGTTTTGCACTTTCTGCAGCCATTGCCATTCAGAGCAGAGTTACACCCTTCTAAACTCACTGACTTCAATAGACATGTGTAACTCTGCTCAGGATGGCACTGCTAAAGACTGGAATGTACAAAACAAAGATTGCAAAGGAATCAATAAACAGTGCCTTGGAACACTGCATAGAGCACATTATTTGGGTTTCTTGTTTGAGGAGAACAAGGTTTTTGCAAGGGCAAAGGAAGCAGGACACTCTAACAATGAAGAATGGATGACTCACAGATGAGAAACAGGAAGAATATATATTACGTTTTTTAAATAGTCAACATGGACGAGATGCAATATTGAGGGCCTGGAGAAAGACATGAAGGTGAAAAAGAATTTGTAGACATGATGGAGGAGCGACATAAACACGAGGATGGCGCTACCGAACACAAATGATGCAAAACATTAAACTTCAATCGGCATCCCTTTCAGCTATTTCAAAGGCCTGCAGAAGCAACAGAAGAAATGACCCTAATGTGAAAAAAAGAAGTTATTGCTAACTTGAAAGCCTGGGGGGGGGGGGGGGTATTAAAGGAGAATTACTGTAGATATTCACAAATGTTTGAAAAGATTTATTTTGAAGCTTTAATAAAATACAGAAGGGAACACCTTAGTGAAATAACAATAACATCGCCCTGTATGTACTTCCCAAAGTCTTCACATAAGTTTTTTTATATACCGTATTTTTCGCTCCATAAGACGCACCTGACCATAAGACGCACCTAGCTCCACTCGGTGCCGTGGCTTGGGAAAGGTGAGGGGGGTTTAAGACGCACACACTTCCCCCCCCCCTTTTTGGGGAGAAAAAGTGAGTCTTATGGAGCAAAAAATACGGTATGTACTTCATTTATACCCCACCTTTCTCCCCAGTGGAAATCCCAGAAGGCATAAATCATTCCCCTCTCCTCCATGTTATTCTCATAACTACCCCATGAGGCAAATTAGTGACTAGCCCAAGGTCACCCAGCAAGTTTCCATGGCAGAACAAGAAGTGAAATCTGGGTCTCCCTGATACTAATCCGTCACTCTAACCTCTATACTGCATTGGCTACTGGCAGTTTGAAAGCAAGAAATTGCAAGTAGATAAATAGGTACCACTTTGGTGGGAAGGTAACAGTGATCTTGGCGTCTAGTCATGCCAGCCACATGACCATGGAGATGACTTTGGACAGCGCTGGCTCTTCAGCTTGGGAACGGAGATGAGCACCGCCCCCTAGAGTCGGATTCGACTAGCTTTCAAGCAAGGGAAACCTTTACCTTTACCTTTAATATTGCTGTTACTGCCAGAGTTCTTTATAACTTTGGTCTTAAGCTGGTCAAAGAGCAGATACTTGTTATGGGATTCAGGTTGTCTTACCTGTGGGCTTTGAACCCTGAACAGTACTCTTTGATTTCTAAAATGCCTAGGATGTGTTTTTTTTAAAAAAAACTCATGAAAACTCAAAATTTGATATGAAGTAGTAGCTCAGTGGTAGAGCTGAAGGCCCTGCATTCAACCCCAGCTTCTCCAGTTAAAGGGAACAGGTGATGGAAAAGCTCTCCACCGGAGACCCTGGAGAGCGGCTGCCAGTCAGAGTAGGCAATACTTTACAGGTCAGTGTTGTGACTCATGCATGTCCTCAAGTTAACGTATCTCTTCTGACAGAAAAGTGGAAGCTCATGGTATATGGGAGAGCAGTTCTCAATGAGATCAGCATCTAAAAGTAAAACCAATATAAACTCCAAAGGTCTACCAGTAACACACTGTAACATAACCGCACAAAGAATTAACAACAAGCAATTAAGTATGTAAGTAATTAGCGCTTGAAGAAATGCCCCAATCGCAAATAAAACAAAATAAATGGGATTCTACTTACCCTCAATTTGCCTGTAATAGAATAGTTGACTGTCGTAAACCTTATTACCCTACTAACATAGACCTATGCAGGAAATACTAAGATGCTATCAGGTGCCAAAGCATGGCTGGCTGGGAATTCCGAAAGTGGGAAAGCAGTTTAAAAAATAAATTGCATGCATTATGAAGCTAGCTGGGGTTCAGCTGCTTAATATGAACCGTGAGACCATTAATCTTCTGGAGAGGAGGAGGAAGTTCAGGCTGTAATGCAAAGTCCTGCTCAGATGGCCCCCTAAAACCCCAGATGAAGAGGTAAACATCTGCTAATGGGTTTTTAAGAGAAAGGTAAGAGTCATTAATAACACTTGAAGACTGCCACCAATACAATCCAAGCAGAGTGAAAAAGGCCTAGACCAATAAATTGTTGTTGTTGTCGCTGCTCATTAAGGATGATTTTTGTCAAAGGGAAGGCGGGTTTACAGAGAAGAGAACAGATAATAGAGGGCTCAAAATCAAGAGCTGTTAACGAGGTTGTCAAAAATGCAGAGGCTGATCTAGTTGAGTCAACAAGTCTCTCACACTAAGGCTCAGTTGTAGGTGATTTATAACAGCACACTTAATGGATATTAAGACCACAGTCCTATAGCCAGCTGGTAAACTGCTTACCATAGCAACTAGGTTTCACATTTGGAGGTACATCAGGGTAGCAACTCTCTAATACCACACAAGTGTGAAAACCCTTTGTTGTATGGTTGTGCTGGCATAGAAGCCAGAAATGAGGAATGCCAGGGGTGGAACAGTGCTTTGTTGGTATCTTAAGTGCCCTGGGTCCATGTCCTATTGGCAAAAACACCAATATCGATATAAATATGCCCATGGAATTAAATGGGAGTGAAAAAGAAAGCCTTGCCCTCCCATTTGCCTTGTGCCACACCTAAACATCTGTAGATACCAACTAAGTCTGCAGCTAATCACAGCTTTCCTAAGCGCTGTACAAGCCCCAGCCAGGATACCCAGTTCTCTGATGACAGGCCTCTAAGCATGAGGGTATAGCTCTGCGGTCTCATGGTGTACACACTTAGAACATGCACCAACAAGGATTTGAACAGTGGGATATTAAGTGAAAGGGCACTTTGCAGAAACAGCTTCAAGCATATTGTTAAAACTGATCTGCTCAGAACCCTTACAAATAATCCATCTGAGGACACAAATACCGACCTGAATCCTTCACTCCTCCAACAGAAGATGCAAGCCCCCTTCTCATATGTATCTGTTGTCCATTCGCTCAACAACTCCTCTTCCCTTAATAGTTGCTAGTAGTGCATCTCTGGAACGGGAAGGTGTCTACATATGCACAGTGCATAACGGACAGTTCGCCTTGGAGATATATTGACAGGACACCACTGCAATGTCTGTGCAACCTCATGTTGGCTTATTTCTGCATGCAGGTGAGGAAAATGGAGCACAACCACATTTACAGATGATTACACTGAACTGCAGACCAGAAGACCGGTAGTTCAGCAGTTCGAGACCCGAGTGCCGCGTGACGGAGTGAGCTCCTGTCTCTGGCCCCAGTTCCTGCCAACTTAGCAGTTCGAAAGCAAGAAATTGCATTTTGGTGGGAAGGTAACAGCATTCTTTGCACTTCGGCGTCTAGTCATGCTGGCCACATGACCATGGAAATGTCTTCGGACAGCGCTGGCTCTTTGGCTTGAAAGCAGAGATGAGCACCGCTCCCTGGAGTCAAATTCAACTGGCTTTCGAGCAAGGGGAAGCTTTACCTTTTTACAACCACTTGAACCATTATTTCTGCTGGCCAAGCACTCAGGATGCCTTTTGTTTTGCAAGCTTAGAGGCCCAAACAGAAATTGCAGGCAGCGTTCCAGTGCAGCTCCCTATAAGAGAAGGTAAGTATTGGCCCAATGATTGCACTGTGTGCCCAGACAGATTAATCCCACCACGTGGTGCAGGAATGAAAAGAGTCCCTTTCCAGAAAGAGCACAATCTGAGCATGTTAGTATGCCCTCCGGGATAGGAAAGCACACCTCCACTGGCACCAGTTGCCTTGCCTCAGCCACCCATAGCTGCCATGTCCCCCCTCCCTGAGCTTTTTTGAGCTCCACAATCAGAAGGACTAAATGAAAGCTGGGGATTTGAAGGAACAAGCACATTGTGGAAATAAATGGTTATAACGTTATTGCAGCAGAGTACAACAGCAGTTACCAAATTAAAACACAAATCCCTCAAAAGCCCTCTGGTGGTGTGGAAGGGGGTGGTGGAAGGCAGAGAATATGGTTGGCTGATGGAGGAAAATGCCCACAAAACTCCTGTGCGGATTCTCTGTTACCAGTGCAAGTGCCTCTGCATTCTGTTGGATATTGTAACTCTGCATGAAAGAGGACCTGGGAGGGAAAGGTTTAAGAGAATTCTCTCACTCGGGTACACTTGGCAGTTGGCCTCAACCTCCAGTCTGTTAGATGCTGAGCCTCTTTGACCATTGCTGGTCTTCTGTTTCATCTTATATATTCTCTTCTTTTCTTTCTTACATGGGCTTGGAGCTGTAGCAAGTTAACCTTTTTGAAGTTAATCTGTTCACAATAAATTAAATACACCTACATTAACATGTCATGTAAGATGTGCTCCTATTTTTGTAAGTAAAATTTCTTTCTCTTGTTACCATTGGAGTCAGATCATCTTTGTAATTTGTTTGAACAGCATTTTCCCCTTAACTCAGATATGTGGAGAATTGGGGATACTGCATAAAGCTTCTGTGCTTCCAAGGCAAATGATTTTTTTTAACATTTAACCCAATACATGCATGGCAGGAAAGCAGAGAATCTTTGCAATCTGGATGCAGCTTAGTTTTTTCTTTTAAATTTTTGCATGCCCAATTATGTCAGTTTAAGCTTGCTCATGAACACTACAATCCCTTGAGGGGCGGAGGAGTGTTGCATTTCCTTTGTAGGAATATTACATTTCTGTGTGCAATATATAACATGGCTGCACAGCTGACACAGAATGGTTAGCAATAGGCTGTTAAACAATACCACCATGCAAACGCTGCAACCTGACAAACACAGGATTTATGTTATCATTTGTGAAAACATGTGCAGGCTATGAAAAAAGAATCTAACTCAGGCTTTTAGTATAGAGAAATATTTATGGCAGTGTTTCTCATTAAGCAGTTTTGTGAGGGAGTACCCTCTGTGACTTTCAGATATACTACCAGTGACAAAAGAATTTAGAGATAGGCAAGTGTGTGCAGAATTAATCTTTTGCTTAATTTGGAATCCACACAGCTTATAATTAAACTTTAAATTACTGAGGTGGGCTGCTGCTATTAAGAGGTATTAGAAATCCTAGCCAGCTCAAATATTGCTGCTAAAAACAGGCAAGGAGATATTTCAAAGACCACCTGTTGACTTTACAGCAATCAAATTATGTCCATACTGGGTGGCTTCAGGGAACACACAGCTGCAGTATATTTAAGCCCTATTGGAGTGAGAAACTCAGCCCGACTGGTCTCTTTGGCCCAGTTTACACCTCC